>CM042399.1:1200000-1800000 GCA_023634145.1 Thymallus thymallus | reverse complement strand
TGAGATTTTGGTCATATCGCCCAGCCCTAGTGGCAGGGATTACAGACAATCACGGATTATAAAAGGAAAAACAACCACGTTGCCGAGACCGACGCCTCCCTTCTGGACAGGCTAAACGCATTCTTTGCCCGCTTTGATGATTAAAAAAAATAAAATACAACTGTGCCAGCGACGCGGCCCGCTATCAAGGACTGTGGGCTCTCCTTCTCCGTGGCCGACGTGAGAAAAACATTTAAATGTGTTAACCCTCACAAGGCTGCTGGCCCAGACGGCATCCCTAGCTACGTCCTCAGAGCATGCACAGACCAGCTGGCTGGTGTGTTTACAGGCATATTCAATCTATCCCTATCCCTGTCTGATGTCCCCACATGCTTCAAGATGGCCACCATTGTATACAATACTCTTCTACTGTATCTTAGATATTACTGCACTGTCGGAACTAGAAGCATAAGCATTTCGCTACAACCGCATTAACATCTGCTAAACATTTGTATGTGACCAATACAATTTGATTTGATTAAATGTATACATACTGGCAGGGTTGATTAGACAGTGGATTGCGAATTGAGATGGAACCAAGTAAATAGGCATTTCATCGTCATAGATTTAGTTGGGGGTAAATTGTGAAATAGACACTGTCTGGAATGCGGTTTTAACCAATCAGCATTCAGGATTAGACCCACCCGTTGTATAATTAATCAATAAGCCAATATACCACGGCTAAGGGATGTTCTTACGCACAACGCAGAGTGCCTGCATTTTATTTTTTATGTAACCATTATTTAACTAGGCAAGTCAGTTAAGAACAAATTTTTATTTACAATGACGGACTATCCCGGCCAAACCTGGACGACGCTGGGCCAATTGTGCGCCGCCCTATGGGACTCCCAATCACGGCCGGATGTGACACAGACTGGATTCGAACCAGGGACTGTAGTGATGCCTCTTGCGCTGAGATGCAGTGCCTTTAGACCACTGCGCCACCCGGGAGCCTTTAGCCGTGGTATATTGGCCATATACCACAAACCCTCGAAGTGTCTTATTGATATTATAAAACTGGTTTCCAACAGTAGATATCAGACCATTGATTAGTGTAACCGTGTCTAAGGCCAGCTCACAAAGGTGTTCATAACCTCAAAACTCGTCTGAATACTTACAATTACTTATGGCAACCGAGTGGATGCTGCTGACGTTAGATGCTGCATTGTTGTTAGTGAGGCAATTACTGGATGTTGAGGAAATGGAAGAAGAGCACCCTGTTATTACTGGCTGTGAAGTATCGTTCATGTTTGTTGCTGGCTGCACCGCAGTTCGCGTGATAAAATAACCAAATTAAGTTAGCTAGCAAAAATGAAAGGGTTCAATTGAATGTCAAAAATACACCTTTACGATAGTGTATGGGCAAAGAGCGAAAAGTAAGATAATTCATCCACTATAACCGTGTTAGCCTGCGAAACAGTTTTTCGTCATTTGTTTCACGTTCCATGTGCGTCGATTTGAATGTCCGGCGTAAGCATGTCCTACTAATGGTTCCCCCCCAGAAGAATGTGCGCAGATTTTCATCCACCATGAATCCAAGACGATGTGTAAAGGCCAGAATGCAAATAGAGTCTCCAGATGCCAAGTGCCTGTAATGACAAAATACATGTCAAATCAAATCAAATTGTGCTTGTCACGTGCGCCGAATACAACAGGTAAAATGCTTACTATCAATAAAGTATCTATCTATCTATCTATCTATCTATCTATCTATCTATCTATCTATCTATCTATCTATCTATCTATCTATCTATCTATCTATCTATCTATCTATCTATCTATCTATCTATCTATCTATCTAGCAATCAATCAGAAGCGGGCCGATGCAAATTTAAATAAATACACAAAATTAACCGATTTAGTCATTTTAATTTTAAAAAATTATTTGACGAGGCAAGTCAGTTAAGAACAAATTCTTATTTACAATGACAGCCTACCTACAGGGTCAGTCATAGTAGTACGGCGCCCCTGGAGCAAATTAGGGTTAAGTGCCTTGTTTTTTTTACCCCCTTTTTGCCATATCCAATTGGTAGTTACAGTCTTGTCCCATCGCTGCAACTCCCGTACGGCCTCTGGCGAGGCAAAGTTTAAGAGCCGTGCATCCTCTGAAACACAACCCCGCCAAACCCTCCCCTAACCTGGACGACGCTGGGCCAATTGTCACCTCATGGGTCTCCCGGTTGCTTCATTAGGGGTTTCAGCACAGTGGTGGCCCCTCTCAGCTCCCACCTGAAGGGAGGTCCTCGACAGCTGCGCTGGACTGGGGAGAGCAACAAAGCCTTCCGTGCGCTCAAGGAACGTTTTACGAACCCACCTGTTTTGGCTCACCCTGACCCGTCTCTGGCCTTCATCGTGGAGGTGGACACCTCCGAGGTTGGAGTAGGGGCTGTTCTCTCCCAACGTACTGGATCGCTGCCTAAACTCTATCTATGTGCCTTCTACTCATGGAAGCTGTCTCCTGCGGAGCGGAATTATGACGTGGGGGATTGTGAGTTCTTAGCCGTCAAGAAGGCGCTGAAAGCATGGCTGCACTGGCTGGAGGGTGCTCAACACCCATTCCTTGTCTGGACCGACCACCGGAACCTAGAGTACATTCGAGCAGCGAAGAGGCTGAACCAGTGTCAGTGTCACTTTACCCTCTCCTACCGGCCGGGATCTAAGAATGTTAATGCCGATGCGTTGTCCCGGGTGCATGACACAGAAGATCGGAGGGAGGAAGTGACACCCATTATTCCCCTGTCCCACATTGTGGCTCCTGGAATGTGGATGCGGACATCTGACAGGAGCCCTCACCTGCCCACTGTTCCGAGGGACGTATCTACATGCCCTCTGTGCGGGACCGTCTCCTCGCCTGGGCACACACAACACCTGTGTCGGGGCACCCGGGATAGCCGGTACTATCGACTGTCTCTCCGCCAAGTACTGGTGGTCCACCTTGGCCCGGGATGTACGGGTTTACATTTCCTCCTGCTCCACCTACGCACAGAGCAAGACACTGAGACACCTCCCCTATGGCAAACTCCCCCCGCTGCCGGTTCCACAACGACCCTGGGGTCATCTCTACGTGGACTTTGTCACCGACCTTCCCCCCTCGGAGGGGCACACCACCATCCTGGTCGTTGTGGACCGATTTTCCAAAGCCTGTCGTTTGATTCCTCTGCCTGGTCTCCCTACGGCCATGCAGACCGCAGAGGCTCTCTTCTCTCACGTCTTCTGGCACTAAGAGATCCTGGACTGATCTTGTGACTGACCGTGGTCCTCAGTTCACCTCCCGTGTCAGGAAGTCCTTAATAGAACGACTGGGGGTCACGGTCAGCCTCACCTCCTGGTACCGTCCCCAATCTAATGGGCAGGTGGAAAGGGTAAATCAGGAACTGGGTAGGCGGGGGGAGTGGGCTAGGTTTCTCCCTTGGGCAGAATACGCACAAAACTCCCTCCGTCACTCCTACACTAACCTCACACCCTTTCAGTGTGTTTTAGGCAATCAGCCGGCCCTGGCACCCTGGCACCGGAGTCAGATCGAGGCTCCTGCGGTGGACGATTGGTTCCGGCGCTGAGGAGGTATGGAACACAGCCTACACCCATCTCCAGTGCGTTGTCCTCCAGCAGAAGGTGGAAATCGATCGTCACCGCAGTGTGGCTCCGGTCTTTCACCACGGTGACAGGGTCTTTAGAAAATATTTTTGCAGCAAGACTAATGACTTCGGGCAAATCAAATCCAGTTGTGTATACATTATTCTTAGATCCACACAATACCTCACGGCAACGACATGTTGCCGTGAGGTATTGAAGCAGGGAATTTAGCATTTTCTTCAGCAAACTTTTAACCTTCATCCAATGACATGGTGATTTATTAAAAATGTTCACATTTAATGCACGTTAGTTGACAACTCAACCAAATTTTTAGCAAAACTTGACGTTGAAATGATGTCTATGACCAGCGGGCTGCTAGTGCCAAACATATTAGTATGAACATGACTAGAGTCGATACAGTGATTGATTGTATGATGTCAGTGACAGTGAAGTCTGCTGAGGGGATGACGGCTCATAATAATGGCTGGAATGGAGCAAATGGAATGGCATCAAACACATCTGGGAGATGCACACAAGGCCGTAGTGGCCCGCAATCTCGACAATGTCCTCGGGCCTCCACCTGTTGGGAAAGGCGAAGGACTCCAGGAGCTTCAACTGAAGGCCGTTGTCTAAAGGGTTCACAGAGAGCAATGAAGAAATGTGTCTTCTGCTGTACCCAACCCCTACGATATACACACAAACACACCAATACACAATAGGTTGGAGAGCCTGGGGCAGTGAGCTTAAGTGCCTTGCTCAAGGGCACAACGGATGGAAAATGGGCCATGATCTGAGATTATGGGCCATTGCAAAAATCTGTCCATTTTTTGAATTCTGAGAAGGATTTTGCATCTGAGGATTCACTTAACCTCTACAGCATCGCCCTCGGGACGGTTGAGCTAACGTGCGATAATGTGATTAGCATGACGTTGTAAGTAACAAGAACATTTCCCAGGACATAGACATATCTTATATGGGCAGAAAGCTTAAATTCGTGTTAATCTAACGGCATTGTACAATTTACAGTAGCTATTACAGTGAAAGAATACCATGCTATTGTTTTGAGGAGAGTGCACAGTTTTGTGTCAATAAACCAATATTCACATTTGGGCATACTTGATACAACATTTTGAACAGTAATGCAATGGTTCATTGGCTATGTCTAAAACTTTGCACATAGACAAAATCGAAATTGCGCCTGGGCTCCTAAGTAATATTATGCCCTTTCTCTTGCATTTCAAAGATGATGTGACAAAAAACCCAAAGAAGACGCATGTTTTTTTACTTTGTATTATCTTTTACCAGATCTAATGTGTTATATTCTTCTACATTAATTTCACATTTCCACAAACTTCAAAGTGTTTCCTTTCAAATGGTATCAAGAATATGCATATCCTTGCTTCAGGTCTTGAGCTACAGGCAGTTAGATTTGGGTATGTCATTTTAGGTGAAAATTGAAAAAAAGTGTCCGATTCTTTAGAGGTTTTAAGTATCACAAGTAAAAGTACAAGTATAAATCATTTCCAATTCCTTATTTTAAGCAAAGCAGAACGCTACATTTTTTTAGGTTTATTCATTAATGGATATCCAGGGGCACACTCCAACTCTGAGCAATAATTTACAAACGAAGCATGTGTTTAGTGAGTCCGCCAGATCAGAGGCAGTAGAGATGACCAAGGACGCTCTCTTCATAAGTGTGTGAATAAGACAATTCCCTGTCCTGCTAAGCATTCAAGATGTAACGAGTACTTTTCGGTGTCAGTAAAAATGTACGGTGTAAAAAGTACATTCTTTCCTTTAGGAATGTAGTGACAAATCTGCAGTGCCCTTAGATTTTGCAATACAAGACCTAAGTTAATTACCAGTAATTATATAGTATGTTAGTTTGTTCAAATTCGACACTGATTCCACATTGATTCCTCACTTCGTGGTCTTATTTCAGTGGATAGCTTTTGGGCGGAGTAAACCCTCTCGCTTCGCCTCTTCCTCTCTGTTTTGACACGACGCGTCATCTTCGGTCACGTGACATTTGGTACAAATGGCCACCTTCATGTTTTGATGAATAATACTTTTATGTTGTTTCATTCTTCGTAGAATTTGAGTAGATAACACACATTTAGGAGGAAACACTCTTTAAAAAAAATTGTTCATCCCCTTTACGACAGCCAATACAAACTACTATTTGTTTTACGAGTTAGACTATGCACAGTTGTGTATATTAAACAGCTAGCTAGCTGGCACATTTAGTAACCTAAAGCTAGCTGAAAATAAAGGGAAAACGATGGAGGAGTTGAGTGCCGACGAGGTAAGATAACGTCTAGGTGTTGTTTAAACTACTCTTAGTTTGATCCAATATGTGTCGACTAAAGTTACTGCTTGTGGTCGTGATTATATGCGCAGGTCGTTGTTGTTACCCTTTCAAAGCCTAACGTTAGCTAACTAGCCGAGTCTGTAACGTTAGCTAACTAGCCGAGTCTGTAACGTTAGCTAACTAGCCGAGTCTGTAACGTTAGTTAACTAGCCGAGTCTGTAACGTTAGTTAACTAGCCGAGTCTGTAACGTTAGTTAACTAGCCGAGTCTGTAACGTTAGTTAACTAGCCGAGTCTGTAACGTTAGTTAACTAGCCGAGTCTGTAACGTTAGCTAACTAGCCGAGTCTGTAACGTTAGCTAACTAGCCGAGTCTGTAACGTTAGTTAACTAGCCGAGTCTGTAACGTTAGTTAACTAGCCGAGTCTGTAACGTTAACTAACTAGCCGAGTCTGTAACGTTAGCTAACTAGCCGAGTCTGTAACGTTAGTTAACTAGCCGAGTCTGTAACGTTAGCTAACTAGCCGAGTCTGTAACGTTAACTAACTAGCCGAGTCTGTAACGTTAACTAACTAGCCGAGTCTGTAACGTTAGCTAACTAGCCGAGTCTGTAACGTTAGCTAACTAGCCGAGTCTGTAACGTTAGCTAACTAGCCGAGTCTGTAACGTTAGCTAACTAGCCGAGTCTGTAACGTTAGTTACCTAGCCGAGTCTGTAACGTTAGTTACCTAGCCGAGTCTGTAACGTTAGTTACCTAGCCGAGTCTGTAACGTTAGTTACCTAGCCGAGTCTGTAACGTTAGTTACCTAGCCGAGTCTGTAACGTTAGTTACCTAGCCGAGTCTGTAACGTTAGTTACCTAGCCGAGTCTGTAACGTTAGTTACCTAGCCGAGTCTGTAACGTTAACTAACAGCACGCATCTTGGTATGACACCGGACTTTTCGATAACCATAAGGGTTTGGATACCTTGACGTCCATTAATGGGTCATGTCATCGTAGTTCTGGATATTTAACTAGGTAGCCCACACAATCTAGCTAGCTAACATGAACTAACAGTTAACACACAGTAGGCCACCATTACATTGTGCAACCCAATCCAGTCAGTTTCGCCGATTTGGTATCTAACCAGTTATGTAGCTAGCTAGATTTTATTCTTCCCAAAGATGTTATAGGCCAAAAACACCTAAATAAATGTCAATATCAGTGGTGGCTAGATTTATTTGACGCAGTGAGCTGCTAGATAGATAATGTTATTGTTTGCTGTAATGGTAACGTTAAGATAATTTAGCATAAACTGTAATAATTTCAATCTAGCTGGCAATGTACGACCTAAAATCGTAAATATTACCATTCCCTATCTAGTTAGCTATTCATTATCATTAATACTGTAATGTTACCCATTATTTAATCCACATTTGTTTTATGTATCAGGGATGTTTTTTTTTACCATGATGATCAAATCGGTGTGCGTCTCATATTTGGTCTGTTATACTGGTAGATAGACTGAATCATCATTAACTAACTAGCTTTCTTCTGTTCATTGCAGATCCGCAGGAGGAGACTGGCCAGACTGGCAGGAGGGCAAACATCCCTGCCCAGCACTCCGCTGACATCCCCACAGAGAGAGACTCCCCCTGGGCCCCTTCCTGGGACCTCAGGGGCCACGCCCCTTCCACCAGCCGCCTCACACGCATTCGGACTCAATGTCCAGAGTGTCACCCCCGCCACCTCTCCTACGGGCGCCTCTGGTATGAGCACATCTTAGATAGAGTACGTTTAAAGGGATAGTGTGAGATTTTGGCGAGTCTGATTTATATTAATTATTTAACGTTTATTTAGACGGGGGGAGCCCTGTGAACATGAACACATAATTCAATACAACATAAAGCTAAATAACAAAGAAAGATTAATCAAAACAAACACAACTATTACATATTTTATCACAAAAGTATCTAAACTGTCCAATGGAGACCAGCGAGTCCAGCTTCAAGGTGGCCTGAAGGCTATTCCACGGGAGACCCGCGGGACCTCTAGAACCAGCCAGACCAGAGAGACGATCTGAAAATAATGCTTTATATACAAAGAGTAACCAACGCTAGGCCTTTCTGGTAGTCAGACTCCAAGCCAATAAAAACTAGACAAAATGCAGTGATGTTTACAAAAATTGTCCCCAGTGATAGTCTAAAGTTTTTAAAACGGAGGCTGCCGCATGCATGTATATTATATCACCAATGAGGTACAATCTTCCTTCTCCTTTCCAAAGTGAGTCAGGATTTATTTCTCTAAAAGATTAATTTATCCTCTGCAGCAGAGGTATTTCTGGGTCTTCCATTCCTGTGGTGGTCCTCATGAAGCTGGTTGAGAGAATGCCAAGAGTGTGCAAAGCTGTCATCAAGGCAAAGGTGGCTATTTGAAGAATATAAAATATATTTTGATTTGTTTAACACTTTTTTTTGGTTACTACATGATTCCATATGTGTTATGTCATAGTTTTGATGTCTTCAAATAAAGAAAAACCCTTGAATGAGTAATATTCCAAACTTTTGGCCCCCAGTGTATGTCCTCGGTCAATATTAAGAGAGCTAGAGTCTATACCATGTTAAAGGTCATGAATTGCCTGCTGGGCAGAGGAGTAAATAACTATCATCCGAGTAGAGATGAATGTTACAGGTTTTAACAGATGGACCAATATTATTTATATAAAGTGAAGAGAGCAGGGCCCAAAATCGACCCCTGCGGCACACCTTTCATAGTATTTAGGAAACTGTCCATTTAGATAGTTCTTGAACCAATTGCATGATGTCTGATCTAGGCCCATTTCAGACAACCTTTTGAACAAGTAAGGCCAACTGTATCAAATGCCTTCAACAGGTCAATAAATGAGGCAGCACAATGATTTTTATGGTCAAAGGCCGGCCCCGGGGGCTGTATGCGGAAAAAGGAATTTGCGATAGCAAAGTTTTGAAAAACGTATTTGTTATTCAAATTAAAAGCCCAATGAATACTTGCCTTTGTGTAATGATTTAACTACCACAGCTTGTGGGACATTTATTTTGAAGGCACGTATAAATAACTGCACTAGGACAGACCGTGACTGACAGGCAGACACACGCACGTCTCAGTTATGATTAGTAGCTAGAAATTGCGCATAAATGTTTTTTATTTCAAAGAAATAGAAGGTAGACAATGAATGTAGGGTGTTCGTCAAGAGTTGACATCAAACTATTTCTTTATTAAGGTATCAGGGAAAGCTGTGTGCAATTAGATTATCACTGTCTTGAAAGACTAAAACTTGTCCAGACAAAGCATGCAGAGAAATATAGGAATAAGTCTTCTGAGCAGAAGTGCGTCGAAAGAGTTGCTTTCTCAGTTGCAAAAGCAGCAAGTACTTTTCACAACTGCATTCAGCAAACAACTAAATTGCGAGCGCTAGCTATGTACTGTCCCACAAAATTGCTAAACATAGCAAGCCATTCGCTGAGGGCGAATTCATTAAAGAATGTTTAATTGAATCTGCAGCAATACTTTGCCCCGACAAGAAAGAGCTGTTTGAAAATGTTTCCCTGTCAAGACGAACAGTGACATGGCGTGTTGAGGTAGCAGAGAATATGGAACAACAGTTAAAAGACAAGGTTAAGGATTTCACCTATTTCTCCTTGGCCCTGGATGAGAGCAGTGATGCACGTGACACGGCGCAGTTGTTGATATACTTACGAGCCATAACCCCAGACTTTGAAATTACAGAGGAGTTTGCTTCACTGCAGTCAATGAAGAGCAAACCAGGAGGTTAATAGTGTGTGGCAAAGCTGGGACTGAGTTTTGAAAATGTATCCAGTGTGACCACTGATGGGTGCCCAAACTTGACAGGAAAAAACGTTGGCCTTTTGAAAAGGATACAAGATCATGTAGCTGAGCTGAACCCAGATCAGAAAATGGTTTTCCTGCATTGCGTTATTCATCAGGAGGTGCACTTTAAATGTGTTCTGAAAATGAGCCATGTTGTGGATACAGTCACTGAAGTGGTAAACTTCATAAGAGCAACATCTTTAAACCACAGGCAGTTTGTCTCACTGTTGGAAGAGACCGAGTCGGGTCATGTGATCTCCCCTACCACACAAACGTGAGATGGCTGAGTTTGGGGAAGGTGCTTAAAAGGGTGAAGTCAGAGATTGCTAAGTTTTTGCAAATGAAAGGAAATCTGTGGATTTCCCTCAACTGCAAGATAAAGAATGGTTGGCTGATTTTGCCTTCACTGTGGATATCATGGCCCTCATGAATTCCAAACTACAAGGGATGGGCCTTTTACACCAGTTGTACAGCCTTGTCAAAGCCTCCAAGGGAAAATGACTCCTCCTAACCCACCTTCCAATACTACTAGTCTGTTCCCAATCAGATGACCAGCGGGAGAAGTATACATCGCTGCTGCATGCTTTGAACGGTGAGTTTTCTTGTCGTTTTGAGGATTTCAAAGTGTTGGAAATTGACATGCTGTTGGTTTCCTCTCCTTTCACCTTCAATGTGGATAACGCTCCCTCTGACCTGCAACTTGAGCTTATTTCTTCAGTCTGATGCAGTGATTTGGAGAACTATTCAAAACAATGTCACTGACGAGGTTCTATGCATCTCTCGAACAAAACTTTCCAAAGATTAGGAGTCATGCTCAGATGTTTGTACTGTTTGGGTCAACCTATGTATGTGAACAGACATGTTCAGTGACTAAATATAACAAGTCAAGGCACAGATCATCTCTTACTGACTCTCACCTCAGCAATCCTGCGCATAGCGACGTCAGAAACTATACCTGACTTCACTGCTCTAGTCAACGCCCATCAGATACTTCACTCCTCACGCTGATTGAGTAGTTTAAATATAATGTTGAGCTCTCTCTCTTGTTTTTGTGCCTACCCGTTAACAAGAGTTCTGTCCGTGGTGCTGAATGCACAGTGTACATTTCCCTCTGTGTAGTTCATTGCTTGTTTAATAATGAAAATACCTACCAGAAGGAGAACATGGATGTGGTTTATTTCTGTGCATGTTAAATAAGTAGCATGTCTGGACGTGATTTACTGTGTGTGTGTGTGTGTGTGTGTGTGTGTGTGTGTGTGTGTGTGTGTGTGTGTGTGTGTGTGTGTGTGTGTGTGTGTGTGTGTGTGTGTGTGTGTGTGTGTGTGTACACACACACACACACACAGTGAGGAGAACAAGTATTTGATACACTGCCGATTTTGCAGGTTTTCCTACTTACAAAGCATGTAGAAGTCTGTAACTTTTATCATAGGCACACTTCAACTATGAGAGACGGAATCTAAAACAAAAATCCAGAAAATCACATTGTATGATTTTTTTAAAGTAATTAATTTGCATTTTATTGCATGACATAAGTATTTGATACATCAGAAAAGCAGAACTTAATATTTGGTACAGAAACCTTTGTTTGCAATTACAGAGATCATACGTTTCCTGTAGTTCTTGACCAGGTTTGCACACACTGCAGCAGGGATTTTGGCCCACTCTTCCATACAGACCTTCTCCAGATCCTTCAGGTTTCGGGGCTGTCGCTGGGCAATACGGACTTTCAGCTCCCTCCAAAGATTTTCTATTGGGTTCAGGTCTGGAGACTGGCTAGGCCACTCCAGGACCTTGAGATGCTTCTTACGGAGCCACTCCTTAGTTGCCCTGGCTGTGTTTCGGGTCATTGTCATGCTGGAAGACCCAGCCACGACCCATCTTCAATGCTCTTACTGAGGGAAGGAGGTTGTTGGCCAAGATCTCGCGATACATGGACCCATCCATCCTCCCCTCAATACGGTGCAGTCGTCCTGTCCCCTTTGCAGAAAAGCATCCCCAAAGAATGATGTTTCCACCTCCATGCTTCACGGTTGGGATGGTGTTCTTGGGGTTGTACTCATCCTTCTTCCTCCAAACACGGCGAGTGGAGTTTAGACCAAAAAGCTCTATTTTTGTCTCATCAGACCACATGACCTTCTCCCATTCCTCCTCTGGATCATCCAGATGGTCATTGGAAAACTTCAGACAGGCCTGGACATGCGCTGGCTTGAGCAGGTGGACCTTGCGTGCGCTGCAGGATTTTAATCCATGACGGCGTAGTGTGTTACTAATGGTTTTCTTTGAGACTGTGGTCCCAGCTCTCTTCAGGTCATTGACCAGGTCCTGCTGTGTAGTTCTGGCCTGATCCCTCACCTTCCTCATGATCATTGATGCCCCACGAGGTGAGATCTTGCATGGTGCCCCAGACCGAGGGAGATTGACCGTCATCTTGAATTTCTTCCATTTTCTAATAATTGCGCCAACAGTTATTGCCTTCTCACCAAGCTGCTTGCCTATTGTCCTGTAGCCCATCCCAGCCTTGTGCAGGTCTACAATTTTATCCCTGATGTCCTTACACAGCTCTCTGGTCTTGGCCATTGTGGAGAGGTTGGAGTCTGTTTGATTGTGTGGACAGGTGTCTTTTATACAAGAAAAACTAACAGGTCTGTGAGAGCCGGAATTCATACTGGTTGGTAGGTGATCAAATACTTATGTCATGCAATAAAATGCAAATTAATTATTTAAAAATCATACAATGTGATTTTCTGGATTTTTGTTTTAGATTCCGTCTCTCACAGTTAAAGAGTACCTATGATAAAAAGTACAGACCTCTACATGCTTTGTAAGTAGGAACACCTGCAAAATCGGCAGTGTATCAAATACTTTTTCTCCCCACTGTATGTGTGTTACATTTAGTAAAAACTTTTTTCATTAGGGGGTTTTGTGTTAGTGTCGATGGGGGAGAAAACAAATATATTTAATCAATTTTGAATTCAGGCTGTAACACAATTATTTGGAATAAGTCAAAGGGTATGAATACTTTCTGGAGGCACTATAACTACCTTGGTGACCATGAGTGAGAGCACTCTGAAATGGACTTGACCAGCTAAAGGCAGTGATACTGAATGCTGTTGTAGTCAGAAACCGCAGCGGCATCATATTGTTGCAGCCATTGTTGCATCAGTGTGAGGAATGCTGCTTTCACCAAGCATACAGTTTTCCAGAACCTACACTATTGAGCCATAGATATGGATGAATAGAATCTCACTCCTATTGTGTGTACTGGTTAACTACCTTTTTATGATTGACTGATTTGTTTTACAATGGCATTTATGATACAATGTGCACTGAATCTCGTGTTTCACTTTAATTGGTGTGATAAAAAGTTAGAACATAGTCACAAATCCTTTGTTTTGAGTAACTGAAATGTAAAAATATGATGGGCTGTTAAAATTAACCAATTTCCATTAAACACAAGGAAAATCCCCAAATGGCCTTATCTAGCAAATAGAAATGCAGTAGGGCTTAGTCTACCTTTTTGAGGAAAATACTGTTGGTGTACAGCTAGCTGTAGAGCCCAATTGAACACAAGAAAAGGCAAGGTTGTGTTCAGAAGGGTGCACCACATAGAACAGAGCTGGCATCATGCTTTAACAATAACACCCCATGTACTATTTACCTCAGTTGGTAGAGCATGACGCTTCTAACGTCAGGACAGTGGGTTCCATTTCCTATACCACCCATTCGGAAAATGGATGCATGCATCACTGTACGTCACTTTGGATAAAAGCGTCTGCTAAATGGCATATTATATTATTATGTTCTATACATTATAAATATTTCCGGTTGGACAGAATACATTAATTTTCAATAGCGGCAGTCCACACCATTGAGGTTCAGCTTCCACACTTTTCTACATGTCACAGGGGCATGTCTGTTCTACACAATATATTTCTATGTGTACATTATGCCCTGCTAAACACGGTCCATATTATGTCAGAGTTTTTGTAGTCAGGTGGTTATTCCTGCCTTTTCTTTAGCCAACGGATATTGTCCTTGACTGTCGAGTAGACAGGCTTTTCAATTCACAAAGACTTACACAGCTGTGTGTTAAATCACCTCTGGTAGCCTACAGTGCATTCAGAAAGTATTCAGACCCCTTGACCTTTTCCACATTTTTGTTATGTTACAGCCTTATTCCAATTTTTTATTTTATTTTTTATATAACATTTTATTTAACTAGGCAAGTCGGTTAAGAACAAATTCTTATTTACAATGACGGCCTACACCAGCCAAACTCAGACAATGCTGGGCCAATTGTACACCGCCCTATGGGACTCCCAATCATGGTCGGTTGTGATAGTCTGGATTCCAACCAGGTTGTCTGTCGTGACTCCTCTAGCACTGAGATGCAGTGTCTTAGACCACTGCGCAACTTGGGAGCCCCTAAAATGTACATTTCTAAAATGAATTAAATGTATTTTTCCCTCATCAATCTACACACAATACCCCATAATGCCAAACGAAAACGGGTTAAGAAATGTTTGCAATTGTATAAAAATACCTTATTTACATAAGTATTCAGACCCTTTGCTATGAGTCTCAACTGAGCTCAGGTGCATCCTGTTTGCATTGATCGTTCTTGAGATGTTTCTACAACTTGATTGGAGTCCACCTTTGGTAAATTCATTTGATTGGACAAGCCCTGAGGCCAAGCCCTGAGGTCGACGGAATTGTCCGTCGAGCTCCGAGACCATCCAAACTTAGCAATCGGGGAAGAAGGGCCTTGGTCAGGGAGGTGACCAAGAACCCGATGG
Source organism: Thymallus thymallus (assembly GCA_023634145.1). Classification (NCBI taxonomy): domain Eukaryota; kingdom Metazoa; phylum Chordata; class Actinopteri; order Salmoniformes; family Salmonidae; genus Thymallus; species Thymallus thymallus. The sequence goes on along the minus strand of CM042399.1, from coordinate 1,785,434 downwards.
TCACTCTGACTGAGCGCCAGAGTTCCTCTGTGGAGATGGGAGAACCTTCCAGAAGGACAACCATCTCTGCAGCACTCCACCAATCAGGCCTTTACTGTAGTGACCAGACGGAAGCCACTCCCTAGTAAAAGGCACTTGACAACCCTCTTGAGAGTTTGCTGATAGGCACCAAAAGAACTCTCAGACCATGAAACAAGATTCTCTGGTCTGATGAAACCAATATTAAACTATTTTAGCTTGAATTCCAAGCATCACTTCTGGAGGAAATCTGGCGCCCTCCCAACGGTGAAGCATGGTGGTGGCAGCATCATGCTGTGGCAGGGACTGGGAGGCTAGTCAGGATCGAGCAAAAGATGAAAGGAGCAAAGTACAGAGTTCCTTGATGAAAAACTGCTCCAGAGACTTGGGTGAAGGTTCACCTTCCAACAGGACACCGTCCCTAATCACACAGCCAAGACAAAGTAGTAGTGGCTTCGGGACACGTCTCCAATATCCTTGAGGGGCCCAACCAGAGCCCGGACTTGAACCGGATCTAACATCTCTGGAGAGATCTGAAAATAGCTGTGCAGTGACGCTCCCCATCCAACCTGACCGAGCTTGAGAGGATCTGCAGAGAAAGGGAGAAACTCTCCAAATACAGGTGTGCCAAGCTTGTAGGGACTCGAGGCTGTAATCGCTGCAACAGTAGTACTGAGTAAAGGGTCTGCATTATTATGTAAATGTATATCTTTTTTATTTTTATAATTTTGCAAAATGTCAACCTGTTATTGCTTTGTCATTTTGGGGTATTGTGTGTAGATTGAAGGAAACAACAAAACATTGTGTTGTATCCATTTTAGAACAAGGCTGTGTTATGTAACAAAATGTGGAAAAAGTGAAGGCGTCTGAATACATTCAGAATGCACTGTAGTGTACTACTTTTGACCAAGGCCTAAAGTATTAGGCCTATATTATATAGGGAGTAGGGTGCCATTTGGGGGAAAAAATAATTATCTTTCTGTTGCCCTTGCTTATTTTTTTTCTTGTCGTACCTGTCCCAGGTGTGGCGTACCACAGTCAGAGCAGCGAGGGTGTGAGCTCCCTCTCCAGCTCTCCCTCCAACAGCCTGGAGACACAGTCCCAGAGTCTGTCCAGATCTCAGAGCATGGACATCGACACCGCCTCTTGTGAAAAAAGGTGAGTAACTCAATCCGTCTTTACAAAACTGACCCTTAGTTCCAATACTGCCAAGCCACTCAGTTTTGAGTGGATTGGGTAGGAGGTGGAAGCAATATTGAGAATAAGAAGAAATGATAAAGCTATTGCCAATCCTTTCATATCTACAGGACAGGAGTGCCTAGGGGTTCGAGGTCAAATTTATCTTCACTTTTTTGTGTGTTCCTCGATTATTTTATTTGTCTTTTGTTTAAATTAAATAAACTTAACAAAGTGGAATTCTACATGAGAGGGGAGATGCTATAATGACAGTCATCACAGTTCAGCCCTGTCCAGTTGCCTTCACCTTTTATGAACTCTGAACACCGACGCTATGATGAATGTCGCGTGCATCCCTTCATTCGTACTCTAATCATCAAGCCTTATTTTTATAGCACATTTCAGACATGAATGCAACACAATGCGTTTTACAGGAAAAACATGCATTAAAAAAAACAATGAAAATAAAAACAGAAATATTTAATACACAAACACGAGGTTAAATAAACCTAAAAAAAATTACAAACTGAAAGACTATTAAAAATAAATAAGAAAAGCACCCCAAGGAAAAGCTAAGCTAAAATTGTTCTTTTTTTTTTTTTTTTTTTTAAGACCTCATTTAAATATGTCCAGTTTCGCTCCCATTCAGGTTCTCTGGCAAAAAAATAAATCTTATAATGAATGATAGTAAAAAGCTTTGGGGCACCTTAAAAACGCAAACTGGTCTCCATTATTATATATCTGACCAAATTATGAAAGACTAGCATTGTACTTTTTGAATTCTGTAAAGTGAGTGTGGAAGAGGTGAACAAATTGTCTATCAACAATGACAAGCCACCGGGGTCTGACAACCTGGATGGAAAATTACTGAGGATAATGGTGGACGATATTGCCACTCCTATTTCTAGAAAGTGTGTGTCCTCAGGCCTGGAGTGAAGCAAAAGTAATTCCGCTACCCAAGAATAGTAAAAGTACCGGCTCAAATAGCCGACCAATCAGCCTGTTACCAACCCTTAGTAAACGTCTGGAAAAAATAGTCTGACCAGATAGAATGCTATTTTACAGTAAACAAACTGACAAGACTTTCAGCACGCTTATAGAGAAGGACATTCAACAAGCACAGCACTTACACAAATACTGATTGGCTGAGAGAAATTGATGATAGAAAGATTGTGGGGGTTGTTTTTATTAGACTTTGTTTTATATGTAATGTAAGTGCCTTAATGTGTTTGGACCCCTGGCAGCAGCTAATGGGGATCCCTAATAAATACACATGTATTGGTGCACAATTTTGAAAACCAATTGAATAATCTTAAAATAAATTCTAAAACTCGTAGGCAGCCAGTGCAGAGACTTTAAAACTAGTGTAACGTGCTCTGTCTGGTCTTGGTCAGTACCCGTGCTACAACATTCTGTATGTTTTGCAGTTGACTAATGGCTTTCTTGGGTAGACCAGACAGGCGAGCATTAGTAGTCAAGCCTGCTTGTAATTAAAGCAAGGATGAGTCTCTCTTTCAGCCTGAGATAGAAACTGCCGCACCTTGGCAATGTTCCTCAGGTGCTAAAAAGCTATTTTGGTCACATTCCTAATGTCTAAAGATTCTCTGTTCTTTTTCTCCAATAATCGTTTGCTCCAAGTACCTCGGTCTTGTCTTGATTTTGTGAGCCACCCAAGTATTTGAAGCACTAATGGAGTCGAATTTATCCGTGGAGCAAAAATCCTCTGGTGACACAGAAATGCAAAGTTGTTTATCTTCTGCGTAGCAGTGAAAATCAATGCTGTGCTTTCTGATAACACTGCCAATGGGTAACACACTGAACAGTACCGGACCCAAAACCGAACCATGTGGAACACCACGTGATATCTATTTTCTCTGAGTTATGTACACCAAGGGTAACAAACTCTCAACCGGTTATAACTGGACCGGAGAGTCCAACCCACCTCCCCAGTCTGTCCAGAAGGACATCATGGTCAACAGTGTCGAATGCAACACTTAAATCCAAGATTAAAAGGACAGAGAGCTGTTTGGCATCTGTTGGCTCTAAGGTCATTTACCACTTTAACTAAGGCACTTAAAATAATTTAGCTGTTTGAAAACCAATTTCTCCAGAATTTTGCTTAAGAATGGAAGGTTGAAGATTGGGAAAAATTAGAAAAATTAGCCTGTCTGGCATTTCTAATTGCCTCGTTATATATACCAAGTTGCTTTCTCAGAATATCTTAATGGACCTGCAACTTTGACTTTCTCCATTTCCGCTCTGCCTTTACTGCAATTTTTCTTTAGTTGATTTGTTTCCTCACTCATTCAAGGGGCTCTCCATTTGGATGTGGCCTTTTTCAACCTTCCTGGAGCAGGTTGGGTGATGGTGTATTGTTCATACACTCAAAATCTGTAGCTACTTCAGAGGTAAGAGAGCATTTCTAAATCATGTGTTCAGTATTACGCAACATCAAGTAAAAAATACACAGTGGTGATCAGATAAAGCAACATCAACAATAGAGGATATGTCAATAGAAAGCCCCTTGGTAAAAATTCACAAAACACTACTTACGAAAAAATGTAAGAAGTTTCTTAAGGGAAAAAATAAGTTTATAGATATTTCGTAAGTGCAACTTCTCAATGTTCTTAGGAATTCATTGTTTTCTTAGGAACTTGTCATAACTCATTGTGACGACAGTTCATAGATTTTATAAAATAACAATGTTTAATCTATTACGTGATTTTAAATTAATCATGTAACAATTAACTAATCAGTAAGCTGGGGCACCATGGGAAAATTTGTTTAAAAGAGTTACTATCTCCTGAATTCAATGCTCATAAGATATTTTCATATAGTTAAGTCACTTATTAACGGATTATTGCCTCTTCAGTCTCATTTTGAACGTCCTAATTTCTTGTAGTCTGCACAAAACCTAACTTTATTGATAAATCAGCAATACACAAATTGGATCAATTTCAGCTGCAGACTGATAAAGGTGACACCCTAGGATTTATCAATACTTCTGTAGTGATCGATCGTTTCAGAGTTGAACCATTTCCAGCCGTGTATCCACCACCACGCTTTCTGGTCTTGTTCTTTTGATAATAGAGTTGTAGTTTTAAACCATTTTGCAACATCCGGCTCACACCGCAAGTAGACTGGTCTAGTAGAAATTCACCATTTCACCGTGCTCTGGACTGATTTGAATTTCGTCACGAGGGGGTTTTATACTTGAGTAGAAAAGGGCCGTATCATCATGTTTGTGCTCATCTGGTCGTGGCCACTGACTAAGAATAAGTCAATATGGAAAAACAATCTCTTCTAGAATGCTAAAATCACATTATATTCACAAAATTATTATTATACTTAATCATTAGTTTTATACAACAATTAGATGCAAACCTCATAACTGGGAAGGGTACACTTTCAGAGATACAGTTATGTTGTTCTAACGTCCTCATGTAGAATTTGTTCCCATTTTGTGGTTAAGTCCCCACCAGCTATTTCCCACATTCTTTGTGTTTTAGAAATATTGTTTCATTATCCACTTTTGGATGTTGGAGTTTTGGAGGGAAGAATCCCTTTGTTCCAAGGAGGTCCTTTCCCCCTCTTTCTGCATGGCAATGAAGATATAGTCTGCACGTTTATTCACCACCTGTTGTTAAATCATAAAACTGGCCGACTTCTCCCCCCTCCCTCTCCTGTGGGAGAGAGAGTGGGTCCTTTTGATCCACTGTCAGAACAGTCATGACAACACAAAAACAAATGTTATTTTTTACACGTTATAGCCATCAGACTAGCTATATCAAAAACAAAAATGGATTACCAAGGCAGGTGCAATTTAAAAACTTCAGCACGACCGGTAATTTTGCTAACTACTAGTACATGGCTAACAACGTTAACTATGTTAGCCAAGTTCTTCTTCGCAAATTGATGAACTAACGCTAGCTATTTAACACTTCTAGAATATTGTTATTACTACGTTTCATTTGTTTTCTTGCTGTTTTTAAATGTCCGGTAGACGTCTGTGGCAGTGGCACAAGAAAACGTTCATGGTTACGAAAGTATCCAGTTGTCACGACAAGGGTTTGGCTGTCCTAAAGTTAAGTACATTTCCAAGAAGAAATCCTAAAACATTATTTTCAAGATTCCCATTTCTTCTTAACTTTTTTTCTTAGGAATAATCATAGGAAAAACCTTAACATTTCCGATGACTTTGAGGAATATTAACTTTACTTACTTCATAATTATATAGTTACTGAAAAAATGGTAGTTAAGACATTTCTTAAGGTTTTGTGAATCTGGGCCCAGGTCCAGAGTATGGCAGAGGTTAGGTGTGGGCCCAGTAACATGTTGGAAAAAGTCCATAGTACTGAAATTTCCACGACAAGCTCTGAGAGAGACTTGGACAATTATTCAAACAATCCTCTTTATTAAATTATTGCAATAATGAAACCGTCGACCGCACACTAAGTTGTTGCCGAGAGCTTAACCAACAATGAAAAACCAGCCATTTTATATAGGACACTAAGAATGCAGACCAAAGAGCATCACTTTGGGTTCATCCTGTCGTTAACACATGGTGTTGTTCTAACCCCCAACCCTGGCTTATTTTCCCAGATGCCAGGATGTCTAAACCATTAGGGTTTTGAACTACTCCTCTCTATCCCAGTTACAACCACCCCACATCATATATATGGAATGCAGGCTCATTTAGACAGACAGGATACATCTCCCTCAGTCCACCACTGATCATAGAATGAAATGTGGGCGTAAATTTTTTTTTATCACGCTCTAGTAACCCATGTCCTCGACTAGCTGCAGGAAGCTAGAGTAGAGACCATAAAAGCTCAGCACTAGTACAATAGTAATATCTTACTATTGTTAATGATATGTTAAAATAGGTAAATATGAAAATTTCCCCCCACAAGCTGAAAAGAATCATACAACCAATGGCATTGGAGTCAGTCTCTTTCTCAACATAAATATTAAAATCGGCCAACACAATGATGTTATCATAGTTCTCAAGGACAATAGACAATAGTTCAGAGATGTCAGTAAAGAAAGTGAGGCAGCGCTTTGGTGGCCTTTACAGGTTTATAGCCAGCACTTGTGGCTGACATGTAAACTGTATGGCATGATGTTCAAAAGACCCTAAAGTTGCCATATGAAATGTCCTTACAGCTGAGTGCGTTTAGTACATTAGTAAAAAAATAAAGGCTTTTCCCTTTTTCTGATACAGTAGAGTGAAAAGTTGTAGTCTGTAGGGGAGGCTTCAATAAGAGCGGCACTACAGTCCGACAGCCATGTTTCAGTGTGCAATCAACTTTCCAGTAATGAGGTAATTCACAAAGGATTTACTAGTGAACATTTAAAAGCGCCATATTCAATGAGTGTGGGCCAAATTATTAACAACCAAGATATTAATGTTACAACAAAGTTTTTGACAGTCTCTAATCTATCAGAATGGTAGGATATGAGTTAGAGGAACATGCATTAAGTTATTTATTCGGTTTTCCTGGGCTATAGCAAGTTCGGTGAACTAAGAAAGCAGGTTATCCTTTTCTTGCTGCCGAGCGAGCAGCTGGAGGATCTCTTCCATAAGGTGGTGCATTTAGGGCAGACCATTCCCTGTTCGATCTTGTGATTGTGTGTAAATCAGCTCACACCTAAAGCATTTGTGCCCAACCGTGGATAAAAACACTGGTGGGTTTGCACTAGCAGCTAACTGCTACTTAACAGGAATCCGTAACACAAACTTGCAGTCTTAGCCGTAAAGGTTAACCGCGTCATGGAATAAAAACTTTAGCTATGGTGAAAAACATTTAATGAAAACTATTTCTTAACAAACTAAGTGTAGACAGTACTCTGACGTCTGTTGCGTGAAGATGTCTAAGCCAAGCCCGAAAGCGTATAGCTACATACAATGTGTGCAATTGGTTGTACAATATGTGTGTTAAGATGAGTGGAATGGCACAAAACATAAAAGCACTTAAATGCAGAAAAGAGGCATTTAGTCTTTCTGAACATTTCAATAATAGCAGGTCTTAAGGACAAAACATTGCAGATTAAAAACAGTGGAAGGCCAAGGTGTGCAAATAATCAACTGCTAGGTGTCGACGAATGGTGGCAATTCAACATGTAGATTTGTCCGTGCATCAATCTAAGTAACATTTTAAGTTTTAAGCTAGAGATGTTTTTATTGGATTGATTTATTAGGATCCTTATTAGCTGACGCCAATTGCAACAACTAGTCTTACTATGGCCCAACACATAACGAAAAATATATTACAGACAAGACATTACAATTTAGATCCAGTGTATTCGGTCCCCTTTACTTTTTCCAAATTTTGTTACGTTAGCCTTGTTCTAAAAGGAATTGAATTGTTTTTACCCACAAAACCCCCGAATGACAAAGCAAAAACTGGTTTTTTGAAATTGTATTGAAAATAAACTGAAATATCACTTTTACATAAGTATTCAGACCCTTTACTCAGTACTTCGTGAAGCACCTTTGGCAGCGATTACAGCCTTGAGTCTTCTTGGGTATGACACTACAAGCTTGGCACACCTGTATTTGGGGAGTTTCTCCTATTCTCTACAGATCATCTCAAGCTCTGTTATGTTAGATGGGGAGCGTCGCTGCACACCTATTTTCAAGTCTCTCCAGAGTTCATGTCTCTGCTCTGGCTGGGCCCCTCAAGGAAATTCAGAGACTTGTACTGAAGCCACTCCTGTGTTGTCTTGGCTGTGTGCTTAGGGCCGTTGTCTGGTGGAAGATGAACCTTCGCCCCGGATCTCTCTGTACTTTGCTCCGTTAATCTTTCCCTTTCCTGACAAGTCTCCCAGTCCTTGCCGCTAAAAAACATCCCCACAGCATGATGCTGCCACCATGCTTCACCATAGGGATGGTGCCAGGTTTTTATCCAGATGTGGTGCTTGGCATTCAGGCCAAAGAGTTCAATCTTGGTTTCATCAGAATTAAGGTATTTCTGTTTTTTATTTTTAATACATTTTGCAAACATTTCTAAAAACCAGTTTTTGCTTTTTTCGTTATGAGGTATTATGTGTAGATTGATGAGGAAAAACTATTTAATTCATTTTAGAAAAGGCAGGAACGTAACAAAATGTGGCAAAAGAGGAGGGTTCTGAAAACTTTCTGAATGTACTATACATCTAAAAACATTTAACGTGTGTGTGTGCGCGCATAACGCTTGGATAGCCATGTTGGTTAAGTGTGCCTTGAATTCTAAATAAATCACTGACAGTGTCACCAGCAAAGCACCATCACACCTCATCCATGCTTCACGGTGGGAACCACACATGCAGAGATGATCCGTTCACCTACTCTGCGACACGGCGGTTGGATCCAAAAATCTCAAATTTGGACTCATACCACAGGACAGATTTCAACCAGTCTAGCAAGCTAGTCTCTTCTTATTATTGTAGTCCCATCCAACCTGGAACTGAGTGAGTAATGCCTAGTCTGAAGCTCTTTTGCCTAGTCTGAAGCCAAGATGAAAAATACATTACATCAATATAATTGTACTTTATAAGCGCTGAATGATAAGGCTACAAAGAGACACAACTTCAATTAGCACTGATGTGTGAAGCGAGAGGTGTCAAAGCCTTGGAGCGCAACAAATGGCAGGCTGCCCCACCCAAATCCAGAGGCTTTTAAGCCCCCTCCTGCTGTTCAGAGACCATTCACTGGCATTTTGCCTCCAGCACTGTTGGGGCAAGTGACTCTGATCTTACAATGGCTAGCCCCAAGTTGTTTATTTAATTTTTTTCTTGCATATTTTTTTCTTTTGGCATTTGCCTGATGTCTCACATGCTTTGTTGACTACGAACTTTCTTTACTGTCTGTTCCCACACTCTGATTCTTTATTGGTTACACAGACCTTTGGCCTACCATCCCATTCTAACCACCTCCCGCTGGCTTTGTATTCACGTTACCTGATGAAATTGCTGTACAATATGATCTTGTTGCCATCTGATGCACATTCAGATGTCCTACATCAGCACTGCAGAGCTCTCCCTCTCCCATGCTGTGCCTTGATTGTATTACTGTTGATGATATCTGGTAATGTGCATGTACACCCTGGCCCATCTACTGTTGCTACAGTTGCTAGACCAAATTCTGATTTCTGCTGTCGTAATAGCCTGGGTTTTCTGCACATTAACACTAGAAGCTTATTACCTACTGTAAAATGGATCAATTGAAAGTGTGTGTTCACAGCTCCAATCCAGATGTGTTGGTCATTACTGAGACGTGGTTAAGGAAGAGTGGCAATAAACAGATCTTCCAAAGGTGGGGGAGTGGCAATTTTTACCAAGGATCACCTTCAGTGCTCGGTTGTCTACACCAAGTCAGAGTGTAGTGTATAAAGTCAGATAATTTGCTGCCACTGCCTGTCACCAAGGGAGTACCCCAAGGCTCAATCCTAGGCCCCACGCTATTCTCAATTTACATCAACAACATAGCTCAGGCAGAAGGAAGCTCACTCATCCATTTATATGCAGATGATAGTCTTATACTCAGCTGGCCCCTCCCTGGATTTTGTGTTAAATGCTCTACAGCATAGCTTTCTTAGTGTCCAACAAGCTTTCTCTACCCTTAACCTTGTTCTGAACACCTCCAAAACAAAGGTAATGTGGTTTGGTAAGAAAAATGCCCCTCTCCCCACAGGTGTGATTACTACCTAGTCACCTCATACAAGTACTTGGGAGTATGGCTAGACGGTACACTGTCTTTCTCTCAGCACATATCAAAGCTGCAGGCTAAAGTTAAATCCAGACTTGGTTTCCTCTATCGTAATTGCTTCTCTTACACCCCAGCTGCCAAATTAACCCTGATCCAGATGACCATCCTACCCATAATTTATAGATCGGCAGGTAAGGGTGTTCTCGAGCGGCTAGATGTTCTTTACCATTCAGTCATCAGATTTGCCACCAATGCTCCTTATAGGACACATCACTGCACTCTATATTCCTCTGTATACTCGTGGCAAGACTCATTGGTTGATGCTTATTTATAAAACCCTCTTAGGCCTCACTCCCCCCTATCTGAGATATCTACTGCAGCCCTCATCCTCCACATACAACACCGTTCTGCCAGTCACATTCTGTTAAAGGTCCCCAAAGCACACACATCCATGGGTCGCTCGTTTTTTCAGTTCGCTGCATCTAGCGACTGGAACGAGCTGCAACAAACACTCAAACTGGACAGTTTTATCTCAATCTCTTCATTCAGACATGGACACTCTTACTGACAGTTGTGGCTGCTTTGCGTGATGTATTGTCATCTCTACCTTCTTGCCCTTGCTGCGGTTGTCTGTGCCCAGTAATGTTTGTACCATGTTTTGTGCTGCTGCCATGTTATGTTGCTGCCATGCTATGTTGTCGTCTTAGGTATCTATTTTTGATAGTTATTTTGTCTCTCGTCGTGATGTGTGTTTGGTCCTATATGTGTTTGGTCATATATATATATATATATATATATAGTGGGGAGAACAAGTATTTGATACACTGCCGATTTTGCAGGTTTTCCCACTTACAAAGCATGTAGAAGTCTAATTTTTATCATAGGTACTCTTCAACTGTGAGTGACGGAATCTAAAACAAAAATCCAGAAAATCACATTGTATGATTTTTAAGTAATTAATTTGCATTTTATTGCATGACATAAGTATTTGATACATCAGAAAAGCAGAACTTAATATTTGGTAGAGAAACCTTTGTTTGCAATTACAGAGATCATACGTTTCCTGTAGTTCTTGACCAGGTTTGCACACACTGGCCCACTCCTCCATCCAGATCCTTCAGGTTTCGGGGCTGTCGCTGGGCAATACGGACTTTCAGCTCCCTCCAAAGATTTTCTATTGGGTTCAGGTCTGGAGACTGGCTAGGCCACTCCAGGACCTTGAGATGCTTCTTACGGAGCAACTCCTTAGTTGCCCTGGCTGTGTGTTTTGGGTCGTTGTCATGCTGGAAGACCCAGCCACGACCCATCTTCAATGCTCTTACTGAGGGAAGGAGGTTGTTGGCCAAGATCTCGCGATACATGGCCCCATCCATCCTCCCCTCAATACGGTGCAGTCGTCCTGTCCCCTTTGCAGAAAAGCATCCCCAAAGAATGATGTTTCCACCTCCATGCTTCACGGTTGGGATGGTGTTCTTGGGGTTGTACTCATCCTTCTTCTTCCTCCAAACACGGCGAGTGGAGTTTAGACCAAAAAGCTCTATTTTTGTCTCATCAGACCACATGACCTTCTCCCATTCCTCCTCTGGATCATCCAGATGGTCATTGGCAAACTTCAGACGGGCCTGGACATGCGCTGGCTTGAGCAGGGGGACCTTGTGTGCGCTGCAGGATTTTAATCCATGACGGCGCAGTGTGTTACTAGTCCGTTTGATTGAGTGTGTGGACAGGTGTCTTTTATACAGGTAACGAGTTCAAACAGGTGCAGTTAATACAGGTAATGAGTGGAGAACAGGAGGGCTTCTTAAAGAAAAACTAACAGGTCTGTGAGAGCCGGAATTCTTACTGGTTGGTAGGTGATCAAATACTTATGTCATGTAATAAAATGCAAATTAATGATTTAAAAATCGTACAATGTGATTTTCTGGATTTTCTGGATTTTTGCAAAATCGGCAGTGTATCAAATACTTGTTCTTCCCACTGTGTGTGTGTATATATACATACATACACATATATATATATATAATTTTTTTTATCCCAGCCCCCGTCCCCGCAGGAGGTCTTTTTTTTTTGTAAATAAGAATTTGTTCTTAACTGGCTTGCCTAGTTAAATAAAGGTTCATTAAAAAAATATATAAATTCCATGTGTTATTTCATAGTTTCAATGTCTTCACTATTATTTTACAATGTAGAAAATAGTAAAAATAAAGAAACTCTGGAATCGTGTCACCTTTTTGACTGGTACTGTAGGTGTTTGGAAGGTTACTGACCGAGATGAGTGAGTGCAGAATACCATGTCTCCTATGGAGGGCGGCAAAAGGCAGTCACTGATGAGGAATTCAGCATGAGGTCAGATGAAGTGAAAAGGATCAGGCCTATTACACACATGCATCCATGCCTACGAAGGTTCTAGCATGAGGCAGGGCCATCACAACACTAGTGGGAGGAACCAATTAATTTCCTGCCTAGCAACCGAGATGCATTGGCTGTCTAGATGTGCAAGGAATTGACTCTGCCTAGTAGGAGGGTATAAGTATATGCGATTGTGTAAACATGTCTTTGTCTTTGCAGCTGTTTGACACAGTGGGTGAATAAACTTGGTTTTAACTTTTTCTAGTTGTCCGTGAGTTATTACTGTGTTTGTTCAGAACCTAAGCATACACACAAGTAGGTCACATGGGGGAGAGGCATTCTGCCGCGAGGTGTTTCTTTATTTAGATTTTTTTAAACCAAGTTTGCTGTTCACATGCACTATATTAGATGGAAGGGAGTTCCATGCACTCATGGCTCTGTATAATACTTTGAGTTTCCTTGAATTTGTTCTGGACGTGGGGACTGTGTGGGGTAAGTTTGTCTGTACTGTGTTATGCAAACAATTTGGAATGTTTCTTATAAAAATGAAGTGACGCAGTCAGTCTTTCCTCAACTCGTAGCCAAGGGAGACTGACATGCATAGTGTTAATAGTAGCCCTCTGATTACAATGAAGAGCAAGACGTGCCGCTGTGTTCTGGGCCAGATGCAGCTTAACTGGGTCTTTCTTCGCTGCACTTAACTGGACAATAATCAAGAATCTAAAACTAGCCTGCCGTACTTGCTTTGTGGAATGTGCATTCAAAAAAGCAGAGCATCACTTTATGGCCATACCTCGCCCCATCTTTACAGCTATTGAATTTGTTTTGACCATGACAGTATCATATGTACCAAATACAATACGCTTAGTTTTAGAGATGTTCAGGACCAGTTTAAAAAATACCAACTCTTTGTTAAGCATTTCAGTGACTTCATTAGCTGTGGCTGCATATGGTTGAATTGTCAGCATACATGGAGACACATGCTTTGTTTAATGCCAGTGGCAGAGGTCACAACTCTAATACCTTCATTAAGTTTGCCGACGACACAACAGTGGTAGGGCTCATCACCGACAACGATGAGACTGCCTATAGGGAGGAGGTCAGAGACCTGGCTTTGCGGTGCCAGGATAACAACCTCCCTCAATGTGATCAACACAAAGGAGATGATTGTAGACTAGAGGAAAAAGAGGACCGTGCACACCCCCATTCTCATCGACAAGGCTGTAGTGGAGCAGGTTGAGAGCTTCAAGTTCCTTGGTGCCTACATCACCAACAAACTTTCATGGTCCAAACACAAGACAGTTGTGAAGAGGGCACAACAAAGCCTATTCCCCCTCAGGAGACTGAAAAGATTTGGAATGTGTCCTCAGATTCTCAAAAGGTTCTACAGCTGCACTATCGAGAGCATCCTGACTGGTTGCATCACTGCCTGGTATGGCAACTGCTCGGCCTACGACCGCAAGGGACTACAGAGGTTAGTGCGTACGGCCCAGTACATCACTGGGGCAAGCTTCCTGCCATCCAGGACCTCTATACCAGGCGGTGTCAGAGGAAGGCCCTATGAATTGTCAAAGACTGTTCTCTCTGCTACCGCACGGCAAGCGGTACCGGAGTATGAAGTCTAGGTCCAAAAGGCTTGTTAACAGCTTCTACCCTCAAGTCATAAGACTCCTGAACAGCTAATCAAATGGCTACCTGGATTATTTGCAGTGTTTCCCCACCCACTCTTTTACACTGATGCTACTCTGTTTATTATTGCAGGTAGCCTAGCGGTTAGAGCGTTGGGCAAGTAACCGAAAGGTCGCTGGTTCGATTACCTGAGCCGACAAGGTGAAAAACCTGTCTGCCCTTGAGCAAGGCACTTAACCCTAATTTGCTCCAGGGGCTGACCCTGTAGGTAGGCTGTCATTGTAAGTAAGAATTTGTTCTTAACTCACTTGCCTAGTTAAGTAAAGGTTAAATAATCAAAATAAAATATTATTTATACATCGTCACTTTAACGTGTATATATTACCTGGACTAACCTGTGCCCCTGCACATTGACTGTACCGGGACCCCCTGTATATAGCCTCGCTACTGTTATTTTACTGCTGCTCTTTAATTATTATTGTTGTTATTTTACTTTTACTTAACACTTTTCTTAACTGCCTTGTAAGTAAGCATTTCACTGTAAGGTCTGCACCTGTTGTTTTCGGTGCATGTCACAAATACAATTTGTGGATGATCTTGTTCCTGTAGTGTTTGTAAACACCCTGGTAGGTTGGTTATTAACCCGAACCAGACTACAGGTACTGGTTAGAGTAATAAGCTTTCTTTTGAGTGGACAGATTGATGAAAACCAGTCAATGTTCAGGTCCCCAAGAAAGTAGACCTCTGTTTACATCACATACACTTTCAAGCATTTCACACATTATTTAGATGCTGGCTATGGTGGCCCATAGCATCTCCACAAAAGAAAAGGCTTTAGATGTGCCAGGTGAACCTGCAACCACAACACTTCAATAACACTTGACATAAGATCTTCTGTAAGCATTACAGGCATGTGGCTTTTTGGCACATCTAGCCACTGGGATTTTTGCCCAGTCTTCAAGGCAAACCTCTCCAGCTCCTTCAAGTTGGATGTGTTCCGCTGGTTTACAGCCATCTTTAAGTCATACCACAGATTCTCAATTGGATTGAGGTCTGGGCTTTGACTAGGCCATTCCAAGACATGTAAATGTTTCCCCTTAAACCACTCAAGTGTTGCAGGACACTTGTTGCCGCTGTGGAGCTTTGCAGCTCTTTCAGGGTTATCTTTGGTCTCTTTGTTGCCTCTGATTAATGCCCTCCTTGCCGGGTCAGTGAGTTTTGGTGGGCGGCCCTCTCTTGGCAGGTTTGTTGTGGTGCCATATTCTTTACATTTTTTTAAAATGTATTTAATTGTGCTCCGTGGGATGTTCAAAGTTTCGGCTATTTTTTCATAACCCAACCCTCATCTTTACTCCACAACTTATTTTTTATCGCAGCTGAACGTCGACAGGAGTCGTCAACTGTTATTGTTTACAACCGAGCCCAGCTCCTGGATTTAGCCCACACAGCGCTGCTGCTCCCCAGGGAAAAGTTTGATATTCCGGACGAATTGAAAAGACGACGCCGTGGACGCAGGGCGGGATTGAAATGTAAGGCAAAGCGGAGGAGGTTCAAGTACAAGCCGGTTATACCGTCTATTATTATGGGCAATGTGAGGTGTCTACATAACAAGATGGATGAGTTGGCGGGACTTGTTCGTGGACAAAGGATTTATCGGGAAGCTAGCCTAATGTGTTTTACTGAGACATGGCTGAACGACATCATACCCATACAGAACGTCACTATCGACGGTTTCCAGACCATCACAGCGGACAGGGATCGCGTCTCTTCCGGTAAGAGTAAGGGTGGTGGGCTGGCTTTATTAGTTAACAACAGATGGTGTCATCCGAACCATATTACTCTTAAGGAAAAGTTTTGTAGCCCGGACATTGAACTGCTAGCCGTTAGCCTGAGACCCTACTATCTACCTAGGGAATTCACGGCGGCCATTGCTGTTATTGTTTACATCCCGCCCTCTGCTGACGCAAACGCAGCGTGTGACGTCATCCACTCTGTTATCGCGAGGTTACAGACAGCGCATCCCAGTGCTTTCCTTGCAATTTCGGGGGATTTTAACCATGCATCTCTCTCTTCAACGCTGCCCACGTTCAAACAGTTCGTGAAGTGCCCAACCAGGAATAATAAAACTCTGGACTTGTTATATGCTAATGTGAAGGATGCATACAACTCCACTGCACTCCCTCCCCTCGGTAGATCGGATCACAACCTTGTCCACCTCACCCCACTCTACAGGCCTATGGTCCAACAGCAGCCTGCAACCACCAGGACTATTAGGAGATGGTCCCCGGTGGCGAATGAGGCCCTACAGGACTGCTTTGAAACAACAGACTGGGATGTGTTCTGTGAGGCTCATGGGGAGGACATCGATGGACTCACTGACTGCATAACAGACTATATTAATTTTTGTGTAGACAACACTGTACCCACCAGGAAGGTACGCTGTTTCCCAAACAATAAACCCTGGGTCACCAGCGACCTGAAGGCCCTGCTGAATGAGAAGAAGAGGGCCTTCAAGGAGAAGGACAAGGACAAATTGAAATGCGTCCAGAGGGAGCTGAAGTTGCGGATTGCTGAGGGGAAGAGAGTGTATAAGGAGAAGATGGAGGACAAGCTGAGGCAGAGCCAGGTGAGAGAGGTGTGGAAGGGTATGAGAAATATCACTGGCTTCAAAAAGTCAAACAGTGGGCAGACGGAGGGGACCCAGGACAGAGCCAATGAGCTGAACCAATTTTTTAACAGGTTCGATACTGGCCCTGTCCACCTCCCCTCCAGCTCCCCAGACCACACACCCTCACGGCTATCCCACCCCCACTTTGCTCACAGCACCTCTGCTGAGACAATCAGTGACCCCACCTCCGCCCCTGCCCCCCCTGGACTGATCCTCAACACCCCCCTTCCCCCCACCTCCCTACCTGGGCTGGCTTTCACCACCAACCAAGTGAAGAGAGAGCTGGAGAGACTACACCAGTGGAAAGCGGCGGGCCCTGATGGCATCAGCCCAAGGGTGCTGAGGGTCTGTGCTGACCAACTGTGTGGAATACTCCAGCGTCTTTTCAACCTTAGCCTGAGCCTAGAAAGGGTCCCTGTGCTGTGGAAAACATCCTGCCTCGTCCCAGTGCCCAAGAAGGCACACCCCACTGTCCTGAATGACTTCAGACCTGTAGCGCTAACATCCCACATCATGAAGACCCTGGAAAGGTTAGTCCTCGCTCACCTCAGACCCCTGGTGTGTTCATCAATGGACCCCCTGCAGTTTGCATACCAGCGCAACATCGGGGTGGATGATGCAATCATCTACCTTCTGCAGAGGGCCTACTCTCACCTGGACAACGCAGGTTGCACTGTGAGGGTCATGTTTTTTGACTTCTCCAGTGCCTTCAATACCATTCAGCCCCTGCTACTGGGTGAGAAGATGAGGAGGATGAAAGTGGAAGGACCCTTAGTCTCCTGGGTCACGGACTACCTGACCGGTAGGCCACAATTTGTGCGACTACAGAGCTGTGTGTCAGAACGGGCAGTTAGCAACACAGGGGCCCCCCAGGGTACGGTCCTGTCCCCCTTCCTGTTCACCCTCTACACCTCAGACTTCAGATATAACTCTGAAACATGCCACCTACAGAAGTTCTCGGATGACTCTGCTATTGTAGGGTGCATCAGGGGTGGGCAGGAGGAGGAGTACAGGAGCACAATCAGTGACTTTGTGTTGTGGTGTGAGCAGAACCACCTTCAGCTCAACATCAGCAAAACTAAGGAGATGGTGGTGGACTTCAGGAGAACCAAGGCACAACTGACTGCAGTCCCTATAAAGGGGATGGATGTGGAAATGGTTGAGTCATACAAGTTCTTGGGTGTCCATATGGACAACAGACTGGAATGGGCTGGTAACACCGGGGCCCTGTACAAAAAGGGCCAGAGCCGACTCTACTTTCTGAGGAGGCTCAGGTCCTTCAACGTGTGCAGTAAACTACTGCATACCTTCTACCAGTCTGTGGTGGCCAGTGCCATCTTTTTTGCAGTGGTGTGCTGGGGAGCAAACATCAAAGCCGGTGATGCTACTCGGGTAAATAAGCTGATCAGGAAGGCTAGCTCTGTCCTGGGGATGAGCCTTGACACTCTAGAGGAGGTGGCGGAGAGACGGATCCTGGCCAAACTGCTGGCCATCATGGACAACGTCACCCACCCTCTGCACGCTATGGTTATGACGCAGAGGAGCTCTTTCAGTCACAGACTGATCCCACCACGGTGTGCCAGAGAGCGCTACAGGAGGTCCTTCCTGCCGGCGGCTATGAGACTATATAATGCCTCACCGGGGTGCCGTGCCGTCGGCAACATAGATCTGGAACTGTTGGGGTGCTAGGACCTAGTTTAATAATTATGCATCCATCCGTGAGTAACTCTGTTCCGTCAGCACTCATCCACTCAGGCCATACGTATTCATACAGGTCTGTATATACATACCCATGTACAGTTGTTATATTATATCACATGCAATATTGTAAGTAATTATTGGACCTAGGCATTCACTCAGGAATGCATATTAGTATCCTGCCAGTTGCACCTTTTCTCATTGCTTTTAGTATATCAAATGTGCAATAAGTGCAGTTGTCTGTAATTAAACCCTGCGCACTAAGGACTGTATTTTAAGGGAATTACTATTATTACCCCAATGATATCATACACACATTTAGCTATTAAAGTATCTCTTCCTGTCATTTACCTGTACAGTTTGTGTAAACATGCAAGTATTCACTTATCTGTAAATATAACTGTATACCTAACTGTACAGCTAATTTAACCATGCAAAATTTTCACCTACCTGTTCATTTACCCAGTCTGTCTATTAAGTAAACTATTATTACCCTCGCTCATATCATACGCATTAGCTACTGAAGTATTTCTCTGCCATCAACCTGTATAGTATAGTTAACCATCCAACATCCACCAATGTATAGTGTACATATTCAGCCAACCACTCATACTATGCAATGTCCTTTTATAGCTTTTTTTTGCACTCCAGATATCCTGTATTTCTATACTTTTTCATACTGCCGCTCTATGTATCATGTACCGTGTATCTGTCTTTTGTGTACTTTCGTTGTGGCATTTTGCACCTGCCCTGTGTTTTTGTTGTAGCTGCTTGATAATGAAATTTCCCCCCCGGGGGATCAATAAAGTACCTATCTATCTATCTATCTATCTATCTTTGTCCCTGACCTGTTTGGAGAGCTCCTTGGTCTTCATGGTGCCGCTTGCTTGGTGGTGCCTCTTGCTTAGTGGTGTTGCAGAATCTCTGGCCTTTCAGAACGTGTGTGTGTGTGTGTGTGTGTGTGTGTGTGTGTGTGTGTATATACTGAGATGTGGCACTTAAATTGGTTGACTTTATTTAACTAATTATGTGACTTCTGAAGGTAATTTGTTGCAACAGATCTTAAGGGGCTTCATTGCAAAGGGGGTGAATACATATGCACACCCCATTTTTATATATATTTTTATATATATATATATATATATTTTAAACAAGTAATTTTTTTCACTTCACCAATCTGGACTATTTTGTGTATGTCCAATACATGAAATCCAAATATAAATCCATATAAATTACAGGTTGTAATGCAACAAAATAGGGGATAATTTCACACACTCTCCGTCCAGGTCTCGTGGAGATTCTGTAATTCAGTCTTGATTGTCCCTTGATTTGACAATGACGGAGAAATCAGAATTTCATGGATGTACGTACAGAACTGATGTCTTCTCTCAATTATTTGTGTTTTATATAACCTTTTATTTAACTAGGCAAGTCCAGTTAAGAACAAAATCTTATTTACTGACTTCCAAACTTTGACAACACTGGGCCAATTGTGTGTCACCCTATGGGACTCCCAATCACGGCCGGATGTGATGCCACTTTGAATCGAACCAGGGACTGCAGTGATGCCTTTTGCACTGAGATGCAGTGCCTTAGACCGCTGCGCCACTCAGGAGCTGTCATCTTGCCTGTTTAAACTCATCTAGCTGACCCAGCGAAAACTGCAAAATGGACCTGCCACTTTCCAGATCTTAGGGATAACACCAGAAACAATTGTCATGTTAAAAATATAGGTCAGTGGTTTTGCAATAAGTGGGTCAGAGAATGAATGAATAAATAAATATATATATATATATCTGAAAAGGGTTGAAATGAAAATAAAATATGTGCGTCATTTGCTACAGTCTGTTCTGAGGTGAATAAAGGACTTCCTCTAGTGGGATGAGATTACTTTTCTGAGTTTATCCTTTCAAACAGGTGGACAGGTGAAGCAAAATGGTTATTGAAAGCGTCACATTTTTATTTTGGCAAGAACGGGACAAAAAACCTGCTGGGGCAATGAGTGAGTTTCAATAAATTGGCTGGATTACCACCACTCTGATACACAATTCAAGAAATATGTTGATTTTGCTTTTTTAACCAGGGATAGACCTCTATGCCTCAAATGTCTGAAGGACTGCCAATCAGATGTAGAATCAGTCCATCTAGCCTTAGCCCATGCTACATTTCTTTCCTGTAATTTCTGACTTCATGTGTAAATTCATGCGTTAACCAAGACTTAAATCAGTATTTTACCATTTTGTTTTTTGTATGTCTCATGCTTATCTTGAACAGAGTTAATCAGGGAAATTAAACACTTAGGGGCCTGATCCGAGTCACTGATAGTTGACATAACACCCCGGCTCAGACAAAAAATGCTTCTCATTAAAATAAAATAAATGTATCTTTGTAATAATACGTGTGCGAGGTTGAGGTAGTTTAACATCTCTTATACAGGCACGGGACAATGGTCACTGAAGTCATTGCTAAATATCCCATTGGCTGTAAACTTATGAGTGACATTTGCTGGAATAATATCTAATAGAGTAGATTTTCAGGATGTTTTCAGTTGGGGAGAGTTGGCTTAGATTTAGCTCGGTACAAATATCTTTCAGCCCATCAGATACTGGCATCAACCAATCTAGATTAATATCATCCACTATCAGTAATTCAGATTGAGCATTGTTAGATAGCCGGTCAGACAATTTGCTAAGAGGACATATGAAGGCTGAGGGAGGGCGATATATTCCCATTAGCGTCAGATGGGCATTTTGTAACTAGTCCCACATTTTAGGACTAGACATTAAAATTTCTTAGGGACAGTGGTGGTGATGGATACAGCAACATTTTAAATTAATCTTTGTCTATGGGGACAGGTTTTTAGAAATGTTTGGAAATGTATGAACAAAAAACAGAAATACCTTATTTACATACATTTCTATTTCCTATGAGACTAAATTGATCTCGGGTGCATCCTGTTTGCATTGATCATTCTTGAGAGGTTTCTACAACTTGATTGGAGTCCACCTGTGGTAAATTCAATTGATTGGACATCATTTGGCAAGGCACACACCTGTCTAGATAAGGTCCCACAGCTGACAGTGCTTGTCAGAGCAAAAATCAAGCCATGAGGTCGAAAGAATTGTCTGTAGAGCTCCGAGACAGGATTGTGTAGAGGCACAGATCTGGAAAAGGGTACCAAAACACATCTTCAACATTTGAAGGTCCCCAAGAACACTGTGACTTCCATCATTCTTAAATAGAAGAAGTTTGGAACCACCAAGACTCTTCCTAGAGCGGAGAAGAGCCTTGGTCAGGGAGGTGACTAAAAACCTGATGGTCACTGACAGAGCTCCAGAGTTCCTCTGTGAAGTTGGAGAACCTTACAGAAGGACAACCATCTCTGCAGCAACCCACCAATCAGGCCTTTACGGTAGAGTGGCCAGACAGAAGCCAATCCTCAGTAAAAGGAATGACAGCCCGCTTGGAGTTTGCAGAAAGGCACCTAAAGATTCTCACACCATGAGAAACAAGGTTCTCTGGTCTAATGAAACTATGATTAAACTCTTTGGCCTTGAATCCAAGCGGTACGTCTGGAGGAAACCTGGCACCATCACTACGGTGAAGCATGGTGGTGGCATCATGCTGTAGGAATGTTTTTCAGCGGCAGGGACTGGGAGACTAGTCAGGGTCGAGGGAAAGATGAACGGAGAAAACTACAGAGAGATCCTGGATGAAAACCTGCTCCAGAGAGCTCAGGACCTCAGCCTGGGGCGATGGTTCACCTTCCAACAGGACAACGACCCTAAGCACACAGCCAAGATAACACAGGTGTGGCTTTAGGACAAGTCTCTGAATGTCCTTGAGTGGCCCAGGCAGAGCACGTTAAACCCAATCAAACATCTCTGGAGAGACCTGAAAATAGCTAACAGCGATGCACCCCAACCAAACTGACAGAGCTTAAGAGAATCTGCAGAGAAGAATTGGAAATACTCCCCAAATACAGGTGTGCCAAGCTTGTAGCGTCATACCCAAGAAGACGAGGCTGTAATCACTGCCAAAGGTGCTTCAGAAATGTTTTGTATTAATATAATTTAAACAATTTCTAAAATCCTGCTTTGTCATTATGGGGTATTGTGTGTAGATTGAGGGGAAACACAATTTAATCCCTTTTAGAATAAGGCTGTAACAAAACGTGGAAAGAGTCCAGGGGTTTGAATACTTCTGAATGCACTGTGTATATACCCCCCTAATGGATTAGACTTTTCGAGTTTATCAGAAAATGACGGCCAGTGTTCTGATAAACGCGATAAGACGACCACCCGCTGCTTTTAACTGTTCATCGCCACGGTGTGTTTTGTCCTTTTGAGTTGGAGTACAGTTGATGGCCTGTTTGTGTGATTTGATGGAGGGATGAATTCATTGACCTTAATGTTGCTTTCTCCCCCTCTCTCTGTGGCCCAGCAGCATGTCCCAAGTGGACGTTGACTCAGGGATAGAGAACATGGAGGTGGAGGACAGTGACCGCAGGGAGAAGAGGAAACTGGCTGAAAAGGTAGGCAGGTCTTCCAATCCACCCCCCTTCTTTCCGGTGTGCACTTACTGTACTTTGATCAGTCGCTCTTTGGCTGTGTTCGAAATACCTCTATTCCCTATAGAGCGCAGTACTTTTGACCAGAGCCTTCAGACGCAGCCTCTCATTAAAAGGGTCTGCTAAATGAATGGGAGTCAACATAACTTTTTTGGTGAGAGTTGGTTTATCAATACTTTGGACCGTATATAAACTTAACAGTGCCGGACCCCAAATCGAACCTTGTGGAACGCCAAGTGATATCCATTTTCTCTGAGTTATGTTCACCAACGGTAACAAACTCTCGACCGGTTAAATAGGTCCTAAACCAATTTAGAACTGGACCGGAGAGGCCAACCCACCTCTTACCTGTCGAAGGACATCATGGTCAACCGTGTCGAATGCATTACTTAAATCCAATAATAAAAGGACAGAGAGCTGTTGGTTCATTTACCGCTTTAATTTAGGTTGTCTCTGCTGTAGTGGGCACGAAAAACAGATTGGAATTGTATATACAATGAGTACCGTTACCAAGTCGATGTGCAGTGGTACAAGATAGTTGAGGTAATATGTGGCTCGTTTCAGGAAACTAGGCTTATGTCGCACGTCACTACTTCACAGAGCCATTTGAACTTTTATTTTTATCAAAATGCGTTCTGGAACATTTGAACTTTCATGTGCCTTAATAACAAACCTGTCAGCCATCTGTAAATACAAATACAATTGTTAAGAGCCTAGTTGGTTTAGCCACGGAAAAAGACAGGAACCTTCCCGCTAGCCATGATTGGCTGAGATAATGGATTGGCTGGACATGCTGAGAGATGAGTTCGGGTTGGTCTGCCATGTAGCACGCTTCTGTCTATAACATGAGCTGGTCAGTATGTGTAGGTAATCCTTTCTAACGCTTTTTTTTTTTTTTAAGATATAACGTAGAACTGCAAAAGTGTTGCTCTCCACTTTCTGGAGGACCGAGTTTTGAAATCAGTGGAATTAGAGTATGATAGCTAAGGAGATGGAGAACATTCTGGCGTTTGATTGCAAATATGCAGAGCGAGTTGAAAAGAGAACACACAGAAGACTATTGTATAAAACACCTGTCTCCGGATTACATCTTCAGACTAAGGGCAACCATAGCATCCGTGACAGAGAGGGTGAAACGTCCATTCATGTATACGGGTAAGATAATCTAGCTAGCTTTTCTAATTTTGTCAGTCTATTTCATTTCAATATAAGAGTACTGTTCACTATCTAGGTATCGTTAGCTGGCTGGCTCTCTAGCTAACGTTACGTGCATGATCTGTGTAGTAATATTATTCGTATCGCAGAGGCATTTGCATTGCTAGTTATAGCCTAGTAATGTTAGCTAGCTAACATTGAACCTGGTTGGTTAGCTACCTGCAGATTCATGCAGGGTATTAACGTTATGAGTTGGGATTATGGTTATTTGTTTAGCTTGCTAGCTACATGTCTAAATAAGACGCCACTATGCAAGTAACCATTCCAATAGAATGTTAATGATGCCACAGCAACAATGGCTATAGACGTAGCTGGTAATTTCGCTCTGGCTATCTGCTCCGATTTCAGAGTACTCTCGTCTGAGTGTGCCAGAGCACAGAATAACTGACAAATTTATGAACGCTCAACACCCGTTGAATATGGCCGGTGTCAGTAAACGTCGGCAAAAAAGCGTAATTTAAATTATTGCCAGCAGCACAGTTAGTCACCAACGCTCTAGATAACATGAAAACATCCTAACCAGCTCTGCTAAGGCGAGTAAAATGGTCAGAGTGAGCTGTTCTCTCATTTGTGTCTGGAATTAACTTGAAAGCTAGCCAACATAAGCCAGTTAGCTAGGGTGCTTGACTGCTGTTGTGAGGTCAGAACGCTCGGATCAACCCTACTCCTCGGCATGGAACAGCATAGTATTTTACTGTCTGCCATTTTTGCCGTTAAAGCTCGTTGAAACCACCAGAGGGCATCTTTGAGGGCGTCTTTATTCATCTTGTTGGAGCTTGCTTGCTTGCTTGCTTGCTTACTTTCCCAAATAATCCTACAGTACAGATGTCCATGCAGGCCAGACGTTTTGATTGCTTCACACTATCTGAAAGAGAATAACAAGTTAATTTTGTTGACATGAAGCAAATAAAGGTTAAATAAAACCATAGCCTCCGCTACTATAGCACAGAGAAATACATATTAAAACATGCGTTTCTGTTATTTTGAAATAAAATTCTTAGTTTCGTTTTTTTATGACCTTCCTAAACAAAAAATATTTATGGATGTCTTTGATTGTGTATTAAATAGATTTATTATACTGGTGGCTATTGGTAGGCTATTCGTTGAGTCCCTGATATTCTACTGTTAATGTGCATACCGCACATCAGACCTTCATGGCATTTTGAGGATGAAATGCACAGTAAGTTTTTGTCTTTCATGATATTTTAACGACCCAAGCGTGGATATCGACTGCTGCTCGAGCATGCTTTAGGGGCACAGTTGCTAGCGCACTGGGCTTCGGGCCTGACGGTTGACAGTTCAAAACCTGCTCCCTGCCTGTTTCATTACAATATTTATCTTAATTTTTAAAACAGTTTTAGAATGTAAATGTTTATTAAGCTTATGGTCACGGCATCAACTGTACATGTGTACAAATATTTAACTTTATCTAATTAAATAATATATTTGTGCCACTTTAGATGGCGCTTCGAGGATGAAATGCTCAAAACTTTAGTATTTTGTAATATTTATCTCAACGAGTGTAAAATACACATATTTAGGAAAAGTCAGAGACAGTTGGGTTCACGAATGCATTTGACTGTAATATTGTCTGTACTAAAGACTTAAACTATATGGGCTTGATTTTATAATTTATTTGTAAAGTAATATTGTTTTGTGCTGTTTATACTGTTAAAAATGTTGCTTAGTTACATTGATTAATATTATGGAATTTCTATTCCAATAATAATGAAAAGGCATTTTACAGTAGCCTATGTAGGCCTCAGTGTTTCCTTAGGAAAATATAGCACTGTACAACAGGAGTAGACCTAGGCTACTAAGTGACTGTGAGCCTAAGCCTAATTGTAGGCTAACCACTATCCAAACGGCGATTCAGTGAAAAGAAAACTCTGATGTAATTTATCAAGACCAGTCTCCATGATTCTGTCAAAGCGGGCGAAACGGTGCTGAAGTAGTTGACCACACATTGCTTAAAATCCTATTATAACATAGCAGTAGTCTACTTTATTCCAATATCTCCGTAATTCAGTGATATTTATTCCCATAGTAATTTGATATGGCTCCATCCAGAAAACAGTGCATACAAAGAGATGGGTGAAGTGATATTTACATTTAAGTCATTTAGCAGACGCTCTTATCCAGAGCGACTTTCAGTTAGTGCATACATGTTCATAATATTTACCGTACATGCCTCGCAAACATAGATAGATAGAGTGGGGAGAACAAGTATTTGATACACTGCCGATTTTGCAGGTTTTCCTACTTACAAAGCATGTAAAGGTCTGTAATTTTTATCATAGGTACACCTCAACTGTGAGAGACGGAATCTAAAAAAAATCCAGAAAATCACATTGTATGATTTTTAAATAATTAATTTGCATTTTATTGCATGACATAAGTATTTGATCACCTACCAACCAGTAAGAATTCCGGCTCTCACAGACCTGTTAGTTTTTCTTTAAGAAGCCCTCCTGTTCTCCACTCATTACCTGTATTAACTGCACCTGTTTGAACTCGTTACCTGTATAAACACTCAATCAAACAGACTCCAAGGCCAGAGAGCTGTGTAAGGACATCAGGGATAAAATTGTAGACCTGCACAAGGCTGGGATGGGCTACAGGACAATAGGCAAGCAGCTTGGTGAGAAGGCAACAACTGTTGGCGCAATTATTAGAAAATGGAAGAAGTTCAAGATGGTCAATCTCCCTCGGTCTGGGGCACCATGCAAGATCTCACCTCGTGGGGCATCAATGATCATGAGAAAGGTGAGGGATCAGCCCAGAACTACACGGCAGGACCTGGTCAATGACCTGAAGAGAGCTGGGACCACAGTCTCAAAGAAAACCATTAGTAACACACTACGCCGTCATGGATTAAAATCCTGCTACGTACGCAAGGTCCCCCTGCTCAAGCCAGCGCATGTCCAGGCCCGTCTGAAGTTTGCCAATGACCATCTGGATGATCCAGAGGAGGAATGGGAGAAGGTCATGTGGTCTGATGAGACAAAAATAGAGCTTTTTGGTCTAAACTCCACTCGCCGTGTTTGGAGGAAGAAGAAGGATGAGTACAACCCCAAGAACACCATCCCAACCGTGAAGCATGGAGGTGGAAACATCATTCTTTGGGGATGCTTTTCTGCAAAGGGGACAGGACGACTGCACCGTATTGAGGGGAGGATGGATGGGGCCATGTATCGCGAGATCTTGGCCAACAACCTCCTTCCCTCAGTAAGAGCATTAAAGATAGGTCGTGGCTGGGTCTTCCAGCATGACAACGACCCGAAACACACAGCCAGGGCAACTAAGGACTGGCTCCGTAAGAAGCATCTCAAGGTCCTGGAGTGGCCTAGCCAGTCTCCAGACCTGAACCCAATAGAAAATCTTTGGAGGGAGCTGAAAGTCCATATTGCCCAGCGACAGCCCTGAAACCTGAAGGATCTGTATGGAGGAGTGGACCAAAATCCCTGCTGCAGTGTGTGCAAACCTGGTCAAGAACTACAGGAAGCGTATGATCTCTGTAATTGCAAACAAAGGTTTCTGTACCAAATATTAAGTTCTGCTTTTCTGATGTATCAAATACTTATGTCATGCAATAAAATGCAAATTAATTACTTAAAAATCATACAATGTGATTTTCTGGATTTTTGTTTTAGATTCCGTCACTCACAGTTGACGATTACCTATAATAACAATTACAGACTTCTACATGCTTTGTAAGTGGGAAAACCTGCAAAATTGGCAGTGTATCAAATACTTGTTCTCCCCACTGTATTACACAGTTTCAGGGTGGAATATTTTAGTCATTACTTTAAACATACAAATGCCTTTATCACTTAAGCAATAAGGCCAGAGGGGGTGCGGTATATGTCCAATAAACCATGGCTAAGGGCTCTTCGGCACGACGCAAAGCGGACACCGAATCAGTGGGTAGGAGGCAATTCCAGCAGTAGTTTATTTATTTATTTATTTTTTCTCTCAAAGTTT
Organism: Thymallus thymallus; assembly: GCA_023634145.1. Taxonomy (NCBI): domain Eukaryota; kingdom Metazoa; phylum Chordata; class Actinopteri; order Salmoniformes; family Salmonidae; genus Thymallus; species Thymallus thymallus. Next base: position 1,757,438 of record CM042399.1, on the reverse strand, counting down.
GAGTCGGAGCTTCTCATTTGCAGTGGACTCATCACCATTAAAAGCACACATTGAACCCTGAACTCCCTGCTTTTACCCAAGGAAATGTAAATGTACGATTTTTACTGCCTATCGGTACACTCAACATGACCGCCGGTCCACCCGTCACTTGAACGGCAATGTCCGCTGTAGCTAGTACTTCTAACTCTATGGTTTTGTTTGCCTGTCCCAGGAATCCTCTGAAAACTCAGATGTCTCTGAAGAGCAGGCTCTGCAGCTCATCTGTAAGATCCTGCGTGTCTCCTGGAAGGAGCAGGACAGAGACGTCATCTTTCTCCCGTCGCTTGCCGCAGAGTTCCACCAGAGCAGCCCCAAAGACGGTACGGCAAAGATGCAGGAGATTTGATTGAATGTTCTCCTTGAATTGCATAGCTTTTTGCAGAAGAGTCTTACATTTTGTGGTTTAGGATTTTGTCATCTGAATATAAAAAAATATATCCTCTAACCCAATGTTTCTGTTGTAATTTGAAGAAAACATTTGTATTAAATTGAAATGCAAGTCAGTTTGCTTTCTCTGTCATGTATACTATTGTACTTTGCACTGCAATGACAAGGTTTCATTTACAAGTCATAAATGAAGTGTATGTTTATGTTTTTTCTTCCCCCTCCCAGTCTACTCCGACTTCAAAGACCTGATTGGCCAGATCCTGATGGAGGTTCTCATGATGTCCACCATGTCGCACATCCACAACCCCTTTGCGAGCCTGACCGCCACGTCCCAGCCAATTGCTGCTGCTAAATCTCCCGACCACCACCTGACGCTGGTCCAGCCCTCTAGCCAGGGCGGCAGTCCCATGGCCTCCTGTGCAGGCTCGTTTGGGGCCAGCTCTCTGTCCAGGCAAGTACGCCCCAGTGGCCCCACAACTAGACCCCAGTCCTGGGTACATACAGTAGGGCTGTGTCCCAAATGGTATTCTATTCCCTATAGAGCTCTCCTACTTTTGACCAGCTCCCATAGGGCTCTGGTCAAAAGTATTAAACTAAATAGGGAAAAGGCTGCCATTTGGAGCTCTGCCTAAAACTTTCTATTAGCATATATTGTTGTTAAAATTCAACCAGTGCCATTTCATTCATTGCCTGATTAGAAATTGTACAGGACGTTCCTGTTGGAATCCATCCAATATAGTGTCCAATGGAATTGACAGAAATTGAATTGTTCCCTTTCTTGTAATTGAGGGTCTAGTCAATGGGAAGTGTTGTCTTTTTTAAACTGGCACAGTCATAGTATAGTTCTCTGTATTCTTGGATCAGTTTTATATAACCCCTTTGTTTTGCGATGTTGTCCACAGCCAATACGGGTGTAGTCCACATCCGCTGGCTTTGAGCTCAGCCAGGATGACCTCTCCACCTCTACCCGCCTCCACCCCCTCTTCCCTGCATCCAATGCTAGCTCCAAGTCCCCCTATCATGGCCAACCCCCCTAGGCTCTCTCTCTCCGCCCCCCTGCCCATCTCCCAGCGCTACCGGCCCTACTCAGTCACCTCTCCCTGGGGGTTCTCCACCCCCCCCTTGCCCCACACTGGCTAGCCTCCCTGGGTTTTCCTCCGTCCCTGGCCCTGTCCCTGCAGGTCTCCTCGTACCGCCCATCGCCCTGGCCCAGACCCCAACCCCACAACTACCAACCACACCCCAATCGGTTCCCCTTCCCCCAGACTTCACCCGCCCACCTCCATGCCCCTCCCTCTGGTGCCCCCCTCGCCGGGTGCAGCTGCCAGACAAGCTGCCCTCGCCGCCCGGATCTCGTCTAGGTACCTCCTCAACCACCTGTGTGACAGTGACATGCAATAAGCTACCTTACTAAAACATTAATCCTCCCCCAGCCTCCTCCGCCCACGACATATCCCCCCTAACACAATTGGATTAGGGTGTGAACTGACAAGCTTGCTGGGTAGATTTAAAGGTGGTTGCAAACACTGTCAAATTAAATGAGAAGTGAAGACCTTTCCACTAGACACTTGGGATGTGTCCCAAATGGCACCCTATTCACTACTTTTGATCAGGGCCCGTAGCGAATACGGACGCAGCCTTGGTATGATGGGTGATACTTGTCATCCTTCCAAATCTCGTGTGTTACTATTATAACACTTGACCTGAGTGCACATACAGTTGAAGTCGGAAGTTTACATACACTTAGGTTGAAGTCATTAAAACTCATTTTTCAACCACTCTACAGATTTCATGTTAACAAAATATAGTTTTGGCAAGGTCCTTTGCTGTTGTTCTGGGATTGATTTGCACTTTTCTCACCAAAGTACGTTCATCTCTAGGAGACAGAATGCGTCTCCTTTCTGAGCGGTATGACGACTGCTTGTCCCATGGTGTTTATACTTGAGTACTATAGTTTGTACTGATGAACGTGGTACCTTCAGGTGTTTGGAAATTGCTCCCAAGGATGAACCAGACTTGTGGAGGTCTAAAAAAAAAAAATTCTGAGGTTTTGGCTGATTTCTTTTGATTTTCCAATGATGTCGAGCAAAGAGGCACTGAGTTTGAAGGTAGGCCTTGAAATACCTCCACAGGTACCCCTCCAATTGACTCAAATGATGTAAATTAGCCTATCAGAAGCTTTCTAAAGCCATTACCTAATTTTCAGGAATTTTCCAAGCTGTTTAAAGGCACAGTCAACTTGGTGTATGTAAACTTCGGACCCACTAGAATTGTGATAAAGTGAAATAATCTGTCTGTAAACAATTGTTGGAAGAATTACTTGTGTCATGCACAAAGTAGATGTCCTAACAGACTTGCCAAACTATAGTTTGTTAACATGGAATCTGTGGAGTGGTTGAAAAATGAGTTTTAATGACTTCAACCTAAGTGTATGTAAACTTCCGACTTCAACTGTATATATTTGTGTGTGTGTGTGTGTATATATATATATATACATACATACACACACACACACACACACACACACACACACACACACACACACACACACACACACACAAATATTTATTTATTTATATATAAATAATGAATGCTCAATGTTTGGTCCGTTCTGCGCTTGAACAGTTTCATTGAGAAACCAGGAGAAAGACCCTTCACTTTTGCTTGCCAATGCATTGCTTGTCCTTGCATGTTTTTTTCTGAAACATAGCTTTGGTACTCTTTAACTATGGTGGCTGTAGGAGCCTATATGTCCTCCTTGTATCGTCATCTAAAATATATTGATACACATGGAATAAGGTCAGTACTAGGAGAGTAGTCTGGTGTTTTATTCCACAGTGTTCCACAATCAGGGTTCAGCTAAAGTCAGAGAGAAGGCGTGCTAGTCATCACTTCCTTTCTATATCCTTTCCTCAGTGCTACCCTCTTCCTTCCATACCCTACCCTCTCTTATATATGACCTGTTTGTCTAAACTGTCCTTAAAATCTCCATCTTCGTCTTCATGATGTTCCACCTCTCGTCTTCATGATGTTCCACCTCTCGTCTCCATGATGTTCCACCTCTCGTCTCCCCATCCTCACACCCTGTCCTCCTCCTTCCTCCTCTCCTTCCTCCACGTCAGCCCCCTCTCCTTTCTTTTCTTCGCCCTCTCTGACATGTCTCAGGACAGCAGCGATGAAGAGCCTGAAGATGAGCAGGAGGAGGATTTTGCGCGGTTTTGGTCCAGGTATACACCGCTGCACGGCCTGTGTGTGTTCAGTAGACTCACCGGCATGCTTCAGCAGTGTGACAAGCCTAGCCACTAACCGCTGTGGCTGCGTCCCAAATGGCACCCAATTCCCTACATATTGCACTAATTTTGACCAGAATCCCAGGGCCCTGGTCAAAAATCGTGCACTATATAGGGAATAGGGTGCCCTTTGGGACGCAGCCAGCGTTTCACCACTGCTGCAGGCACAGGCTGAGAAACGTAGAGGCTGTAAACGCTAGAAGATTTTACGGCCTCGACTGTAGTTGAAGCTCAACCTTGGAGAAGTAGATTTATTGGAAATCACCAGCCTGAGTTTGGCCCAGGATTGTAATTTCCCAGTGAACTAGGCCTGTCTGTAGCTCAGATGGCCAATTTCTCTAGCTCTTTGATCACATTTGTGATATGGGGAAAGGATTCAAATTTTAGACTGTCTGTCAAGACCAGGCAAATAATCCTTGGACGTGCATGTTGAAGCCACTGTTTTATTTTTCTGCAAACAATGTTCAGATAAAACCCAAAGACGACAACAGGGTTATGGTTGCTGCAAATGCTGCTTGCTTCAGCCCGGATAAACGATCAGTTTGAAATGGCAAGTTCTCAACCAATAACACAAGACATTCAGTTCCCCGTTCTGTGCACTCAAGTCTCTGCTAGCAATCTGTCAAGCAGCATGGGGCAGAAGAATTATCCACAATATTCCTGCAATCACTAAAAAGTTAGTTTGCTGGGTTATTGGCAGAGCATTTTCTGCAATATGTGTGCAACACAGCTCTAGTGTCTCCTGGTGATAGTTTGTCACAAAAACCTGTTTAAAGGATTTTTTAAAATTAAACTTTTGTCTTCAACTGTAGATAACATGACTAACGGTATAAGCAGAGGTTTGTGGTGGTGTGACGCTGCTCACAGGTTATACCCACCGGTCTGTCTTCTGAAACAGACCACTAGCAATGCATTAGCTTAGACCCCAGTGAACCCTTGGGTGTGGTCAATGGATATCTCTGTAGAATCCATTACCTGGGTTGTGTTCATTATTCACTAAATGGAAGAAAATGGACTTGTGAGCGACTACGTGGAGTTTGTTTTACTTCGCACAACGTTGCAAAAGGTTTTCTGTTGTGTGCCTTAGTGAACACGACCAAGCTTTAAGCTTCAAACTGCTATTGGGGGAGATTATTGAAGGAATTTAGTCAAATCGAATAGTTTAGTGACTTAGATTTCAAACTCAAGATTTGTGGATTCAAAATGCGGAAAGCTGCGTTGCACTACTGTCGCTAACGTTTCTTTCTTTCAGGAGAACTTGAAGGGTTGCTTATTTACCGCATCTATCCACGCGGCTTGTTTCTTACTGTGCCCTGGTTCTGCTCCTGTCATCCTGATAAGCTGAATGACTTAGTCTCCCTCTGTTTTACCCTCCCTCCATCTCTCTGTGTAGTCTGGGTGCGTCTGGAGGGGGAATGGCCTCGGAATCCTGCGGCGACCGCTTCTCCATTGAGGCGTGCAAGGAGACGGAGATGCTCAACTACCTCATCGAGCGCGTCGACAGTGTGGACAAGGAGACGCCCAAGGTAAACTGGAAACACCCTAAACTTTATTATTATTGTTATTATTTGTTTTTATTTAACCTTTATTTAACTAGTCAAGTCAGTTAAGAACAAATTCTTATTTACAATGACGGACTACACCGGCCAAACTCGGACGACGCTGGGCCAATGGTGCGCCGCCCTATGGGACTCCCAATCACGGCCGGTTGTGATACAGTCTGGATTCCAACCAGGTTGTCTGTAGGTTTTCCTACTTACAAAGCATGTAGAGGTCTGTAATTTTTATCATAGGTACACTTCAACTGTGAGAGACGGAATCAATACTTGGAGTCAACAAAAATCCAGAAAATCACATTGTATGATTTTTAAATAATTAATTTGCATTTTATTGCATGACATAAGTATTTGATCACCTACCAACCAGTAAGAATTCCGGCTCTCACAGACCTGTTAGTTTTTCTTTAAGAAGCCCTCCTGTTCTCCACTCATTACCTGTATTAACTGCACCTGTTTGAACTTGTTACCTGTATAAAAGACACCTGTCCACACACTCAATCAAACAGACTCCAACCTCTCCACAATGGCCAAGGCCAGAGAGCTGTGTAAGGACATCAGGGATAAAATTGTAGACCTGCACAAGGCTGGGATGGGCTACAGGACAATAGGCAAGCAGCTTGGTGAGAAGGCAACAACTGTTGGCACAATTATAAAAAAATGGAAGAAGTTCAAGATGACGGTCAATCTCCCTCGGTCTGGGGCACCATGCAAGATCTCACCTCGTGGGGCATCAATGATCATGAGGAAGGTGAGGGATCAGCCCAGAACTACACGGCAGGACCTGGTCAATGACCTGAAGAGAGCTGGGACCACAGTCTCAAAGAAAACCATTAGTAACACACTACGCCGTCATGGATTAAAATCCTGCAGTGCACGCAAGGTCCCCCTGCTCAAGCCAGCGCATGTCCAGGCCCGTCTGAAGTTTGCCAATGACCATCTGGATGATCCAGAGGAGGACTGGGAGAAGGTCATGTGGTCTGATGAGACAAAAATAGAGCTTTTTGGTCTAAACTCCACTCGCCGTGTTTGGAGGAAGAAGAAGGATGAGTACAACCCCAAGAACACCATCCCAAGCATGGAGGTGGAAACATAATTCTTTGGGGATGCTTTTCTGCAAAGGGGACAGGACGACTGTACCGTATTGAGGGGAGGATGGATGGGGCCATGTATCGCGAGATCTTGGCCAACAACCTCCTTCCCTCAGTAAGAGCATTGAAGATGGGTCGTGGCTGGGTCTTCCAGCATGACAACGACCCGAAACACACAGCCAGGGCAACTAAGGAGTGGCTCCGTAAGAAGCATCTCAAGGTCCTGGAGTGGCCTAGCCAGTCTCCAGACCTGAACCCAATAGAAAATCTTTGGAGGGAGCTGAAAGTCCGTATTGCCCAGCGACAGCCCTGAAACCTGAAGGATCTGGAGGTCTGTATGGAGGAGTGGGCCAAAATCCCTGCTGCAGTGTGTGCAAACCTGGTCAAGAACTACAGGAAACATATGATCTCTGTAATTGCAAACAAAGGTTTCTGTACCAAATATTAAGTTCTGCTTTTCTGATGTATCAAATACTTATGTCATGCAATAAAATGCAAATTAATTATTTAAAAATCATACAATGTGATTTTCTGGATTTTTGTTTTAGATTCCGTCACTCACAGTTGAAGTGTACCTATGATACAAATTACAGACTTCTACATGCTTTGTAAGTGGGAAAACCTGCAAAATCGGCAGTGTATCAAATACTTGTTCTCCCCACTATCTATTGCGATTCGATATTGCGATTATGTTCCAAACATAATGTTCACAATATGTCTGCTGCAGAGAGAAAGGAGTGCATGACAACATTCGTTTTGATCAGTCATGGAAATAAAAGTGCTAAAAACATGTTGGTTCACTATTTTAAAAATAAGATGTAGAACAAGACATAGGATGAGAAATACCGGAGTTTTGGCACAGGTACAGCCCAGTAGTTTTAGCTAACGCTACTTAGCACCCCATTTTTAAAATGTATTTTACAAATCAATACTTGGAGTCAAAGTAACATCGTCCAAAAAATAATATAGTGATATATAACTGTATTGATTCCCGCCCCCCATCACTATTTGAAGCATTTAGATATCTTTTGGTAGATTATAATTTTTCTAAAACACCATTTTAAGATAGTGTCCCCAAACAATACTTACTTTTCAGCCATGCTTGGTAAGACCTCTGGTTGTAGCAGAAATGTCCTGAGATGAGGCAAAGTTAAATTTGCACATCGGAAGGCTCTTTTCTGATAAAATGTGTTTTATTTATAAGAGAGACGGACATGGACAAAACACATGAACATAAACCCCTCGCAACACTCATCAGGTAATACCAAATCGAGTTCAAAGAGCCTTACCACAATTAGGGCTGTGGCGGTCATGACATTTTGTCAGCCGGTGATTGTCAAGCAAATAACTCCCGCTCTTACGGTAATTGACCGTTAATTAACATAAACACGTTTAGCACCTCCTGGTTTCCACGCACATCCTACAAGCCACTAATGCAGACCTTTTGAAACATCTACATTTTAAAGCCTACACCATCACAATAAATCCATTATTTATTATTTATTTTCGACAGGTCTAAAGAAACATGATATGAAGAAAATGTAGTCTATTTTAGAAGAACAGAATAGCATACTCTGAGTTGTCCTTATGTTAGACCCTGCTATGGCTGTGGGCTACACTAGTTCATTTAGCAGACAAGATTTGCTTATAATTCCGTGCCATTATTTTATAGTATGAAGAATACAATTGAACAAAATAAAGGTTATTTTCTCCAAATGATTTCAGAGGGAGTGCGCACATGTAGCTTATCTGTGTTGAGCGGTTAACAAAGAAACAGGTCCTACTATATGCTTAATTTAGAGTTATTAATGCAACTCTAGTTGTTCTACAAACGTTGGGCTATAGGTTTTGATTTTTAATACATTCTATAGGCAATTGCTTGCGCAACATGAGCTCATGGGCTCTCATGAAGTGTTTGATTTACTTTTCGAATACATTTGCATTGATGTCAGAGTTTATTGTTCTCACTGTATATTAACAGCATTGGTGATGATTTTAAATATTGTAAATTCCATGTATATGCAGATGACACTGTGATTTATTCTATTGCTCCAACAGCCGAACAAACATTAATGCAGTTGGAGTCAGATTTTAAGATCCTACAGGAGTCTCTTTCACAGCTCAAACTTGTTTTAAATCTTAATAAAACAAATGTTATGTCTTTTTCTAGGTCTAAACTCTGTTAGAAACACTCTTGCAATTACTAGCCTGGGTGGTACTCAAATCGAACAGGTCTCTGCATATAAATATTTAGGTGCATGGTTAGATAGGCTCTCCTTTCAAAAACATGTTAGTGAATTGGGAAAAAAAAGTTTAAATTCAAGTTAGTTTTTTTTTACAGAAACAGGGCCTGTCTGTCCTCTGTAAATAGAAAACAAATTGTTCAGGCTACTTTTTTATCCGTTTTAGATTATGGTGATGTTATCTATATGCATGCTTCGGCAACCACATTAAAACCACTGGATGCTATTTACCATTGTGCACTCAGGTTTATCAGGGGGGATAGTTTCAGAATACATCACTGTATTCTATACCAACATGTGGGTTGGGCCCCTCTGTCTGTGAGGCGAGGAAAAACATGCTCTTCTGTTTATTTATAAAGCACTCCTTTTAAAACATATATTTCAGCATTAATTTCCAATAGACATACTAATTGTAATACCACAGTCATGGATTACATTAGAGACGCCTGCAGTCTACACAGATTTGGGTAGAACTGCCTTCAGTTCCTTTGCACCTTTTCTGTGGAACACATTGCAGACCCACCTCAACCTTGTACGTTTTGAGATATTTATTCTCCAAAATGTCTGTCTGTGTGTCTAAATTGTACATGTTTACACAGGGCACAGCCGTAAAAGAGATCAAAATAATGTTTAAATATATTTTTTTTTAGAGGGACAATAGAGTGCTGCGTACCAGGCAGTTAGCACGTTTGGTAGGCTACTAATGACCATCAGAGCTTGGAGAAGCCTAGTTACCGTGACTAAACGGTGACATGGAATTTGACTCAGGTCATGACTTGTGACCGGTGTGGTGGTATTACGGTCACCATAACAGCGCTAACCACAATACCACTCACGATAAGCGAAGCTCCACTCCTCTGTGACCAAATTATGATTTCGGCAGCAGAATGTGGTGAGAGTGGAGACAGGCTCACCTTGACATGAGCAGCCCTGATGGTGTCAAAACAAACTTAACTTGTACTTCTCCTCTTCTGTCTTCTCAGATTTGCAGCCACCCCATTGTCAGCCAGCTCCTCAGCAACATACGCTCGCAGTGTATTTCCCATGCCACTCTTGTCCTTCAGGGTGCCCTCACGCAGCCCAGGTCAGTCTGACACATTCCTGTCACCTTCTGTGACCTCTCACAATACTGTGGTCATAATGCAGTCATTTCTATTATTCTGTGCATCAGTGTTTCTCCTGCCTTGTCTAGCTGTCTAGCTCTGTTGCCTGCTGCCTGTTAGTTTCAGATGATCCATTTATTTTATGCAAGTGCAAATATATAACATTTTTTAAAGGCCATGAAGAAAGCAGCAGTTAACTTGTCAATTGACAATTGTGACACCAGACGGCCTGGATGTTGCTTTCGCCTGGAAATTAAACTATGGAAAAGACTACATGTTTTGTTATTTTGTCTGCCATTTCAGCATCCCTAGCAGGAGTTACTACAATTCTAGAATCATAGCAACTCATCTATTTCTCCTTGGGTTCTCATATCCACATTATTTTACACCTTTGCTCCCCATTCTAGTGTTTCCCCTCAACATTCTCTGAGCAAATTAGTTAGCATGCATGCTCTACCACTTGTTAAAGGGCAGAATTCAAGAATACAATGCAAGAATTTGGTCAAAAATGTTTTTTCCCCCCTCAAAATGGCATTGGCCAGGTGACTCGTTCCAGGTGTGTTGAGTAAAGCCTACTTTATACCCTACGCAATACGCATTGCAAGAATGAAAATTAGCTATGCAAAATGGCCATCTTGCATAATTCCAAACGTGTGTAGTTGAACAGTTTGACTCTATGCAATCAATCAATACCATTTATTAATAAAGCCCTTTTTACATCAGCTGATGTCACTAAGTGCTTATACAGAAACCCAGCCTAAAACCGTAAAGAGCAAGCAATGCAGATGTAGAAGCTAGGAAAAACTCCCCAGAAAGGCAGGAACCTAGGAAGAAACCTAGAGAGGAGCCAGGCTCTGAGGGGTGGCCAACATGGCCATTAAGGCTAGATTGTTCTTCAAGATGTTGAAACGTTCATAGATGACCAGCATGGTGAAATAATTATCACTGTTATTGTAGAAGGTGCATCAGGTAAGCGCCTCAGGAGTAAATATCAGTTAGCTTTTCATAGCTGAGTATTTGTATTTATTAGGGATCCTACACATTAAAACAAAAGATAACAGTACGTCATATAACATTATTACACCACTAAATATCTACAATACAAAATGTATCATTACACTGTACGTCTGTGTAGAGTATGTGTGCTAGCGCCTGTGTGCGTTTGTCTACCTGTGTCTCTTCACAGTCCCCGCTGTTCCAAATATGTTTATTTATCTATTTTTTAAATCTGATTCTACTGCTTGTGGAATAGAGTTCCATGTAGTCATGGCTGTATATAGTACTGTGCGCCTCCCATAGTCTGTTCTGAACTTGGGAACTGTGAAGAGACCTCTCTTGGCATGTCTTGTGGGGTATGCATGTGTCTTGTGGGGCATGCACCGAGCTGTAGTTCAAACAGACATCTTGGTGCATTCAGCTTGTCACACTTCTTACAAAAAAAGTACTGATGAAGTCAATGTCTCTTCCACTTTGAGCCATGAGAGATTGACATGCATATCACTGTTAGCTCCCCGTATACATTTAAGGGCCAGCCGTGCTGCCTTGTTCTGAGCCAATTGTAATTTGCCTAAGTCCCTCTTTGTGGCACCTGACCACACAACAATAGTCCAGGTGCGACAAAAATAGGGCCCGTAGGACCTGATAGTGTTGTTAAGAAGCAGATTAACACTTTATTATGGACAGACTTCTTCCCATTTTAGCTACTGTTGTATCAATATGTTTTGACCATGACAGTTTACAATCCAGGGTTACTCCAAGCAGTTTAGTCTCCTCAACTTGCTCAATTTCCACATTATTTATTACAAGTTTTAGGGTTTAGTGAATGATTTGTCCCAAATACAATGCTTTTAGTTTTTGAAATATTTAGGACTAACTTATTCCTTGCCACCCATTCTGAAACTAACTGCAGCTCTTTAAGTGTTGCAGTTATTTCGGTTGCTGTAGTAGCTGACGTATATAGTGTTGAGTCATCCGCATACTCAAAGCCAGTGGCATGTTAGTAAAGATTGAAGAATGTAAGGGGCCTAGACAGCTTCCCTGGGGAATTCATAATTCATAAACTGGATTATGTTGGAGAGGCTTCCATTAAAGAACATTGTATGTGTTCTGTCAGACAGGTAACTCTGTATGCACAATATAGCAAGGGGTGTAAAGCCATAAAAATATGTTTTTCCAGCAGAGGACTGATCGATAATGTCAAAAGCCGAACTGAAGTCTTAACAAAACCGACTCAACAATCTTTTTGTCATCAGTTTCTCTCAGCCAATCAAAAGTCATTTGTGTTAAGTGCTTGTTGAATGTCCTTCCCTATAAGTGTGCTGAAAGTCTGTACATTTGTTTACTGTAAAATAGCATTGTATCTGGTCAAATAAAATGTTTTCCAGAAGTTGGTAACAGGCTGATTGAGGGGCTTTACTATTCTTAGGTAACAGAATTACTTTAGCTTCCCTCCAGGCCTGAGGGCACACACTTTATAGTAGGCTTAAATTGAAGATATGGCAAATAGGAGAGGCTATATCGTCCGCTGTTATCCTCAGTAATTTTCCGTCCAGGTTGTCAGACCCCGGTGGCTTGTCATTGTTGATAGGCAACAATAATTTTTTTACGTCTTCCACACTCACTTTACGGAATTGAAAAGTACAATGCTTGTCTTTCATAATTTGGTCAGATATACTTGGATGTGTAGGGTCAGCATTTTGTTGCTGGCATTTAATGCCTAAGTTTGCTAGTTTTGCAAATGAAAAAATCATTATAGTTGTTGGCAATATCAGTGGGTTTTGTGATGAGCCGTCTGATTCAATGAATGATGGAGCTGAGTTTGCCTTTTTGCCCAAAATTTCATTTTAATGTTTTCCAATGCTTTTTACTATCATTCTTTATATCATGTATCTTTGTTTCATAGTATAGTTAGAGATAGAAGCAGGTTAGGGTTCCATAGCTGCAGGCAGAACAGCATAAACTGGATCAGCAGCCCAACCAGGTGGACTGGGGATGAGGACAGCCAGGAGAGGCCAGGTAGTCCTGAGGCATAGTCCTAGGGCTCAGGGCCAGATTCACAAAACCTTGTTAAGAAACTTCACACCTTTTTTTGTAATTCATGTTTTGTGAATCCGGACCCGGGAGGGGAGAGAGAAAGATGGGAGAATTAGAGGGCGCATACTTAAGATCACACAGGAGAAATACACCAGATGGGACAGACTGACCGCAGCCCCTCGGCACATACACTACATGACCAAAAGTATGTGGGCACTTGTTCGTGTAACATCTCATTCCAAAATCATGGGCATTAATAACTCCACTCTTCTGGGAAGGCTTTCCACTTGATGTTGGAACATTGCTATGGGGACTTGCTTCCATTCAGCAACAAGCATTAGTGAAGTCGGACACTGATGTTGGGCGATTAGGCCTGGTTCGCAGTCTGCGTTTCAATTCATCCCAAAGGTGTTCGATGGGGTTGAGGTCAAGGCTCTGTGCAGGTCAGTTAAGTTCTTCCACATTGATCTCGACAAACCATTTCTGTATGGACCTCGCTATTTGCACGGGGCATTGTCATGCTGAAACAGGAAAGGGCCTTCCCCAAACTCTTGCTAAAACGTTGGAAGCACAGAATTGTCTAGAATGTCATTGTATGCTGTAGTGTTAAAATGTTCCTTCACTGGAACTAAGGGCCTAGACCAAACCATGAAAAACAGCCTCAGACATTATTCCTCCTCCACCAAACTTTACAGTTGGCACTATGCATTGGGGCAGTTCTCCTGGCATCCGCCAAACCCAGATTACGTTTACGTCATTTAGCAGACGCTGTTATCCAGAGCGATTTACAGTAATGAGTGCATACATTTTCGTACTGGTCCCCCGTGGGAATCGAACCCACAACCCTGCAGCGCCATGCTCTGCCAACTGAACAACATGCTACATTCATCACTCAAGAGAATGCGTATTTACTGCTCCAGAGTCCAATGGCGGCGAGCTTTATGCCACTCCAGCCAACTCTTGGCATTGCGCATGGTGATCTTAGGCGTGTGTGCGGCTGCTCTGCCATTGAAACCTGTTTCATGAACCTCCCGACGAACAGTTATTGTGCTGATGTTGCTTCCAGAGGCAGTTCGGAACTCCGTAGTGAGTGTTGCAACCAGGGACAATTTTTTTTGCTCTACACGCTTCAGCTCTCGCCGATCCCGTTCTGTAAGCTTGTGTGGCCTACCTCTTTGCGGCTGAGCCGTTGTAGCAAAATTTTTTACACGTTAGCAACGGGTGTGGCTGAAATGGCCAAATCCACAAATTTGAAGGGGTGTCCACATACTTTTGTATTTATATAGCACTGGAGTAATATGATTGATTTTTATTATTATAATAATATTGGGGTTCTAGTCAAGTCTAGCAGATGTATTTAGCACTAGCTGAAGTTTTATTTAGTGCTTTATCTGGGTAGAGCATTGCAGTAGTCTAATCTTGAAGTGACAAAAGCATGGATGAGCTTTTCTGCATACTTTGACAAATTTTTGCAATGTTATGAAGATGGAAAAAAGCCACCCTTTAAATATTTTTGATATGTTCGTCATAGTAACTCAACGCTTTTAGTAACTCGACGCGAACATACGTACAGTATACATTTGTTTTTTGTTAGAATGCCAGCTCTGCCAATTGTTAAATGGTAGAAAACAAGATTGCAATGCACATTTTCCTATTCAAAATACACTATTTGACCAGGTGACAGGGTCCAGGTATGTTGTGTGTCGTCTGAGTAAAAGTGTTCCTCCTCCCCGTTGCCCCTCCACTCAGGAGCCCCCTGCTGCAGCAATCCCTGCTTGTGCCCTACATGCTGTGCCGAAACCTGCCGTATGGCTTTATCCAGGAGCTGGCCAGCATGACCCACCAGGAGGAGGTCTTCAGACAGGTGGGCTCGACCTACCGACAGACAGACAGACAGACTGACACACAGATATATAAAGACATACACAAAAACTATGCTTTTATTAGTGATGTTGTCCAAGGTAGTAGACGGTAAGACTGATTATTAAAAGGTCAATTAGAAAACATTGAATTTGATCAATTGGTCAAACACTTGAGGAAAACTATGTGACATGCATTTTTTTCCCCTCTTATACCAACTTCTCCTGCACATTTCACCATGTTGATTTTCAGCTACCTTTACTGTGTTGTAATCCTCATTTGCTCACCTGCTCTTCTGTGTCTTTCAGATCTTTGTTCCAATCCTTCAAGGGCTGCGTCTGGCCATGAAAGAATGTTCCTTAGACAGTGACAACTTTAAATTCCCCCTCATGGTAAGGTGGCAGCGGAGAATTAATGTGTGCTTGCGGTGCAGCACCCTATTCCCAACATAGCGCACTCCTTTTGACAGGGCACATAGGGTTCTGGTCAGAAGTAGTGTACTATGTAGGGAACGGGTTGCCATTTGGGACGCAGCCTTAATATGGTCTTTTAGATGCTGGCTGGCAGCCTGTGAGAGAGCCTGTCTATTTAACTGATAGGGGGGTAGTTTGAGATGTGCCAAATGTATAATGGATATGTTCCCGGCACGGACTTGCCCGGGTGATCGAAGGGAGGCTGACCCTCTGCTAGCGTGACGAGCCAATAAACCCTGAGCGACCCTTTAGGTTTCCACCAATTCTAGAATGGGAATTTCCCATTGAAGTCAATGGTTCTGTTATTGGTGGACCGGTCGCCATATTGAGTGTTCCATTCAAATTGCTGTGGTCTGAGGGGCTAGAGGTTATATTTCTATGGCTCCCAGTACTCAAAGCTGCCGCGGTCATCCCCCTCTTCAAAGGAGGAGACACTCTAGACCCAAACTGTTATAGACCAATATCCATCCTGCCCTGCCTTTCTAAAGTTTTCGAAAGCCAAGTTAACAAACAGATAACTGACCACTTCGAATCCCACCGTACCTTCTCTGCTATGCAATCTGGTTTCCGAGCTGGTCATGGGTGCACCTCAGCTACGCTCAAGGTACTGAACGATATCATAACCGCCATCGATAAAAGACAGTACTGTGCAGCCGTTTTCATCGACCTGGCCAAGGCTTTCGACTCTGTCAATCACCGCATTCTTATTGGCAGACTCAACAGCCTTGGTTTCTGAAGTGACTGCCTTGCTTGGTTCTCTAACTACTTTGCAGACAGAGTTCAGTGTGTCAAATCGGAGGGCCTATTGTCCGATCCTCTGGCAGTCTCTATGGGGGTGCCACAGGGTTCAATTCTTGGGCCAACCCTTTTCTCTATATACATCAACGATGTCGCTCTCGCTGCTGGTGACTCTCTGATCCATCTCTACGCAGATGACACCATTCTGTATACATCTGGCCCCTCTTTGGATACTGTGTTTACTAACCTTCAATCAAGCTTCAATGCCATACAACACTCCTTCCGTGGCCTACAACTGCTCTTAAACGCTAGTAAAACTAAGTGCATGCTTTTCTATCGAACAATGCCAGCACCCGCCCACCGGACTATCATCACTACTCTCGACGGATCCGAATTAGAATACGTGGACACCTACAAATACCTAGGCATCTGGTTAGACTATAAACTCAACTTCCAGACTCACATCAACCATCTCCAATCCAAAATTAAATCCAGAATTGGCTTCCTATTTCGCAACAGAGCCTCCTTCACTCATGCTGCCAAACATGCCCTTGTAAAACTGACTATCCTACCGATCCTTGATTTCGGCGATGTCATTTACAAACTAGCCTCCAACACTCTACTTAGCAAATTGGATGTAGTCTATCATAGTGCCATCCGTTTTGTCACCAAAGCCCCTTACACTACCCACCACTGCGACCTGTATGCTCTCGTTGGCTGGCCTTCACTATATATTCGTCGCCAAACCCACTGGCTCCAGGTCATCTATAAGTCTTTATTAGGTAAATCCCCGCCCTATCTCAGCTCACTGGTCACCATAGCAACACCCACCCGTAGCATGCGCTCCAGCAGGTATATCTCACTGGTCACCCCCAAAGCCAACACCTCCTTTGGCCGCCATTCCTTCCAGTTCGCTGCTGCCAATGACTGGAACGAATTGCAAAAATCATTGAAGCTGGAGGTTCCTATCTCCCTCAATAACTTTAAGCATCAGCTGTCAAAGCTGCTTATCGATCACTGCACCTGTATATAGCCCTTCTGTAAATAGCCCACTCTACTACCTCATCCCCATATTTATTTTCGTTTATTTTTCACTAATCTTGCACTCCAGTATCTCTATTTGCACATCATAATTTGCACATCCTTCATTCCTGTGTTAATGATGATAATTCTGTAATTTATTTCTACTCTATAGTCTATTTATTGTCCTACCTCCCAACCTTACTGCATTTTTGCACTACATTTTGCACTCTGTTTATAGATTTTCTATTGTGTTTTTGACTGTTTGTTTAATGTGTAACTCTGTGTTGTTGTGTTTTTTTTTGTCGCACTGCTTTGCTTTGTCTTGGCCAGGTCGCAGTTGCAAATGAGAACTTGTTCTCAACTGACCTACCTGGTTAAATAAAGGTGAAATAAAAAAAAAAAAAAAAAAAAAAAAACTAAAGGCTGGGTAACATGATAGGACATTTTTACAGACACCACGTCTTGTCACACGTGTCATAAGATTATTTTTTTTTTACACCAGGGGACGTTAACTTAACTTAATTGAATACGGTAATTTAACAGTCAATGGTCAATGTAATGAGGCTATTTCCTATTGTTGTTTATTTAACGTTCACTTACGACGTGTTTTGTTTTCTACAGGCTTTAGCTGAGCTCTGCGAGATAAAGTTTGGGAAGACTCACCCCATGTGCAATTTGGTGAGTGTGTTCGGAGAGACAGTCATCTTTTTTATGTA
Source organism: Thymallus thymallus (assembly GCA_023634145.1). Lineage (NCBI taxonomy): Eukaryota > Metazoa > Chordata > Actinopteri > Salmoniformes > Salmonidae > Thymallus > Thymallus thymallus. The sequence goes on along the minus strand of CM042399.1, from coordinate 1,739,886 downwards.
TTTCTTTATTTATTATAATTAGTAGGGGTTTAAAGGTACACGTTTTCGTACCAAACCGTTCGGTATTGGGACCTTGGTTCGGTCCGCACTGTGAACCTGAATAAATACATACAAAAATGAAACATTAGGCCTATAGGCTATGCATACGCTGCATTGTATGCTTCCTGAGTACATCTGATCTGAAAAAAACATTTCAGGCTATTCCGTTAAAACAACTAGAACCTATGCGCACGTTGTAATCAAAATTCAAATCTTAATTGTCCTACTTCAAGCTGTCCTTTTGTGAGGCGCAGCTGGGAACTTCTTCTGTACAATGGTGAGTGGTGAGGTCGACAAACCAGGAGAATTATCCATCAATTGTTTACATTTCCAGTTTGGGAACATTTTGGCTTTCCAGTAGATTACCAGCGATGGACAAAGAGACCTCAAACATGTTGTCACATTTATTTTACATTTTTTATTTAACCTTTATTTAACTAGGCAAGTCAGTTAAGAACAAATTCTTATTTACAATGACGGCCTAGGAACAGTGGGTTAACAGCCTTGTTCAGGGGCAGAACAACAGATTTCTACCCTGTCAGCTCGGGGATTCGATCCAGCAACCTTTCGGTTACGGGCCCAACGCTCTAACCACTCGGCTACCCGCCGACATCACCCCAGTATTCCTACCACCGGAGCAAGACAGAAACGCAAAACAACAACCACACAACTTCATCTTCCCTGTACATTCAAGCAGCCCTTCGCAGCTGATTTTGACCGGGCCAAAGAAATTACAAGAGCGATAGGTATGTCTATAGCCGCAGATATGCACCCATTCTCAGTGGTTGAGAAGAATAGGGGGTTTCAGCACCTCGTGAAAGTGCTCAAGCCACGTTACGAACTTCACCATCTCGCACCCATTTCAGCAAACCTGTACTACCCGCTATATATAATCAACCTAAAGCGAAGTTGTCAATGATTTGGCCAATGCACCCTGTGTTGCACTTACTGCAGATGGATGGACCTCCAGAGCTACAGAGAGCTACTTAGTGACATCCCATCTCATTAGCCCAGAGTGGGAAATTAGAAGAACGCTGCTACAGTCGCGCCCCCTTTGAGAGTCACACAAGTGTGATTATTTTTCTATTTATAAGAAAACAGGCCTATACGATGTCTGAGCCATGTTTACATATTGATTTCACATGCTTATTGCACTTTATTTTAGTGTTGTTGAGTAATCGTGTGTTTTCATTTAAGAATATCCAAAGTGTTGGTATTACTGATTGTGCATTGTAGAACAGATGTCCACAGGCAGAAAGTATACAATGTAAGAATGTGCAGTGTTGCCCAAAGATATTGCTTTTGTTGTGTTGAACTTGACAGTAACGTGTGTGTGTGTGTGTGTGTGTGTGTGTGTGTGTGTGAGGGGGGATTATGACATTTTTTACTCAGTAAAGGTTATTTTTGCACAAGTAGTCTTGTACACTTGATCAATGTCTACTATAGTGGCCAATATAATACAGCAAAAATAGAATGCGTGTTTCTTTCATTCAATTTTTTTTCCCCAAGTGTAATATTTAGGTGTTTGTGTGTTCAAGCGTTCTATTATAAAGGCTGTCATGGCTAACTGCTATATTAGTGGATTGTTTTTTCTCAAGACTTGAGTGTCATTTGCAGTGAAGTCTAGGCAAAAAATAACATTGGATTGCTTTCTTTGTTTTTTAGCTGTGAGTTAGGTTCACATTAACCACTTTATTTTACACACAGAGACTGATCATGTAGATCATATTCTTTGTTGTTTAATTAGTTAAAACCTGCATTTCCCCCTAGCAAGGATTTTCTTTGCGTGTTTCGGTGCAAAAATAAAAAGGGTCACCTTTTTGGGCCCTCAACAGTTTGCGTCCCTGTTATATAGACAGGTGTATGCCTTTCCAAATCATGTCCAATCAATTGAATTTACCACAGGTGGATCCCAATCAAGTTGTAGAAACATCTCAAGGATGATCAATTGAAACAGGATGCACCTGAGCTCAATTTAAAGTCTCATAGTGTGTGTAGATTGCTAAGGCTGTAATGTAACAAAATTTGGAAAAAGTCGAGGTGTACTTTCCGAAGGCACTGTAAGCCTCTATTTGTGACTCACCACCTGAATTCGGTCTTATGTAGCAAAATTTGAATTTCTGTTTTTTACATTGGATAAAAGTAGAGACTCTGCGCTTTAAATGGTTTATCATACACTGCATGTGAGGAACAATGGGAAAGTAATTCTGCTTTGAAAGTTGATAAACTTGTAAACTCACTTTTGAGAAAACGGCCTTTGAATGTTTTGGTACCTATTGGAGAGTCTCCTTTGTCTACACCCATTCAGCATTGTTCACACCAGGTGGTGCTTGTACAGGCAGACCGTCTATGGGAGGAAGGATGTCAGCGTTGCGCAGCAGCTGATACCTGGTCCCGACTGAGTCGGAACGCTCCTTGGCGGCAACAACACCAGGCTCTAGAGCAGGGGTCACCAACCTTTTTGAAACTGAGAGCTACTTCATGGGTACTGAGTCATACGAAGGGCTACCAGTTTGATACGCTCTTCTGAAATAACACATTTGCTCAGTTTGCCTTTAGTGAAGACACTAATCACGTAAATGATTTATCACAATAATTAGAAACAATGACAGTAAGGAGGGAAACAGATATCATTATTCAGCACTTTAATCTCAGTAATTGTTACATTTTTAGATGATCACTTACATCACTACATTTCATAGGAAAAATGTCCCATTTTCACTAGCCACTGACAAGCCCTTTTAACAAATCATGAACTATGTTGTTTCAAAAAGTTATCAATTATGTAATGTTAGAAAAATCAACTTACATATTTTTTAATAAATCTTGTCACATTTTGAACTAATGACCAAATATGTGGCATTTTTTGAAACACTTTTTAAATTGAACACAATTCTTCATTATTTTAATTCAACTTCGCCGTGGCACTGCCATGTTGCCACTGACAACATCTGGTATCTGTTTCTTTTTTAGTGGGAAGACTGGCATTGCATGCTGTTCACCAGTGTATTGTAATCTGGTGTGTAACTTGACACTGCAACTGTGAGTGAGTCTTTCAGAAGTCGTGTTCTGTGTTTGTTCTTGATGAAGTTCATGTCAGAAAACGCTGATTCACAGAGATAGGTTGAACCAAACAGGCTAGCAACCTTCATAGCTGCTGTGCATACTCCACTGTACTTCTCTGTGTCAACAAGGGACCAAAAGTTTGGTGCAGCCTGGTAGGCTTTGAGGTGGAGGTCATTTTGCAATGTTATGATTTCAATCTCCACCTGTCCAGCATCCAAGTTGAACGTTGCACTTAGTTGCTCAGCAAACCATGTTGTGTCCACATTCATGGACGGATTGTCAAATGTCTCAAATGCAGAAGCGTTGTCTTTCAGCACCGACTGCACAGAGGGAAAGTGCAGCACCTTTTTTCTCTGTAAATCGGCATTTAAAGCACTTATCATATCAACAACAGTCTTACCTTTGCCTTGCAGCTGGCAGTTCAAGTCGTTTAGTTTCCCAGTAATGTCCGTCAAAAATGCAAGGTCAAGTGTCCACTCTGTGTCCTCTAGCCTCCTTTTTACAATGGGAGTCATCACGTTTCCAAAGCCGATCACTTTTGCACATAACGCCTGCTGGTGAATGATGCAGTGATAATGCAGAATTTTTGAGAAGTCTGGGTCACTTTTACAGTGAGCGATGAAACCTGTATGTCGGCCGATCATAGCAGGAGCCCCGTCTGTAGTCACCGCTACCAGCTTTTCCAATTGTACCTTTTTCTGCACGAAAAACTCCTTCACCGTGTTATAAATGGAAACTCCCCTCGTAATTGTCTTTAATGGCAGTAGTGTCAGCAGTTCTTCTCTTGTGGAGAAATCTTCAAACACCATCCGGATAAAAACTAACAGCTGCGCTGTACTGCTGCTGTCCACGGACTCGTCGCACTGGATGCTAAACCAGCTGCACTCTGCCAGATCCCGGTCCAGCTGATCGGCCAAATTACCAGACATATCTGACACTCGTCTAGCCATCGTAGATGCACCCAGTTGGACGTCAGAGAGAGTGGAGATTAGATCGGTTCCATTTTTCTCGTCTTTAAGTACAGTGTTAGCATTTATCATCATTGCTTCTTTGAAAACTTCTGTCTGAAAATGCCTTCTTCTTGATCAGAAAATGTGTAGCTCTAAACGAGGCTTCGGTTGCTTTTTGTGACTTTTTCGCCGGCCTCGTGAAAAAAGACTGTTGCTTACCCAAAGCTGCCTTTAGCTCACAGGCTTTTTCTGTCCGTAGTGCACTTCCCGGTGGGTAGTTAGCATGGTAGCTTTTGTGACATGTAGTGAAGTGTCTCTCCACATTGTGCCGCTTTGCCATCGCCACAGTCGCCCCGCAAATGAGACACACGCAGGTTTCTTTCACAGTCGTAAAAAAGAATTCCTTTTTTGTGAAAGTGATACGTTTTCTTCCTTTTTTCTGCCATGTTTTTGGGGCAAGAAACTGCATTCAGCTACCATCTTCGTTGCGCGCGCCCGCTAGCTTACTCTCCACGAGCACTGGTTTTGTCTCGCGCAAAATACTTTTGAACTAGAGTAGGTCAGAGTTCACGTAAACTTATCTAAACTCATGTATAATGAACACATTTTTTAGATATTGTCATTTTTAAATATATATAAATGCAAGTGTGATTAAAAAAGAATAGCAACAGAATAAAATTTAATTTCAGACCCAGCTCACAAGTGCTATTTTTAGAACAGGCCTGCGGGCGACTCATGTGGTCCTTGGGGGCGACCTGGTGCCCGTGGGCAGTAAGCTTTGTTTTGCAATGAAAACAACTTTCTGACAATTTGAAACGTATAGTATCTGAAACTGTAGCTAGACTCTTACCCATATACATGGATGAATGCTTCACGGCAGAATGCAACCCCTTTCATTAAATAAGACGTCCGGTGTCGTTACCGTTTTGTTTGTACAGCTTGCTTGGCCCGTTGTGTCAAGTCACTCTGGTGCCATAAGAATCATCACATTCCGCTGACTTCAAAACGTCTTCCTTGACAATAACACTGTTGATCGCTGTTTCTTCCACATCACTGTCATCAGAAGACCCTACTATGTCTTCTTCAATGAAAATTTTACCTAAATCAGGGATTTCCTCATCGTCTGATTCATTTTTAGAGTCAGCATGGCACGGTCGTCCTCCAGAAAGTAGTCCTGAAACTCATCTCTCGGCATGTCCAGCCCACTTATTATCTCAGCCAATCATGGCTAGCCGGAAGGTTCCTGTCTATTTCTGTTGCTAAACTGACTAGGCTCTTAATTTAACCATTTTATCCGTATTTACAGATGGCATACAAGTTTGGTATTAACGCACATGAAAGTTGACATGTTCGAGAAGGCATTTCTGCAAAAAAATGCATTTTGATAAAAAAGTATGTTCAAACGGCTCTCCTGTGAAGTCTGGACTTGCGGCATACGCCTAGTTTCCTGAATCGTGTCACATTTAGCGGCACTATAATTGTGTCAATCAGAGTTTTTGAAATCTGTACGAACCATTATGTAAGGCAAGTCCATTAGTAATAGTGCCTTGAGAAATAAGCATAGTTGGTGTCCTCATCATCCTACTTGCTGGATTGCAGTACAAAGGTCTACAATAATCAGAAAACACATTGTTTCACATTGCCAAGGGGTGTTGGACAGGTCACATGCAATTTGAATATTCAGGGTAGTGGTTTTGGTAACTGCCTTTACCAAGTATGGCTTAAAAATGTAATAGTCACGTCATTAATCTTTGTGCGTGTGCTTGTGTGTATGTCCTGTCCAGATGACGTCTCTGCCCCTGTGGTGTCCAAAGTCTCTAAGCCCGGGGATGGGCCGAGAGGTTCAGAGACTGTCCTTCCTGGGAGCGTTCTTCAGCCTGTCGGTCTTTTCAGAGGATGACGTGAGTAATAGGAGTAGGGTGAAGTTGCCCCTAGATGCTGATCCTGGGTCAGTATTGCATGTTCTACACTAATGGTTAAGGTTAGAATTGTGGGAGTGGAAGCTGATCCTATATCTGTATCTAGAGGAACCTTCACCCTGGAGCTAAATGAATGTGTGCTTGTGTGAATCAATGCAATGTGGCCCAAAGAGCAAAAGGAATGTAGCCCAGCAGCACTGCTTGTCCCTTGGAATTTTGCTGAATGTTAACATCTTTCTGGTGTTTCCTATTGTATTGCCTACATTTACTTGACAAAATGCTTAATCTAAATCTCACAGATATACTAATGACCTTGACAAGCTTATCAAATTGCTTCCAGAATTATTTTTCCATTATATTGCTTTGACCAGCAAGGAAATTACTTTGTATTTGATGTCTTTTCCTACTCAGACCAAAGTGGGAGACAAGTACTTCTCCGGCCCAGCCATCACCATGGAGAACACTCGCGTGTTCAGCCAAACCCTGCAGCACTACCTGGAATCAGCCCGGGTAAGTCCCACCCACTTGGCTGCGCTCTACAGTGCGACCGTTCTACTTGCGAATGCGCATAAAAATAATGGTGTGCAACCTGAAATTTGTATTTAGGAGCACCAGTGTGCCGAGAAAAATTCAGGATTCTTGCTTGATTAACTCAAATATTTTTCATTGTGATCCTAAGTTTCTTTATGAGCCTACATTTTTCAACTTAGGTGCACACAAGCTCTTTGTAAAAAAGGTCAGCGTAGAGCGCTGCCTGGGTCTAGCATGACTTTTCATTTGCAAAAAATTACTTCCTTCAAATACCTTTCTTTGTCAGGGTGACTTATTTAAAATCCTCCACAACATCCTACTGAACGGAGAAACAAGAGAGGTAGCGCTCAACTACATGGCAGCTCTGGTCAACCGCAATGTGAAGAAAGCCCAGATGCAGGTAAAAAGTGTAAAGTTTAGTGATCCTAGCCTATTTTAATTTAATCTACGAAACATCTGTTTTGAGGGTTTCTAATTCGACCATTTCAAGCTAGAATGTCTGGCCCTAAAGTCTGGAGAGAAGGGAGTCATTGAGCGGTTCTTTTTTTCATATTATATTTAAGATCTTTCCCACCTTCTCCCCTCCTCTCGCAGACAGACGACAAACTGGTGTCCACGGACGGCTTCATGATTAACTTCCTGTCGGTGCTGCAGCAGCTGAGCATGAAGATCAAGCTGGAGACTGTAGACCCCTACTACATTTTCCACCCCCGCTGCCGCTTGCAGGTCAGCCAGGAGGAGACCCGGATCAAGGCCACCATGGAGGAGCTCAAGACCTGGCTGGCCGAGATGCGTAAGTGGACACCCATAGATAATATAACAGTAAATACGCTGGTGTCAGTACAGGAGCATCATGGCAAAAACAGAGACTGGCCAATAGTTTCTACCCTCAGACCATCAGGCTGCTGAATAGCCACCACTAGTCGGCTACCTGCTCCACCCTCGCCTTGCTACTCCCCTATGGACATCCCCCCCCCCGCCATTTTGTTTACCTAGCAGGGAGTCAACATTGAGACCAGTGTCTCTATTTTAAGGGAGCCCTGTAAATACAATTTCATAGAACAAAAAAATCTAAATCGAATACAAAATTGCACAGTGGCGTGGAAATGTTCTGTATTATCAAATGAGACACAAACTAATCACACAAATCAGAGTTCTACTTAAACTACATCTTTATTTACTTAAGTAAAGAAAGCAGGTCACACCAGAGACGCAAGTAAATTATGTGAGTGCTTTGCGATAGTGATGGCTGGTCGACGGACCCACCCGTAGGTGATCCGTTGAGAGCCCGGACACAAAGAATACACAGACCTTTTATAGCAAACATACACCCTCCTGAATGTTCATGACGAACAACAGATGTATGGAATGGGTCACAAGGTTTCATATGAAAGATACTAATAATTCACAACTGACAGTAGCTGCAGAGTTCTGTCCCATTTCGTCCCTGGTACCCCATCTTACAGAAACACCAGCTCATTCAATGGTATAAATCAATTGTCAGCTCCAGATACCCCTGTCCAATTAAAACCCATGTCCTTTAACCATTACACAATCCCAGGATAGGTGTAATATCAGAGATGATGTACAATTGTTCCAGACACTACCACACACCTCCTATCTCAGACCTTATCTCCCCCAAGGCCGAAAGAGGGAGGGACTGGCGCCCAGACATTGTGGAGACATGGTTTATTCTGGTTAGAAACAGGGACATGTGATAGACAAGCCTGACTTCTCCCCAGGTGACTGATGTCCATTCAATAGTTCAGTCGTATAAGCATATTATGCAGATAAGGCATCTTAATTATCTATGTTACCAAGCTATTTCTGATTCTTCCAGCACATCAGACAAACATAAATATACACAAAACACAATTAAGTAAAAAGAACACATTCTTAATTATACAATTCCTCTGACCACTCTCTAAACTGATCCAGGGACACTAAGGCCTCTATTTGTACTGTTTTTCAAAAAAAGGGGAAGCAGAAAAACTAAAGGCCTATTTGATCTTAATCTTTAGAGTTAACCAACCCTGTGAATGGGTTTGATTACTTAAAATCTTAATTAAGTCGGAAGCATGTGGAGCATGGCTTTGTAAGCAACAAGAGTATAATGATGTGACTTATGTGACTTTAAAGAGGTCCAGCCAACCTTTTGGTAAAGAATACAGTGAGTAATAAAACTGTTTACTGTCATAAAACAAAGGGTGGTTTAAAAACGGCATCCAGGGGTTTAAGAGTAGGGGCAGCTGCACTTTAATAAATAGTTTCACCGTAATCAAGAACAGGTAGAAATGTTGACTGCATAATCTGCTTCCTGCTGACTAGAGTAGAGAGATCTGGGTTTTTGTTTTAAGCGATACATTGTCAATCGAAATACCAAGGTATTTGTATGCAGAGACTCATTCAATTTTAGTACCATACGTTGAATGAAGACGTAAATCATCTGAGGCAATCGGACGAGAACTTGAAAACAATGTATTTAGTTTGGTCCATATTAAGCACAAGTTTAAAATCAGTAAGGGTTTCCTGCATAGCTGCAAAATCTGACTAGCCTTGTCACAGCCAGGTCAGCAGTCGGGGCAATAGCATCCATAATAGTATGATCCGCATATACAGTAGATTAAATGTACAACTTTTAACAGATTGACCAATAGCGTTTTTGTAAATGGTGAAAAGAACAGGTCCTAGAATCGACCCCTGCGGAACACATTTATGTACTTCAAGACATTCTTAACCTGAAACCAAGAGCAGGCATGCTATCCCAGGCCAATCGAGGATAACTTGTTCAATAAAATAACATGCTGAACAGTATCAAATGCTTTTGACAGGTTCACAAACAAGGCAGCACAATTCATTTTAGCGTCTAAAGCATTGACAATATCGTCAACAACTAATGTGGTTGCTGTGATAGTGCTGTGCCCTGGCTTAAACACAGATTGATTTATATTCAAAATACCAGGCTGAGATAAAAAAAAAAAAGAAGAGTGAAGTTGCTTATTTACCAAGGATTTGAGAATCTTCGCTAGAAATGGAAGCCTGGAGATGGGAGGATAATTATCAAGATCACTACTATTCCTGCCCTTATGGATTTGCAGCACATAAGATGTGTTCCATACTTTAGGAATATTTCCTGATAACAATGTCAGATTTAAGATATAGTTTACTGAGCCAGCAATGAGGGGGGCAGCACACTTGAGCAGACCTGGCTCAAATTGATCAGCCCCTGTTTATTTCTTGGTGTCTATAGTAAGTAAGACATCAAGGATTTATTTTTCTGTGCATTGTGCAAGTACTTGACTACCATTTTCCAAGTCAATCGGCAAAATTTCTGAATCAGTGTTTAGCTCATTCTTAGAGATGGAAGGGTCAGACGCTGTTTCAAACGTATTGCTTGCATAAACAAAATTACGATTACATTTTTGTCTGTAATGGAGTCTGAATTCATTTGAGAAGGAAGTGCAACCCTTCAGAATTTAGCCGGGTTCCCCTTTATGATCAGAAAGAGTGGTTACATAATCAGATTTAGCGTTTTTGATCAGTCTTACGCATTGATTCCTCAGTTGCCTAAAGTATTTCCAATCTGGGCCTAAGCCTGTGTTCCTGGCCTCATAGGAATGACTTCAGATAATTCAGGTGTGAACCAGGCTTTCGACCTACCTTTAGTTTTGAACGGGGCATAATTATCTACAATAGTATTGAGGACATTTGTGAAAAAGTTTAAAGCTAAATCCGGTTCAGGGATAGCTGAGACAGTCAAGGTCACAAAAAAAAAGATCATGTTCACTAAAGTATTTAAAGTTCCTCTTAGTGATGACATGAGGCTTTGGTTTATGCATTTTCACATCTCTGACTGGGGAATGGTCACTAAAATCCACTGGGAAACCTCCACTAGCAACATACTTATCTGGAAATAAGATCAATCAAGGTAGATTTTTATGGAACTTTAGGATTCGATCTTTAAAATTCAATTATCAGCTGAGGTTTAGCTCAGAGCAAATATCTTTCATCGTATCTGACATTGACTGCCCTCCAATCAATATTAAAATCACCCATAATTAATAGTTCAGATTTCCCATACTTGCATAGCAATTCAGATAAATTGTTAAGAGCACAAGATTTTACTGAGTTACAGTTCATATAAGGAAGTCAGGCAATTGAAATAAATTCATTATGCCCTAATCTATGGAAAACAGATGCATCTTTTTGGCACAGATAACTTAGTAAAAAAGGTAGGGTGTGGATCAGGCAACACATCTCCTTCGCATAGAGTTGATTAGGCTGTTGATTGTGGTCTGTGGAATGTTTTCCCACTCTTCGATGGCTGTGCAATGTTTCTGGATATTGGTGGAAAAGTGAACATTGGACATTATTCTTGACATCCAAATGTTTGGAATGGTCAGTGGGTATCTAAATAATCACGTCATATTGTTTATTCTTTTGTGATGTCATTAAGGATGGTATAACAAAATAATTAACTCTGAAAGTATACACATTCTATCTCGAAAGTTTATATCCAAATGTTGTATAAAATATATTAAGTATGAGAGTATTTTTGTGATGATAGAAATGTGATTTTAGTCTCGTAAATGAGAGAATTGTTTTCCATTAACTTTTGTCCAGTCAGTAACCACACCCAAGTGAGCACTGACATTGTGTCGGTGTGATGGAACTCCCCCTTTTTACCCGAGTATAAAAGCCTTACTAACGAAATTTAGCTAAATGTGTAAAATGGTGGGAAACTCTCAATCTCTACACGAGAAGAAGATAAACTCACTAGACTATAGCATTACCAGTCTGCAGCTGGCACATGAAGTAGTCTAGAACTTTGATGAAAGACACGAGGTGGGAAGGAGAATCCCATCTCAGACCACCGTTGGTACATCTGAAGTATCCATTCTAACCAACTCCTAGACAAGCCGAGTCTCACTCCGAAGTGGATAGGAGTAAGTTGTTCAACAGAGAGACGACAAACAAGGACATCTACACGTAAATATATACATTGCATTCCTTATCAGAATTTGCCTCTGCCTCTCCCTCTCTGACCTCTGATTGTTTTGTGTGATGAAACATGCACATTTTTGAGTGGCCTTGCTGTTTAAATTACCTTCTTCATATGCCACACCTGTCAGGTGGATGAATTATTTTGGCAAAGGAGAAATACTCACTAACTGGGATTTGTGCAAATTTTTGTGCGTATGGAACATTTCTGGGATATTTTATTTCAGCTCAAGAAACATGGGACCAACACTTTACATGTTGCGTTTATATTTTATTTCAGTAATAGAACAGAGGGTTTTCATTAATGGAAGCATTGCATGCAAATTCAATTGAGTGTGGTGTTACCGCAGGGCATCGGGCTTGGGACATTTTTGGTTTTTACTAATTACCTTCCACTGACCTTGAATAAAGCCTGTGTGTCTTTATGCTGAAGACTCGACCGTATACACGTCGGCTGCAACAGTAAAATAAATATCTGACACCCTTAACATAGAGCTCCACTAGCAATAGGCTGGTGCTAAATATCTAAAAAAGAAAAGCATAGTTTTTTGAGACATCACTCGCTCAATGCAAAACCTAATTTAGATCTATTATTGAATAATGTGGCGATTGAGCAAGTTGAGGAGACTAAACTTCTGTATGCAACCCTAGGGAGTTGATGAAAACGACCGGAGTAATATTGACATAGTTCACTAAATTTGTCTTCACAATAACATCACTTTCCGGGGCAGCTCTAACAAGGCAGAAATTTGACGAACTGGTGGCTTCCTATGACGGCGCCATGTTGAAAGTCACTGAGCTCTTCAGTTAGGCTATTCTACTGCCAGTGTTTGTCTATGGAGATTGCATGGCTTTGTACAGCAACGGATGTTGGTGAAATGGCCGAAGCCACTAATTTGTAGGGGTGTCCCCATACTTTTGTGTGTGTATACAGTGGGGAGAACAAGTATTTGATACACTGCCGATTTTGCAGGTTTTCCTACTTATAAAGCATGTAGAGGTCTGTAATTTTTATCATAGGTACTCTTCAACTGTGAGAGACGGAATCTAAAACAAAAATCCAGATAATCACATTGTATGATTTTTAAATAATTAATTTGCATTTTATTGCATGACATAAGTATTTGATCACCTACCAACCAGTAAGAATTCCGGCTCTCACAGACCTGTTAGTTTTTCTTTAAGAAGCCCTCCTGTTCTCCACTCATTACCTGTATTAACTGCACCTGTTTGAACTCGTTACCTGTATAAAAGACACATGTCCACACACTCAATCAAACAGACTCCAACCTCTCCACAATGGCCAAGACCAGAGAGCTGTGTAAGGACATCAGGGATAAAATTGTAGACCTGCACAAGGCTGGGATGGGCTACAGGACAATAGGCAAGCAGCTTGGTGAGAAGGCAACAACTCTTGGCGCAATTATTAGAAAATGGAAGAAGTTCAAGATGACGGTCAATCTCCCTCGGTCTGGGGCACCATGCAAGATCTCACCTCGTGGGGCATCAATGATCATGAGGAAGGTGAGGGATCAGCCCAGAACTACACGGCAGGACCTGGTCAATGACCTGAAGAGAGCTGGGACCACAGTCTCAAAGAAAACCATTAGTATCACACTACGCCGTCATGGATTAAAATCCTGCAGCGCACGCAAGGTCCCCCTGCGCAAGCCAGCACATGTCCAGGCCCGTCTGAAGTTTGCCAATGACCATCTGGATGATCCAGAGGAGGAATGGGAGAAGGTCATGTGGTCTGATGAGACAGAAATAGAGCTTTTTGGTCTAAACTCCACTCGCCGTGTTTGGAGGAAGAAGAAGGATGAGTACAACCCCAAGAACACCATCCCAACCATGAAGCATGGAGGTGGAAACATCATTCTTTGGGGATGCTTTTCTGCAAAGGGGACAGGACGACTGCACCGTATTGAGGGGAGGATGGATGGGGCCATGTATCGCAAGATTTTGGCCAACAACCTCCTTCCCTCAGTAAGAGCATTGAAGATGGGTCGTGGCTGGGTCTTCCAGCATGACAACGACCCGAAACACACAGCCAGGGCAACTAAGGAGTGGCTCCGTAAGAAGCATCTCAAGGTCCTGGAGTGGCCTAGCCAGTCTCGAGACCTCAACCCAATAGAACATCTTTGGAGGGAGCTGAAAGTCAGTATTGCCCAGCGACAGCCCTGAAACCTGAAGGATCTGGAGAAGGTCTGTATGGAGGAATGGGCCAAAATCACTGCTGCAGTGTGTGCAAACCTGGTTAAGAACTACAGGAAACGTATGATCTCTGTAATTGCAAACAAAGGTTTCTGTACCAAATATTAAGTTCTGCTTTTCTGATGTATCAAATACTTATGTCATGCAATAAAATGCAAATTAATTACTTAAAAATCATACAATGTGATTTTCTGGATTTTTGTTTTAGATTCCGTCACTCACAGTTGAAGAGTACCTATGATAAAAATTAGACTTCTACATGCTTTGTAAGTGGGAAAACCTGCAAAATCGGCAGTGTATCAAATACTTGTTCTCCCCACTGTATATAGTGTACATGCTGATTTCTGAGAACAGTCCCATAACTTTGGCGCTGTGCAACTTCATCAACAAGCTGGCAAACTATATACCGTAACGTTAATGGCCATTCAAACAAGCTCTGAATGCACCGTATATGCCATGTAAATGTATGCACTCATGACTGTAGGTCACTTTGGATAAAATTGTTGGCTAATTGGCATTTATTATAATTATTATTACATGCCAAATTGACTAACTGGATGTGCCATTCACCCACCTGAAATTGTCCTAATTGTTGTCCAAATTGTTTTTATTGACAGACGATGACCCCTCCAAGTTCTATGATCCCAAGTTCCCCACAGAGTGTTTCTTTCTGACATTGCACACCCACCACCTGTCCATCCTACCTGGCTGCCGACGCTACATCCGCAGGCTGAGAGCCATCCGCGAGCTCAACAGGTACACACACACTCATATACAGTTGAAGTCGGAAGTTTACGTACACCTTAGCCAAATACATTTAAAGTCAGATTTTCACAATTCCCGACATTTAATCCTAGTAAAAATTCCCTGTCTTAGGTCAGTTAGAACTTTATTTTAAGAATGTGAAATGTCAGAATAATAGTAGAGAATTATTTATTTCAGCTTTTATTTCTTTAATCACAGTCCCAGTGGGTCAGAAGTTTACATACACTCAATTAGTATTTGGTAGCATTGCCTTTAAATTGTTTAACATGGGTCAAACGTTTCAGGTAGCCTTCCACAAGCTTCCCACAATAAGTTGGGTGAATTTTGGCCCATTCCTCCTGACAGAACTGGTGTAACTGAGTCAGGGTTGTAGGCCTCCTTATATAATAATAAATATAGTGGTGATCCTAACTGACCTAAGACAGGGAATTTTTACTAGGATTAAATGTCAGGAATTGTGATACTGAGTTTAAATGTATTTGGCTAAGGTGTATGTAAACTTCCGACTTCAGCGGTATATACTGTATATATAAACACATTCACAAACAGCCACACGCAGACACACACGCAAGCGCCAAACGTTAAGAAACTTGGAGGGATAAGCTGAAGTTATCCAATAAGAAAGGCTTGTTTTTATCCAATTCAATTTTTTTTGCTATGGTGTGCCCTAATGAAGACGACCCTGTTGTGTTTGACGTGTCAGAACGGTGGAGGAGCTGAAGAATAGTGAGAGCCAGTGGAAGGACTCTCCGCTGGCCAGCCGACATCGAGAGATGCTAAAGAGATGCAAAACCCAGCTCAAGGTTCTCGTAACAGTTTTTTATTTATTTTCACCCTCAGTTTTCAGCCTTATGGAACTCTACCCACTCTCCCATCTACTTGTATTCTGCTTTTCATACATGATACATCTTTGGTGGATTTGACAGTAGACAGTAAAAACTGTAAATGCAATATTTCTCCAGTGCGTCATAGTTTGTTTCCAAATGTTCTTCCATTTTGTGTAGTTTCATACATGTTTTATCATGAAATGAGTGTTGCAGACAAGAAAATTCAACATTTTAATTTGTTACAACTTGAGTGAAGGACAATATTGAGTAGAAACCCTCTATCTTGTGATCTTTGGCCCTGACAGAAACTGGTGCGCTCCAAAGCCTGTGCCGATGCCTGTCTTCTGGACGAGAACCTGTTACGCAGATGTCTGCAGTTCTACAGTATGGTCATTCAGCTCATCCTACGCATGGTGGATCCTGCCTACCCACAGTGAGTTGCTTTGCCACAATCAGGAACTGTTCTAATGCTGTAATTTAAGGTTATATTATGAAGTAAAGTAGTAGGCTATCTGGAGAAATGAAATGTGAGGGTGTGCAAAGCTGTCCTCAAGGCAAAGGGTGGCTACTTTGTTTAACACTTCTTTGGTTACTATGATTTTCCATATGTTATTTCATAGTTTTGATGACTATTATTCTACAATGTAGAAAAAGTAAAAATAAAGCAAAACCCTTGAATGAATAGGTGTCCATACTTTTGACTGGTACTGTATATACACACAAACATTGATGGAAGCCACAATCTATCTCCAATATTAAATATTATCTATCAAAAAAACAATAAAAACTAACAAAGTTGAGGAAGATTGTAATAAACATCTTAGAATTATTAGGTAAAAAGTTAATTTGTGGAATTTCATTCCTTCTTAATGTGTTTGAGCCAATCAGTTGTGTTGTGACAAGGTAGGGGTGGTATTCAGAAGATAGCTATATTTGGTAATAGACCAAGTCCGTATTATGGCAAAAACAGCTCAAATAAGCAAAGAGAAACGACAGTCCATCATTACTTTGACATGAAGGTCAGTCAGTCCAGAAAATTTCAAAAACTTTTAAAGTTTCTCAAGTGCAAAAACGATCAAGCGGTATGATGAAATTGGCTCTCATGAGGACCACCACAGGAAAGGAAGACCCATAGTTACCTCTGCTGCAGATAAGTTCATTAGAGTTAACTGCACCTCAGATTGCAGCCCAAATAAATGCTTCACAGAGTTCAAGTAACAGACACATCTCAGCATCAACTGTTCAGAGGAGATCAGGCCGGAAGTGAATCAGGCCTTCATGGTCGAATTGCTGCAAAGAAACCACTACTAAAGGACACCAATAAGAAGAAGAGACTTGCTTGGACCAACAAACATGACTAATGGACATTAGACTGGTGGAAATCTGTCCTTTGGTCTGATGAGTCAAAATTTGACATTTTTGGTTCCAACCAGCGTTGGAACCATGATCTCCGCATGTGTGGTTCCCACCGTGAAGCATGGAGGAGGAAGTGTGATGGTGTGGGGGTGCTTTGCTGGTGACACTAGATTCTCTACAGGGCAATGACCCAACACACCTCCAGGCTGTGTAAGGGCTATTTGACCAAGCAGGAGAGTGATGGAGTGCTGTATCAGATGACCTGGCCTCCACAATCATCTGACCTCAACCCAATTGAGATGGTTTGGGATGAGTTTTTTACTTATTTTTTATTTAACTAGGCAAGTCAGTAAAAAACAAATTCTTATTTACAATGACGGCCTACACCGGCCAAACGCTTGGCCAATCGTGCGCCTCCCTATGGGACTCCCAATCACGGCCAGTTGTGATAGTCTTGATTCAAACCAGGTTGTCTGTAGTGATTCCTCTAGCACTGAGATGCAGTGTCTTAGACCACTGCGCCACTTGGGAGCCGTAGAGTTGGACCGCAGAGTGAAGGAAAATGTGTGTATATATACTGTTTACACACTATAAACAGTGTGTGTGTGTGTGTGTGTGTGTGTGTGTGTGTGTGTGTGTGTTTGTGTATATATATCCTGTGTGTATGTATATAAAAATTCCTCAAATAACAAAAAATATGCTTAATAATGTAGGCAATTCATTCGAAGGATTGTTACCTATAACCAGGATTGCCATTACAATGTTGTCCCTAACATTACCCCATAGCAACATATGTGGGAAACACACTCGCAACCCTTCCCACAGAAACAAACACAAGCTCAAATGTTCAACAGTTGTTCCATACCTGAGCCCAACTTGAGAAAAGACTTGATGTGCGAATGCATATACAGTTGAAGTCGGGAGTTTACATACACCTTAGCCAAATACATTTAAACTCAGTTTTTCACAATTCCTGACATTTAATCAAAGTAAAAATTATGTGTCTTGTGTCAGTTAGGATCACCAATGTATTTTAAGAATGTGAAATGTCAGAATAATAGTAGAGAGAATTATTTGTTTCAGCTTTTACTTCTTTCATCACATTCCCAGTGGGTCAGAAGTTTACATACACTCAATTTGTATTTGGTAGCATTGCCTTTAAATGGTTTAACTTGGGTCAAACGTTTCGGGTAGCCTTCCACAAGCGTCCCACAATAAGTTGGGTGAATTTTGGCCCATTACCTCCTGACAGAACTGGTGTAACTGAGTCAGGTTTGTAGGCCTCCTTGCTCGCACACACTTTTTAGTTCTGCCCACAAATGTTCTATAGGATTGAGGTCAGGGCTTTGTGATGGCCACTCCAAAACCTTGACTTTGATGCCATTTTGCCACAACTTTGGAATTATGCTTGGGGTCATTGTCCAACTTCCTGACTGATGTCTTGAGATGTTGCTTCAATAAAGCCACATCATTTTCCTTCAGCATGATGTCATCTATTTTGTAAAGTGCACCAGTCCCTCCTGCAGCAAGGCACCCCCACAACATGATGCTGCCACCCCCGTGCTTCACGGTTGGTATGGTGTTCTTCGGCGTGCAAGCCTCCCCCTTTTTCCTCCAAACATAACAATGGTCGTTATGGCCAAACCGTTCTATTTTTGTTTCATCAGACCAGAGGACATTTCTCCAAAAAGTACAGTCTTTGACCCCATGTGCATGTGCAAACTGTAGTCTGACTTTTTTATGGTGGTTTTGGAGCAGTGGCTTCCTTGCTGAGCGGCCTTTCAGGTTATGTCGATATAGAACTCGTTTTACTGTAGATATAGATACTTTTGTACTTGTTTCCTCCAGCATCTTCACAAGGTCCTTTTGCTGCTGTTCTGGGATTGATTTGCACTTTTCGCACCAAAGTACGTTAATCTCTAGGAGACAGAACACGTCTACTTGCTCAGCGTATGACGGCTGCGTGGTCCAATGGTGTTTATACTTGCATACTATTGTTTGTACAGATGAACGTGGTATCTTCAGGCATTTGGAAATTGCTCCCAAGGATGAACCAGATTTTTGGAGGTCTACAATTTTATTTTCTGAGGTCTTGGCTGATCATTTTTTATTTTCCTGTGATGTCGAGCAAAGAGGCACTGAGTTTGAAGGTAGGCCTTGAAATACATCCACAGGTACACCTCCAATTGACTCAAAGTATGTCAATTAGCCTATCAGAAGCTTCTAAAGCCATGACATAAAAGAAACGGGAGGGATAAGCTGAAGTTATCCAATAAAAAAGGCTTGTTTTTATCCAAGCTGTTTGAAGGCACAGTAAACCTAGTGTATGTAAACTTCTTACCCACTATAATTGTGATATAGTGAATTATAAGTGAAATAATCTGTCTGTAAATAATTGTTGGAAGAATTACTTGTCATGCACAAAGTAGATGTCCTAACCGACTTGCCAAAACTATAGTTTGTTAACATGAAATCTGTGGCGTGGTTGAAAAATAAGTTTTAATGACTTCAACCTAAGTATGTAAACTTCCGACTTCAACTTTATAGTTGAAGCTTGAGAAGGTATGCAAGAATGGCGAGATTTGATGAACCAATGTCAAGTCCTAGCTGAGCTCAGATACACCCCCTTCCCCTGAAACACACACATGCTGGTCCCCCGTTGTGACCGTATGATTATATTGTGCCACCTGGGCCACAATATTGTTTGTATTATTTGTGATGTGTGACTTGCATTAAGATGTTAAAAAATGCTCCTTTGTATTCCTTCCTTCCCTTTTTTGCAGCATGACTCTACCTCTGAATCCGGAGATCCCCAAAAGCTTTGCTGCTCTGCCGGAGTTTTACATTGAAGATGTGGCCGAGTTCCTGCTTTTTGTTGTGCAGTAAGTCGATGGTCATAATTATTACATAGTGCAGGGCCAGACAGATAACACAGACCACCAGAGTGGGATTGATCGTGTCAATTTACCCTATTTTACCTGAATATATATATATTTTTTTACATCTGTTGGAGTATTGTGTACTAAAGGCAACAGCTACTCTTCCTGGGGTCCAGCAAAATTAATGCGGTTTACACAATTTTAAAAACGTTACAATGCATTCACAGACCTGGCAATGCACTGTGTGCCCTCATGCCTCTACTCCACCACTACCACATATCTACAGTACAAAATCTGTGTGTTTGTGTGTGTATATTTTGTATGTTATTGTGTGTGTGTGAATGTGTATGCATCTATTTCTGCCTATGTTTGTTGCTTCACAGTCCCCGCTGTTCCATAAGTTGTATTTTTATCTTCTTTTTTAAAAATCCGATTTTACTGCTTGCAGCAGTTACTTAATGTGGAATAGAGTTCCATGTAGAGACCTCTTGTGGCATGTCTTGTGGGGTATGCATTGGTGTCCGAGCTGTGCACCAGTGTTTCAAACACAAAGCTTGGTGCATTTAACATGTCAATACCTCTCATAAATACAAGTAGTGATGAAGTCCATCTCTCCTCCACTTTGAGCCAGGAGAGATAGACATGCATATTATTAATATAAGCTCTCTGTGTACGTCCAAGGGCCAGCCGTGCTGCCCTGTTCTGAGCCAATTGTAATCTTCCTAAGTCCATTTCTGTGGCACCTGACGAAACGACTGAACAGTAGTCCAGGCGCAATAAAACTGGACCTGTAGGACCTGCCTTGTTGATAGTGCTGTTAAGAAGGTAGAGCAGCGCTTTATTATGGACAGACTTCTCCCCATCTTAGCTACTGTTGTTATCTATATGTATCTATACATTTTACAATCCAGGGTTACTCCAAGCAGTTTAGTCACCTAAACTGGCTCAATTTCCACATTTATTACTAGATTTAGTTGAGGTTTAGGGTTTAGTGAATTATTTGTCCCAAATACAATGCTTTTAGTTTTTGAAATATTTTATTTAGGACTAACTTATTCCTTTCAACACACTCTGAAACTAACTGCAGCTCTTAAGTTTTGCAGTCATTTCAGTCGCTATAGTATCTGAAATGTACAGTGTGGAGTCATCCACATACATAGACACACTTGCTTTACGCAAAGCCAGTGGCATGTCATTAGTAAAGATTTTTTAAAGTAAGGGGCCTAGACAGCTGCCCTGGGGAATTCCTGATTCTACATGGATTATGTTGGAGAGGCTTCCATTAAATAACACCCTCTGTGTTCTGTTAGACAGGCAACTCTTTATCCACAATAGAGCAGGGAGTGTACAGCCATAACACATGTTGGCTAACAAAACAGCCCCCACAATCTTTTTATCATCAATTTCTCTCAGCCAATTGTCACTCATTTGTGTAAGTGCTGTGCTTGTTGAATGTCCGTCCCCATAAGCATGCTGAAAGTTTATCAGTTTGTTTACTGTAGAATAGCATTGTACCTGGTCAAACACTATTTTTTCAAAAAGTTTAATAGGTGTTGGTAACAGGCTGATTTGTTGGCTATTTGAGCCAGTAAAGGGGGCTTTACTATTCTTAGGTAGCGGAATGACTTTTACTTCCCTCCAAGCCTGGGGGCACACACATTCTAGAAGGCTTAAATTGAAAATATGGCAAATACGAGTGGCAATACCGTCCGCTGTAATTTTCCATCCAAGTTGTCATACCCCGGTGGCTTGTCATTATTGATAGACAAAAATAATTTTCATTAACTGTAACTCAGTAGAGTTGTAGAAATTGTTGCATGTTGCGTTTATATTTTTGTTCAGTGAAAGTGAAAATGTTTCACCTTCTACACTCACTTTACGGAATTAAAAATTACATTTCTATTCTTTCATAATTTTGTGTAGTGTCAGTGTTTGTTGCTGGCACGTCATGCCTAAGTTAGCTAGTAGTTGCCAATATCAGTGGGTTTTGTGATGAATGAGCCATCTGATTCAATGAATGATGGAGTTGAGTTTGCCTTTTTTCCCCAAAATGTCATTTAAGTTGCTCCAAAGCTTTTTACTATTGTTCTTTGTCATTTATCTTAGTGTAGTTTATTCTTCTTTTTAATCAGTTTTTGTCGATTGCCAATCAGTTGTGCAGCCAGACTTATTTGCCATTCCTTTTGCCTCATCCCTCTCCACCATAGTGTTTAAATTCCTCATCAATCCACGGAGATTTAACAGTTTTTAGTCATTTTCTTAATGGGTGCATGTGTTGTGGAAAATCTTCCCTCTGTTTCTTAAAAATAAAGCACTCTCAAAGTTTAGAAAAGTAACATAGACTTCATTACACGAGTAACATAGCCGAGTGAGCCTCCTGATCTTTTTATACAATTTTGTGGTTACATAGCATACATAGTCCTTCCCTCACGGGTAGAATGATTTAACACCTCTTAACCGTCTTCCACTATCATTTCAAAACCTTTAAATTCTGGTTTGTCTACGCCCTCTTCCGTCCTCCGTTGGCAGTTAAACCTTCAAGATATGAAACAATAGTGCCGACCCCATAGCGATGGTGCAAAGATAAACAGGCATACAGGCATGCACCCATAAAGATAAACAGGCATGTTGAAACCTGTTGAAACCATAGCGACAGTACAAACACTATTTTATCCAACTATTCTAGTCATTCTTATATTATAGCTAGTGTGTCTAAGTGCACCCTATGAGGCCATATATTACGATTAGTGCCTGTCTAAGTGCACCCTATAAGGCCCTATGATTATCTTCTCTTGGGCTTTGCTGACTGCTCTGACCTCTATCCTGTTGCTATTCTATGGGTTACTTAATAACTTTTCATTGTTCTGCTGCCCTCTGTTGCCACTTTATACATTTACTGAATTTAAACATTTGAAAATCTCCAAACTTCTGTTGTAACCTTCCGATTCTGTTCTTTGAATCAGTGGCCTAAACTATTGGACATAGGCCTAAAAATATTCAACATGTGCTTATTAGTAACTGGAATAAGCAATTTCATAAATGTGTCAAGTGCAGCATCTGGTTGCTCCTCATTACACACCACAGACCAGCAAATATTATTTACAACAACAACATAGGAATCTCTACAAAACGTATTGTCGGACCTCTTATACAATATATTAGGCCCAGCCTTTTGAACTTTGGTTTTCCTAGATATGGCTACTATATTGTGTTCACTGCATCCAATGGATCTGGATACTGCTTTCAAGCTAATTTCTGCAGCATTAGTAAAGATGTGATCAATACATATTGATGATTTCATTCATGTGTTGTTTTGTAACAACCCTGGTAGGTTGACTAATAACCTGAACCAGGTTGCAGGCACTGGTTACAGTTTTGAAGCTTTTTCTTGAGTGGACAGCTTGATGAAAGCCAGTCAATATTTAAATCACCAAGAAAATATACCTAGCTGTTGATCACATTTAATTATCAAGTATTTCACACATGTTATCCAGATACTGACTGTTAGCACTTGGTGGTCTATAGCAGCTTCCCACCAGAATGGACTTTAGGTGAGACAGATGAACTTGTAGCCCTATTACTTCAACAGTATTTAACATGAGATCCTCTCTTATCTGAATATAAACAGCAACACCACCATTGGCATTTTTATCTTTTCTGTAGATGTTATAACCTTGTATTGCTTTTGTATCATCAAAGGTATTATCTAAGTGATTTTCAGAAATAGTCAGAATATGAATGTCATCTGTTACTAGCAAATTATTGATTTCATGAAGCTTGTTTCTTAAGCTACATATGTTAACGTGGGCAATTTTGGGCACTTCTTCTGGGATGTTTACTTGTTTTCATTTATTTACTGGGAAGATTGTGTCTACCAAGCCCCCCCTGGTGTAATGTACGTTTGCTGAAGCATTATGACAACTCTGGTAGGAATTAGCTGAGCTTGGCTTGGGTCATTGATAAGTCATTGTCTCAACGCAGCCTTATAATCCTTATAAAACGTTTTTTGTTTCCAAAAGGTATCGAAATTGGCAACAAAAGTTACACCCATTTGAGCTGCAATAATCACATAGCCAGATGTGAAGAGAAAGAATCCTGCTGAAACGTTCAATGCCACGATTCAGAGAGGGCACAGAGCCACATATGATGGGTATTTTGTTAGTGTCTAGCAGAGAGTCAATCAGCTGTTCAGAGCTGCCCTTCATAATGTCATTAAAACCCACATGGGAAAAGGGAAAGGGGGGATACTAGTCATTCATCTGAAATGTGTCTTCCGCATTTAACCTCTGACTCAGAGAGGTGCGGGGGGCTGCCTTAATCCACATCCACATCTTCGGTGCCAGGGGTACAGTAGGCTAACTGCTTGTCCACTGGCAGAACAACAGATTTTTACCTTGTTAGCTCAGGGATTTCATCCAGCAACTTTTCGGTTACTGACCCAACACTCCTACCCTCCAGACCACCTGCAATAGAATTGCTTCCATGTCCTGACGTAGTAGATTCGGGAGCAGCTTAGTAATGTAATTTACTCAAGCTCCAGGATAGTACAATGTTTTTGCACCAAGAACGGTCACATTTCTTACCTGCAGAACATTTTTAAAGAAGATGTTTGAATGGGGGTCATCTAGAAATAACCTTTAACAAAATGTCAAATATTGCATCTTCTGAGAAATGGCTTTTGACTGACAGTCAGCATCCATTTTCTATCCCCTGCCAGGTATTCCCCTCAGGTTCTGTATGAGCCCTGCGTCCAGGACATTGTCACCTTCCTGGTGGTGTTCATCTGCAGTCAGAACTACATCCGGAACCCCTACCTGATTGCCAAGCTGGTGGAGGTGCTGTTTGTCACCAACCCGGCCGTGCAGCCGCGCACCCAGCGCTTCTCTGAGATGATGGAGAACCACCCCTTGTCCGTCAAACAGTTGGTCCCGGCCCTCATGAAGTTCTACACTGGTGAGACCACTTGGTGCCAACATAAACTGTACTGTGCTGACTTGGATATTTTCTTTTTCACATTGGTCTTGGTTCCATCAACTGTAATGGATGTGTAGTACAGCTCAGCTTGGCTCGACTCAGTAGTCTGAAAATGCTATTAGAGTGAAGTCAAGTGGACTGATTCTCACAGGCAACTGACTCTTGAGTGTCTCCTCCATCCCACAGACGTGGAGCACACCGGTGCCACCAGCGAGTTCTACGACAAGTTCACCATCCGCTACCACATCAGCACAATCTTCAAGAGTCTCTGGCAGAACATCGGCCACCACGGCACTTTCCTGGAAGAGTTCAAGTAAGTTGGCTAGAATCAAAGCGTAGTATTTATCTTATGACAAGTACTATTATGGTGTCAGCCCGGTCTAAATAGGTGGCCACTGTCCGGTCATGCTGTAAAGATAGATAGATAGGTACTTTATTGATCCCCCAGGGGGGAAATTTCATTGTCAAGCAGTACTCTGAACTAGTTCAGACTCATAGTGAATTTTCTGTGTGGCTTCCAAAGCTCTCCCAGTCAATCAATACATCTGTTTGTTCCCCTGTAGCTCCGGGAAGCAGTTTGTGCGTTACATCAACATGCTAATCAACGACACCACCTTCCTGCTGGACGAGAGCCTGGATTCCCTGAAGCGTATCCATGAGGTCCAGGAGGAGGTTAAAAACAAGGAGCAGTGGGATCAGCTTCCCAGGGTCAGTATGTAATTCCTGGGGAAAAAACAAACGTGTTGTGAAGTGCTTATGAATGTGTTATGATGCACTTTTGTAGTGCCTTAAGACTGAAACGCTGAGTGTTTCTCTCTTTCTCCCTCAGGAGCAGCAGCAGAGCCGCCAGTCCCAGTTGACCCAGGATGAGCGGGTTTCGCGCTCCTACCTGGCCCTGGCTACAGAGACGGTCGACATGTTCCACATCCTCACCAAGCAGGTCCAGAAGCCCTTCCTCCGGCCCGTGAGTACCACTCTGACCAGGGAAAAACACACATTTGAATCATGCTCTGTTTCCAGGCAACAAAGGGAGAGATGGGCGCTAGAACACCCCGTTTACAAATGTTGTATTTGACAAAGATGAGGTTAGCATGGCTTTTACAGGCTGTCAACACAAGTCGCACAAAGCAGCAAACAACAACAATAGAACGTTGAGAAGAAAAAGCAATGTGCTGGTGCGCTCGAATGGATATAACATTTTAAGGCCTCTTTCAAAAGGGTAGCCTATGACTTGCAGAAAAACAAAGAGGAAAATGTAGAAATATTTATTGCTCTTAGAGACAGCTGTAATTGCTATCAAAGGTGATTTGATTCTAACATGCATTTACTCAGAGATTTACTATACTTATGTAAATTAGATTTCTGTACATTAATGAAACATGTTTTCACTGTCATTATGGGGTGCTGTGTGTAGATGGGTTAGGAAAACAAATCTATTTAATACAGTTTGAATTCAGGCTGTAACAAAGCAAAATGTGGAATAAGTCTTTGAAGGTACTGTAAATTGCTTTCCTGTGATCTTGGCCTGAGACGGTAGTTTTCACTTGGTACTGGCCCGGTGTGCCACTGGCAAATTTACCTGAATGTACTGTATAAAGCCTACTTCAATACTAACCTTAAACCATTCCTATTCATCGACATAGATACACAATAAAACATTTTCCTGGTGACTGAACTTCCTGCTTTGTGCGTTCCAGGAGTTGGGGCCTCGTCTGGCGGCCATGCTGAACTTTAACCTCCAGCAGCTGTGCGGGCCCAAGTGCCGGGACCTGAAGGTGGAGAACCCAGAGAAGTACGGTTTTGAGCCCAAGAAGCTCCTAGACCAGCTTACTGACATCTATCTGCAACTTGACTGTGCCCGCTTCGCCAAGGCCATCGCCGACGACCAGGTAAACTGTAGTAGTCGCATACCTGGGTTTACTTTTTTTTTTTTTGTGCTTGTTTGAGCTTCTGACTTAATAAATCAATTGGCAAGGAACCACCCTTAATTTGTATTTGGAAAAATTCACTTATAGTATATTTAAGTAGTCAAAGGTTTTGTATTTGGTCTCATATTCCTTGCACGCAATGACTACAAACTTGTTGGATACATTTACATTTTTTTTTTTTTTGCCTTTTGGATTATATTTTGCCCAATTTCACCGTTCAGTTACTATTGGGCTAAACATAACCCAAAACAAACTGCAGATGCATCCGAGTTTGTAGTCACAAGCAAGGAATATGGGACGAATACTAAACTTTTGCCTACTTTAATATAGTAAGTGAATTTGTGACTTCTTATGACTAGATACATAAAGTGCTTTAATTTCTAAACGGTAAAACGGATATGTATGAAAATGCCTTGAAATAAAAGGTTGACATTCTGTACTGTCACCTCGAATGATCTCAAATACAAAATGCTGGGGTATAGAGCCAAATGTCATCATTCCAGGTTTGGGTGAAATACTTGAAATTCAAGGCACATAGTAGTTCGCTACAATGAAAAGCCTGCGGAAGAAAAATGAACAGCCAGTGACTGTTCTCAGTTCAGACCAAGCTGCCCATCTCAATTTTGTCATCATTTGGAAGAATGACACACTTACATCCTAAAGCCTCTCATGGATAATTCCCCCAAAAGGCTATTTGTTTTCTCCCCTTCCCCCCTTTCCAGGGATGTATTCACTAGGAATCAAACAGGCCAAAGCGGGAAGGGATCTACTGTTGCAGAACGTTTTTCTATGGTGTTCAGTAATGAATAATCCACAGGCTTACATGGTGTTCTTTCTCTCCCCTTTCCAGCGGTCATACAGCCGAGAGCTCTTTGAGGAAGTTATTTCCAAGATGAAGAAAGCTGGCATCAAGTCCACCATCACCATTGAAAAATTCAAGCTGCTTTCGGAGAAGGTGGAGGAGATAGTCGCCAGGAACTCTCAGTCTGAAATGGACTACAGTGACGCACCTGACGAGTTTAAAGGCAAGTGTTCAACCTTTCCAGTGCTCAAACTCGCAAGTGTTTAAATTCACTTTCTAGTGTTCAAATAAGTTTTGAAAAAATATTTCCTTATTTTGTGTCACTAATCGCCCCTGACCGCAGCAGCATGTTCATTTGGATGAAATGTCGCAGGAAGACTTGAATTGCTAACACTGTGCACAGTCCTATTTTCCATATTAGGTTTACTACAGCACAGTGTCTGTTCTATACATTACATAGCTATCTGCAATGTTCTGAACGTCTGTAGGATTTCTTCATAATGAGTAAGACCGGGACTTGGGTCAAAAGAACAGACTTTTATTGGGGCATAAAAGTAAAAGGAAGACCCTCTATTGTGGTAAAATTCAGTACATTTTGTGAGTAATGAGGGTCACACAGACAGCTTAGACTTGGCTATCCTATAACTACTGACTTAATATTCTCTTGGAGGGGAATGCAGGCCTCATACCTTTGATTTCCAGATATGCCGCACTATCCGCAGTGCTCCAATGGAGTGTGCCGTTGTAATGGAGTGAAAATCCACTCCGACTGAGGATATCCAAAATGAGTATAATATAATACGACCATAATATAATATTCAATCTGACTCCATTATCATATGAATACTATAGGCCAAGGTAGCGAGCCTTGCATCACTCGGAATACTAATAGTTACAGTACATTTGGAAAGTATTCAGAACCCTTCACTTTTTCCACGTTTTGTTACGTTACAGCCTTATTCTAAAATTGATTGATTAGAAAAAATAACTATTTAATCTACACACAATACCCCATAATGACAAAGAAAAAACTGGTTTTTAGACTTATTTTATTTTTAAGATCACTTTTACATAAGTATTCAGACCCTTTATGCAGTACTTTGGCATCAATTACAGCCAAGAGTTTTCTTGGGTATGACGCTAGAAGCTTGGCACACCTGTATTTGGGGAGTTTCTCCCATACTTCTTGGCAGATCCTCTCCAGCTCTGTCAGGTTCGATGGGAAGCGTCGCTGCACAGCTATTTTCTGGTCTCTCCAGAGATGCTCGATCGGGTTCAAGTCCGGGCTCTAGCTGGGACACTCGAGGACATTCAGAGACTTGTCCCGAAGCCCCTCCTGCGATGTCTTAGCTGTGTGCTTAGAGTCGTTGTCCTGTTGGAAGGGGAACCTTCACCCCCAGTCTGAGGTCCTGAGCACTCTGGAGCAGGTTTTCATCAAGGATCTCTGTACTTTGCGCCATTCATCTTTCCCTCGATCCTGTCTAGTCTCAGTCCATGCTGCTGAAAAACATCCCCACTGCATGATGCTGCCACCATGCTTCACCGTAGGGATGGTGCCAGGTTTCCTCCAGACGTGACGATTGGTATTCAGGCCAAAGAGTTCAATCTTGGTTTCATTAGACCAGATAATCTTGTTTCTTATGGTCAGAGACCTTTAGGTGCCTTTTGGCAAACACCAAGCGGGCTGTCATGTGTCTTTTACTGAGGATTGGCTTCCGTCTGGCCACTCTATCATAAAGGCCTGATTGGTGGAGTGCTGCAGAGATGGTTGTCCTTCTCGAAGGTTCTCCCATCTCCACAGAGGAACTCTGGAGCTCTGTCAGAGTGACCATCAGCTTCTTTGTCACCTCCCTGACCAATGCCCTTCTCCTCGATTGCTCAGTTTGGCCGGGCGGCCAGCTCTAGGAAGAGTCTTGATGGTTCTAAACAAATTCCATTTAGGAATAATGGAGGCCACTGTGTTCTTGGGGACCTTCAATGCTGCAGAATGTTTTTGGTACCCTTGCCCAGATCTGTGCCTCGACCCAATCCTGTCCCGGAGCTCTACGGATAATTCCTTCAACCTCATGGCTTGTCAACTGTAGGACCTCATATAGACCGGTGTTTGTGCCTTTCCAAATCTTGTCCAATCGATTAAATTTACCACAGGTGAACTCCAGTCAAGTTGTAGAAACATCTTAAGGATGATCAATGGAAACAGAATGCACCTGAGCTCAGGTTCAATTCTCATAGCAAAGGGTCTGAATAGCTAGTTTTTTTTGTGCATTTTCAAATGTATATAAAGTTGGTTTTGCTTTGTCATCATGGGGTATTGTGTGTAGATTGAGGGAAAACAAATAATTTAATCAATTTTAAAATAAGGCTGTAACATAACAAAATGTGGAAAAAGTGGTCTGAATACTGTCCGAATGCACTGTATATGCTATGTGTAATGTAAATAACATTTACCATTAGACCATACATCAAATAAACGAACAGAAATATACTGTTCGTATCCGTATCAAAGTAATCAGATGTACAGTTATGTAATAAGAATACTATCATCAAATGGTACATACCAGAAGTCTTCAATGTCAAAAGATACAAAATATCTCAAAGTATGTAAGACACTATTGTGTAACAGAAAGCTACACCAGGAGATTGGTTTACAATGTCTCCATGAGCAAAGTTTCCACCGATCTTTTATTCTTCTCAGAGCGCCAAATCTCAGTACCTCCCATCGTCTAATTAATATCACTTTGTTGGGCCAAAACAATAAACAAAAGGCATAAAAACACCACACGCAAATTATAGGAGGACATCTATGTCGCTCACTCTTTGAACTGACTGCCTTCTGACGAACAGATTAAGACAATAACTCTGTAAAAAGAAAACAATAGCACTTGCAATAAAATAAATCCTATCAAAATTTGCAGCTGGTTATGAACTCTTGAAACAATCCAAACGCGACAATTTAATTCACACACGTGATGTGACTAGCATTAATGTGATGACTGTTATTTATCAAATCAATTAACTAGGTTTAATTGTTACTCGATTAAATTAATCATGTAGCAATTAACTCATTAGGAATTTGGGGCACCATGGGAAAAGTTGTTTAAAGAGTTACTATCTCCCAAATTTTACTAATAGAAGATATATTCATATATATCGACACCTCTTCATTCTGAATGTCGCATACTCCTTGATATCAGCAGAACCCTAACCTTATTGATGAATCAGCAATACACAAATTGGCTTGATTAAAAAGCACGACCGTTGGTAAGGGAGGGATAAGGAAGAGAGAGGGGGAGGAAAAGACAGTCCAATTTATCATACATACATTTGGATAACTACGCCCACGGAAATATTAATACTTGGCACCCTAACCACCGCTCATTCAGATAAGGAATGCAATTTATATATTTACGCGTAGCTGTCCTTGATCGTCTATCTCTGTTGAAATCGATGGATGTAAGACTGGTTTGTCCACCAGATCACAATGTCCTTTGTAGAGCTCCTCTGGTAGTGGAGTGGTTGTTAGAATAGTTACTTCAGATGTGCCAACAGTTGTCTGTAGATGGGATTGTCTCACCTTGTGTCTTTAGTCAAAGTTCTAGACTATTTCACATGCAAGCTGCAGACTGATATGATAATGTCTAGTGCGTGGTCTTCTTCTCGTGTAGAGATTGAGAGTTTGAGTTTTACCATTTCAAAACGTATGGACTACTGTCTCACGTTTTCTGGTCTGTAGAGGTTCAACCATTTGCACTGCACGTCGTCTGGTCTAATGTAAATTTCGTTACGAAGGCTTTAATGCTCGGGTAAAATGGGGGCGTTCCATCACGCCAACACAATGTTTGTGCTCACTTGGGCCTGTTTACTGACAGGGCACAAGTTTGTATGAAAAACAATTATCTAATTTAGAAGGCTAAAATCACATTACTGTCTTCATAAAATTATTATCATACTTAATCATATATTTTATACAACATTTAGATGCAAACCTGACAACTAGAATGTGTACACCCTCAGAGATAGTTACGTTAAACCATCCTTAATGACATCACAAAATAATAAACAATATGACATGATTATTCTTTAGATTCCCAACCGACCATTCCAAACATTTGGATTTCAAAAATAATGTTCCAATGTCCAATCTTTTAATGTTAAGAGTTTTTAGGCGGGCCACACACTCTCTAACAAAGGACTTTTTCTTTCCAATACTGCAGGGCGGAGAGGGAAAGTTAGAAACTATGTATGACCGGGCATTAAGAGTCATAAAACTGGCCCAACTCTCCTTTCCACTCTTCTGTGGGAGAGAGGGGGCTATCTTCAAACATTTGCCTAGCTGATGTGTCCTTTGGTCCACTGTCAGGAGAGTCATGACACACAGTAACATTAAATTAGTCGATTCAAGTTTTAATCAGTTTCATCCGTTTCTGAAATCTGTGGTTTGATTTGATCATAGACACGCATGCAAAAATAATTGCAGAAGACGTAAAAACAATGTCTGAAGAGAGGAAAGTATATGTCGATTTTATGAATTTAGTTTTAATTGAAGATAAAAATGTAATTTTATCTTTGTTTGTCTGTGTGCGTTTGTCCACAGACCCTCTCATGGACACCCTAATGACTGACCCTGTAATACTGCCCTCTGGGAACATCATGGACCGAGCCATCATCCTCCGCCACCTTCTCAACTCCCCCACTGACCCCTTTAACAGACAGCCTCTCAACGAAAGCATGCTGGAGTCACGTATGTACACACACACAACATGGTCTAACAGTCAACAGTTGGTCACATAACAATGACGAAAAGGGGACCAGCACTAGATAACTGCAATTTAATTTATTAAACCTTATTAACTGTTAAGGTCCCCAGGGGTTTGTGGTCATGTTTTGCTGTGTCATTGTGTCTTTATTCACAGTCCCTGAACTGAAGGAGAGGATCCAGGCATGGATGAGAGAGAAGCAAGGCCAGGGACGTTTCCTCTAGTGACACCCACAACTCCGGGGGTAAGGGATGTTACCACCACGCCTGAATTCAATACCATCAACAAAAAAAAACAAAAAAAAACCTGATGAGATTTTTCTTCCCTTTTATCCTTGTTTTATCCCTTGGCTCTGAAATGAAACATAATAAAATTACGACTTTTAAATGGTTTTTGCTCATGACTTTCTGTGTATACATCTACATATATTTAACTGAGAGAATGCCTATTACGCTGAAAGGAGTTGTAAGCAGTTGTCACAGCCTACAGGTTTTAGCAGCAGAATGCATTCAATCGCTTTATTCATTGTTAATTTTTTCTCTGTTTTGTAAGACCATGTATACTATGTTAGCTATACGAAGGGGAGGGTGATACATTTGGGAATAGGGATCTATTTTGGTTAAGTCTTGGTAGTGGGACTTTCACTGAACAAAAATATAAATGCAACATGCAACAATTTCTATGATTTTACTGAGTTACAATTCATAAAAAATAATTTTGTCTATCAACAATGGCAAGCCACTGGGGTCTGACAACTTGGATGGAAAATGACTGAGGATAATAGCGGACATTATTGCCACTCCTACTTGCCATATCTTAAATTGAAGTCTACTATAAAGTGTGTGCCCTCAGGCCTGGAGTGAAGTAAAAGTCATTCCGCTACCCAAGAATAGTAAACTAGTAAACTTTTGGAAAAAATTGTGTTTGACCAGATAGAATACTATTTTACAGTAAACAGATTGACAACAGACTTTCAGCACTCTTATAGGGAAGGATGTTCAACAAGCACAGAACTTTCACAAGTGACTGATGATTGGCTGATAGCAATTGTTGATTAAAAAGTGGCGCAGCGGTCTAAAACACTGCATCGCAGTGCTAGTGGCATCACTACAGATCCGGGTTCGATCCCGGGCTGTGTCGCACAGTACTACATACAGCCATGACTACATGGAACTCTATTCCACATCAAGTAACTTATGCAAGCAGTAAGAATAGATTTTTAAAAAACATTAAAATGCACCTTATGGAACAGCGGGAACTGTGAAGTAACAAACATAGGCAAAGACACATGCATACAAATATACAATAACGTATGCACTATACAGTTGTGGCCAAAAGTTTTGAGAATGACACAAGTATTGGTCTCCACAAAGTTTGCTGCCTCAGTGTTGATGGTGGCAATTTGCATATACTCCAGAATGTCATGAAGAGTGATCAGATGAATTGCAATTAATTGCAAAGTCCCTCTTTGCCATTAAAATGAACTTAATCCCCAAAATAATTTCCACTGGATTTCAGCCCTGCCACAAAAGGACCAGCTGCCATCATGTCAGTGATTGTCTCGTTAACACAGGTGAGAGTGTTGACGAGGACAAGGCTGGAGATCACTCTGTCATGCTGATTGAGTCAGAATAACAGACTGGAAGCTTTAAAAGGAGGGTGGTGCTTGAAATCATTGTTCTTCCTCTGTTAACCATGGTTACCTGCAAGGAAACACGTGCCGTCATCATTGCTTTGCACAAAAAGGGCTTCACAGGCAAGGATATTGCTGCTGGTAAGATTGCACCTAAATCAACCATTTATTGGATCATCAAGAACTTCAAGGAGAGAGGTTCAATTGTTGTGAAGAAGGCATCAGGGCGCCCAAGAAAGTCCAGCAAGCGCCAGGACAGTCTCCTAAAGTTGATTCAGCTGCGGTATCGGGGCACCACCAGTGCAGAGCTTGCTCATGGAATGGCAGCAGGCAGGTGTGAGTACATCTGCACGCACAGTGAGGCAAAGACTTTTGGAGGATGGCCTGGTGTCAAGAAGGGCAGCAAAGAAGCCACTTCTCTCCAGGAAAAACATCAGGGACAGACTGGTATTCTGCAAAAGGAACAGGGATTGGACTGCTGAGGACTTGGGTAGAGTCATTTTCTCTGATGAATCCCCTTTCCGATTGTTTGGGCCATCTGGAAAACACCTTGTCCGGAGAAGACAAGGTGAGCTCTACCATCAGTCCTGTGTCATGCCAACAGTAAAGCATCCTCAGACCATTCATGTGTGGGGTTGGTTCTCAGCCAAGGGAGTGGGCTCACTCACAATTTTGCCTAAGAACACAGCCATGAATAAAGAATGGTACCAACACATCCTCCGAGAGCAACTTTTCCCAACCGTCCAAGAACAGTTTGGTGACGACCAATGCCTTTTCCAGCATGATGGAGCACCTTGCCATAAGGCAAAAGTGATAACTAAGTGGCTCGGGGAACAAAACATTGACATTTTGGGTCCATGGCCAGGAAACTCCCCAGACCTTAATCCCATTGAGAACTTGTGGTCGATCCTCAAGAGGCGGGTGGACAAACAAAAACCCACAACTTCTGACAACCTCCAAGCATTGATTATGCAAGAATGGCCTACCATCAGTCAGGATGTGGCCCAGAAGTTAATTGACAGCATGCCAGGGTAGATTGCAGAGGTCTTGAAAAAGAAGGGTCAACACTGCAAATATTGACTCTTTGCATAAACTGAATGTCATTGTCAATGAAAGCCTTTGACACTTATGGAATACTTGTAATTATACTTCAGTGTACAATAGTAACTACTGACATAAAGATCTAAGACCACTGAAGCAGCAAACTTTGTGGAGACCAATACTTGTCATTCTCAAAACTTGTACACAGACACATGGATTTTGTGTTGTAGATATGTGGTAGTAGAGTAGGGGTTCTGAGGGCACACACTTTAATATGTTGTGAAATGTATTATAATGTTTTTAAAATTGTATAACTATAATGTTGCTCGTCCCAAGGTAGAGTAGCTGCCTTGGCAGCAGCTAATCGGGATCCATAATAAATGTTTACAATACCAGTCAGAAGTTTGGACACACCTACTCATTCCAGGGTTTTTCTTTGTTTTTACTATTTTCTACATTGTAGAATAATAGTGAAGACATCAAAACTATAAAATAACACATATGGAATGATGTACTAACCAAAGAAGTGTTAAACAAATCTAAATATATTTTATATTTCAGATTTTTCAAAGTAGCCACCCTTTGCCTTGATGACAGCTTTAAACACTCTTGGCATTCTTCAACCAGCTTCATGAGGTAGTCACCTGGAATGCATTTCAATTGACATTTGTGCCTTGTTAAAAGTTAATTTGTGGAATTTCTTTCCTTAATGCATTTGAGCCAATCAGTTGTCTTGTGACAAGGTAGGGATGGTATATAGAAGATAGCCTTATTAAAAGACCAAGTCCATATTATGGCATGAACAGCTCAAATAAGCAAAGAGAAATGACAGTCCATCATTACTTTAAGACAAGAAGGTCAGTCAATTAGGAAAATTTCAAGAAAGTTTCTATAAGTGCAGTTGCAAAATCCATCAAGCGCTATGATGAAAAGTGCTCTCATGAGCACCGCCACAGGAAAGGAAGTCCCAGAAATACCTCTGCTACATAGGATAAATTCATTAGTTAAATGCACCTCAGATTTTAGCCCAAATAAATGCCCTAGAGATTAAGTAACAGACACATCTCAACGTCAGCTGTTCAGAGGAGACTGTGTGAATCAGGCCTTCATGTTTGAATTACTGCAAAGAAACCACTACTAAAGGACACCAATAAGAAGAAGAGACTTGCTTGGGCCAAGAAACCCGAGCAATGGACATTAGACTGGTAGAAAAGATTTGTTTCCAACCACCGTGTCTTTGTGAGACGCAGAGTAGTTTCCCACCGTGAATCGTGGAGGTGTGATGGTATGGGGGTGCTTTGCTGGTGACACTGTCAGTGATTTATTTAGAATTCAAGGCCCACTTAACCAGCATGGCTACCACAGCATTCTGCAGTGATACGCCATCCCATCTGGTTTGCACTTAGTGGGACTATCATTTGTTTTTCAACAGGACAATGACCCAAAACACACCTCCAGGCTGTGTAAGGGCTATTTGACCAAGAAGAATGAGTGCTGCATCAGATGACCTGGCCTCCACAATTATTTTATTATTCAACCTTTATTTAACTAGGAAAGTCAGTTAAGAACAAGGCCTCATGCGGTGACGGGGGCTGAGATAAAAATAAATAAATAGAATATCGGACAAAACACACATCACGACAAGAGAAACACCACAACCCTACATAAAGAGAGACCTAAGACAACCACATAGCATGGTAGCAACACATGACAACACAGCATGGTAGCAACATGACAAAAACATGGTAGCAACACATGGTAGAAACATTACTGGGCACAGACAACAGCACAAAGGGCAAGAAGGGTAGAGACAACAACACATCACGCGAAGCAGCCACAACTGTCTTTAAGAGTGTCCATGATTGAGTCTTTGAATGAAGAGATGGAGATAAAACTGTCCAGTTTGAATAATAGTGAAGACATCAAAAAATGTGTGTATGACAATTGTAACACTTTGGCTGCTTCGTATGATGTATTGTTGTCTCTACCTTCTTGCCCTTTGTGCTGCTGTTTGTACCATGTTTTGTGCTGCTACGATAATGCAATTGAGATGGTTTGGGATGAGTTGGACTGCAGAGTGAAGGAAAAGCAGCCAACAAGTGCTCAGCATATGCGGGAACTACTTCAAGACTGTAGGAAAAGTATTCTTCATGAAGCTGGTTGAGAGAATGCCAAGAGTATGCAAAGGGTGGATACTTTGAAGAATCTCATCTAAAATATAAACACTTTTTTGGTTACTACATGATTCCATATGTGTTATTTCATAGTTTGATGTCTTCACTATTATTCTGCAAAATTAAAGAAAAACCCTTGAATGAGTAGTTGTGTCCAAACTTTTGACTGGTACTGTAGACAAATAAAAGGACATCAGTCTATTGAAAT
Source organism: Thymallus thymallus (assembly GCA_023634145.1). Classification (NCBI taxonomy): domain Eukaryota; kingdom Metazoa; phylum Chordata; class Actinopteri; order Salmoniformes; family Salmonidae; genus Thymallus; species Thymallus thymallus. The sequence goes on along the minus strand of CM042399.1, from coordinate 1,702,822 downwards.
AAATTAGTTCGGACCTAACGTATGGATTTCACATGCCTGGGTTTACAGATATGCATTTGTTGGTCGCAGATACCTTAAAAATACATTGTTTTTCACAACGTTGAAATCAGCAAACCACTCGCCCACACGATACCATACCCCAAGTCGGTACAATTGAAATCAGGGTTAATCTGAAAAGAGCACAATTCAGCATGCCAGTGGCCATCAAAGGTGAGCATTTGCCCACTGAAGTCGGTTACAACTGCGAACTGCAGTCAGGACAAGACCCTGGTGAGGGCAACGTGAGGACGACGTGCACGCAGATGTGCTTCCTTGAGATGGTTTCTGACAGTTTGTGCAGAAATTATTTGGTTGTGCTAACCCACAGAGTCTCAGATGATCCCGCAGGTGAAGAAGCCTAATGTCGAGGACCTTGGCTGGCATCGTTACACGTGGTCTGCGGTTGTGAGGCCGGTTGGACGTATTGCCAAATTCTCTAAAACAACATTGAAGGTGGCTTATGGTAGAGAAATGAACATTAATTTCTCTGGCAACAGCTCTGGTGGACATTCCTGCAGTCAGGGTGCCAATTGCACACTCCCTCAAAATTTGACACATTATAGAGTGGTCTTTTGTTGTCCCCAGCACAAGGTGCACCTGTGTAATGATCATGCTGTTTAATCAGCTTCTTGATATACCACATCTGTCAGGTGAATGGATTATCTTTGCAAAGGAGAAATGCTCACCAACAGGGATGTAAACTAATTTGTGCACAAAATGAGAGAATTAAGCTTTTTGTGCTTATGGAACATTTCTGGGATATTATATTTCACCTCATGAAACACTTTACATGTTGCGTTTATATTTTTGTTCAGTGTAATTATCCATATAAAGTATAGGTCATTTGTAAAGTTAGAGGTAGGCCTATGTATGAAAGTGAAACTTTTGTTAAAATACTATAAAAGACTGAAATAATGAGAAATTGAATGAGAGATGGCTGCTCTTGCTCTGTTGGAAGATTTGGCAAATGCAGCACTTTTCAGAGAGCGTGTTTTTAAGAGACAGGTGGGACTTTTTCTGCAGAAAGTACAGATTGGCTCATGAGATATTGTTTAACAAAGCCAATCTTATAGGATTTTAGCGAGGATTTAAGACCTACTTTTAAAAGGCAAATGCATGCCATTCCGGTGCACACCCTAGTGCTATCCACCCTCCGGTATTTGGCAAAGGGCACTTTTCAGCGGGAGCTTGCCGATCGCCATCTCACGTAGGGTTTCCACCACTTATGAATTCGCAAGACAAAGTTACGCCCCCCATTAATTTTCAATGGGAGCAATGTGCAGGGGATTGTGGGAAGGTGAGCGGCACGAACCCTGCTAGCGGTGTGATAGCAAAAGTTAAGCTCTGCTTTACTTTATGGAAATTGAATGTACACCGTTGCAGAGACAAAAAGTCATAAGGTTAATGGCATGGAGCGGGATTGCAGAGATTATTGGTGTTGATGGTGCGTTAAGAGATTTGCACAACAATGTTACCTTGTGTTGCCTGCTATTTTTTTTTTTTGTATAAAACATTTTTTTTTAAATAGGCAAGTCAGTTAAGAACAAATTCTTATTTACAATGACGGCCTACACAGGCCAAACTCGGACAACTCTGTGCCAATTGTGCCACGGCTGGTTGTGATACAGTCTGGATTCGAACCAGGTTGTCTGTAGTGACTCCTCTAGCACTGAGATGCAGTGTCTTAGACCACTGCACCACTTGGGAGCCCATGAAATGAACATCAAGCAAACTGAACCTCAAACCCATTTCTGACTTGCCTAGTTAAATAAAGGTTAAAAAAGAAAAATGGGAATTAAATTGTGAAATTTGCCCGACAGAGAATAGAATATCACCAGTAACATGCATTTATAACATTGTACATGATACACTAAGCATGAATTTCCCATGTAATATGCTACCAATTGGATTATGGTATTTTAACGTTATCATTCTCATATCATACCTTATTGCTCTTTCATTATACTTGTCATGACATTAATGATTATAGCGCACTTCCTGTAAAATACATAGGCCTACATGGACATGAATGGGTACTTTGGGTAAAGGAAATTGTGGCTTTGACTTGCAAACGTTGTGCAAATCTCTCTTTACCCACCATCAACACCAACATCTCTACAATCCTCCTCCATTACGTTGACCTTCTGATTTAGACTCTATTCTAAAATCATTCTTCGGAAAATAAACAAGTAGAATTACAGCGCTCCCCACGCCACATTATTTTCCTTTTTGACATTTTTAATTAGCCTACAAATTGAAAGCTCCTTATTTTCATGTACGGTTCTGTACATAGAATACAAGTGTTGGATTTGCAACACTTGGCTTATGGTTAGCCTCATACAGTGTATTCGGAAAAGTATTCAGACCCCTTGACATTTTCCACATTTTGTTACGTTACAGCCTTATTCTAAAATGGATTCAAGAATATTTTTTCTTCATGAATCTACATACAATACCCCATAATGACAAAGCAAAAACAGGTTTTTACTAACCTTTGCGTATTTATTTAAAATAAAAAACGGATTACATTTACATAAGTATTCAGACCCTTTGCTCAGTACTTTGTTGAAGCACCTTTGGCAGCGATTACAGCCTTGGGTCTTCTTGGGAATGACACTACAAACTTGGCACACCTGTATTTGGGGAGTTTCTCCCATTCTTCTCTGCAGATCCTCTCAAGCGCTGTCAGGTTGGATGGGGAGTGTCCCAACTATTTTCTTGTCTCTGGCTGGGCCACTCGAGGACATTCAGAGACTTGTCCCGAAGCCTCTCCTGCGTTGTCTTGGCTGTGTGCTTAGGGTCGTTGTCCTGTTGGAAGGTGAACCTTTGCCCCAGTCTGAGGTCTTGAGCGTTCTGGAGCAGGTTTTCATCAAGGATCTCTCTGTAGTTTGCTCCGTTCATCTTTCCCTCGATCCTGACTAGTCTCACAGTCCCTGCCTTTTGAAAAACATCCCCACAGCATGATGTTGCCACCACCATGCTTCACCGTTGGGATGGTGCCAGGTTTCCTCCAGACGTGACGCTTGGCATTCAATCTTGGTTTCATTAGACCAGAGAATCGGGAGGGCTGTCATGTGCCTTTTACTGAGGAGTGGCTTCCATCTGGCCACTCTACCATAAAGGCTTGATTGGTGGAGTGCTGCAAAGATAGTTGTCCTTTTGGAATGTTCTCCCATCTCCACAGAGGAACTCTGGAACTTTGTCAGAGTGACCATCGGGTTCTTGGTCACCTCACTGGACAAGGCCCTTCTCCCCCGATTGCTCAGTTTGGCCGGGCGGCCAGCTCTAGGAAGAGTCTTGGGGGTTCCAAACTTCTTCCATTTAAGAATGAGGGAGGCCACTGTGTTCTTGGGGACCTTCAATGCTGCAGACATTTTCTGTTACCCTTCCCCAGATCTGTGCCTCGACACAATCCTGTCTCGAAGCTCTACAGACAATTCCTTCAACCTCATGGCTTGGTTTTTGCTCTGACATGCACTGTCATCTGTGGGACCTTATATAGACAGGTGTGTGTGCCTTTCCAAATCATGTCCAATCAATTGAATTTACAACAGGTGGACTCCAATACAAACATCTCAAGGATGATCAATGGAAACAGGAAGCACCTGAGCTCAATTTCAAGTATCATAGCAACGGGTCTGTTTTTTTATTTTAATTAATTCTCAAATTTCTAAATACCAGTTTTCGCTTTGTCATTATGTGGTATTGTGTGTAGATTGAGTATTTAAAAAAAAAAAAATTTAGAGTAAGGTTGTAACGTAGCAAAACGTCAAGGGGTCTGAATACTTTCCGAATGCACTGTACATTATCTACTGCTATCATATTAAATTGAGAACATATAGCTAGCTCATCAATATGCTAATGATGTGTGTTTAGCTATACTCTGCTTCAGATGTGCAATGACAAGGGGCACATTGATTATACATGTCCATTAGGCCCGTTATGCCATCATACTGTAGGCTCTGGGCTGCATTGGTGATGCATGCCATTATGTTAAGCTGCAAAATGGGTTCACATGGCTGATATCCTGAGACAGTGACAATCAAATAAAACCGATTGGAGAGCTCACAACTGGATAAAAAGGTCAACCCGGAAACAGACAAATTAGTAACAGATCCACTTCACACCTTTTTATGGCAGAATTGTGATCTGTGATGAATGAACATTGACACTAGTTAATCTTGAATAATGTTTTTAAGTTAACAATTAATACAAGTTGAAACACTTCACTTCAATGAATCAACATTGAATGAAAATATAATTTTTAAATGTACAAATAATCTAACTTGTTTGTAAATGTTAGACATCTTAGTAAGTAAGCTGTTCTTACTAAAGCATAGTTTCAGGTGAACAAAAAAGTCCATACTCCCTCATCAACATCCCAGCAATAATACACATTATCAACTCATTAGGTTTGATAAGATGAATTGGGTGTGTTAGTGCTGGGCTAGAACAGAAGCCTGCACACCCAGCATACCTCCAGGAGGATTGGCCTGCTACAATTGTAATACGTTTGTAACCTACATTGTGTGTGATTTTTAACTGTATTGTTGCATACCACATTTGCTAACATAAGTACATATACAACCAATGGCATACAAGGATGTGCCAGCAGTCTCTTGGGACATTCACTCAGACCTCTTCATCTTCAGACTGTCCTCTCCAATATATGAAGACAGACATTACAAGAAAACTGGCTTAATTTTATTACAATTAGACAGACCTAACTGTTCTCTCTTATCTGTCATAATGTCATCCCACAACTTGCCTTATCTAACTAGTACACCTACTCCCTTTTCTGACAGCTTGAGCAGAAAATCACTTCACCCTCTTCCAGGGACGGACTGGGCCACCAAACCAATACCCCCCCCCCCCCCCCCCACTTTATGTAAACAGATTACTGAACAATATTTATAACAATAACTTTAGTAAAATAGAACAAGGGGAACGTGTTGCTCTTAGGAGGAGGCTGGCTAGAAGGAGCACATATTGGCACAATGGCACTGGCAGCAAGAATCTCTGGAACCATCTGACCAGTAAAATAAATAATATAGGAAGAAATGTGTTGGTGAAAAGACTGGTGAGTAGGCAAGTCATAGAAGAAAATAAAAATATACATATATTTTGAGACTGGTGAGGTGACCTGAAATATTCTGAGGAATATCTGAGCTTTCCAAAAGCTCCAAAGGCCTTCTTTAAGGCACTGTCTTTAGCCCACCAGCGTGTCTCTCCAATTGGAGCAAGACGTCTCCTTCTCCCAAAAGTTCATCCTCTGGTAGGATTCACGGAAGAACACAGCTATGTTGTTAATGAGAGAAAAAAAGTGACCCACTTGCCAAGACACTCTGTTGTGTCTGCCAAAACAAGGTTGAAAATGCGTGCATAGCACCACACATGCACATTCATGATTGGTGGACTTTGCAGAGAGCAGGGCAGAGAAGCCTTTATACTGGCCTTGCATACTGGATGCTCCATCAGTGGAATTGCCAATGCACTTGCTGATGTCAAACTTCATGTTTTCCAGTGCTTCACTCAGTACCTGGACAAAGTATTGTCCAGTGGATGCCTCGCATTTCACCACAGCCAAAAGCCTCTCATGGATGACGTTCGTCACCTATCTGACTATGACAGAGCATTGATCTTGTGTTGTAATGTCCTGCGTAGTGTCAATCTGCACTGAAAACATACCAGCTTCCTGGATTTCACTTGCTATGGTGGCCTGAATTGTGTGTTGGATGGTGGTAATGACGTTATCGATGGTAGTCCTTGATAAGAGAGATTAGAGAGCCCCTGCCCCCTCTTGACCCAGACTCATGCAGTTTTTTGCTTTTCTCTATGCAGGCAGTGAGATGCTCTTTCATACACAGGTCGTACTTTCCCAGCTAAATGATAATCTCTAAAAAGTTGCCATGGTCAATGCTGCTGTCATGTAGCTTATAATCTGCTTCAGACTGCATGCCTCTGTAGCTCAGACCCCTCTTACCTATGACTTTAACAACATCTATAATACACTCTAGCACTTGCCTACTTCTGCGGACTTCTTGAGCAGACAACTGACTGCTGATGAACAGGCTCTGTGTTACCTTTGGAGGACCTTAGAAAGTAGGCCTCAGCATAACCTCTATGCATAATGCTCTTCCACTCTCTGATGGATATGCTTCCAGTCTGCCATTCCATTCATGAAATGTTCTCTGTGGGCTTTGCAAATGCCATACAAATGAAGCAGAATAAAGTATGGTTCTCATCACTGTATGACAGCCATTTCCTTTTGTTCCGATCTTTACAAAAGAAAACCTTCTGCACCACAGACTTTTCACACTTTTGTTGGGGGTGGAAACTAAAAAACATATCTAGGTCCCCTGACTTCCGCCTCTTAAAATAATCCAAAATTGGGTGGGCAGTGGCATCCTGGCTCTGGCTCAATCTACATCTGTCCACTGCAGATGCACTATCCTCAACCTGGATGAGTAATTAGTATAATATTATAACATTTAAAAAAAGTATAATGTTATACTATTATAATAATGTTAGTATTTTAATATAATAGTATACTATATATCACTAGTATAATATTAATTCCAATTGGACAATACAGCAGTTTAAGAAATACACAACCAACATTAATAATTTTTGTAGGTTTTGTTCCGTCATTAAATCCTTGTGCAAGAAAAATGTTCTACATTGGTGGTTAGAATATAATTTGTTAATTCTAAGTACTAACTTGTCAATAATCATAACCATTCATGCATAACAATGAGTTAAAACATTTCTAAAGTTTGTCCCGCTCCATCCAGGCTGTGATTGGTCGGTTCGCAAAAAGTGACATTGACGAGCGCTTGCTTCAACAAAAGGCACCCGATATTATCAGGCCAGGTAGTCCTGAGGCATGGTCCTAGGGCTCAGGTCCTCCGGGAGGGGAGGGAAAGAGGGAGAGAGAGAATTAGAGAGTGCATACTTAAATTCACACAGGACACCAGATAAGACAGGAGAATAACACTAGATATAACAGACTGCCCCTAGCCCCCCGGCACCTAGACTATTACAGCATAGATTCTGGAGGCTGAGACCGGGGGGGTCGGGGGAAACTGCGGCCCCTTCCGACGATACCCCCGGACAGGGCCAACCAGGCAGGATATAACCCGACCCACTTTGCCAAATCACAGCGCCCTCACCACCAAAGGGATATCAACAGACCACCAACCTATTACCCTGAGACAAGGCTGAGAATAGCCCACGAAGATCTTCTCCACTGACAAACCGGACAGGACGATCACGTCAGTGACTCAACCCACTCAAGTGACGCACCCCTCCTAGGGACGGCATGGAAATCCCCTGTAAGCCAGTGACTCAGCCCCCGTAATAGGGTCAGAGGCAGAGAATCCCAATGGAGAGATGGGAACCGGCCAGGCAGAGACAGCAAGGGTGGTTCGTCGCTCCAGTGCCTTTCCATTCACCTTCGCACCCCTGGGCCAGACTACACTCAATCGTAGCACCTACTGAAGAGACGTGTCATCATTAAAGATTCATAGGTCGAGTCTGCGTCTCTCACATGGATAGGCAGACCATTCCATAAAAATTTAGCTCTATAGGAGAAAGCCCTGCCTCCAGCTGTTTTCTTAGAAATTCTATGGCCAATGCTGCCTGCGTCTTGTGACCGTAGTTTAAGTTTGAGGAAAACTTAAACTTACAATTGATTTGTCAGAGGACAAACCATCCACAGAGACAAACTGATATCTTTCCAACAGATAAGATCTAAACCAGGCAGGAACTTGTCCGTGTAGACCAATTAAGTGCAGTTTAAAACAGTGCTATGATGGGGTCTAAAACCAGACTGAAGCGTTTTGTATACATTATTTGTTTTCAGGAAGGCAGTGAGTTGCTGCACAACAGCTTTTTTCGAAAATGTTTTGAGAGGAATGGGAGATCCGATATAGATAGTCAACGTTTGACTTTTTCAAGAGTGGCTTTATTACTGCCACTTTTAATGAGTATGGTACACATCCGGTGGTTAGGGAGCCATTTATTATGTTCAACATAGTAGGGCCGAGCACAGGAAGTAGCTCTTTCAGTAGTTTAGTTGGAATAGGTTCCAGTATGCAGCTTGAAGGTTTAGAGGCCCATTACTATTTTCATGAATGTGTCTAGAGATGGAGGATAAACAAAATCTTGTCTCCATTGAGGGGTTTCTTTGCCATGATGCCATCAATGAGTTCCCAAATAGTAACTTAGCAATAGACGGCAACCACATTGCCATAAAATCACCATCCCAAAACGATTTAAACTATGTGCACAGAAAAGGCTTCTACTCTTTATGTGCAATGAAGGGGGGCTTGAGAAGGAGGGCTTGTGAACACCTGCTAACTAGCTTTGCAGGGTACAGGAGTTGTCCTGCAATTATTCAAACAGTAAAAAAGCATATGCATTTTTACATTAGAGAACGATCGATATGGATTATTTAGGGCCGATACAGATTTTGGGGGGTCAAGGAAGCCGATATTTTAAGCCAATATTATATATCATAGAATTTGAACATTTTAATGCCAAAATTTCCCAGACAGCCATGTGTCACAAACCGGCTCGTAGCCCGTAACAGAGGGAGACAACGTGGAGATAAGGATTAACTAAAATATCTTTATTAACTAAAGCCAACTATATACAATGAACAATGGTGTGTGTAGTCAGTAATCAGTAGTGTAAGTGAGTGGATGCATGGATAGATGGTGATAATGAGGAGTGTTGAGGTGCCAAAACAAACAAGTCACAAAATGCCACAAACAAAAATACAGTGTGTTTGCGTGGAGAGTCTCTCCCCAATGAATGGGGGAAAGGTGTATTTATCCCCGGGACACACCCGAGCCCAGGTGTGTCCCATTTCACTGACGACACTCCCGGCTCCGCCCACCAACCTCCTATTAAGGAAAACGAGAGCAAAGAGAAAGAATTCGGCAGACAGAGTGGGAGGGTCGTCCCACACGTAACTGAACTTAATGACTATCGCCCCGTAGCATCACCTCTGTCATCATGAAGTGCTTTGAGAGACTAGTCAAGGATCATATCACCTCTACCTTACCTGCCACCCTAGACCCACTTCAATTTGCTTACCGCCCCAATAGATCCACAGATGATGCAATCGCCATCACTCTGCACACTGCCCTTTCCCATCTGGACAAGAGGAATACCTATGTAAGAATGCTGTTCATTGACTTTAGCTCAACATTCAACACCATAGTACCCTCCAAGCTCATCATTAAGATTGAGGCCCTGGGTCTGAACCCTGCCCTGTGCAACTGGGTCCTGGACTTCCTGACGGGCCGCCCCCCAGGTGGTGGAGGTAGGAAACAACACCTCCACTTCGCTGATCCTCAACACTGGGGCCCCACAAGGGTGTGTACTCAGCCCACTCCTGAACTCCCTGTTTAACCATGACTGCGTGGCTAAGTTTGCAGACGGCACAGTAGTAGGGTTGATTACCAACGATGATGAGACAGCCTACAGGGAGGAGGTGAGGGCTCTGGGAGTGTGGTGCCAGGAAAACAACCTCTCACTCAACGTCAACAAAACCACAGAGATGTTCGTGGACTTCAGGAAACAGCAGAAGATGCACCCCCCTATCCACATTGACGGGACCGCAGTGGAGAAGGTGGAAAGCTTCAAGTTCCTTGGCCTACACATCACTGACAAACTGAAATGGACCACCCACACAGACAGTGTGGTGAAGAAGGCGCAACAGAGCCTCTTCAACTTCAGGAGGCTAAAGAAATGTGGCTTGGCACCTAAAACCCTCACAAAAATACAGATACACAATTGAGAGCATCCTGTCGGGCTGCATCACCTCCTGGTACGGCAACTGCACCGCCCGCAACCGCAAGGCTCTCCAGAGGGTGGTGCGGTCTGCCCAACGCATTACCAGGGGCAAACTACCTACCATCCAGGACACCTACAGCACCTGATGTCACAGGAAGGCCAAAAAGATCATCAAGGACATCAACCACCCGAGCCATTGCCTGTTCACCCCGCTATCATCCAGAAGGCGAGGTCAGTACAGGTGTATCAAAGCTGGCAACCCTCTATTGACCTTGGACGAATCGATGAAGTCAGAGTTGAATTCCACAAAGCCTGGTCTCTGCTCAACTCAGTTGGTGGAGTTCATCAGTAACTTCCTTCACTATGGATTTGAGTTTAGTCAGCTAGTCTGTATGAAGATTTCTATGAATTGCTGTGTAATATTGTGTAATTACACTTTTTCGTGCTAGACGGTGCCTATACAGTTTGGCCCCTGTGTCTAGACCAGTGGTCACCAACTGTTCGATCCAAGGAATTCCTAGTCTATCCCCAAACATTTCTGTAAAAAAACTATGAAAAAGCCCTGCGTTCCTATTTTTAAAATTTGTTTCGCGCTGTGAATGCAAAGTGTTCCCATTTTGAACCATTTCATGTGTCTGAAGGTAGAACTCTGCATATCTGGCAGGCCCAGAGAGCAAATCAAGTGCACCTACCGCTGGCCAATCAGATAGCTCAGATCACTGTGTCTGCGCAGTTTCCCCGAGTCATAGACATTAAAAAATAATCATTGAATGCACAGAAAAGTTGATACGGTTAGATTTAAAAACAATTATAACCATAAAAAAAATCTAACCGTATCGACTTTTCTGTGCATTCAAGTAAAAAAAAAAAAATCAGTCAAGCCCTGTCATGGTTATAATATTTTATAATTCAATCATGACATTGACAAAAGATATTTAGTGGAACCAAATATTTTTGAACAGCCTATCCCACTCTGGTGGAGCTGTGACATGAAAGAGATGTGTAGTAGCCAAGGCCTACTGCTGGTTGTTCATCATCATGAGCTGCAGAACAACCTCCTCTCTAATTAGGCCTATGCTACTATATGCATTTTAGGTAGGTTGCATATTGCTTGAATAATATGGAAATAGACCTAGGCCAACTACGCATCATTCATAACTTAGGCTACAGCTGAGGAAAGTTTTTCTTTTGACTCCTCATTAGATTTTTCCATCTTGGTATTGTTTGCTCAATTTCACTTCTTGTGGCCTTAAATATTAGTCATTCAAAATAAATATGTGATTGAGAATAGCATAGACTCTGACATTCATAATTATTCCCATTTAAAAGCTGCAACTTTAGGACATTAAACACTTTAGTAGATTAGTTTGGAAAATACTCTTCATTCCCAACGGTAGGAGGGATATTTATCATTTCTCAACCTATGGTTTGTTCAAATTTCTCATTCTATTTTGATATCTTGCTATTGTTTCTTCTCTCTCATTATTAGCTTAGGACGTTTTCATGTTTTTAGGTTTTTCAAAAACAACGTAAAACTTTTTGAACTCAGATTCATTCATTGTTTAATCACGCGGCAGATGAAATCTAGCATGCATTAAATTGAAAGAGTGGTTTTATAGACCAGAAAAAAATAAAATACAATTCTGATCAAATATTTTGCCCCACTCACGCTATAACCAGCACTGCAGCTGCAATGAATGAGTATAGCAAAGTGTTCCGATAAGCTTTCAATGTTGTTATTATTAGCGACTTGTCTTTTTTAATATAAAGGAATATTTCACTTTCGCTGGTCATAGGAGTAACAACATGAATTGGTGCACAAGTCTTATAAGAAATAATGCTGTGCGACTTGAGTTTCCCCATCAGTTGGAAGACTGTGTCCCATTTTCTCAGCGGAGGGAGGGAGAGTAGAGAGACGGTGAGTCAGGTGAGAAGCAGACTCACCGCAGCTCCCTTTTAACGCCTAGCCTCAGACTGACCATCAGATGCAGGCAATCAGTCCAGTAAAAAATATATATACATTTATAAGCAAAAGTATTTTGCTCACTTAGCTGTGCCTCACAAGTAATACAACAAATTATCTATTACCAGTGGCTGGTTGACAGCGAATCCCAAGAAATGCAAGCTGGGGTTCAAGGAGGTGGAGTACCTGGGGTATTTGATCGGACGGGGGAACATCAAGCCCCAGGAGAGGAAAGTCCAGGTGGTTCGTGACTGACCTATCATTTCAAAATGGTCTGAGAAGAACAATATTGGCAGGGCAATTCAAGCATAGCCAATATGCAGTGAAAATGTATTGGGCCTATAGCCTACTTTAAAAAGACAGCATTGCTTCAGAACTTTATTTATTTGGTTAATGTTGCATAGGCTTACATTTTTTAAGTCATGTTTAAAAAAAATCTGAGCAGAAGGTCTCTGCTTGCATTTTGACTCAAAGTGATCTTGAGTCAGGAAATGTTGGTAACCACTAATCTAGACCTTTGTAAAGTGGTGACAGCAGTACGCTGGGTATCGCGGTGGCAAATGCCACATTCGCATGCTAGTACTTTCTATGCCTGTGATATGTGGTTGTCCCACCTAGCTATCTTAAGATGAATGCATTAACTGTACGTCGCTCTGGAAAAGAGTGCCTGCCTAATTAGTAAAATGTCAAATGTAGCCAGGGAGCTGGAAACCCCAACAGATTTACCACGTGAACCTATTGAAGAGGTGGCACGTGAGGATAGCCTTGGCCGTGTTGTGGTCAAAACCCGGGATGTCGACCGGACCAGTGGTGGTCCCGAGCACTGCCGTGTTTTCCTCATTGAATACCACGTCCGCACCCGCCCCGGAGAAACGGTATGAAAGTGGCCATACCGGATCCCCGAGGCCCAAAGAAAGGCTGTGAAGCAGGAGGTGGAGACTATGCTGAGGATGGGAGTCATTGAGGAGTCCTACAGCGCATGGTGCAGCCCCATCGCGCTGGTGCCCAACCCGGACGGTAGTCTGCGTTTCTACAATGACTTCTGGGGGGTGAACGACATCAGTTTGCTCGACGCCTACCCCATGCCGAGGGTGAATGAGCTCATCGACCGGTTGGGAAAGGCCCAGTACATCAGCACCCTGGACCTGACCAAGGGATATTGGCAGGTACCCTTGGCAGGCTCTTCCCAGGAGAAGACTGCATTCTCGACACCGGTCCTCCCGTTTGGTCTCCATGGGGCCCAGCCCATGTTCCAATACCTGATAGACCAAGTCCTCCGACCCCACCAACAGTACGTAGCGGCCTATTTGGATGACATCATCATCCACAGCCAAGGTTGGGAAGAGCACCTTACGCGCCTCTGGGTGGTACTGGACGAACTCATGCAAGGCTGGTTGACAGCGAATCCCAAGAAATGCAAGCTGGGGTTCAAGGAGGTGGAGTAACTGGGGTATTTGATCGGACGGGGGAACATCAAGCCCCAGGAGAGGAAAGTCCAGGTGGTTCGTGACTGGCCCGTTCATAGCACCAAGACACAGGTCAAGTCCTTTCTGGGGCTGGCGGAATTCTATATTCGGTTCAACCCCAACTTTGCGGATATAGCCTCCCCCCTTATTGATCTGACCAGGGCCCACCTCCCAAGAAAGCCCTGTGCTCACATTTGGTTCTCGTGACACCCGATTTCAAGGTACCGATGCTGGTGAAGACGGATGCATGCAACACGGGGCTAGGGGCAGTCCTAGTTACACGATGGTGAGGAACACCCCATCATGTACGTACATAAATAAAACTAGCGGTGAAGTGCGTGCTAAATGCTCTTAATTATAACCTGTTGGGCACCCACTTCACCCTGGTCATATGATCCCTGGTCTGGATGGCCAGTGGAAAAGACTTGATTGATTCTTGTCCCCTCAACGCTTCACTTTTTCTGGGGCGAAGCATGGGAACGCGTGGAGGGGAGGGGGGGGCGTACCGTGAACAAGCCACCAGGGGGAGACTCGTTGAGGCCTTGTGACAGACGGAGTCTGCATCACGTGGCGGTGGCTCCTTCTGCTGGACGTGCCAGGTCTCGACGATCACACTTGTGTCTGTGTAAATGTCTTGATCAAATCCCCTGGTCTGCCACAATATATACATACCTAAATACAATGGAATTACCTGGATTTCTGCATAAATTGGTCATAAAATTTGATAGACAAACACAGTCTGCTTAAACTAATTATTTAAACAAACATTTATTGAACACACTGTGTAAACATTCACAGTGCAGGGTGGAAAAAGTATGTGAACCCTTGGATTTAATAACTGGTTGACCCTCCTTTGGCAGCAATAACCTCAACCAAACGTTCTGCCACAGCCTCTCAATCAGGATGAGGTCAGGACTCTGACGGCGTATTTTCTTCTGTTGAAGTCATTCTGTTGTTGATTTACTTCTGTGTTTTGGGTTGTTGTCCTGTTGCATCACCCAACTTCTGTTGCACTTAAATTGGCAGACAGATAGCCTTACATTCTCCTAAAAATGTATTGATAAACTTGGGATCTCATTTTTCCGTCGATGAAAATAGGCTGTCCAGGCCCTGAGGCAGCAAAGCAGCCCCAAACCATGATGCTCCCTCCACCATACTTACAGTTGGGATGAGGTTTTGATGTTGGTGTGCTGTGCCTTTTTTTATCTACACATAGTGATGAGTGTTCCTTCCTGGCAACTCAACTTTAGTTTAATCTGTCCACAGAATATTTTGCCAGTAGCGCTGTGGAACATCCAGGTGCAGCAATGGTTTTTTTTGGACAGCAGTGGCTTCTTCCGTGGTGTCCTGCCATGAACACCATTCTTGTTTAGTGTTTTAAGAATTGTAGAACCGTCAAAAGAGATGTTAGCTTGTTCCAGAGATTTCTGTAAGTCCTTAAGCTGACACTAGGATTCTTCTTAACCTCATTGAGAATTCTGTGCTGTGCTCTTGCAGTCATCTTTGCAGGACGGTGACTCCTAGGGAGAGTAGCAACAGTGCTGAACTTTCTCCGTATATAGACAATTTGTCTTACCGTGGACTGATGAACATCAAGGCTTTTAGAGATACTTTTGTAGCCCTTTCCTTAATCGCAGGTCTTCTGAGAACCCTTTTGTTCGAGGCATGATTCAAATCAGGCAATGCATCTTGTGAATAGCAAACTCAAATTGAGTTTTTTTTATAGGGCAGGGCAGCTCTAACCAACATCTCCAATCTCATTGATATAGTGTGGTCAGATGAGAGCAAAATTGAACTGTTTGGATGTCATAATACACACCATGTTTGGATGAGGTGGGAACATCATGGTGTGGGGCTGCTTTTCAGCAAATGGAACTGGCAAACTTCACATAATTGAAGGAAGGATGAATGGGCAAATTTACCGAGACATTCTTGACAAACATCTGCTGCCATCTACCAGGATGATGAAGATGAAACGAGGGTGGACATTTCAGCAAGACAATGATCCCAAACACACAGCCAAGGAAACTCTCAATTGATTTCAAAGAAAGAAAATAAATCTGCTAGAATGTCCCAGCCAATCACCTGACTTAAATCCCATTGAAAATCTATGGAAAGAACTGAAGATCAAGATTCATAGAAGAGGCCTTCAAGATTTGAAGACTGTTTGTGTGGAAGAATGGGCCAAAATCACACCAGAGCAATGCATGCGACTAGTTTCTCCATACAGGAGGCGTCTTGAAGCTGTCATTATCAACAAAGGCTTTTGTACAAAGTATTAAATAAATATCAGTGTGTTCAATACTTTTTCCCTGTGTCATTTCACATTATTACACATAACTATATTTCTGAACTTATTTGTTTTGGTTTCTTTGTAAGTATGGATTACTTGGGTTGTTACCAACATCTGGTGAAAGTTTCATGTCAATAGCACCTTTGGAAATATATTTACTGAGAAAAATGGTGAGGTGTTCAATATTTATTTCACCCGCTGTAGGTATTCCTCTTGTCCAGATGGGATAGGGCAGCGTGATGGGGATTGCATCATCTGTGGATCTATTGGGGCGGTAAGCAAATTGAAGTGGGTCTAGGGTGACAGGTAAGGTAGAGGTGATATGATCCTTGACTAGTCTCTCAAAGCACTTCATGATGACAAGGGGGCGATAGTCATTTAGTTAAATTACCTTTGCTTTCTTAGGTACAGGGACAATGGTGGCCATCTTGAAGCATGTGGGGATGACAGACTGGGCCGCGGCACTGTATTATCCTCAAAGCGGGCAAAAGTGTTTAGCTTGTCCGGAAGCAAGACGTTGGCAGTATGGTAATTTCTCTGATTAGCAGTCAACTTGAGGTTATGCATGTAAATATGCCGACTCACTGCCCATTAGTTTCCTCTGAGTAGCCGCTTGTACCTGCGTCCTCCAACTCAACTCTAAATATGCACAAAACTCCAGACGGAAATGTTTTCTTCAGCAGCCATAGTCCGAGCATGTCGTTTAGACCACTTCTGACACAATGTTTAATGTAGTTTTATTGAAGAAGCCAACAGTGCTTCTTCAGCTGGAGTAGAAACAATGGTATTTGGTCTATAACCTAACAGTTTAGCACCATACCAGCAGGTGGCATCTAAGGCTTACTTATAACAGCTGCAAGCTACTAGCAATGATGAGCAAGTCAACACATTGAGTAGATGGACATAACCTAATAAAATCATTCTGGTCTAACAAATAAAATATATATAGCTATATTTGTTGACACAGTGGCTGTGTGTGTGTGTGTGTGTGTGAGAGAGCGAAAGGTAGAATGACCCCTGGCTTTGGCAATTAGTCTAAGTTACAGTATTTACAAAAAACGTCTGGTTGTCAAGTGGGGATACCCTGATGGTGTCATGACAAGAGATAAGAATCCCACCTGCTTGCTCTGCTCCTTCAGTACTGTGAAACCATATTTTATTGAGCGGTAAAGCTGTTCCTTGACTCAATACTGTTAAAGCTGCAAGCCAAAGTAAGAGGGTAGCTTTGAACAAGCCTTGGCTGGTGCGAGCCATTACTAGCTCATAAAAGCTTATCTCCTGTTTCAGTACTGCAAGGCAGATTGATGTACAAGTACACCCCTGGACAAGGACGCTAGTCTATCGCAGGACCTTACCTCTCAATATATCTTCAGTGCCAAGCAGAGATGCATCGGGTCTCATTTTTAGTCTGTGGTATGACTCGGCCAGGGATCAAACTGTCCAACCTTCAAATCTCAGGGAGGACACTAAGGGCACTGAGTTGCTAATGCAAACCATAGGTATAACCATATTGCATATTAAGTTGTTCCATGTCGACTGGAAGATCAGAGGCATGCACAATCATCCTTTAAAAAAATGTTGATTAAGCATTCAGTATACCTTACTGTACCCTTAGTAAACTGTGATACAGGTCAAATGTATTATTGTTCAACAAAAAGGTTACTATCTACAGTGTTCCAACTACAGTAGATTTTCTTGATAGTGGTTTCCAACATATTGGCAGAACCTCATTGAAGAGCAAGAAAATGTCTATATTATTTTTACAGAACATCATATTGTGCTGTAGTTTTGACTGAACACTTCAAGCAGTTCAGGGACAATGGATAAGCTTGCCCTCTTCCTCATCAGTACAGTTAGAAATAAAGAAGGAATATCCCCAACGATGCTACTAACATTTCTATCAGCTGTGGAGACAGTTAATCAGCCAGAACGCCTGTGAAAAGGTTAATAGGTGGGGGGAGGGGTTTAGCGATCAAGTCATCTTTCAACCATTTTGGTGCCCCTCCAGCCGTTGCAATATAAACAAAGCTTTAGATGTAAATGCAGTGGTTCTTTCACCAACCTAAACCCTTTTAGGCAGCCATTATCAAGAGTGAAAGTTATTTGAAAACAGTCATGTAGGAGCATCAAAAGGTATTTAGGCCTACTTATTAATCATACCAGTAGTATAACAATTTGGTTGTAAGCCTGTTAAAACAATTCCAGGGTAGTTAAATTTAGACAAGTGTCTATCAAATGTACCCATTACTTTAAATCAACAACACCTTTAGCATGACACTCAAATAGTTTGGCAATTGGGTTTTTGTTGACATTGGCCAAAATGTGAAATAAAATAAAGTCAGCAACTTATATAAACCAACCATGGGCAATTATATTATATGAATGAGCCGGCCCCAGGGCCCTTATTTGAGTATCAGGGCCCTGGCCCCCTCTGGAGGTTAAAATGTTATCTTGGCTGTATTAAATATAGTCCATTTGGTATGAGCCTGTTTTTTTTTTTACCTTTAACTAGGCCTTATCTTCCTACATTTGCACACATTGTACATATTTAAGTCAGTTAAGAACACATTCTTTTTTACAATGACGGCCAAACCGACGAAAATTGTGCGCCACCCTTTGGGACGGCCGGCATTAGCAAGTTGCTCCCATTCTGGATTGTGACAGCAAGGCTAAGGGCTGGATTCAAGCACGACTTAAAGATAATTTGATTGAGCCGACGTATGCAGTGTTTACTGCTATAGTGCTGAACTTCTACGATACGGATTGAGTCGAGCCCCAAGTCTAAATTCATCAAATTGATCTAATATTGCCATAGGGTTGTCACACAAACTCAAATGAGATTGCGAACTTGGCAACAGTAATTTCTTACCAGGCACCAAATATGGTGCTGGCTGCTGATAGACTATAGAAGCTTGTCTAAATTGAGAAATACAACAAATGATTCAAAATGTTACTTTATTTGACACTTGAGAACTAAAAATATAGAGTTCAATATCAGTACACAAGTGATATGATTCCTGCTGGCGAGTTCAATCATAAATGAGCCAAAACTCTGTAAAATTGACTCAAGTCATTCACCTTTACAGCATTAAAAGAATTCAGGAAGACCTGACTGAAATGTTACATTTTAAACCAAATCAAAAAGAGATCTATGGAATACTTGAATTAAAAGCCTTTACTTAAATCTTAGCATAACCAATGGCTGTATTGGGACAAAGCATTATCTACCGACAAAACGTATCTTTTAAAACCAGGGCATGTCTTTAAAAAACTGACGGAAATAAAACAAAAACATGATCGTCAATTAGTTGACATTTTGGCCCTATTAAGATACTCATTTGAAGGTATAAACCGAATACCTCTGCCCAATTGAGAATGGTCAGTTTAAAATGTCAATAGAGATGGTCCATGGGGTCTTGTTAGTGAGATGAAGAAGTCCCTTTTCAGGCATAAGGCATTCTGCAGCATCTCCACTGTTGGCTTGTTGCCTGCCCCCAACCAACAGTGCACCAAACTCCAGTCTTCAGCTTCCCGAAAATTTACTTCTCTGGGGTTCTGATGTAAACCTGGGCCGGCCGTGTCCAAGGTCCCTATACATGCGAATTAAAGTGTTGGCAGTTCAATTAATGGTAACAGTCCAAAAAAAATAAACAAAATCTGTCAGGTAGGCAACATACCTAGTCAAATTTAGTTTTATTTGAGAATTCCCTTTGATTCACAAAACATATAAAAATGCATTCAAAAACACTTCAACACAAAATGTCAATAGGGACTCGTCAAACACTCGCCACGTCACCATCTTAAGACACACCAAGTTCACGTGCACCGTCACACAATCCTCCAAGCTCCCCCAGTGCTCTCAACACAGAAAATCACCAACAGCAGGTCACATTTTCACATGGAAAGGGGTAGGAACCAGGACAAAATAAAAGCACAGCATTCAAATCAGACAGCAAGAAAGGATACAAATATTCATAGCGCTAAACATTCCACTGTGTTTAAGATTAAGCTTGATAGAAATATTAGAGAAAGGAGACCTTAGGGATCTCAAGATGCGATGAATGTCCTTTTGATGGTCACATGGAACACACTTCTTCCTTTCACACACGCACAAAGCAACAGGTTCTTCTCAACTCCCGCAGAAATCTGTCTCTTTAGCATCGCACAACCAGTCCTTTTCACACTTGTTTCCCCCCGTTCGCTCACTCAGTCAGTCTCTCACTCTTCGGCCACTCCCAATCGCATTGTTCTCAAAAGTGATAAAGCAGACAATATTTTTAGATCCATGAAAAGGGGAGATAAAAGACAACACCCACCGTCTAACACCGTATACGCAGAGTGACGCTGTGTCTTTTGATGGCAAAGCATTTACACATGGGAAGAGGGGTACTGATACTGAGTTCGGTCGAACATTGCTGCCAACGAGGGGCTTCTTCCCGGGAAATTCGAAAAGAGTTGGTTAACTGTTGAAGAGATTTTCATGAAGGAGTTTCCATAAAACGGCAAACAATAAAGACAATCAACTGCATACAGAGATTAAACCTCAAGCTCAATTCAAGACCATTTAACCATATACAGGTGGTTGAGGGGGGCTTTCGTGATACTCGTGCATCTCAGAAATACCTACTTAGCATGCAGAGTCATCTCATGACTTATACAAAATAACTTTCTCAAGAAAAACAAAAAATGACATGTAGTGTAGTAGTTTACCACTAAAGAGAGACACTACAACCACTCTGTGCACTCATTTCCTACAGAATTAGTCACACACACAAATATTCAAATGTCGTCTTTAACAAAATGAAAGGCAATATAGTTTTAAATCGCAGGGACATAAGATATGACTAACTCTTTCTTGCCCCTCAAAATACTTAAGATTAATCTAGAAATAGGACTTTAAATCAAAGCTTTCTACATTCCCCAGCCTGATGACTTTGACTCCATAGAGGTGCCAAAGCCGGAGCTGAACCCACTGCTGGAGGCAGAGTTGGTGCCTGCAGCCCACCCTAGACTCGCTGAGCTGGGGCTGCTGTAACTGGTGCTGCTAGAGCTATAGGCCTGGCTCTGATCTCGGGTGGCACTGGTCTGCCCGGCGGCGGTGGTGCCTGCCGCGTTGGTCTGACCCTGCTGGTTAGCCAGCATACCCATCATGCCCCAGCTGCTCTGCAGAGCGGCAGCCATCATGGCTGGGTTAAGGCTAAGCCCCCCGAAATTCACCCCGCTACTGCCACTGCTCCCTAGCCCTCCACGACCACCGCCATAGCCCTGGCCCCCGAACCCACCAGCCCCACGATCCATCATTTGCCTACTATTATTGTGCTTAGGCTCCGCGTTGGAGATGTGCACGCTGACGCCCTTGATGATCAGGTCCTCTCCACACAGGGCTGAGGCAACCTAGACAGAGAGGGGGGAGGGTGGAGGAGACGATTCAACAAGCAAACCCACCAGAGTATAATCTGCAGACCAGTTCAAAAGTCTTGACACAACAGGTTGAGCAACGGCCATAGGAAAACATACCTGGTCGTCCGCGAAAGTGACAAAGGCAAACGCCCGGAAGGGTTTGGGAATGAAGACGTCGGTGACCTCGCCATACTGCATGAAGAACTGCCGGAGCTCATCAGTGGTTATGTCCTCTGTGCAGCGGCCAACAAAGATTTTACGGCTGCGCATGGGCTCATCTGGACCTGCCTATCATGACAAAAGAATGAAAGCACTTAAGTATTTTACCTGAACTGGGAATAGAACAAAATTGAGACTTTAGAGGAAAGGATTTAAATAAGTGGGTACTCCTTAAATATTGATTAATACCTTAGAGTTGGGTAGTTTGCAGTCACACCATCTTCCATCAATCATGTGTCGCTGAGAAATCACTTTGGATTGAGTCTCGTACTCAGTGAACCGAACAAAGCCAAAACCCTTTGAGTTCCCAGTCTTAACATCTCTTTTGACCTGCACCAGACAGACAGACAGCGGTATGATTATTGACATGCATGCTACCTCCATGAAGTACATCATTAAACAAAATATTGATTAGGTTGGGTTACCTGCACCATGATGACTTCTCCAAATGTGGCGAAGTAGTCTTTCAAATCTTGCTCAGATGTTTTCCAAGGCAGCCCAAGGATAATGAGGTCTGATGTTTTCTCGATACCCCTCTTCATTTTAACCGCAGAAACAGCATCCATTTCATCCATTTTCCTTTTGTTATCTGACACAGGAATGCAAAATGTTATGACATTATGATACAGTAGTAAGACAAAATCAAGAGGATGTACAATTTTTAAATACTTTAATTGGCCTAAACGAACTTACTAGCTAAGAAATAGAAATGTTAGGTAAATCTAGCTAGTATACCCTATAGAGACAGACCCTACGGAGTGTAGCAACGTCATCGTCCTGTGCTCCGACATTCTACGTACTCCCGTGCCACAAAACCGTAACATGGCGTATCATTCCTTGCGTACCCATGGCAGTGTCGTGTAGGCAATGAAGCTCGCTTGGTTCCTTGATCTGGTCTATAGGCTATGCATCAAAGTAACCTATTTTGCATTGATGAATACATTCTCATTGACTGTTTTAACAATAAACCAAACGCTGTAACCTTATTAGAAACCCCCCCCCCCAAACTATTGATTCCAGGCAATTGGTAAAAACAGCTGCGAGATGTGCCAAAACATGAGAACATTTTATTTTAGCTGATATGGGTGTGAATACATTGAAGCAAATTGTGATATTGTAGGTTATACCGGCAAGTATACAAATATTTGCCAGGGCACATTATTTAATTATAAATCTGATTATTTCAGATGGCAATGTGGGAAGCGAATCATCTTCAAAATCACTGACTTCAAGATTGCCGTCTCAGTTTAGCATTAAATAAGCACCGTATTTGGCATTGATAACCAAATATATAAATAGCAGTGACTGTTCAAACAAACCAAACATTTGTAGCCTTATTTTTGGGTGTCCCGTCAAAAAGAGTATACATTTTTATACTTTTAACCCTTTTTCCTCCCCAATTTCGTGATATCCAAATTGGTAGTTAGTCTTGTCCCATCGCTGCAACTCCCCTACAATCGAACCAGTCTGTAGTGACGTCTCAAGCACTGCAATGCTGAACCACTCGGGAAGCCCCCCAAAAATATTTTGACCAATAGGTAAAATAATGTTAACTGTGTAGATACTCCTCTAAGAAAACCAAAGGTCCAAATCTAATATCTCTGTGGTAATCTGTTCAAATGTTATTGGAATTTTTACAATTGGCCACAATTCGGGTGACTAAATCAACGGGAGGCCAAAGAAAGAAAATGTGGTCAAAAATCTGGAAAATAGCATTGTGTCAGCTAGGATGGATGCTGTGCGAGAATTAAGGCTAAATTTACAGAAACACAGTTGAACACGTCATCTTTCTTCGAGGACATAAAACAGCGGTAAAATAGATATCGATTGAGACATTTCCCCACCATGCTTGACCGTGGGTATGGTGCCAGGTTTCCTCCAGATGTGACGCTTGGCATTCAGGCCAAATAGTCTAATCTTTGTTTCATCAAACCACAGAACATTGTTTCTCATGGTCTGAGAGTCTTTAGGTGCCTTTTGGCAAACTCCAAGTGGGCTGTCATTTGCGGTCAGAGGGCGTTTCTGTATCAGCCACTCATCTCTGCCTTGGCAAAATGTCACTGTTCTCAATAAACCACATAGCATCCGAGCGTAGACTATACCTCCTGTTTTCAAGTCCATTCGCTCATTTGCCTCGGACATGCGGTAATGATAAAAAGTGGTGTAATAGCATACTGTTTTCTTGACATTTAGTTTTAATTATTGTGAATGGCTCATGTTTTACCCTGGCTATATCTGCTACAACTTATTTTTTTAATGGAAAGTTGGAGTGCTGCGGCTGTGCGTCTCTCCAAAAGAGGCTCACTGGGAATGGACAAGCAAAAATATTTTGAGGCCCTGTGCTCACTTAAAAAGCCCATATGCCACTGGTTGAGAGGGTTTTTGTGCAGAATAATGTGAGGTTTTGTGTGTGTTGGTGTTTCTTGGTCAGTTTAGCTCAGAAAATGCCGCCCTCATCAATCTGTGCGGCGGGCCCTGATCTTGGGTTAGTTATATTAAAATAATTGGCTGTGTGTAATGGAAGAAGGCAGTAAGTGGGACGAATTAAGGACAGTATCTGAACTTTTTGTGCATCAACTTTGTAGCGTTACACAGTCAGTTACCTAGGTTGCAATATAGCCCTTGATCATGACTCAGTTGCCTACGGTTAACGTTAGTGTTCATGTTCCATTACAGCCAGTGTTTACGGATGACAGACCGAAGACAGAGGGACCACCTGTGCTAACTAGCCACCTAGCATGCTCCAAACGCATGCTCCAATGGATGGACGACGCCACGTGTTCTCACTGAAAAACACTGTCGGTTGCAATTGTGATAAAAACAGTTAGCGTGTCATTTGTGAAATTATTTTGGATGTGATATGAAAGTCAAGGGCTTATATTTCTAGAACCGCATCACAATTGAGAATCCATTCAAGTTCAGGTTGTTTTGGTTGCCAGAGCGAGTCTACCTCTGAAAACAACACAAGGTTCAAGGGGGTAACGTTAGGATCCTTAAGAGTACATATCGGTCTAGTTGGTAGTTAACCCTAGCAAGTAACTAGCTAGCTAATACAGGTAACAGCAACCAGGTAGCTTCACGAAAACACCTTACCTTTTGGGTAGTTGACGACGTACACCAGACTACCCCAGTCATTCTCAGGTGCATGCAAGATACCCTCAACTAGACGGACGCCTCGCATGCACTGAGACACGGGGTTCCTGTAACGTAGGCCGCACGCTCCGGGAAACTGGGCTGCTACTGTCGACAGCAAAACAGTCCCATCATCCTCAGATGGGATCTCCATCGGCTCTTCGTTTTCATCCTCTGCCACGCGAATGTACAACTCTGCCATGGCCTTGAAGTTAGATTAGGAAGTAGCAACCTAGCTAGCTAGCTAATGGCTAATTGACGTTCGAAACTGGCGCACGCGGGGTTCTGTCGATTGTTAGCAAGCTAGCTAGCAAAGCCAAAGCAATATTCAAATTAGCTTCTAATCTAATTTGAGTGATACAAACTGACTGAAAGACAAAGAGTATAGCTAATTTGTGCGTTTACGGGACAGACGTCGGTTTAAAAAATTCGATAGATGGTGGCCATGAGAGCTAAAAAGGGCCCTATGTTGCTGGCTAATAAACACCGCACACGCTTGCAACATGAATGGCTAGCAGGATCTAGCACGCATATGATAAACAAATATTAGCCTATCTTCTTTAATGGTTTAAAAAGGTCGACCCGATTCGTGAAATAAAGTATCCTTGATATATTATAAGAACCGGTGTAATTACAACTCCAATTTGTGAAGGTAAAAAAAAATGTATGAAAGGCGTCCGTTAATCTCCGTTGCCTTTAAACGTTTAACAAAATGGCCGCTTCTTCTTCCGTGGGGTTTATTGGCGGTTGGCATCCAACGTTATGGTGCATTACCGCCCCCTACTGTACTGGAGTGTGGGCCAGAGACCGCTGTGTTCCAATACTAATACTAACATACTGTATGCTACATACTTAATTAGTGTATATACTACATACTCAGTTGCGACCCGTCATTCAGGGCAGGTGGGGCTCTAGACCCACATGTTTAGCAGAGAATAAATACATGTTTTTACATATATACATATTTTATGTTTTGGGGGCTTGCCTGTTTTGCATGCTATTTTGGCATTAATACGTGTCACATATCAGTTTGCAAAAAATGTCAAACAAAATATATATATAATTGAATTAATAAATCCGCATACAAATATGGTTTCTTCTCACCCAGTAGCAGGGGCTGAATGGTGTTGAAGGCACTGGAGAAGTCAAAAAACATAACCCTCACAGTGCTACCTGCGTTGTCCAGGTGAGAGTAGGCCTCTGCAGAAGTTAGATGATTGCATCATCCACCCCGATGTTGCGCTGGTATGCGAACTGCAGGGGGTCCAGTGATGTACACACCAGGGATCTGAGGTGAGCGAGGATTAACCTTTTCCAGGGTCTTCATGATGTGGGATGTTAGCGCTACAGGTCTGAAGTCATTCAGGACAGTGGGGTGTGCCTTCTTGGACACTGGGACCAGGCAGGATGTTTTCCACAGCACAGGGACCCTTTCCAGGCTCAGGTTGAAGCGGCGCTGGAGTATTCCACACAGTTAGTCAGCACAGACCCTAAGCACCCTCTGGCTGATGCCTTCAGGGCCCGCTGCTTTCCACTGATGTATTCTCTCCAGCTCTCTCTTCACTTGGTTGGTGGTGAAAGCCAGCCCAGGTGGGGAGGTGGGGGGAAGGGGGGTGTTGAAGATCAGTCCAGAGGGAGCGGGGGTGGGGAGGTGTGAGGGTCTGTGGCCTGGAGAGCTGGAGGGGAGGTGGACAGGGCTAATATCGAACATGTTAAAAAATTGGCTCTGTCCTGGGTCCCCTCCGTCTGCCCACTGTTTGACTTTTTGAAGCCATTGATATTTCTCATACTATTCCACACCTCTCTCACCTGGCTCTGCCTCAGCTTGTCCTGCATCTTCTCCTTACACACTCTC
Source organism: Thymallus thymallus (assembly GCA_023634145.1). Taxonomy (NCBI): domain Eukaryota; kingdom Metazoa; phylum Chordata; class Actinopteri; order Salmoniformes; family Salmonidae; genus Thymallus; species Thymallus thymallus. Next base: position 1,676,651 of record CM042399.1, on the reverse strand, counting down.
TTCCCCTCAGCAATCTGCAACTTCAGCTCCCTCTGGACACATTTCAATTTGTCCCTGTCCCGCTCCTTGAAGGCCCTCTTCTTCTCATTCAGCAGGGCCTTCAGGTCGCTGGTGACCCAGGGTTTATTATTTGGAAAACAGCGTACCTTCCTGGTGGGTATGGTGTTGTCTACACAAAAATGTACAGTATATAGTCCGTTATGCAGTCTGTAAGTCCATCAATGTCCTCTCCATGAGCCTCACAGAGCACATCCCAGTCTGTTGTCTCAAAACAGCCCTGTAGGGCCTCATTCGCCTTCAGGGACCATCTCCTAGTGGTCGCTGGCTGCTGTTGGACCATAGGCCTGTAGAGTGGGGTGAGGTGGACAAGGTTGTGATCTGATCTACCGAGGGGAGGGAGTGCAGTGGAGTTGTATGCATCCTTTACATTAGCATATAACAAGTCCAGAGTTTTATTATTCCTAGTTGGACACTTCACAAACTGTTTGAACGTGGGCAGCGTTGAAGAGAGAGATGCATGGTTAAAATCCCCAGAAATGGCAAAGAAGGCACTGGGATGCGCTGTCTGTAACCTCGCGATAACAGAGTGGATGACGTCACGCTGTGTTTGCGTCAGCGGAGGGCGGGATGTAAACAATAGCAGCAATGGCCGCCGTGAATTCCCTCTGCAAATAGTAGGGTCTCAGGGTTCTAACTTGGTGGTGCACATGTAGCCTATAACCTGTTTTAGAGAATTGTAATCACTGAATATTGTAAGAGCTTTCATTGTCTGCTTATATGCCCCCTTTATTTGTCCTACGGTTCTGACTTGGGAGTACACTGTAGGAACGGCCCATGTTCTTAATTCTGTCACTGTACATTTCAAAAGTGCTGAACAAATAGTTATATTGACTATGTCCGTTGTCGCTCGCTCATTAATGTCTTAATCAAAATTACGGATTAACTCTTATCTGCTTGTCGTCCCTTTATGCCACAGTTTGTACATCTCAAATGTCAGTAGAAACCACATTTGTTTAAGCAAGTCAGCCATCTCAGCTATGTTTTTTTAAAAGGCAGTACATGAGGCTGAATGAACAGTTTCGCTGCAAGTCAAGGCTCCGCTGTTAGCCAGGTGTAGCAGTGGTAAGGTGTTGGGACTTCTGTTGGGTATCTTCTGTTGGGACAGCTTTATGTAGGCCGTAACAGTTTGTGGGCACAGTTTGTCACCGTTATAGTGCAATTAATGTATTGTTTAGTTTTGTGTTGTATTATTTTAGCCAGCCCTACTCTGTTTATTTTTTTGTTGTCATGGGGACTGATTCATTGATTCGAGTTGAGAAGTAAATGCTGCGCTCATGGAATGGTATGCTTTGCCAAGAGTGTGCAAGTCATCAAGGCAAAGGGTGGCTACTTTGAAGAATCTACAATAATAATTTGTTTAACATTTTTTTGGTTACTACATGATTCCTTATGTGTTATTTCATAGTTTTGATGTCTTCACTATTATTCTACAATGTATAAAATAGTAAAAATAAAGAAAACCCTTGAATGAGTAGGTTTGTCCAAACTTTTGACTGGTACTGTACTGTATACAGTGGGGAGAACAAGTATTTGATACACTGCCAATTTTGCAGGTTTTCCTACTTACAAAGCATGTAGAGGTCTGTAATTTTTATCATAGGTACACTTCAACTGTGAGAGACGGAATCTAAAACAAAAATCCAGAAAATCACATTGTATGATTTTTAAATAATTAATTAGCATTTTATTGCATGACATAAGTATTTGATCACCTACCAACCAGTAAGAAGTCCGGCTCTCACAGACCTGTTAGTTTTTCTTTAAGAAGCCCTCCTGTTCTCCACTCATTACCTGTATTAACTGCACCTGTTTGAACTCGTTACCTGTATGAAAGACACCTGTCCACACACTCAATCAAACAGACTCCAACCTCTCCACAATGGCCAAGACCAGAGAGCTGTGTAAGGACATCAGGGATAAAATTGTAGACCTGCACAAGGCTGGGATGGGCTACAGGACAATAGGCAAGCAGCTTGGTGAGAAGGTAACAACTGTTGGCGCAATTATTAGAAAATGGAAGAAGTTCAAGATGACGGTCAATCACCCTCGGTCTGGGGCACCATGCAAGATCTCACCTCGTGGGGCATCAATGATCATGAGGAAGGTGAGGGATCAGCCCAGAACTACACGGCAGGACCTGGTCAATGACCTGAAGAGAGCTGGGACCACAGTCTCAAAGAAAACCATTAGTAACACACAACGCCGTCATGGATTAAAATCCTGCAGCGCACCCAAGGTCCCCCTGCTCAAGCCAGGGCATGTCCAGGCCCGTCTGAAGTTTGCCAATGACCATCTGGATGATCCAGAGGAGGAATGGGAGAAGGTCATTTGGTCTGATGAGACAAAAATAGAGCTTTTTGGTCTAAACTCCACTCGCCGTGTTTGGAGTAAGAAGAAGGATGAGTACAACCCCAAGAACACCATCCCAACCGTGAAGCATGGAGGTGGAAACATCATTCTTTGGGGATGCTTTTCTGCAAAGGGGACAGGACGACTGCACCGTATTGAGGGGAGGATGGATGGGGCCATGTATCGCGAGATCTTGGCAACAACCTCCTTCCCTCAGTAAGAGCATTGAAGATGGGTCGTGGCTGGGTCTTCCAGCATGACAACGACCCAAAACACACAGCCAGGGCAACTAAGGAGTGGCTCCGTAAGAAGCATCTCAAGGTCCTGGAGTGGCCTAGCCAGTCTCCAGACCTGAACCCAATAGAAAATCTTTGAAAGGAGCTGAAAGTCCGTATTGCCCAGCGACAGCCCCGAAACCTGAAGGATCTGGAGAAGGTCTGTATGGAGGAGTGGGCCAAAATCCCTGCTGCAGTGTGTGCAAACCTGGTCAAGAACTACAGGAAACATATGATCTCTGTAATTGCAAACAAAGGTTTCTGTACCAAATATTAAGTTCTGCTTTTCTGATGTATCAAATACTTATGTCATGCAATAAAATGCAAATTAATTACTTAACCATACAATGTGATTTTCTGGATTTTTGTTTTAGATTCCGTCACTCACAGTTGAAGAGTACCTATGATAAAAATGACAGACTTCTACATGCTTTGTAAGTGGGAAAACCTGCAAAATCGGCAGTGTATCAAATACTTGTTCTCCCCACTGTATATAATTTATAAATCCAACTACAGATTTCCCCTTTAAGTCTATCAAAAGTTTGAGCAATAAAAGCCCCACTTTCATTCCATAGGCTTAGGTCCGCACTATGCAGCTGTTGCAAGAGCGCATTTTTCACTGGCTGTCCACTGGTTTAATAAACAATGATTGATAGGTAGCTTAAACTTCTTGAATTAAAGTATTATTGGGTTCAAATACACATTTAGATTTGTGAACAGTCATCCAGAACAACCACTGTTCGTAAGGCGCAAATAGCTAAATGAGAGAGCAGCACATCAATGCGCTATGTATCATAATAATAATGTGATATCCGTATCGCCGTCATCCTTACCTCGAAGCGTGTATTCAAATTGGATAATCTTTGGATGCCGACAGTAGTCGCACCATTGGAAGACATAGTTTGGACTGTAGCCTACAAAAGCCTATTCCTGCTCTTTTCCCGCGATCCATCAAACACATTTGGTGTCAACATAGTGGTATCTGACTTGTGGTCAGACTCGCTGAGGTGGAACAAATTTACATTTGCGCCTTTTTTTAATGCTGATTTGAATGTCATTGAGAAAACAAAAAGTGAGAAAAATATTTTTTTTCCACAAATACCCTTTGTTACGTTCTAGCTCCCAAAGGGAGGGGAGCCTGACAACCCACTGCTCGGGCCCACCGATGCCAACAAGGGAGGTACGGAGTCGTGGTGTGATAAAAGGACACAAACACCAAATACCGTACAAAACAGGGTTTATTTAGTCACGGTAATGTGAACAATAACTTTCTGGGAAAAGGGGAGGGCTGGACGGACCAAAGCAAAGAAATAAACAAAATTCCCCCACCCCTAATCTGTACTAACCCGGCCCCAAATAGAATATACAATCCTTACACTGGCACACAGTTGAGGCGCCCTAACCAAACTTACAGTTGGTGGTCCGCCCAGGTCTAGCTGGTGTTTCTAGACAAGGAAGTATACCTACGGGTGATGTATACCCCGGGGTAGCTCTAAATCTACTCCCCAACTCCCTGTGAACAAAAGAAGGGGAACAAATAATAATTAACCCAAAATTATTAGGATCCCAAGGATCCACAAACCAACATTTTGGTTACCTGGGTTGCTACCAGTTAAAACCATAGAACAAACTAGTTTTAACACACACAAAAACAGTTAAAGACTACCAAAACATTTGAATGTAACTGTTATATATAATATCCCCACACAGGGTACAAACCAAAACCAGCAGCAACTCTCTAGCTAGTCCCAATCTGGGCTTTTTAAAGAGAGCAGCCAGCTGTAGCCACTGACGAGTGGGCGGAGTTCCAATTCCCAATCAGCCGTTGAACCTCCAATCAGTTGCCGGAACAGTCAAACAGCCATCTTGCCTGATAGGGAAAAAACAAACAATACCAGACCAAAAATGACCCTAAAACGAACCCAGAATTCTGGGGACGTAACACCTTTCTGAATTTAAAAGTAATCCTTGAAGTAATCATCTCGTTTTTAAAAAGTATCTGATTACAATATTTTTGCTGGTAACATCACAGATTACAGTAATCCCTTACATGTTACTCCACAACCCTGGGTACACGTTACCTTTGAATAGTGATTCAGAACCCAACATTGCACTTTGTGATATGCAACTTTTTCAATGGTGACTGAGTGCGCATTTTCCTGGAGTTTTTAGTGTAAAATTCCTGTGATTCGTGGAAATTGTCCTTGAGCTTTTGATCGGGAGTGTACCGTGTAATATTTACAGTTAAGGAAAGTTCTTCTACAACTTAATTATGTCAGCCCATTTGCTTCTCTATGTAGCCATGGTCAGAGTCTGACAGTTCTATTCTTTCTGTTTCTGGTGGTGGTTTGTGTGGGATCCCTAATTAGAGGCAGCTGTAGCGCATCGTCTCTAATTAGGGATCCTACATAGGTTTGTATGTTCCACACTGGGTTGTGGGTCGTTATCGTTATGTATATGTCATTATATATTTCACAAGTCACCGGTGAAAAGTAAGTGTTCTTTGGTTACGTTTAGTTATCGTGTTTTTGTTTTAAACGTGACGTTTGTAGATCGTGTTTGTTTGTTTGTTTGTTAGTTCGTTCATTTATTTGAATATTCAGTAAAGAAATGTCGAACTACTATCCCTGCGCTGCGTCTTGGTCGATGCATGCACCCCGCGTGACAGGTTCTTATAAAAACATGCTTTAATTATAACTTGGAGAGCTGTTTAGACCCTGATTTTCATAGTTTCATAGTCAATGAGTTAGCAAATATAGCTAGTATCACCTAAATAATCTTAGTTACAGTAGCTAGCTATAAAAATATTAGCTAGCTATACTCATCATGTTGTAGCTACATGTAATTTCTTTGTTCCCATTCTAGTCTGTTCCCACTCAATGATGACTTCTCCCATCACTCAAGGTATGTTAAACAATTCCCTTCAATGTTTATTTTTTCAAAAGAATAAGTAAAACACTTCAACAGGTGAAGTATTTAGTCAGATTAGCTAGCTACTTGTCATTAGGCTTTTAAAGGGGAAATCAGCAGTTTCTACATCCGTCTTTGGGCTTTTAAATTAGTTATATGTACCCAATGGTTGGATATAACTTATATATGCCTTATGAGCTTAGTTCAACTGTCATACCCCGCCAGCACCCCAAATAAAAGCTTGTTTTACTCCAATGTTTGTAAACAAAGTAAATGTAAACAAACACTGTAAAGCCTCAAGCTACAGTCATGTGAAAAAGTAAAAAGTATCTTTTTTTTTTTTTTTACATATTTAGACAGTGCAAGTGATTAGGAAAATTGGTCTTGTTTGGTCTTAACCATATGGGTGTGTGGTAACACATCATTCAAAGATCAAAATACCTATCCGAGGCCCTCAGAAGAAAGATTATTGATGCCCATGAGACTGGGAGGGGTTACATATCCATTTCCAAGCTATTTGAAGTACATCATTCCATTTCCAAGCAATTCGAAGTACATCATTCCACTGTCTGACGAAAATTCCAAACCACAGGCAAACCTACCTACCTACCCACCAAAGTCAGCCCAAGAGCTGACCGAAAGTACCCCAGGGTAACATCAAGGGATCTACAGGCCTCTCTTGCCACAATCAATGTCGAATTGCATGGGTACACTGTCAGAAAGAGACTGCACAAACTTGGCCTACATGGGAGGTCAGGAAGGAAGAAGCCTCTGCTCTCAAAAAAGAGTATCAACACACAACTGACTTTTGCCAGACAACACGTGAGTGCCTTAGTCGTGGTATATTGGCCATATAACACAAACCCCTGAGGTGCCTTATTGTTATTATAAACTGGTTACTAAAGTAATTAGAGCAATAAAAATATGTGTTTTTTCATACCCGGTCTCATATACCACAGCTGTCAGCCAATCAGCATAAAGGGCTTGAGCCACCCAGCTTATAATTTAATATGTCATATACACTGGGGGCCAAAATGGAATATTACTCATTCAAGGGTTTTTCAAGGATTTTTCTTTATTTGCACTATGTTTTACATTGTAGAAGAAAAGTGAAGACATCAAAACTATGACATAACACATATGGAATCATGTAGTAACAGAGTATAAATTCATTAGAGTTACCAGCCTCAGATTGCAGCCCAAATAAATGCTTCAATAAATGCTTCAAGTAACAGACACATCTCAACATCAACTGTTCAGAGGAGACTTTGTGAATCAGGCCTTCATGGTCGAATTGCTGCAAAGAAACCACTACTAAAGGACACCAATAAGAAGAAGAGACTTGCTTTGGCCAAGAAACACGAGCAATGGACATTAGACTGGTGGAATTTTGTCCTTTGGTCTAGAGTCCAAATTTGAAATTCTTGGTTCCAACCTCAACCTAATTTAGATGGTTTGGGATGAGTCGGACCGCAGTGAAGGAAAAGCAGCCAACAAGTGCCCAGCATATGTGGGCACTCCTTCAAGACTGATGGAAAAGCATCCAGGTGAAGCTGGTTGAGAGAATGCTAAGAGTGAGTAAAGCTGTCATCAAGGCAAAGGTGGCTATTTAAAGAATGTCAAATATAAAATACATTTTGATTTGTTTAACACTTTTTGGGTTACTACATGATTCCATATGTGTTATGTCATAGTTTTGATGTCTTCACTTTATTCTACAATGTAAAAAATAGTGCAAATAAAGTGTAAATATGTATGATACCTCCTCTCACTATATAAATAAGCCAGTGGTGGCTGGTGATGCATTGATGCAGGGCTCATCCATAAAAGTACAGATTAAAACAAAAACATCTTCCGTACTGCCAATGACTCAGATGAACATTGAGAACCACCAAAGAAAAGGTGTCCTCCCCCCACTCATTCAAATCTAGAAACTGGTTCATTCCGACCCTTGCTCTCTCCACACCCACCGCGCCCGGCCATCTAGATGTGTGATGGTTAGTGTATTTTCTGTAGGGAAGCTAATGATCCATCATAGGAGTGTGCAAACTTGTATTTTTTATTACCATAGCATTTTTGTATGTTCTCTATAGTTATGTACTTGAAAATGTATCAATTTACCAATTTGGCCACTTGGAGGCCACTTGGGTACATTAGGGCAAACCCGTGAGGGACACCTGGGTGACTTCATACTAAATGTGATGTAGCTCCTTCATTCTTGAAGGTATCATCTAAATTATCTCCAGATTCCTATCTGAATGTATGGCTTTTATTTTTCATGTTTTTTTTGTTTGTTTGAACTTTTACCAGATCTATTGTGTTATGTTCTCCTACATTAATTTCACATCTCCACAAACTTCAAAGTGTTTCCTTTCAAATTATATCAAGAATATGCATATACAGTGGGGAGAACAAGTATTTGATACACTGCCGATTCTGCAGGTTTTCCTACTTACAAAGCATGTAGAGGTCTGTCATTTTTATCATAGCTACACTTCAACTGTGAGAGACGGAATCTAAAACAAAAATCCAGAAAATCACATTGTATGATTTTTAAATAATTAATTTGCATTTTATTGCATGACATAAGTATTTGATCACCTACCAACCAGTAAGAATTCTGGCTCTCACAGACCTGTTAGTTTTTCTTTAAGAAGCCCTCCTGTTCTCCACTCATTACCTGTATTAACTGCACCTGTTTGAACTCGTTACCTGTATAAAAGACACCTGTCCAGACACTCAATCAAACAGACTCCAACCTCTCCACAATGGCCAAGACCAGAGAGCTGTGTAAGGACATCAGGGATAAAATTGTAGACCTGCACAAGGCTGGGATGGGCTACAGGACAATAGGCAAGCAGCTTGGTGAGAAGGCAACAACTGTTGGCGCAATTATTAGAAAATGGAAGAAGTTCAAGATGACGGTCAATCTCCCTCGGTCTGGGGCACCATACAAGATCTCACCTCGTGGGGCATCAATGATCATGAGGAAGGTGAGGAATCAGCCCAGAACTACACGGCAGGACCTGGTCAATGACCTGAAGAGAGCTGGGACCACAGTCTCAAAGAAAACCATTAGTAACACACTACGCCGTCATGGATTAAAATCCTGCAGCACACGCAAGGTCCACCTGCTCAAGCCAGAGCATGTCCAGGCCCGTCTGAAGTTTGCCAATGACCATCTGGATGATCCAGAGGAGGAATGGGAGAAGGTCATGTGGTCTGATGAGACAAAAATAGAGCTTTTTGGTCTAAACTCCACTCGCCGTGTTTGGAGGAAGAAGAAGGATGAGTACAACCCCAAGAACACCATCCCAACTGTGAAGCATGGAGGTGGAAACATCATTCTTTGGGGATGCTTTTCTGCAAAGGGGACAGGACGACTGCACCGTATTGAGGGGAGGATGGATGGGGCCATGTATCGCGAGATCTTGGCCAACAACTTCCTTCCCTCAGTAAGAGCATTGAAGATGGGTCGTGGCTGGGTCTTCCAGCATGACAACGACCCGAAACACACAGCCAGGGCAACTAAGGAGTGGCTCCGTAAGAAGCATCTCAAGGTCCTGGAGTGGCCTAGCCAGTCTCCAGACCTGAACCCAATAGAAAATCTTTGGAGGGAGCTGAAAGTCTGTATTGCCCAGCGACAGCCCCGAAACCTGAAGGATCTGTATGGAGGAGTGGGCCAAAATCCCTGCTGCAGTGTGTGCAAACCTGGTCAAGAACTACAGGAAACGTATGATCTATGTAATTGCAAACAAAGGTTTCTGTACCAAATATTAAGTTCTGCTTTTCTGATGTATCAAATACTTATGTCATGCAATAAAATGCAAATTAATTTTGTTTTAGATTCTGTCACGCACAGTTGAAGAGTACCTATGATAAAAATTACAGACTTCTACATGCTTTGTAAGTGGGAAAACCTGCAAAATCGGCAGTGTATCAAATACTTGTTCTCCCCACTGTATATAACGTATTGACAATGCACACTTACGTTCACCGTGACTGCGAAATATACGACAACGACCCACATCCCCGGTGTGGAACATACAAACCTATGTAGGATCCCTAATTAGAGACGATGCACAACAGCTGCCTCTAATTAGGGATCCAACACAAACCACCACCAGAAACTGAAAGAAAATAACTGTCAGTCTGACCATGGCTACATAGAGAAGCAAATAGGTTTCTCTATGGCCAGAACCTGACATTAGTGCAGTTAGTATGAGTATTCGAACACAGCTAGCGAGAAACTAAATCCTATCTGCCAGCTCTGTTTCTCTTAAAAAATATTTAATATTTGAGACTGTATCTAATTATGTTCTACTCAATATACTCTTTAAACTAATTTCCTATCTCTCCTTCTCCCAAATGATCTCAGTCTCTCTCTTTCCCTTCTCATACTGCCGAGACAGTATCAATACATGCTCCAAGGTCTTTGTTTCCTAGCAACCATCACACTTTCCTGTTGGATGCTCTCCTATCACATTAAAGTCTTATTCAACCCTTAACCTTGTAAAAATTGCCTCCTCTTTTCTGTCCCTTCCTGCCATCCACCCCTCCCCAACTTTCCTCTGTACTTGAAATAAATGGCTGCACTTAGTATCTCTATTTCACTTCTCCTGCCATCTCTGCACCATCACTGTCCATATCAGGCTTTTTGCCTCTGCCTTGCTCATTGAAACTATGTTAACATCCCCACTACTAAGTGCTTGTTTAACCAGTAAGGTTCTATGGAGTAAATACCACCCCCCCCAGCCAGTTTAAGTCAGTTTATGTTTATCCTGAGACAGGATTGTGTCGAGGCACAGATCTGAGGAAGGGTACCAAAAACAGCAGCATTGAAGGTCCCCAAGAACTCAGTGGCCTCCATCATTCTTAAATGGAAGAAGTTTGGAACCACCAAAACTCTTCCTAGAGCTGGCCGCCCGGCCAAACTGAGCAATCGGGGTCAGGGAGTTGACCAAGAACCCGATGGTCACTCTGACAGAGCTCCAGATTTCCTCTGTGGAGATAGGATAACCTTCCAGAAGGACAACCATCTCTACAGCACTCCACCAATCAGGCCTTTATGGTAGAGTGGCCAGATTGGAGTTTGCCAACAGACACCTAAAGGACTCTCAGACCGTGAGAACAAGATTATCTGGTCTGATGAAACCAAGATTGAACTCTTTGGCCTGAATGACAGTCGTCACATCTGGAGGAAACCTGGCACCATCCCTAAGGTGAAGCATGGAGGTGGCAGTATCATGCTGTGGGGATGTTTTTCAGCGGCAGGGACTTGGAGATTGGTCAGGACCGAGGAAAAGTTGAACGGAGCAAAGTACAGAGAGATCCTTGATGAAAACCTGCTCCAGAACGCTCAGGACCTCAGACTGGGGCAAAGGTTCACCTTCCAACAGGACAACAACCGTAAGCACACAGCCAAGACAACGCAGGAGTGGCTTCATGACAAGTCTCTGTATGTTCTTGAGTGGCCCAGCCAGAGCCTGGACTTGAACTAGATCGAACATCTCTGAAGATAACTGAAAATAGCTGTGCAGCGATGCTCCCCATCCAACCTGACAGAGCTTGAGAGGATCTGCAGAGAAGAATGGGAGAAACTCCCCAAATACAGGTGTCATACCCAAGAAGACTCAAGGCTATAATCGCTGCCAAAGGTGCTTCAACAAAGTACTGAGTAAAGGGTCTGAATACTTATGTAAATGTGTTATTTCATTTTTCTATTTTTAATACTTTTTCACAATTTATAAAAACCTGTTTTTGCTATGTCATTATGGTGTATTGTGTGTAGATTGATGAGGGGAAAAAAAACAATTTAATCTATTTTAGAATAAGACTCTAACATAACAAAATGTGGAAAAAGTCAAGGAGTCTGAACTCCTTCCGAATGCACTGTGTGTGTGTATGTAAATGTATGTATGTCTCTCTGGGTCTATCTGCCCTTTCCTTGGTGTTTTCGGTCCTCTCCTTTCTGCCTCCGTCTCTGTCTGGTGCAAGCTGCATCCACCTTACGAACTTATCCATCTCTCCATCTTTAGCCTTGGATGTGAAAGTGTTTCTCCTGACAGCACCTTTGAATAACAGAAAAAAAGAGCAAAATAAGTAGTTACAACAATTAGTCAAAAATCCCTGGAATCACAATCCAGACCTCAAATGTGAAGCACATCAACACAACACAATAACCAAAAGGGTTGGGGAGTAACAGATTACATTTAAGGGATTACAAAAAAACGGTAACTGTAATCTGTTACATTAACAGCAAAAATATTGTAATCAGATTACAGACACTTTTGAAAAACTAGATGATTACTTTGAGGATTACTTTTAAAGTTACATTTTTGAAGATTAATGGGTATAACATTTATTGGATTGACTGGAATTCTGATAGACTTTTAGACTCTTTTTTTATGTAAAGATATAAATTAATCGCGTTATTATATGTAGTAGAAAGATGGGTTAGAAGAAGCCTATGTAACACAGGTTAAGTAATAAACTGTTTTAGTGGAATCTGGAAGAATAATTATTTTAGAAATTCAGAAATTGTTTATGTCCCGCCTTTGATTGACAGGTTAGTCAGTAGCAGTTGCGATCAGCATTTAGAAGACACGCCATTCTGAGACAGACAGCATTAGCTTGATTTTTATGTACTGAACTGTTGTAGCTCAAGAGTTTAAGAAATATTCCTTTAAGAAGCATTTTTAATCAAACATCCTTTCGATTATTGTAGTGCAGACACTGGATTTACTGTCTATGTTTAGAAGATAACTTGGTGAGTTACATTTTTTATGTTATGTTAGCATGTTGGGCTAATGCTAACTTTACTCCATGTTAGTGGATGTAAACTGTGTGGATGATGCTAATCGCTAGCGAACGTTTCTAAAAGTCAATATATGTAATTTTATAGTTGATAAAATTGTGCTCAATGGTTAAAGTTTTTGTAAGGTAATCCTTTGTATAAAAGTAACAATTCCCTTATTATATTATATTTGGAAGACTTGATGAGCCACTACGTTCTATGTACAATATGAGGCCATTTCAAGGTGTTTCTTTTGTAACAGACGATATGTAGCCGAGCAAGATGCTTTTGTAGCAGGCAATGCTATGCGATGTTTGCATTTTATTACTCACTCTGTGTAGTAAAGACATTGTATTAATAGATTTAAATATATAATTGTTGTAGTTTACAACAAATGTAATGTTTTAATGCTTATCCTTGTGCATTTGATTGAGTTGGTATTTGGCCTGTTCATTCTATGCACAGGTCAGTTTTTTTTTATTGGGACCGAAGTATTTGATGGCGAGCCTACCCAAGAAGACAATCTAGCTCCACCTTTTTGAGATAAAGAAGACAGAAGACGGTTTCAGCAAGACCCACTCTTTTGATACATTTTATCCTGTTCTTTGCGTGTGTGGGACCTGATCAACCCCACCTGTGCTGTTGGACAGTTTGTGTATGTGTGTGAGAATTGTAATTGAATGTTGTACATGTCTATTTTGATTTTGTCATTTTGAATAATTAGAAGGATGCACCAAAGGTATTGTCAAACAAGTTTCAGAACTTCATCATTGTAATTGGTTTTTATTTTATCTGTTATATTTTGGAGTAAAACAACTATAATCTCTCATTTCAAATAAACAAGACAACTTGTAGTTCAATATAAGCTAGCTCCATATCCTGGTCTCTGATGGTCTTTTGTATAACCTCCTCACTGCTCTTTCCGAATCTAGTGCGTTCCGTTGTGCTGTTAGTGTGTTCGGTTAAGCACATGCTACATAATTGGCGAGCTTGCCAGGAGCAGTTGTAATGAATGAGGGTTCCGCACCACCTCTCTCGCACCACCAGAGGGAGACATCACCCGAATACTAACTGGTTACCTTTTGGACTCCATCTCCCATAGGCCCTCATTCCTGGGACTAATTACACACACCTGCAGTTCATTACACACACTACTTAAGCACTCCATTTACACAGTATCAGTGCGAAGTCTTGTTTTGCTCCGGTGAACTTTTCTGAGCGTTTATTCCTTTTGCTAGTATTTTTCCCGTGTTTTGACTTGGACTGTTTCTCATACCCTTGGATTTGTTTGCTGCCTGCCCTGACCTTTGCCTGCCCTTGGACTCTGTTTGTTTTCTGCCTGCCCTGATCTTTGCCTACCTTTTGGACTCTGTAAGTTTGCTACCTGCCCAGACCTTGCCTGCCTTTTGGACTCTGTTAGTTTGCTGCCTTCCCAGAACTCTGCCTGTCTTTGGAATTTTTGCATGTTTGCTGCCTACCCTGACCTCGGCCTGTTCCAGCTTACGCTGTCTCTATTGCATCTGTTACTGCTTGTGAGTCTGACTTGCAATAAACTGCAGATGGATCCTCACTCCGCTGACGCTTCATTACAGAAGACTTCGCCACACAGTGATCCAGCAGCCATTATGCAACTGTCATCAGAACTGTCCGCACAAGCCAATCAGCTCGCCGTACACCGACATCAGCTCAGTCACCTGACGTCACTAACAGAGGAGCTCGTCAGGACACTACGGGGTCTTCAGTTAGCCCCAACCGAGACAGCATCGGCTCCGATTGCCGCCCCAGTAAACTCCATAACCCCTCCTATCTCAGCTGTAAACCCACGATTAGCCTTTCCTGAGAAATTTGATGGAAATCCAAGTAAATGTAAGGGATTTCTATTGCAGTGCTCCCTCTTTGTTAATCAACAGCCTACTTTGTATCCCACAGACTCAAGCAAAATCTCATTTGTGTGTTCGCTGTTGAGTGGAAAGGCTTTAGACTGGGCCACTGCTGTGTGGAGAGAGGATGGTTCAATCTTCCCCTCCTTCACTATCTTTTTACAACGCTTCAGAGAGGTCTTCGAACACCCTGCGGGAGGTCTGAGTGCGGGGGATCAGTTACTCGCTCTGTCACAGGGGAGAACCACAGCAGCAGAATACGCTTTGACTTTTCGCACACTCGCGGCCCAAACCGAGTGGATAGAAGACACATTAAAAGTACTGTTCAGAAAAGGATTGTGTCAAGAACTTCAAGCTGAATTAGCCTGTCGTGACGAGGGAAAGACACTGAATGAATTCATTGAACTGACAATCCAGATTGATAATCTGATCCGATCACGACGTCCTGCTCGTCCACACTTCTCCAATACACAAGTCGCTGGCTCTTATCCAGAACCCATGCAACTCGGTTACACTCATCTAACCCCAGAAGAACGAGAACGACGAATGCAACAGCATCTATGCATGTATTGTGGTAAAGCTGGTCACCTCAAGTCAACCTGTCCGATCCGACCAACTCCATATACCTCCAAATCGTTGAGTCCACAAACTGAAATGAATCATTCCCCATCCTGTATTAAAATACCTGTGGAACTATCTTTCAAAGGCAAGACAGTAGCTACTTCTGCTCTGTTGGACTCCGGGGCAGCCGGTAACTTCATATCTACTGCATTTGTGCAACAACATAACCTCACACTGACATTGTGCAATGTTCGTTTGGCAGTGGAGGCGCTAGATGGTCGTCCCATAGGAGAAGGAAGAGTCGAACATATCACGGAGGAGGTCCACATGCAAGTAGGGATCCTCCACAAAGAAATCATCAAACTCTATGTCATTCATTCGCCTAACAATCCCGTCATTCTCGGCTTACCATGGCTACGCAAACACAACCCGCACATCTCCTGGGAAGAAGGACAGATTGTTCAATGGGGCACAAATTGTCATAACCAATGCCTGAGTCAAGTCTCCCCACTACCAGTACGCTCCATTAATGTCGCCGAATTGAACACCAACAGCCCCGACCTACCGATAGAATATTCAGACCTGGCCATTGCCTTCAGCCGAACCAAAGCATGTAACCTACCTCCTCACAGGTCCAGTGACTGCGCAATTGATTTATTACCTGGGGCAGCTCCTCCCAAAGGCCAAATTTTTCCTCTGTCTCAACCCGAATCCAAGGCCATGAATACCTATATAGAAGAGGAACTAGCTAAAGGTTTCATCAGACCCTCAACTTCACCCGCTGCCTCCGGATTCTTCTTCGTAAAGAAAAAGGATGGCAGTCTTCGGCCCTGCATTGACTATCGCGGTCTCAACGACCTTACCATCAAGTTCCGATACCCATTACCCTTGGTACCCGCGGCCCTCGAACAACTCAGGCAGGCTAAATACTTCACCAAATTAGATCTACGCAGCGCATACAATCTCATCCGCATCAAGGAGGGTGATGAATGGAAAACTGCCTTCTCTACCTCTACAGGCCACTATGAATACTTAGTCATGCCGTTCGGACTGGCTAACAGTCCTTCCGTGTTCCAATCATTCATTAATGATGTTTTCAGAGACATGCTCAATCGCTGGGTCGTGGTATACATTGATGACATCTTGATTTACTCCAATTCTTTCAATGAACACGTTGAGCATGTAAGATCCGTTCTCCAACGTCTGATTCAGCACCAACTCTATGCCAAAGCCGAGAAATGTGAGTTTCATCAGACCTCCACGTCATTTCTGGGATACATCATCAGTCAAGAGGGAGTAGCTATGGATGAGAGTAAGGTCAAGGCGGTTCTGGAATGGCCTCAACCACGCACAGTAAAGGAACTCCAACGGTTCCTGGGTTTCGCCAATTTTTACAGGCGCTTTATAAGAAACTTCAGTTCGGTCGCCGCTCCCTTAACTACCATGACTAAACGCTCATCATCTCGCCTCATCTGGTCAACCGACTCCCAGCAGGCATTCCAAGATCTCAAGGCACGATTCACATCCGCTCCCATTCTTCATCATCCTGACCCAAATCTTCCTTTCATAGTTGAGGTTGACGCTTCGAACACAGGTATCGGGGCCATACTTAGTCAGCGCCATGGAACTCCAACCAAAATGTTTCCCTGTGCATTCTACTCAAGAAAATTGTCCCCAGCCGAACGAAACTACGATGTGGGCAACCGTGAACTACTAGCCATGAAGGCTGCGTTGGAGGAATGGCAGCACTGGTTAGAGGGAGCACAGCACCCTTTCACGATTCTCACAGATCACAAGAATTTGGAATACCTGCGCTCAGCGAAACGATTGAACCCCAGACAGGCCCGATGGGCACTGTTCTTCACCAGGTTTCACTTTATTGTCACATATCAACCTGGCTCTAAGAATACCAAAGCTGACGCGCTGTCTCGACAAGCGGAGGAGACGAATGTGCCCAAGTCTGAGGAACACATTATCCCTGAAAAACTGCTTGTTGCACCTGTTCAGTGGGACATCATGACCGAGATCACTCAAACCAATGCCCAAGGTTCTCTACCGCCTGAATGCCCTCAAGACCGTACTTTTGTCCCAGAACCTCTACGAAACAAACTTCTACATCAAGTTCATGCAGCTCTCAGTTCTGGTCATCCAGGTATTACAGCTACTCTACACCTTCTAAAAAATCGATTCTGGTGGTCCACGATGTCTGCTGACACCATTCAATTCGTCAATAATTGTACCGTATGCAACACCTCCAAAACACCACGTCAATTACCTGCTGGTCTTCTTCAACCTCTACCCATCCCTCAACGTCCCTGGTCACATATCGCGATTGACTTCGTTACCGATCTTCCCAAATCTCAAGGCAACACCACCATCCTCACCGTCATCGATCGCTTTTCCAAATCCTGTCGACTCATTCCCCTACCCAAACTTCCCACCGCTTTTGAGACAGCTGAGACACTCTGTAATTGTGTCTTCCGCTTCTATGGTCTGCCTGAGGATATCGTCTCAGATCGGGGCCCACAGTTCACTTCAAGAGTATGGACCGCTTTCTTCAAACATCTCAACATAAATGTCAGTCTCACGTCCGGATACCATCCTCAATCTAACGGTCAGACTGAACGCATGAATCAAGAACTTACACGCTTCCTACGAGCTTACTGCCAACAGAACCAGACCGACTGGAGTAAGTACCTAATGTGGGCCGAGTATGCACAGAATTCCCTTCAGAAGCCGGCTACAGGTTTGACCCCTTTCAAGTGCGTCCTGGGTTATCAACCCCCCTTATTTTCCTGGTCTGGAGAACCTTCCAACCTTCCTTCTGTTACTGAGTGGCTACAGCGCTGCGAAGAAACTTGGAACCAAGCACACACCCATTTACAACATGCTGTGAGGAGACAGGAACAACAAGCTAACCGTCATCGCCGTCCCAGTCATGAATATACCCCGGGGCAATGGGCTTGGTTATCCACAAGAGATCTTCGTCTCAAACTTCCATGCCGAAAACTCAATCCCAGGTTTGTTGGGCCGTTCAAGATCATAAAACAAATTACCCCAGTTTCATTTCGGTTAGACTTGCCAAATAATTATCGCATCTCTCCCACTTTCCATGTGTCACTTCTGAAACCCGCTGGTGGTCCGAGAGGAGAGTTGGAGGAGGAAGCAGAGACCCACAACCCCCCACCCATTCAAGTTGACGGCGAGGAGGCGTACCAGGTTCGAGAACTTCTCGATTCCAGGCGCCGGGGCAGTAAACTCCAGTACCTGGTGGACTGGGAGGGGTACGGTTCGGAGGAGCGATCCTGGGTCAATGCGGAGGACATCCTTGACCCCATCCTCATGGAGGAATTCCACAGGACGCACCCGGAGAGACCGGCCCCTCGACAACGTGGTAGACCCCGGCGTCGTTTGCCTCTTCGCGTCAGGAGCCGCTCACAGGGAGGGGGCTCTGTAACGAATGAGGGTTCCGCACCACCTCTCTCGCACCACCAGAGGGAGACATCACCCGAATACTAACTGGTTACCTTTTGGACTCCATCTCCCATAGGCCCTCATTCCTGGGACTAATTACACACACCTGCAGTTCATTACACACACTACTTAAGCACTCCATTTACACAGTATCAGTGCGAAGTCTTGTTTTGCTCCGGTGAACTTTTCTGAGCGTTTATTCCTTTTGCTAGTATTTTTCCCGTGTTTTGACTTGGACTGTTTCTCATACCCTTGGATTTGTTTGCTGCCTGCCCTGACCTTTGCCTGCCCTTGGACTCTGTTTGTTTTCTGCCTGCCCTGATCTTTGCCTACCTTTTGGACTCTGTTAGTTTGCTGCCTTCCCAGAACTCTGCCTGTCTTTGGAATTTTTGCATGTTTGCTGCCTACCCTGACCTCGGCCTGTTCCAGCTTACGCTGTCTCTATTGCATCTGTTACTGCTTGTGAGTCTGACTTGCAATAAACTGCAGATGGATCCTCACTCCGCTGACGCTTCATTACAGCAGTGTTGAGATTGTATAAAGACTAACTCAAAAAAATTATTACAGAAAAATATGGAGATTGTTCAGACAGAAAGTATTAAAATCTCAGACTCAGTTATAGTTAGTGGGCTTACACATACCAAAGCAGATAACGAGATAGCTGAATATCTTGGAAAATATGGTTCAATAGAAAGGGTCATTCATATTGATAACCCCCTATCAGGATTCCACTAGCAGAGTGTAGTTGAGTTTAGACATGGGACAGCGATGCAGGCTCTCAAGCCGTTGCTCCCCTGCAAATACAAGAGCCCAAGTCAAGCCGATATTATGTACAGAATTAGAGCCTTGGCGAGTGTATACACGCCTAGCGTGAGTAGTACTACAACAATGTCCTATCTGGAGGAACTGAGGAAAATAGCCCACCTGAGTGGAAAGAATTTTGAAGCTGTACTAAAGGAGGAGCTGTCACGTATCAGCAAAACGGTCCCTCCTGCACCTAAAGAGAAAACTGAATACCAACAAATGCCAATGCACTGACAATCCCGTCAATTACAGATTAAGTTGACTTTGCTAATCCAACTGCTGTTCCTCCAAGACCAGAGTATCCTCACTGCAGTGAACTCCCAACGCACCCAGTCATCATTGCGAAGAATTCTCCAAACCTCACGGTGAGTGACGTTAACCCACCTGGAGTACAATGTTCATTGTTGAACATATAGTAAAAAGTGAAGGAGCCACATCTCGCCTACATGCACCCCTGAGGATCAGGGCCTTCTCTGGGAAGACCCCGCGTCCCAACAATGAGACGGACTACGACATCTGGTGTGTTAGTATTGAAATGATTATGAAAGACCCTGCGATGTCTGACCTGAACAGGTCCAGGAACATTATTGATAATCTCTTAGCCCCAGCTGCAGACATTATTAAGCACTTGAGTCCCCAAGTTTCACCCACGGTTTATCTAGAGCTGCTAGATTCAGCTTTTGGCACAGTCGAGGAAGGTGACGAGCTCTTTGCGAAGTTCATGAATACTTTGCAAAACGCAGGTGAGAAACCCTCCGTCTACTTGCACCGCCTGCAGGTTGTTTTGAACATGGCCATAAAGAGAGGTGGTGTACCTGCTGATGAACTTGATAAACATCTTCTCAAGCAGTTTTGCAGAGGCTGATGGGATAATGCCTTACTGACTGATCTCCAGCTAGAACAGAGGAGAAGAAATCCACCTTCGTTTTCTGAGCTGCTGCTAATGCTACGTACTGAAGAAGACAGACAAGCTGCAAAGGCCACTCGTATGAAGCAACACCTTGGTAGCTCCCGACTACGGGTTGCATCCCAATTACAAACCGCTTGTATTTGTAATTCAACAGAGTCTTGACAGGAGCTCCTCGAAACAAGTTGCTGAACTGCAAAGCCAGCTAGCAACTTTGAAAACTCAACACTACTAGAAACCTAAAGTAGTCACACCAAAGGAAGTAACTAGAAAGTCTGAAAAAAGCCAAGCCTTGTAGTGCCAGAACAGACAGAGCTCAGGATACCAACCAGAGACACGACTCAAAGCCAAAGCCATGGTATTGCTTTCAATGTGGCGAAGATGGACATATTGCAGCCTCCTGCAATAGTGAGTCAAATCCTTCCCTAGTCGCATCAAAGAGAAAGCTGTTGAGAGAGAAACCGCTCCTATGGGAAACTAGGAACTGTTCCCCAAACCCTACAAATTTAAACTGAAGTCAGTTCCTGTGGAGGGGAAAATGGGAACTGAGGAAAGGAAAAAATGCCCCACTACAATTAAACATTTTGCTACCCTGAAACAATCGTCTGCTAAAGAGCCCAATGTTACACTACCAAAAGGGTTGATTGGCTCAAAGTGCACTGCACAAGTGCATATAGCAGGAAATGACTGTAACTGCTTGTTAGACACAGGGTCACAGGTGACCACTTTTCCGCTGTCGTTCTACAATTAACACTTATCAAACCAAGATATCAAGCCCTTGAGTGACTTACGGGAGGTGGAAGGTGCAAATGGCCAAACTGTCCCTTACTTGGGATACATTGAACTTTTTTTTTTAATTGTTTTTTTTTTCACCTTTATTTAACCAGGTAGGTCAGTTGAGAACAAGTTCTCATTTGCAACTGCGACCTGACCAAGACAAAGCAAAGCAGTGCGACAAAAACAACACCGAGTTACACAGTAAACAAACATAGTCAAAAACACAATAGAAAATCTATATACAGAGTGCAAAATGTAGTGCAAAATGCAGTAAGGTTAGGAGGTAGGACAACAAATAGACCATAGTGGTGAAATAAATTACAGATTATCATCATTAACACAGGACTGAAGGATGTGCAAATTATGATGTGCAAATAGATATACTGGAGTGCAAGATTTGTGAAAATAACAAAAATAAATATGGGGATGAGGTAGTAGTGTGGGCTATTTACAGAAGGGCTATATACAGGTGCAGTGATCGATAAGCAGCTTTGACAACTGATGCTTAAAGTTATTGAGGGAGATAGGAACCTCTAGCTTCAATGATTTTTGCAATTCGTTCCAGTCATTGGCAGCAGCGAACTGGAAGGAATGGCGGCCAAAGGAGGTGTTGGCTTTGGGGGTGACCAGTGAGATATACCTGCTGGAGCGCATGCTACGGGTGGGTGTTGCTATCGTGACCAGTGAGCTGAGATAGGGCGGGGATTTACCTAATAAAGACTTATAGATGACCTGGAGCCAGTGGGTTTGGCGACGAATATATAATGAAGGCCAGCCAATGAGAGCATACAGGTCGCAGTGGTGGGTAGTGTATGGGGCTTTGGTGACAAAACGGATGGCACTGTGATAGACTACATCCAATTTGCTAAGTAGAGTGTTGGAGGCTAGTTTGTAAATGACATCGCCGAAATCAAGGATCGGTAGGATAGTCAGTTTTACAAGGGCATGTTTGGCAGCATGAGTGAAGGAGGCTTTGTTGCGAAATAGGAAGCCAATTCTGGATTTAATTTTGGATTGGAGATGGTTGATGTGAGTCTGGAAGTTGAGTTTACAGTCTAACCAGATGCCTAGGTATTTGTAGGTGTCCACGTATTCTAATTCGGACCCGTCGAGAGTAGTGATGATAGTCCGGTGGGCGGGTGCTGGCAGCGTTCGATAGAAAAGCATGCACTTAGTTTTACTAGCGATTAAGAGCAGTTGGAGGCCACGGAAGGAGTGTTGTATGGCATTGAAGCTTGTTTGAAGGTTAGTAAACACAGTGTCCAAAGAGGGGCCAGATGTATACAGTGTAAGGTCGCGTCAATTCAAATCTGGTATTGGAACAAAAGGATTACTACGCCGTTTAAATAATCTATGTATTTTATTCTAGCAAACCCTTAAATGGTAAATATGAAGTTCGTATATACAGGCTCACTGTGACACCACGCAGGGCAAACAGCAAGCAGGGCCAGAGAAGAGAGAGAGAGAGCGCAAGAGCGCGAGAGTGAGTGAGCAAACAGTCCGCAGCGCTAGAGAAGAGAAGCGCCCCTATCCTTTGTTCTTCCTTAAATACTCCGACAGAATCGTTTCCGCTCCTTGCTGACCTGTCGGAGTAGAGGCTGAGTGTGGTTTAAACTTACTCAGCCTATCGTTGGCGTGCAGGCTGGTCCCAGCCTCGTGACGCAATCCAGTTGATGGAAGTAGTGGTCCTCTCAGTAGATGTCCAAGCTTCATATTACAACAAGACACAGTTCTATCGTAAAACCCCCAGCTAGCACATTCCTTCCACATAGCTCCCCCCTACCCAAACCTACAGCAGTTCTAAAGATCTATGATCACACAATACATTCACTTAATAACTCTTGTTGTAGATTAACATATTCATTAGCTAAACATATATCAGCCCTTACAACAGAATGGTGTCATCTGCGTAGAGATGGATCAGACAGTCACCAGCAGCGAGAGCGACATCGTTGATGTATATAGAGAAAAGGGTTGGCACAAGAATTGAACCCTGTGGCACCCCCATAGAGACTGCCAGAGGATCGGACAATAGGCCCTCCGATTTGACACACTGAACTCTGTCTGCAAAGTAGTTAGAGAACCAGGCAAGGCAGTCACTTGAGAAACCAAGGCTATTGAGTCTGCCAATAAGAATGCGGTGATTGACAGAGTCGAAAGCCTTGGCCAGGTCGATGAAAACGGCTGCACAGTACTGTCTTTTATCGATGGCGGTTATGATATCGTTCAGTACCTTGAGCGTAGCTGAGGTGCACCCATGACCAGCTCGGAAACCAGATTGCATAGCAGAGAAGGTACGGTGGGATTCGAAGTGGTCAGTTATCTGTTTGTTAACTTGGCTTTCGAAAACTTTAGAAAGGCAGGGCAGGATGGATATTGGTCTATAACAGTTTGGGTCTAGAGTGTCTCCTCCTTTGAAGAGGGGGATGACCGCGGCAGCTTTCCAATCTCTAGGGATCTCAGACGATACGAAAGAGAGGTTGAACAGGCTAGTGATAGGTGTTGCAACAATTTTGGCTGATAATTTCAGAAAGAGAGGGTCCAGATTATCTAGCCCAGCAGATTTGTAGGGGTCCAGACTTAGCAGCTCTTTCAGAACATCAGCCGTCTGGATTTGGGTGAAGGAGAAGCGGGGGGGGGCTTGGGCAAGTAGCTTGCCGGGGGTACAGAGCTGTTGGCCGGGGTAGGGGTAGCCAGGTGGAAAGCATGGCCAGCCGTAGCAAAATGCTTATTGAAATTTTCGATAATCGTGGATTTATCGGTGGTAACAGTGTTTCCGAGCCTCAATGCAGTGGGCAACTGGGAGGAGGTGCTCTTATTCTCCATGGACTTAACAGTGTCCCAGAACGTTTTGGAGTTAGTGCTACAGGAAGCAAATTTCTGTTTGAAAAAGCTGGCCTTTGCTTTTCTAACTGACTGTGTGTACTTGTTCCTGACTTCCCTGAATAGCTGCATATCGCGGGGGCTGTTCGATGCTAATGCAGTGCGCCACAGGATGCTTTTGTGTTGGTCTAGTGCAGTCAAGTCTGGGGTGAACCAAGGGCTATATCTATTCTTAGTTCTACGTTTTTTGAAAGGGGCATGCTTATTTAGGATGGTGAGGAAAGCACTTTTAAAGAACAACCAAGCGTCCTCTACTGACGGGATGAGGTCAATATCCTTCCAGGATACCTGGGCCAGATCTAATAGAAAGGCCTGCTCGCAAAAGTGTTTTAGGGAGCGTTTGACAGTGATAAGGGGTGGTCGTTTGACCGCTGACCCATTGCGAACGCAGGCGATGAGGCAGTGATCGCTGAGATCCTGGTTGAAAACAGAGGAGGTGTATTTGGAGGGCAAGTTAGTCAGGATGATATCAATAATGGTACCCATGTTTACGGATTTTGGGTTGTACCTGGTGGGTTCCTTGATAATTTGTGTGAGATTGAGGGCATCTATCTTAGATTGAAGTACAGCCGGGGTGTTAAGCATATCCCAGTTTAAGTCACCTAACAGTACAAACTCTGAAGATAGATGGGGGGCAATCAATTCACATATGGAGTCCAGGGCACAGCTGGGGGCTGAGGGGGGTCTGTAACAGGCGGCAACAGTGAGAGACTTATTTCTGGAAAGGTGGATTTTTAAGAGTAGAAGCTCAAACTGTTTGGGCACAGACCTGGACAGTATGACAGAACTCTGCAGGTTATCTCTGCAGTAGATTGCAACTCCGCCACCTTTGGCAGTTCTATCTTGACGGGAAATGTTGTAGTTGGGGATGGAAATTTCCGAATTTTTGGTGGCCTTCCTAAGCCAGGATTCAGACACAGCTAGGACATCCGGGTTGGCGGAGTGTGCTAAAGCAGTGAATAAATCAAACTTAGGGAGGAGGCTTCTAATGTTAACATGCATGAAACCAAGGCTTTTACGGTTACAGAAATCAACAAATGAGAGCGCCTGGGGAATAGGTGTAGTACTGGGGGTTATAGGACCTGGGTTTACCTCTACATCACCAGAGGAACAGAGGAGTAATAGAATCAGTATTCGGCTAAGGGCTTTCAGAACTGGACGTCTAGTACGTTGGCTACATAGAATAAAAGGAGCAGATTTCTGGGCGTGGTGGAATAGGTTGAGGGCATAATGTATAGACAAGGGTATAGTAGGATGTGAGGTCAGTGGAGGTAAACCTAGGCGTTGGGTAATGAAGAGAGAGGTTGCATCTCTGGAGACACCAGTTAAGCCAGGTGAGGTCTCCGCATGTGTGGGGGGAGGAACAAAGGAGCTATCAGAGGCCAGTTGAGCAGGACTGGGGGCTCTACAGTGAAATAAAACAATAATAGCTAGCCTGAACAGCAAAAGACAAGGCATATTGAAATAAGAAAGGGGCAAAAAATAAAATAAAAAAATAACAGTTAATTATGAGAGCTAAGACAACGACTGGTAATGGCGATGAATGGACAAAGAGGGTCAGTTAGAAAAAGTGATGTACTACACACAGGACCTGAGGCCTGGTAGTTAAACAGAAAGAAATACCATATAACCAAACAGTCCTGCAGGCATCAGCTATGAAGCTGAGCAATCATAGGATCCGATGAGCAGCAAAGAGGCGTTCAGAGTGTTAGCAGGCCGGGGCTAGCAGGCCGGAGCTAGCAGATGGATCTTCGGCGACGTCGCAGAGGAGAACCCTGTTGAGACCACGTCGGACAATTACGTCGGCAGACCAGTCACGGTGGCTCGGTGGGGCTCCGTGTCGACAGTAGAAGGTCCAGGTAGGTTGACAAGGTACTGGAGCCCGGGAGAGTAGCTAGCACACGTCGGCTGTCCGGGAGATGAGCCTAGCTTACGCTAGCATAGTTAGCATGTAAACAATGGAGGTTAGCTATAAACGTCAGTCACTCGAATGCAGCTATCTAGCTGTGATGATCCGGTGTGGTGGTCCTGTAATTTCAGTGGAAATCCGGTGGAAGGGAACGCAGTCCGATAAGCGCTGGGTTGGTAGCGCGCTGAGCAGACTGGCCAATATTGTCCGAACTGAAAGCTGGCTGAGCAGCCAGAGCGGTGGTGAGGACCGCTAGCAGTGATTAGCGATGGCTGGTTAGCAAGCTAGCTAGCAGGCTAACTTTTGACTGTGGTTCAGTTAAATAGTGGAAAAGCACGGATATTTGATCCGATATTTGATCCGTATCACGTTGGGTAAGGTGGCTTGCAGGAGGGGTAAATCGGGAACAAATAAAAATGTATGGAAAGACAAATTACAAACTACTACAAACTATTTACACGGGACACGAGACGGGACGAACAAAAAACACGTCTGCACTGTTACGCCATCTTGGTTAAGATCTGAGCATAACCTTTCCAGAAAACTTCCTTGTGACAGACCTGGCAGTGCCCACTCTAGCTTTAGTCGTCCCAGATGTCAGCTCCACGACATCGCTAGTGTTGGTGGGTACAAACACCCTTGATGTTCTCTACAAAGAATACTTCAGTATCAAAACTGCGGACCACCTGCCTTTTCCATATGGTTATAGAGCAGTCTTGAAAACCCTTGAACTCAGGCAAAAGCAGAGAGTAAGTTGTAACCTTGGATTACTGAGACTGCAAGGCAAAACAACAAATTGTTCCTGCAGGTCAGACTGTTGTCTTAGATGGGTGGGTCCGTGGTCAAGACTCAGGTACTGCGAAGTGGGCCATAGTAGAGCCCCCATCAGACTCTCCCTTAGCAGGTGGGTTACTTGTGACTAGTTGTCTACTCAAGATCCCCTCGAAATTGTCCTGCATATTACCAGTGGTACTAAAAAATTCATCTGAGCATGATGTTATTGTTCCCCCTAAATGTGTTATTGCTGAATTACATGCAGTACAGAGCATCATCCCTAGAGAACACACAAGACCGCATTTTGTTTGCCCGTTCGGTTTTTGGGAATTTAACAGAATGCCACAAGGGATAACAAATGCACCAAGCACTTTCCAACAACTAATGGAAAAATGCATGGGAGTTATGAATTTAAAGGAAGTCCTTGTCTTCTTAGACGACTTGATCATCTTTTCTGAGACGCTGGAAGAACATGAGAGAAGGCTGCTACGGGTTCTCCAATGCCTCAAAGAGTATGGGCTGAAGCTGTCTCCTGAGAAGTGCAAATTCTTTCAGAAGTCAGTTCGCTACTTGGGACATATAGTGTCAGAAAGGGGTGTTGAAACAGATCCCGAGAAAATCACAGCTCTTAAAACCTGGCCAAGCCCGAAAAACCTGAAAGAACTACGATCTTTCCTGGGATTCTCTGGTTATTATAGGAGATTTGTGAAGGACTATTCCCAAATTGTCAGGCCTCTCAATGACCTAACCACTGGATATCCATGCATTTAACACCATCATTGACAAGCTCACTTCTGCCCCTGTTTTGGGTTTTGCTAATCCCAGATTAATTTAACATTCTCCACACTAATGCAAGTACCACCGGGTTGGGAGCGGCTCTCTATCAAGAGCAAGAAGGGCAGATGAGAGTCATCGCGTTTGCAAGCAGAGGGTTGTCAAAGAGTGAATGTCAGGTTCTGACTATGGCTAGGTCTGGCTCCCTCTAGTGGAGGAGTTGGAGGGCCGCGGTTAGAGCTTGACAGTTCACTGGGTGTTGGTGGTGTGTGTTAATTTCTATCCCCAATTAGAGACAGCTGTCTCATGTGGTCTCTAATTGGGGATTCTATTTAAGTTCCTTTGTTTGTCACTTGTGTGTGTAATCAGTATTATTGTCGGTGCACTCCAGTTCATGGTTGTTACCTCTCCTTTGTTGTTTTGTGTTGAGAGTTAGAAACATAAAATAAAAAGGAATGTCGCTCCACCAACGCTCTGTCTATCGTCCCGTCTCTACGAACCGTGACAGAAGAACCCACCATCACAGGACGCAGCGGGGACTTACGTTGGGAGATATCCTCCTCGGTATGGGGAAAATTACAGAGGAATTCTACCATTACCGTTCGGTGGAGGAAGGCTGGTGCCCGGAGCAGCGGCCGGGTTAACGGACCGGTCTAGAGCCCAGAAAAGCCCCCAAACTGTTTTTGGGGGGGGGCTATGGGGGTGGTTGGGGATCTACCGTGAAGAGCCCCGACCACTGCACTCGTGGGGGCTCCAGGAGGCCCGTACCTGCTCCTCGCACCAGATCACCGGTGCGCCGCCACAGCCCGGAGCCTCCAGAGACGGCCCACAGCCCGGAGCGCCCAGCGACGGCCCACAGCCAGGAGCCTCCAGCGACGGCCCACAGCCCGGAGCCTCCAGCGACGGCCCGGAGCCTCCAGCGACGGCCCGGAGCCTCCAGCGACGGCCCGGAGCCTCCAGCGACGGCCCGGAGCCTCCAGCGACGGCCCACAGCCCGGAGCCTCCAGCGACGGTTCATAGCCCGGAGCCTCCAGCGACGGCCCACTGCCCGGAGCCTCCAGCTACGGTCCAGAGCAAAACCAAGATGCTGATGGCCCTTCACGACGCCCACATGGTGAATTGTTAGATAACCTTCCTTCCCAAAAAGAATGTGAACGGATTCGCAAATTCACACATCAGCACCTATCAGAAAGCGGAAGTCACCATGTGAATGAAGATGTGGTACATGCAATTTGCCAGAGGCATATTGTTCATCAAGTCCTGAAGGATTACACAGAACCTAGCGGCTCATGCATCGCATTAGTTGAGTCTCTTGCCCTTACTCCAAAAGCCGTACCAGATTGCTTTGGACAAGAACAGCCTGAGGGTTTCCCAGTTATCCTCAATCTATCAGAAATGGAAATAATAACAAAACAAAGAGCTGATCCGAGCATCAGGGAAGTTATTGCCCAAATTGAGTCAGTTGAAAAGCCACCTCCAACTGTAAGGAAGGAACTCCCTGACCTTCCCTTGTTGTTACGAGAATGGAATCGCTTAGAGCTGAAGAGCGAAATGACAAGAGAGAGAACAGATTACCTTCCAACTTGTGCTGCCAGACGAGCTTCGGCCCATTGTCATGAAAAGCCTCCATGATGACATGGGACACATGGGAGTGGAACGTACTCTTGACCTTGTTCGTTCTCGTTTCTATTGGCCAAGGATGGCTGCTGAAGTGGAGAGGAAGATTAAAACTTGTGATCGCTGCATACGAAGAAAAGCCTTACCGGAGAAAGCTGCACTGCTTGTAAACATCAAAACCACCAGACCACTGGAGCTGGTTTGCATGGTTTTTCTTTCTCTCGAACCGGATAACACCAATGACATCTTGGTAATCACTGATTTCACAAAGTATGCGGTAGCCATTCCTACCCCAAATCAGAAAGCTTGCACCATGGCCAAGTGTCTATGGGATCACTTCATTGTTCGCTATGGGATCATGGAACGTCTTCATAGTGATCAAGGACCAGATTTTGAATCACGTACAATCAAGGAGCTCTGTGAACTAGCAGGGATCCAAAAAGTGAGAACAACGCCATACCACCCAAGGGGCAACCCCGTTGAACGCTTTAACAGGAACCTGCTAAACATGCTGGGTACATTGGAAACCAAGGACAAAATGCACTGGCGAGATTTCGTCAAGCCACTGGTACACGCTTACAATTGTATCAAGAATGAAGTTACAGGGTTCACTCCTTATGAGCTTATGTTCGGAAGACAACCTCGGCTGCCTGTTGATTTAGCCTTTAGTTTACCATTCAACGATCAGAAGAAATCTCACTTTCAATACGTGCAAGACCTGAAATCCCACGTGGAAGAAAGTTACAATTTAGCCACCCAAAAAAAAACAGCAGAGAGGAACAAGGCAAGATTTGATAAACATGTTATTAACTCCACGTTAGAGATTGGGGACTGCATCTTGGTCAAAAATTTCCGTATCTGAGGGAAGCACAAGCTTGCAGACAAGTGGGAATCTGCTATTCATGTGGTAGTTAAGCGTGCTGATTATCTCCCAGTTTACACCGTTAAACCAGAAACTAAAGATGGTCCACTGCGCATGCTGCACAGGGATCTTTTGCTACCTTGTGGTTTACTTCCACCCACAAAATAACTACCAGTGGTGTCTAAGCAATTCCCAAGGCCAAGAACGCGCCAAAACCTGGCAATGATCACTCTGCCGAAGAGGAAATGCATTCAGACAGTGAAGATGAAATTACATGGCCTTGCAATTATAAGTCTGATGTCTCGGAAAAGATCAAATTCTCCAGAGTTTATGGTACTCACAGGTCGAATGAATCTACCCCTACCTCAATTACTGAAGAAACTGAACTCAGAACTCTTCCACCTGCCTTCGATCCATCTATTGAGAAGCTCTAGTCGAGGCTGATGTAGATGACCAGCCTGACACTACTCCAGCTGAAACGACATCACCTGATAAAGGTCAACCTGGAAAATAACAAGTTGGAGAAAACGTACCTGTTATCGCTTTGGAACCAAGCGGTATAACCTCAATCGAGACCATGTCAGTGGAAACGGATTCTGTGGAGACTAACATAAGTAAAGAAAAAGAAAACCAAGACCTGGGAGAAACTGAAAGTTATGTTAGACGCCCTAGCAGACAAAGTAACCAACCAGAGAGGCTTCAATACTCTTCATTAGGGAACCCTCTTGTAGATGTTGTCCAGTCCCTATTCCATGGCCTCAGTATAGCATTTGCAAGATCAATGATAGGGGTTGACGCTGTTGAAGCTAATGCAAGAATATCTCTTGACTCTTCCCAGCTGGTAACTAGTCAGCTAAAACCATGCACCGGGACGTGCATACCTTTAAGAGGGGAGGGTGTAACACAGGTTAAGTAATAAAGTGTTTTAGTTGAATCTGGAAGAATAATTATTTTAGTTTTCAGCCAATTAGAAATTCAGAAATTGTTTATGTCCCGCCTTTGATTGACAGGTTAGTCAGTAGCAGTTGCGATCAGCATTTAGAAGACACGCCATTCTGAGACAGACCGCATTAGCTTGATTTTTATGTACTGAACTGTTGTAGCTCAAGAGTTTAAGAAATATTCCTTTAAGAAGCATTTTTAATCAAACATCCTTTCGATTATTGTAGTGCAGACACTGGATTTACTGTCTATGTTTAGAAGATAACTTGGTGAGTTACATTTTTCATATGACGT
Organism: Thymallus thymallus; assembly: GCA_023634145.1. Lineage (NCBI taxonomy): Eukaryota > Metazoa > Chordata > Actinopteri > Salmoniformes > Salmonidae > Thymallus > Thymallus thymallus. Next base: position 1,645,803 of record CM042399.1, on the reverse strand, counting down.
TATGTTAGCATGGCGTTAGCGGGCTAATGCTAACTTTACTCCATGTTAGTGGATGTAAACTGTGTGGATGATGCTAATCGCTAGCAAACTTTTCTAAAAGTCAATATATGTAATTTTATAGTTGATAAAATTGTGCTCAATGGTTAAAGTTTTTGTAAGGTAATACTTTGTATAAAAGTAACAATTCCTTCAGTATTGTACTAAAATTATATTTGGAAGACTTGATGAGCCATCATGTGCTACACTCTCAGAAAAAAAAGGTACAAAACAGGCCCTATAAAGGTACAAGCGCTTGTCACTGGGGTGGTACCCTAAAGGTTCAGCAAAAAGGTACAAAAGCTATGGGTACGAAGTTGTACCCTTGTGCATTGTACCTTTTTATGTACCTAGGGGGTCAAATATGTACCTTTTTATATTAGCCTTTTGAAATGGTACAAAATGTGTCACTTTATTGTACCTTTAAAAGCGGGCAATATTTTTTTGCTACAGACGAAACAGGCAAAAATTATCTTGAATATTTGAGTTTAGTTTCTTCAACATAAATTTTGACAAAAAATTTTATGAATGACAATAAAACAAGGTTCACAATACACATTGCTTTGAAATATTCACCAGTACAATATAAATTCCAATACAACACATTTTTATCAATGCACAATACATTTTTATCAAATCCATCAATTAAGAAATGCTTCACAATACTCATTACTTTGAAATATTCACCAACAATCTGTCATCCACAGCATAGCTATCAAGGGTTGAATAATGTATCTCTTGGCCGGATAGAAAAAATGACCAATCATTGTCAAATTTAACATGGTATGCGTGGAAGTGTGGAAGATATAATACTGGAATCCGCATTTTCCCACACAAAACCCATTTTGTGTCAATGTTGAAAATGCATTTAACCTAAAAAAACAAGGGATTGTCTTCAGAATGAACTGTAGCAATAACAAAAATGCATTTTAAAGCATATTTAACATTTTGTACTAAAACTTCAGATATCCATACAACTTTGTCCTTTGAATCTATTCCTACAAAGTTTGAAAGAGCGGTCTGAAGTTGGGGCGGCAAAGATTCAAATGGTGTGCCAATACTCTTTCCTGGTACTTTTTCACACAAAATCCTGGAGGAAAACTCCCAGCAGGGTTTGTATTGGTGACGGCTACTTAGTGTTGTAGCAATGTTGATGAAGTTTCTACAATTACTGGCGACTTTTTTAAAATACTGCTGCTTCCCTTCAAGTTGCATGCACCAAAGAGAACGAAGAGGTCCAAACATTAACATAAGTCGAGATTAATGTGTCATGTAATGGCACTTAGGTGTAATAATCCCAAATACATCTTTCATTTCTTTGAGGAACTCCTGTACAAGTAAGTCTAACATGGGAAGATGTTTTTCACTGTAGATGCCATGACAATATCTGAAATCTCAATATTTACAATCTAGTGGAACACGATGTGCTATTAAAAAAGGGAGCAACCTGAAAAGACATCACTTCTATGATGCAGATCCAACTATTCTAGACTCATTTCAAAGATTTTCAAACAGCAGTACTGGTCGGTTTGCCTTGTCATTTTGACCTATTGTCAGGCTCTGGCCATAGAGAAGCCTTTGGCTCATCTATTTAGCCATGGTCAGAGCCTGACAGATCTAGTTTATATAGTTCTGTGTGGTGTTTTGTGTTGGGTCCCCAATTAGAGGCAGCTGCTATGCGTTGTCTCTAATTGGGGAGCCTACTCATGTTTGTATGTGTGTGGGTCATTGTCTTCTATGTCAGTCTGTAGAATAAGTGTATTTCCGCTTGTTCTAAGTTGTTCGTAATAGTGCACATTGAATATTTATTAAAGATGTCGAACTACTACTGCGCTGCACCTTGGTCTGGTTACACACCCAGTCGTGACACCTATTGAGATTTTCTGTAACTCTTTATTTACTTCTGTTATAGTGACATGCTTCTCTCTATGAGCTTAAGTTAAAACAAGTGTCAGAACTAAAGGAATTATTCCCTCTAGAAGATCATGCATTATGTCTGGGGGAAAGGAAGTTGTCGTGTCAACATAGGGCAGTTCATCAAATGGACATTTACTCTCTACTCCATATATTGATTTACTGTCTGGATTTTGTTCTATACATTCAAGGTGATATTGGTGAACACCTGGTGTCCTTAAAACAAAACTTGACATCCGGCGCAATGTAATGGACTGCGTCAATCCAATGTGAAGATAAACTAGGCAGCTATTCCTATGTCCAGAAGAACCTCTTAAAGTGTACTGAACTGGTTCAGTCATATCAAGCTTTGACTTGCAATGCTCTTTGAGCTTGTATTTAGACCTAATTACATTTGAAGCTTCTCCCAAAAAATAATTAGATTGTAAAACTTTCTGTATCTCAGGGTTTTCTGACATGTTAAAGCCACTTTTTTTAAGGTGGTAGGATATGAATGCATCATAGTTTTCCTTAAAAAAAGGAAACATCAAGTATTTCCTCCTGTACCAACAGTGGAAGATGATTCCCCCCCCCCCCCCCCCCCTACATTTAAGAATAAAACTAACAAGGTTCTCTCTAAAAGATATCAACAGTTAATTCAGGACAGTGGCATTCTCAGCATTCATGGAGATATCATTGTCTGCAGTGGTATCTTCACTTTCAAAGTCCATGGGGGGCTTATTTAAACAACGCTCTTCATCAGAGGGCAAAATGTTTCTTCTGAAAGACTCATATTTTGAAAAGGTGGACTGACAATCACTCAACCCGCAGGTTATGTTGAAACTGGACTCATGAGCATGTATAAGTCCAACATGCTGTACTAATTTAATTCATGTGAATGTTCTTAGAGAACACTTGGGACATTGATGTAGGTGAGGCATTAACACAACTGGTTAATCATTCTAGTGACAGTGATCGGAAGTGGCTTATCTCCCTTTTCTGATATTGTCAGGATGCAGCGCTGTACAAAGGTCAAGGTGTTCTTCCGGTTTGGTGGGTACGCCATGTTGAAAACAAAATATGCGCAAAAGGCCGCAATGACTCCCTCCTCCAAATCGCCGGCCCTGCACTGCTCGAACACCTCCGCTTTGACCACACTGGGTCCTCTTCCTGTGAAGGCTGACTTCCAGTCAGCGTGTGTCAGTTGGGTGATCAGGGAAGGTGCGTCAGGCTAAACCAACATGAAAAGTAAATTAGTGTAAATAATACATCAGTGCTAACCCTAGTAAGTACAGGGGTGCTTGAAATGAATATATCTCATTTATGATATCTTCATTTAAGATACATTTTCTGATAAAGCCTGACATGATTAAGGGAAATCAAAGGATTTAAATATATTTGTATTACTACTTGCTTACCTCTTCAAAAGTAACATGATGCTCTACCTTTTCCTTAAAGATAACTGTCAGGAGTACAAGCCCGGCTTTGAAGTCAATGGCTACAAGAGAGAGGAAGACGCAGATTAAAAAATAAGTTAAATTGTACAGTAGTGTATGATTCTCTATGTAATTGTGTGGATTGGATCAAGAAAAATGTGGAAGTGGTCTAAATTTAGCAAGTTCAAGTGTTTATTTGTCAATGCACTGAATAATGGTACATCATTCCAAACATTGAAAATCTTATGACAAGGCTTGCAACAACTACGTAGAAGGCATAAAAAAAGAGAATATAGACTAAAAATAAAAAAGTAAAAAGACCAAGAATAAAAAACGAAAATAGTAAAACTGCACTTACATATAGCAGCAACGAGAGTGTAGAGTTTTATAGACCAAATATATACATTTAACAAGCAGCAAATCTCAGAGTGCAGGAATGGAATGTTGTTAATAAGGACAGAATTTTAAATATATAAATATAAGTGTGCCTATGTATGGGTATAGTAGAACGTTGCATGTGCATAGATGAAAAGGAGACACAAGTACTTTAGAGTCAATTGAAAGTGTCCACAGCAGAATGAGATCATAATAAATGTTCATGTGATTGTAGGTCAGGTTTGTTGGTTAAGGATCCGTATGGCCTGGGGGAAGAAACTGTTCGAGAGCCTGGTAGTCCATGCCCTGATGCTTCAAGAAAATTGTATTAACAAATTGTATCTTAACTTTCATATGTGCAGACAGTGTCTAGAAACATCAGTAACATTAATGACAGAACTCGATAACTGCATTACCTGGCAGATCTTCGCTCAGCGACTCTTCTCTTGCTTGCATATATATCTTCTCCAGAGGGGATTTTCCTTTTGCAAGTGCCAGCACCTTGGGCAGAATGGGGAGAAATTCCTCTCTGAAGCGACGCTGCAGGTTGCCTATGTTATGGATGCGGTTCACTTCCTCACACAACTACAGAGACAAATGACAAACATGAGCGATGACTATTCTCCAAAAGCCTGGATTAATGTAGCATTGCCACTGTTTTCTATACATTTACTAACTCTGTTTTAAGTGTATTCAGGCTGATAGGATTCAACTCACTGAAGATTCTGTCACAAGCCGTGTTGCTTTCCTGGTTCTTCTCTGTTGCTTGGGATGATCTTTGATTCCCAAACTTTAGCTTCATGTTTTCAACTTCCTCATGGTCGACCAGGGGAGTCCTTTTAGCCTTGACCCGGCGTTTCAAAGACATATGCCACGTGTGCTAATCAGAGGAGACAAAGGTTCAAATGACCCAAAAACGTTAAAGAGAAGGTAGCGGATGTTTGGCCATTACGGTGCTGTTGAGCCAATAGGGACTTTTTTGTCAATAGACGTCACCAATCTATTGGGCGCTCACTTTCATAGCAAACATAGGCAGTCAAACGAGAGGGCATATGCATAGTGTTACGGGCCTCAACGCGCTGTTGCTAGCAGTCCGCATGCCAGTTTGTCATGGCTCGAACCTGCGGTCTTCTGCTTCGCAACACACATGACCGCCCGACTTGACAACATACAACCGTGTGAGCTATACAAAAGGTACTAATTGTATAGCTCCTCGGCGACATTTCAAGCAACCTGTGGAGTGAGCGTACAGTACGTTCTTTACTCTGTTACAATAGCACTAATATAAAAAGCAAATGTAAAGAAAAACAGAGTATTAATTAACATCTGTCAGTTGAACAAACCACATTGAACTATACAACCAGTAATAAAAGTAACTTACATATCCATTACCCTCCAAATCCTTCAGGAAAGGATACTTAAAAAGTAATGCCTTAGCCACTTTAACATATTCCGGATTTGTAGGTTACCTGGAGAAAGCAAGAGAAGAAAGTAAGGAAACTATTTCTATGCTTCTTTGGATTGCAGAATGTTTACATTGTGCATTGTGACATTTTCTCATGTAATATCCTCACGATTTTGTGTCTATCAGTGGACACTTTATGGCATGGTTGTTTTGCGTCCAGTTTATCTGGATATCTTTGGGGAATGTTGGCAAAACAAACACAGCAGGGAAACTCCCATATTCCTGACTGCAAGAAAAGAGAACCTTAATAACAAACTTAAAGGGGAAGGTAACTAAAAGAAAAACAACACTTTCATTAGAAAGAAAATATCAGTCATGGGAAGCAGGGACATGTGTTGTTTACTATGTGTATAGCATAACGTTGAATGGGCTTCTATGGGGTGGGGCGGTATTGCTTGAATGGATTATAAAATATCTCAATCTTGTCCAAATCGATGTAAAAACTGTGCATACAAAGGTCCAGGAATGTGTGAAAATGAGTACAGAAGTGTTCTAAATTAAACATCCCCATTAACTTATTCAACCACATAGAAGTAAAGCTATGACAAAAAGGTTACAACAGAAGTCATTGTAAAAGAAAAACGAAAAGCACTTGGTTAGTATTGTTATATTCAACAAGGTAATGTCACTTGCCATGTTGGAGAAGGACATTTGGCAAGGCCTCAAAAGTCAGTGTAACAGTTTGCTCTGGCTCCTTCAGCTGGCTCCTTCAGCTGGCGTACCTCTTTCGGCGGAGGGGGAGGTTTCGGGTCGAGAGCCAGACCCGGTCCCCCGGTGCGTACACCGGAGCCTCACTGCGGTGGCGGTCGGCGCTCGCCTTATACCTACCCACGGCTTGTTGAAGATGTGCATGGGCAGCTCTCCAGGTCTCCTTTGAGCGCTCGAACCACTCATCCACCGCAGGTGCCTCGGTCTGGCTCAAATGCCACGGTGCCAGAACCGGCTGGTAACCCAACACACACTGAAACGGGGATAGGTTAGTGGAGGAGTGACGGAGAGAGTTGTGTGCCATCTCGGCCCAGGGAATGAACTCCGCCCACTCCTCCGGCCGGTCCTGACAATAAGACCTCAGAAACCCCCCCACGTCTTGGTTCACTCTTTCCACCTGCCCGTTACTCTCGGGGTGAAATCCTGAGGTGAGGCTGACCGAGACTCCCAGATGTTTCATGAACGCCCTCCACACCCTGGACGTGAATTGGGAACCCCGGTCAGACACTATGTCCTCAGGCACCCCGTAGTGCCGGACGACATGAGTGAACAGGGCCTCCGCCGTTTGCCGAGCCGTCGGGAGACCGGGCAATGGGAGGAGGCGACAGGACTTAGAAAAACCATCCACAACGACCAGGATCGTCGTTTTCCCCTGTGACGGCGGAAGGTCCGTCACAAAGTCCACCGACAGGTGCGACCACGGCCGTTGTGGAACGGGTAGAGGTTGTAGTTTACCTCTGGGTAGGTGTCTAGGCGCCTTGTACTGTGCGCACACCGAGCAGGAGGAAACATACGTCCTCACGTCCTTAGCCAAAGTGGGCCACCAGTACTTTACATTCAAGCAGCGCACTGTCCTCCCGATGCCAGGATGACCAGAGGAGGGTGAAGTGTGGGCCCACGCGATCAAACGGTCACGAACACCGAACTGCACGTACCTGAGCCCCGCCGGACACTGGGGGGGAGGTGGCTCGGTGCGTATCGCCCTTTCGATGTCCGCGTCCACCTCCAATCTCACCGGAGCCACTAGGCACGAGGCAGGGAGGATGGGAGTAGGATCGATGGACCGCTCCTCTGTGTCATACATCCGGGACAGCGCGTCTGCCTTCACATTCTGTGAACCCGGTCTGTAGGAGAGCTTGAAGTCAAACCGGGTGAAAAACATGGCCCACCTAGCCTGACGAGGATTCTGTCTCTTCGCCGCCCGGATGTACTCCAGATTACGGTGGTCAGTCCAGATGAGAAAAGGGTGTTTAGCCCCCTCAAGCCAATGCCGCCACACCTTCAGGGCTTTCACGACAGCCAACAACTCTCGGTCCCCCACATCATAGTTGCGCTCCGCTGGACTGAGCTTCTTCGAGAAAAAGGCACAGGGGCGGAGCTTAGGTGGCGCACCCGTGCGCTGAGACAGCACAGCTCCTATCCCCGCCTCGGATGCATCCACCTCAACTATGAATGACTGAGAGGGGTCTGGATGAGCCAACACGGGGGCCGAGGTAAACAAAGCCTTCAGGTGACTGAACGCCCTATTTGCCTCCGCTGACCAGCGCAGGCGCACCGCCCCCCCCCTTCAGTAGTGCGGTAATGGGAGCTGCAACCTGACCGAAACCCCGGATAAACCTCTGGTAGTAGTTGGCAAACCCTAGAAACCGCTGCACCTCCTCTACCGTGGTGGGAGTCGGCCAATTACGCACGGCCGAAATGCGGTCTACCTCCATCTCCACCCCGGACGTGGAAATACGATATCCCAAAAAGGAGACGGATTGTTGGAAAAACAGACACTTCTCTGCCTTGACATACAGGTCATGCTTCAACAGTCTCCCAAGCACTCTGCGTACCAGGGCCACATGCGCGGCGCGTGTAGCGGAGTATACCAATATGTCATCGATATACACCACTACACCCTGCCCGAGCAGGTCCCTGAAGATCTCGTCTACAAAGGATTGAAAGACTGCTGGAGCATTCTTCAACCCATATGGCATGACGAGGTATTCATAATGCCCTGAGGTAGTGCTAAAGGCTGTTTTCCACTCATCCCCTTTTCGGATACGCACCAGATTGTAAGCGCTCCTGAGGTCTAGTTTTGTGAAAAAACGCGCCCCATGCATTGATTCTATGGCACTGGCTATGAGGGGCAGCGGGTAGCTGTATCCCACAGTGATACGATTTATCCCCCTATAGTCAATGCACGGGCGTAGTCCTCCCTCCTTCTTCTTCTTCACAAAAAAGAAACTCGAGGAGGCAGGGGAAATGGAGGGCCGAATGTATCCCTGTCGCAGTGATTCGGAGACATATGTCTCCATAGCCTCCGTCTCAGCCTGCGACAAGGGATACACATGACTCCGAGGAAGGGCAGCGTCCACCAGGAGATTTATCCCACAGTCCCCTCGTCGATGGGGTGGTAATTGAGTCGCCTTCTTCTTACAGAAGGCGAGAGCCAAATCGGCATATTCAGAGGGAATGTGGATGGTAGGCGCCTAGTCTGAACTCTCCACCGCGGTAGCATCCACAGAAACACCCACACACCTACCCAAGCACCCTCGAGACCATCCCTCCAGAGCTCTCCGTTTCCATGAAATTTTGGGGTCGTGACAGACTAACCAGGGAATGCCCAACACCACAGGAAACGCAGGCGAATCAATGAGAAATAGCTCAATACTCTCCTCATGATCCCCCTGCGTCACCATTCTAAGCGGCGCTGTGATCTCCCCGATCAGCCCAGACCCCAAAGGACGACTGTCTAAAGCATGTACAGGGAAGGGAATATTCAAAGACACAATAGGAATCCCTAACTTCCGGGCAAACGCCCGGTCCATAAAATTACCAGCTGCGCCTGAATCGACTAGCGCCCTATGTTGGGAATGCGGGGAACATACAGGGAACACTACAGACACACACATATGAACAACGGAGGGCTCTGGGTGAGTTTGGTGCTGACTCACCTGGGAAGGCCCGACAGTGCTCTGCCTGCCATCTCGACTCCCAGGAGGGTCCGTCCAACACCGGCTCGCTGTGTGTCCTCGGCGGCCACAGTTGGTGCAGGAGAAAACCCTCCCTCCGGTCTCCCTGGAAGCAGTCCCTCCCAAGTGAGGGTGGCATCCCTGCAGGCCAACTCCCGACGGACGTCCTCTCGGAGACTACACCGATAGTGGTCGATCAGGGCCCGATCATTCCAGCCTGCGCTCACCGCCAGGGTCCGGAAATCCAAGGCGAACTCCTGTGCGCTCCTCTTCCCCTGACGCAGGTGGAATAGGCGTTCTCCCGCCGATCTACCCACGGGCGGATGGTCAAATACTGCCCGAAACTGGTGGGTGAACTCATCGTAGTGGTCCAACGCCGCACCTCCCGTAAACCATGCGGCGTTGGCCCACAGCAAGGCCCTCCCATCCAGACAGGAGATGAGAGCCGACACTTTCTCTCGCTCCGAGGGCGCCGGGAGCGAGAGTCGTATCCCACCTTGACCCGATACAGGAGGAGGGTTCAACGGAACCATGGAGGGAGCTGGGGGAGAAATGGGAGGCCCCGTCTGTCCCCAACGCTCCATGGTGGACAGCACTCTGTCCATCGCGGTCCCCAGGCGCTGCAACATGTCCTCATGCTGTTGCACCCTCTCCTCCACTTGGACAGGCGCGCTGGCCCCACCTGCTGCTTCCATATCCGGTCGGTGATTCTGTGAGTGCTGTCGCAAGGAAGGCGTAGTGGAAGCAGGCACAGGGAGGCAGGAGAGTATCGAGAATAACCACTATTTATTATTACGGAAAACAAACTCTCCGGTCTGAACAAAAGGGGGAGCTACGAAACAACATTAGCTCCCATACACACTCATAGTACAATAATCACCGACAGGGACCCGGGGTGTGCAGAGGGAATAAGACGCACCCACAATTAGTGAACAAATGGGGAACAGGTGCTGAAACGAAACAGCGCAGACAAACACTGAGTGGTGGGTCGGTGGTGGCTAGTACTCGGGTGACGTCAACCTATTTCGGCAGCCCGCCCGAGGGAAGGGAGCAACTTCAGCCGAAGTCGTGACACGTGCAAATTGTAGGATTTTTTTTTTTTACGTTTCCTAGCTAGCTAGCTAATGTTAGCTAGATAGGTGGGAACTTGTTGCATTGTCTAAAGTTACTTAACGATACTAGTCATAAAAATTTTAGGAATTTGGCTTGTTTTTTGAAAGAACCTTCAAAGAGGTAGGCAACCATAGTCTGTCAGGCCATAGGCAATTGCTTCCCCATCCACTTCGTTATCTGAAAACACAATGGTATCTCTTCAAAACACAACCCTAATTCAAGCCAACATGTGTGTGCCCCTAAAATAGGGCAAACTAATACAGGACTATCTGCTGGGTCAATTGCAATAACCATTTTCATTATTTTTTACACACATTCAGATTACAACAGTAGGTCTAATTAAGTAGTAAACATAGTATAGTAAATTGTTAAAAAATAATAATAGTATTGAGTTAACGATAAGCGCTAGACACTTGTTACCTCCTTAAAGCGCAGTAAGGGCTTCAAATGACCCCTGAGTTTTTAGACTGGGATTGTTTACTGACACCTAATGGTTGCTAGGTGGTGCTTCTCCAGCACACTGGCAACAGAAATGTATCATAATGTGGCCAAATTACCCCTGTTCGGAGCTTCTAGTGTTAACAGTTACCATACGCACTTACAGTGGGGAGAACAAGTATTTGATACACTGCCGATTTTGCAGGCGTTCCTACTTACAAAGCATGTAGAGGTCTGTAATCCAGAAAATCACATTGTATGATTTTTTAATAATTAATTTGCATTTTATTGCATGACATAAGTATTTGATCACCTACCAACCAGTAAGAATTCCGGCTCTCACAGACCTGTTAGTTTTTCTTTAAGAAGCCCTCCTGTTCTCCACTCATTACCTGTATTAACTGCACCTGTTTGAACTCGTTACCTGTATAAAAGACACCTGTCCACACACTCAATCAAAGAGACTCCAACCTCTCCACAATGGCCAAGACCAGAGAGCTGTGTAAGGACATCAGGGAAGAAATTGTAGACCTGCACAAGGCTGGGATGGGCTACAGGACAATAGGCAAGCAGCTTGGTGAGAAGGCAACAACTGTTGGCGCAATTATTAGAAAATGGAAGAAGTTCAAGATGACGGTCAATCTCCCTCGGTCTGGGGCACCATGCAAGATCTCACCTCGTGGGGCATCAATGATCATGAGGAAGGTGAGGGATCAGCCCAGAACTACACGGCAGGAACTGGTCAATGACTTGAAGAGAGCTGGGACCACAGTCTCAAAGAAAACCATTAGTAACACACTATGCCGTCATGGATTAAAATCCTGCAGCGCACGCAAGGTCCCCCTGCTCAAGCCAGCGCATGTCCAGGCCTGTCTGAAGTTTGCCAATGACCATCTGGATGATCCAGAGGAGGAATGGGAGAAGGTCATGTGGTCTGATGAGACAAAAATAGAGCTTTTTGGTCTAAACTCCACTCGCCGTGTTTGGAGGAAGAAGAAGGATGAGTACAACCCCAAGAACACCATCCCAACCGTGAAGCATGGAGGTGGAAACATAATTCTTTGGGGATGCTTTTCTGCAAAGGGGACAGGACGACTGCACCGTATTGACGGGAGGATGGATGGGGCCATGTATCGCGAGATCTTGGCCAACAACCTCCTTCTCTCAGTAAGAGCATTGAAGATGGGTCGTGGCTGGGTCTTCCAGCATGACAACGACCCGAAACACACAGCCAGGGCAACTAAGGAGTGGCTCCGTAAGAAGCATCTCAAGGTCCTGGAGTGACCTAGCCAGTCTCCAGACCTGAACCCAATAGAAAATCTTTGGAGGGAGCTGAAAGTCCGTATTGCCCAGCGACAGCTCTGAAACCTGAAGGATCTGGAGAAGGTCTGTATGGAGGAGTGGGACCTGGTCAAGAACTACAGGAAACGTATGATCTCTGTAATTGCAAACAAAGGTTTCTGTACCAAATATTAAGTTCTGCTTTTCTGATGTATCAAATACTTATGTCATGCAATAAAATGCCAATGAATTACTTAAAAATCATACAATGTGATTTTCTGGATTTTTGTTTTAGATTCCGTCACTCACAGTTGAAGAGTACCTATGATCAAAATTACAGACCTCTACATGCTTTGTAAGTGCGAAAACCTGCAAAATCGGCAGTGTATCAAATACTTGTTCTCCCCACTGTACATTATATATAATATTTTGCACACATGCTTGAACACAAATATGAGGGCAGGGTAAACGTGCACACATAAGCAGACACAATAAATGAGGGCGGGAAGGATAGCGCTGCATGTCTCCATCCCCTGCTCATATCCATGCACTCAACATGCATAGGCGGAGCTTTAACGTTAGTGACTACTTTATCATTTACAAATACCAGTTCTCCATAGAACATATTTCACAGTGTAACTACACTTTCCAACACATTAAATGTTCAACATGTAGCTACTTATTAGACACTTTAGTACTAATGCCAATTAGCTATGGCTAACGTTAGCTAGACCTCTGCTAGTTAGCTAGGCTAACAATGCTAAATTAGTTATCTACCTAAGTTAGCTAGCTGGTTAACTTAGCATGCGTTGTATTGACTGATTAATTAGCTAACAATTAAACAGTGAAATATGAATTGGTATGCATATATAGTGGTATGCTATTTTCATATTTTTATAAGAAAATGGGATAATCAAGGGTCTTTTTTCTCGACTTGCTAAGTTAGCTTGCTTTACTTTAAATTGCGCTTTTTGATCAGAGTGTATTTGTCGGGTAGATGTCTCAGTCACATTAAAACAATCCAAACCAACTCCAACCACAGTTTGCACATTATTTAAACTCTAAAAGGTAGCTAGCTAGCTATGTAGCTAGTTAGCTATATATCCACCTCTTTCGCTAACGTTTCGACCCAACGTTAGCTAGATAGGCGGGAACTTGTTGCATTGTCTAAAGTTACTTGACGATACTAGTCATAAATTGGGTTCACTTACCTGTGAATTTCTTCGCTTCCTGTTAGCATTTTTTTACTCACTCTGTGTAGCAAAGACATTGTATTAATAGATTTAAATATATCATTGTTGTGAGGGTTTGATTGTGGTAATAGCCTCTTACTCCCACCAGGGGGAGTGGAGGTGCCACAATCAAACCCTCACACGCTAACTTGGGGATTGTATTTAAGCTCCCCACACATCCACCTGTGTGTGGATCATTGTTTGCACTTGTCTGCCTTGTGTCACAGCAAGTAAGTCACTTTGCGTTGCTTTATTAGTGTTTAGTTTCTGTATGTTACATTCCTTTTGTTATTTTATTCTTCGGGAGAAAATCTCATATAATAAAAAATGAATAACACTCCACTAGCGCTCCGTATATCGCTAGTGGAGTGTTTACAACAAATGTAATGTTTTAATGCTTATCCTTGTGCGTTTGATTGAGTTGGTATTTGGCCTGTTCATTCTATGCACAGGTCAGGTTTTTTTATTGGGACCGAAGTATTTGATGGGGAGCCTACCCAATAAGACAATCTAGCTCCACCTTTTTGAGATAAAGAAGACAGAAGACGGTTTCAGCAAGACCCACTCTTTTGATACATTTTATCCTGTTCTTTGCGTGTGTGGGACCTGATCAAACCCACCTGTGCGGTAGGACAGTATGTGTGCGAGAATTGTAATTGAATGTTGTACATGTCTATTTTGATTTTGTAATTTTGACAGTGAGAATAATTAGAAGGATGCACCAAAGGTATTGTCAAACAAGTTTTTCAGAACGTCATCATTGTAATTGGTTTTATTTTATCTGTTATATTTGAGTAAAACAACTATAATCTCTCATTTCAAATAAACAAGCCAACTTGTAGTTCAATATAAGCTAGCTCTTTTATATGACCTCCTCACTGCTCTTTCCGAATATAGTGCGTTCCGTTGTGCTGTTACTGTGTTCGGTTAAGCACATGCTACACCTACATAACCAACCTATAAAGTAAAATTTTACCTCCATATATGGCCAGCTATGTCAACTTTAACAGTGATTTATCCTGCAATAGATGTCATTTAATTAGTAAATGTAATCCGATTACATTACGTTGAGTTTGGGTAATCCAAAAAGTTACGTTACTGATTACAATTTTGGACAGGTAAGTAGTAACTGTAACGGATTACATTTAGAAAGTAGCCTACCCAACCCTGATAACCACAGAGGTTTTCAATTTCAATACTGAGTCGAACAGATCAAGAGATATAAATATGTGCCTGTTGTAGCGCCGCCGTGTGGTCAATCTGAATGTTCTTGCATATGTCGAGTCTTAACAGGGTTTGGAACATTTGTACCAAGTTTGGTTACAATACAAATATCTGTGTCTGATTTATATGCCTTTATGTGCCAGACCACACCCACATTAATGTTTATTGGTCAGTTGACATTGATGTTGACATTTAAAATGGTTACGGTTAGGTAAGGGATTGGGTTATGGGTAAGGTAAGGGTTAAGGTTAGGGTTATGGTTTAGGGTAGGAACGTCCCAAGGATCCCAGATAGCACGGATCATAAACCTATAGGAGCTATGGATGCAAGGACTGACCGTCCATTATATACAAATTATATTTTTAACCATGTTTTGAGGCTATACAGTGTTTGTTTTCAGTTAAACAGGCCAATGTTTGGTTTTGATGGGAAAGAACAATTCAACTAAGCTCAACAAGCATTAATAACATATTTTCTTCAAGAATCAATGGGTATACAGAGCCTAGTGAAAGTCTATACCCTTTAACAGTTTTCACATTTGAGATAGACTCCTGTTACTGTTTAGCCACACCAGCTCAGGTTCAAGGTGCCAGCCTTCAGATTCGCCTCGACTGTTAACCACGACCGTTGGAAAGTCAGGGGCCGAGGCCGGCTCGAGCTGCAAGAGCAGCCGAGGCCACCGCTGCTGCATTGTTTGTTTTTGGTTACTTTAGAGGCAATGCTAGCTTCCTATTAAGGATACTTCAGCAAGCATTGATGTTGGCAATTGACGACACATGCTGTTTGCTATGTTGAAAATTACAATCTCAGATTTGTAAAACAGACGGAAATAGTAGCCTATTGTTGACTTGGTAATGTGAGGTCTCAATCTTGAATTAAACTTTGTCTATGTCCAGCAAAAATGTGTCATGCAACCTTGGGTTATGACAAAGAAACACTATGACAAAGTGACACAGTTGGTGATACAATCCATAATTTACCCGGTTTAGATATGCTTTTTTTTCTTTTCTGTCTTCTCAGAATGTGAAGGTATCCCATAGCTACTGTCAAAAGTTCCATGCAGAAAAATGTTAGATGTCTCACAAATATGAGGTGTGCAAAAATAATAAATGTGTCATTAAGCGGACGCTTTTATCTAAAGAGACAGTAGGCAGGCATTCATTTTCTGTTCGGAAAATCAAACGTACAATCATGATGTTTTGAGCGTCATGATTTATTTCATTGACTGTCATGGTTGTTATTTATTTTGCTATTTTAATTGGCTATAGACTATATTTGTAACAGTTTAATAGGCTATTCAACGTGGCTGACTATCAAATGGAAGATATAGGCATGTACAGCGGGTGAAATAAGTATTGAACACGTCACCATTTTTCTCAGTAAATATATTTCCAAAGGTGCTATTGACATGAAATTTTCAACCCAAGTAATCCATACATGCAAAGAAACCAAAACAAATAAATTAAGTTGTGAAATGACACAGGGAAAAAGTATTGAACAGATGAAGAAAGGGAGGTTCAAAAAGGCATGGAAAGCCAAGACAACAGCTGGAAACTATCAGTAATTAAAAAGCAATCCAGCCCCCTGTCAGTGCAAATTAATATCAGCTGGTTCAGTCCCAACTGATGGCCTACAAAAAGGTCTCATTAACAAGGTGTCACACAAGACGCATCTCATGATGGGTAAAAGCAAAGAGCTGTCTCAAGACCTTCGCAACCTAATTGTTGCAAAACATAATGATGGCATTGGTTATAGGCGCATTTCTAAGCTTCTGAATGTTCCAGTGAGCACTGTTGGGGCCATAATACGGAAGTGGAAAGACAATCATTTCACCATAAATTTGCCTCGACCAGGTGCTCCTCGCAAGATTTCTGACAGAGGAGTGAAAAGAATAATCAGAAGAGTTGTCCAAGAGCCAAGGACCACTTGTGGAGAGCTTCAAAAAGACCTGCAATTAGCAGGTACTGTTGTCTCAAAGAAAACATTAAGTAATGCACTCCACCGCCATGGCCTGTATGCACGCTCACCACGCAAGACTCCATTGCTGAACTATAAGCATGTTGAAGCTCGTTTAAAGTTTGCTACACAACATTTGGAAAAGCCAGTGAAATACTGGGAGAATATAGTGTGGTCAGATGAGAGCAAAATTGAACTGTTTGGATGTCATAATACACACCATGTTTGGAGGAGAAATGGCACTGCACATCACCCTAAAAACACCATACCAACAGTGAAGTTTGGAGGTGGGAACATCATGGTGTGGGGCTGCTTTTCAGCAAATGGTACAGGCAAACTTCACATAATTGAAGGAAGGATGAATGGGCAAATTTACCGAGACATTCTTGACAAAAATCTGCTGCCATCTACCAGGATGATGAAGATGAAACGAGGGTGGACATTTCAGCAAGACAATGATCCCAAACACACAGCCAAGGAAACTCTCAATTGGTTTCAAAGAAAGAAAATAAAGCTGCTAGAATGGCCCAGCCAATCACCTGACTTAAATCCCATTGAAAATCTATGGAAAGAACTGAAGATCAAGATTCATAGAAGAGGCCCACGGAACCTTCAAGATTTGAAGACTGTTTGTGTGGAAGAATGGGCCAAAATCACACCAGAGCAATGCATGCGACTAGTTTCTCCATACAGGAGGCGTCTTGAAGCTGTCATTACCAACAAAGGCTTTTGTACAAAGTATTTAAAAAAATTCAGTGTGTTCAATACTTTTTCCCTGTGTCATTTCACATTATTACACAACTTAATTTCTGAACTTATTTGTTTTGGTTTCTTTGTATGTATGGATTACTTGGGTTGTTACCAACATCTGGTGAAAATGTCATGTCAATAGCACCTTTGGAAATATATTTACTGAGAAAAATGGTGACGTGTTCAATACTTATTTCACCCGCTGTATATTTTTTTTACTGTCATTTTACAGATTTGTATTTCTTTACTTATCTATTGTTTACATAATACTTATGTTTTACTTAAACTGCACTGTTGGTTAGGGCTTGTAAGTAAGCATTTCACTGTAAGGTCTACAACAGTTGTATTCGGCGCATGTGACAAATAAACTTTGATTTAATTTCATAAACAATTCCTTTCTTGATTGGCTATGTTCACAGAGGGTTTTTAATTTCTTAGGTGAATGAAGAAATGTACACAATCAGAGATTTTTGAATAAGGTCTCTTTACCTTTTTTTATTGTGGCCAGAGGGATGTCTGGGTCCAAGTTGAGCGAAACGGATCAAGAAGTAAGGTCACTCTCATCCGGGTCACAGTACCAAATGTTGTGGAAAATGTGATCCAAAGATTAAGGCAGAGACTTTTTAATTGTTTAATAAACCAATAGTGAATACAAGCAGCTGCAGGGGAGATATATTTCTAATTTCACAGGGAAGAACTCGAGTGAATGGTTACATGTCCCTTATATAGTGGAAGGTGACAATACAATCATATTGTTTACACAACAGTTATTTATACAAGCAACCGTTCCAGAACACAATGGCCTTGTTTTAGGGTGCAGACATACCAGGAGTTTATAAAAGGCATAACATCACTGTCCAACACAGAACATATTCCTTGAGAAGTTACAACAGCTCACCCCAAATTCTGCCACCACAAAACCATCTGGTCTACATTCAACATTTGAAGTACTGAACATTACAGTACAGTGAAGTGTTTTCATGATTTTGCAGTAGTTTGTCTATTTGACAAAAGAGGGCGCTGTTGTTCATGTTTTCTCTTGATTTTCAAGATGAATGGGTTGCATGTCCAGAGGGAAGCTACCCCCGCAAATAATATATTTATTTTATCAATACTGTATTGTCATGGTAACATTTAGTGACCATTCACAGTGAACCAAAAATAATCTAATTGGTCTTTGTCACGATGCACTTAAGTGAAACATCCCCATCCATTTTGTACACCTTTGTTATTTTTCCCTCTTCATACACACTGGAGACTCCGTCCATTATAACAAAGCACTGTTAAACTTGTGGCTTTGGTCTTGATCTGGTGTATGAACTTGTGAGCAGGAAAGGTAATAGTGCCGCAAAGTACACCAACCTCCCACGTCTTTCATGTGCCGTCTCTTGGCCATTATTCTATTTATATAGACTATTAACTGTCTTAACAAGTTAAATATCCCTTATTTCTTTCTGTCTTTTTTTTGTGATTTAATTTCTGTCAAAGCGGACGGCAGGTAGCCTAGCGGTTAGATCGTTGGTGCAGTATCTGAAAGGCGCTGGTTCGAATACTTGAGCCGTCAATATGTCCTTGAGCAAGTCTTAACAGGGTTTGGACCCTAATTTGCTCCAGGGGTGCCGTACTACTATGGCTGACCCTGTAGGTAGGCCATCATTGTAAATAAGAATTTGTTCTTAAAGGTTAAATAAAACAAATTGCTGTGAATTGATCCGTACTTGGTCTTCACTGATATTGCACATAATTATCATCATAAACCATCCCTTTTTTATGGGCTATGTTCACAGAGGGTTTTTAATGCATTAGGTGAATGAAGACATTTACACAATTATTTACATATACAGTTACAGTAATAACCCGAAAAAGTAAACTTTAGCCTTTGGGTTTGAGAGAGTTGAAACAATGCAGTGGCGTCTTTCTTCAATTACATTTGCCAGGCACCTGTGACTAATCTGGATGCGCTTACATAACCTATCGCACTTCTGTGTCATGCTGCCATGAAATTTCGTAAGCTGGTGATTGTCAAGAAAATAACTGTCGGTCTCACGGTAATTGACCGTTAATTAACATACAACACATTAATCATCTCCTGGCTTCTACACACAGCCTACAAGCCACTGATGCAGACCTTGGGAACATCTACATTTTAAAAAGGATAATACATCCATGTAATATAGCCTACACCTTCACAATACATCCATTATTTATTATTTAAGTCTAAAGAACCATGATATGAAGATAATGTAGTCTATTTTAGAAGAACAGAATAGCATACTCTGAGTTGACCTTATGTTAGGTCCTGATGTGGCTATGCCAAACGGCTGTGGGCTACACTAGATCATTTAGCAGACAAGATTTGCTTAGAATTCAGTGGCATTATTTTATAGTATGAAGAATACAATTGAACAAAGCTGAATGAAATATTCATATTTTCTCCTAACGGTTTGAGGGTGTGCGCACATGCAGCTTATCTGTGTTGAGCGGTTAACAAAGAAATAGGTACTCATATATGCTTAATTTGGAGTTATTAATATAACTTTAGTTGTTCTACAAACATTGGGCTATATGTTTCGATTTTTTTATACAATTGTAAGGCTGCATGATGACACTAATGATGATTTGAAAAAAGTCGCTTGAAAGTCATGAGCTCTGCATTGTATTTTGCGCAGGCTGTACACACTTCTCTCATTCATAAATTGACAAGCACTTAATAATAACTTGAATTTCACAGCGGCATCCCCACTGTGACTGTAATGCACCCTAAAAAAGTTGATGCCTTTTGGGGCCCTGAGTGCTGCGCAATCCGAAGCGCCTCTCACTCACATGGCTCTACATCATGTGATAGGGTCTTTCTCACAGGCTACAAGTGAAGACCGACACATCAGGGATGCAACTGCGCATGTCCTTATCCAATTCTTAGGTGCATATTGAAGATATTGGAAGACCCGAACTGTCCACATTTACTTTTTGTCAGCCATCAAGATGAGTAGACCTAACGAACAGCAAAAGCACTAGCTAATGTCAATCTACTATCCTCCATTGTACAAAAGTCCACCTATTCCAAATATAGTCTGGGACAGTTGTGGGGTGCAATAGATCTTTAATTAATACAACCACTAGCGTAAAACCCAAAAACATTTACACAATGTGGCTGACGCAACAGATCAGAATGTTTAGCTTAAAATGTTGATAAACTATTAGCCTATTTCTTCACATTATAAGCGCAGCAATGCGCACATGGTAGTAGGCTATAAGCACAAATGTTCCATTAGCGGGAAAACACCATTATCAAAAGTGACCGCAAATGCAATTATGCATTTGTCACGACTTCGGCTGAAGTTGCTCCCTTCCCTCGGGCGGGCTGCCGAAATAGGCCGACGTCGCCCGAGTACTAGCCACCAACGACCCACCACTCAGTGTTTGTCTGCCCTGTTTCGTTTCAGCACCTGTTCCCCATTTGTTCACTAATTGTGGGTGCGTCTTATTCCCTCTGCACACCCCGGGTCCCTGTCGGTGATTATTTTACTGTGCGTGTGATTGGGTGCGAACGTTGTTCGTAAGCTTCCCCTTTGGGTTCAGACCGGAGAGTTTGGTCTCCATGAAATAAAAATAGTTGTTATTCTCTATACTCTCCTGCCTCCCTGCGCCTGCTTCCACTACGCCTTTTCGTGCGTAAGCATTCACAGCATTTAATGCTTTTTATGGTGAAAATTATCTTCCCCAAACATGAATCTCTTGCTCTGCTTATGTGTACCAGTAATATAATATATAATTCACAAGTAATATGCTAATATTGTTACCAATCAGACTATTCTTGATTTAATCTTGTCTTTACACATACTAAATAATATATGTGTGAAATTTGTTTTGATTTAGAATGGACCGTTATCATGCACCTGTCATCTATACATGTCATCTATGCACTAAAATAGCGAATGGAGGATGCTTTTCCTGTGGTTTTCATGCCAGCCAGGTAGGCTATACTCCTGTTGTTAAGATAAGCAATGTGCTTAATATTAGGAAAGTTGAGAAATAAATATAGTAGGCCTAGTCTATAGAAAGCTGATGGGATCCTCCTCTTTTTAGTACATACCATCATTCTGTTTTCTTCCACAATTGCACAGCCTATAGAAATGTTGCACAACATGAGCTCATGGGCTCTCATGAAGTGTTTGATTCAATTTTGAGTGATTAAAGGGACAATAGAGTACCAGGCAGTTACCAAATTTGGTAGACTACTAATGACCATCAGCAGCCTAATTATTGTGATTAAACGGTCACGTGGATCTTGACTGCCTTGATGACTCATGACCGCCAGTGTGGCAGTAATAAGGTCACCGCAACTGCCCTAAATGGGATATCTCGAGATTGCTGTGTAACCTACTATGCATCAGCATCTTCTCATGCATAGCCCTAAAGTCAAATCAAATCGAATCAAATTGTATTGGTCACATGCACGTGTTTAGCAGATGTTAATGCGAGTGTAGCGAAATGCTTGTGCTTCTAGCTCCGACAGTGCAGTAATATCTATCTAACAAGTAATATCTAACAATTACACAACATATACCCAATACACACAAATCGAAGTAAGGAATGAATGAATTAGGAATATATACTGTTGTCAGGCTCTGGCCATAGAGAAGCCTATTTGCTTCTCTATGTAACCATGGTCAGAGTCTGACAGTTCTATTCTTTCTGTTTCTGGTGGTGGTTTGTGTGGGATCCCTAATTAGAGGCAGCTGTAGCGCATCGTCTCTAATTAGGGATCCTACATAGGTTGGTAGGTTTTCACACTGGGTTGTGGTTTGTTGTCGTATGTTTCGCAAGTCACGGTGACAGTAAGTGTGCTTTTTGGTTACGTTTAAAATATCATGTTTTGTTTTACGTGACGTTTGTAATTCGTGTTTTTTGTTTTGTTTAGTAGTTCGTCATTAGTGTTTGGTATACATAGTAATATAAAAATGTCGAACTACTATCCCTGCGCTGCGTCTTGGTCTCTCTCACTACCCACGCGTGACAGAACGACCCACCACTACGAGACCAAGCAGCGAAACTGGGGAGAGACGGAGAGTGAGGAGGTGCCGCGTTATGCGCGAGACGGGGAAACGCCCGCAAACAACCCCAAGGTAATTTTTTGGGGGGGCTATGGGGGTGGTCAGGCTACAGGCAGGAAGAGCCAATACCCCCCGTGGATTTTGGAGAGGCCGAGGTATAAATGGGGGGCTCAGAGCAAGGTTGTGGAGCGGTTCTGGAGGAATTGAGGGAGATGGAGGAAGAGGTCGAGAGGGAGATGGCGGAGTGGTCCAGTCCAGATCCGGTCGTCTACACCACTCCTGGGCCGGAGCAGTCCGCTCCACCGGTGCCCAGTCCAGGTCCGGCTGTCTACTCTACCTCCCTGCCAGAGCAGTCCGCTCCTCCGGTGCTCAGTCTGGGTCCGATCGTCTACTCCACCCCCATGCCAGAACAGTCTGCTCCACCGGTGCCCAGTCCGGGTTCGGTCGTCGTCTCCACTCCCATGCCAGAGCAATCCGCTTCACTGATGTCCAGTCCGGGTCCGGACCCCTGCCCTACTCCCCGCACTCGACCTCCAGTGCGTGCGCCCAGCCAGGTGCTTCCAGTGCCGGCTCCACGCATCCGACCTCCGGTGCGCCTCCCCAGTCCGGTACGACCCGTGCCAGCTCCCCGCAGCCCGGAACCTCCAGCAAAGGTCTGCAGCCCGGAACCTCCAGCGAAGGTCCGTAGCCCGAAGCCTACAGCGAAGGTCCGCAGCCCGGAACCTCCAGCGAAGGTCCGCAGCCCGAAACCTCCCTCCGTTCTGCTCCGCTCCAAGGCCAGAGCAGGCCGCTCCACCGGTACCCATTCCGGGTTCAGCCGTCTGCTCCGCTCCAGAGCCTTAGCAGTCCGCTCCACCGGTACCCATTCCGGGTTCAGACGTCTGCTCCGCTTCAGAGCCTGAGCAGTCCGCTCCACCGGTACCCATTCCGGGTTCAGCCGTCTGCTCCGCTCCAGAGCCTGAGCAGTCCGCTCCACCGGTACCCAATCCGGGTTCAGCCGTCTGCTCCGCTTCAGAGCCTGAGCAGTCCGCTCCACCGGTACCCATTCCGGGTTCAGCCGTCTGCTCCGCTCCAGAGCCTGAGCAGTCCGCTCCACCGGTACCCAATCCGGGTTCAGCCGTCTGCTCCGCTCCAGAGCCTGAGCAGTCCGCTCCACCGGTGCCCAATCCGGGTCCAGCCATCAGCTCCGCTCCAGGGCCAGAGCAGTCCGCTCCACCGGTACCCATTCCGGGTCCAGCCGTCTGCTCCGCTCCAGAGTCAGAGCAGTCCGCTCCACCGGTGCCCATTCCGGGTCCAGCCTTCTGCTCCGCTCTAGTGCCAGAGCAGTCCGCTTCGCCAGAGCCGCCCCCGAAGGACTAATCTCCCCCCCCCATGTATTTGTGTGTTTTCTTTGGCGTCCGGGAGTCCGAGCCTTGGAGGGGGGGGGGTACTGTCAGGCTCTGGCCATAGAGAAGCCTATTTGCTTCTCTATGTAGCCATGGTCAGAGTCTGACAGTTCTATTCTTTCTGTTTCTGGTGGTGGTTTGTGTGGGATCCCTAATTAGAGGCAGCTGTAGCGCATCGTCTCTAATTAGGGATCCTACACAGGTTTGTAGATTTTCACACTGGGTTGTGGGTTGTTGTCGTATGTTTCGCAAGTCACAGCTTTTTGGTTACGTTTAAAATATCGTGTTTTGAAATGTCGTGTAATTCGTGTTTTTGTTTTGTTTAGTAGTTCGTCATTAGTGTTTGGTATACATAGTAATATTAAAATGTCGAACTACTATCCCTGCGCTGCGTCTTGGTCTCTCTCACTACCCACGCATGACAACTGTACATATATGGACGAGCGGCATGGACTAAGATACAGTAGAATACAGTATATACATATGAGATGAGTAATGCAAGATATGTAAACATTATTAAGTGACTAAGATACTATGGGATAGTATAGAATACAGTATACACTACCATTCACAAGTTTGGGGTCACTTAGAAATTTCCTTGCTTTTGAAATAAAAGCAAATTTGATGTCCATTAAAATAACATCAAATTGATCAGAAATACAGTGTAGACATTGTTAATGTTGTAAATGACTATTGTAGCTGGAAACGGCAGATTTTTTATGGAATATATACAGTGGGGAGAACAAGTATTTGATACACTGCCGATTTTGCAGGTTTTCCTACTTACAAAGCATGTAGAGGTCTGTAATTTTTATCATAGGTACACTTCAACTGTGAGAGACGGAATCTAAAACAAAAATCCAGAAAATCATCCCAGCCTTGTGCAGGTCTACAATTTTATCCCTGATGTCCTTACACAGCTCTCTGGTCTTGGCCATTGTGGCGAGGTTGGAGTCTGTTTGATTGAGTGTGTGGACAGGTGTCTTTTATACAGGTAACGAGTTCAAACAGGTGCAGTTAATACAGGTAATGAGTGGAGAACAGGAGGGCTTCTTAAAGAAAAACTAACAGGTCTGTGAGAGCCGGAATTCTTACTGGTTGGTAGGTGATCAAATACTTATGTCATGCAATAAAATGCAAATTAATTATTTAAAAATCATACAATGTGATTTTCTGGATTTTTGTTTTAGATTCCGTCACTCACAGTTGAAGAGTACCTATGATAAAAATTACAGACGTCTACATGCTTTGTAAGTGGGAAAACCTGCAACATCGGCAGTGTATCAAATACTTGTTCTGCCCACTGTACATAGGTGTACAGGGGCCCATTATCAGCAACCATCACTCCTGTGTTCCAATGGCATGTTGTGTTAGCTAATCCATGTTTATCATTTTAAAAGACTAATTGATCATTAGAAAAAAATACATTTTTGCAATTATGTTAGCACAGCTGAAAACTGTTGTGCTGATTAAAGAAGCAATAAAACTGGCCTTCTTTAGACTAGTTGAGGATCTGGAGCATCAGCATTTGTGGGTTCGATTACAGGCTCAAAATGGCCAAAAACAAAGAACTTTCTTCTGAAACTCGTCTTGTTCTGAGAAATGCATCAGCATTTGTGGGTTCGATTACAGGCTCAAAATGGCCAAAAACAAAGTACTTTCTTCTGAAACTCGTCTTGTTCTGAGAAATGAAGGCTATTCCATGCGAGAAATTGCCAAGAAACTGAAGATCTCGTACAAAGCTGTGTACACATCTGAGCTACAAGGGAAACATTATTAAAGTGACTAGTGTTCCATTTCTTAAAGTGTCCAGTGATTTCTAGTCTATGTCTATAGGCAGCAGCCTCTAATGTGCTAGTGATGGCTGTTTAACTGTCTGATGACCTTGAGATAGAAGCTGTTTTGCTGTCTCTCGGTCCCAGCTTTGATGCAGCTGTACTGACCTCGCCTTCTGGATGATGGAGGTGTTGTTCCCTACCTTCACCACCTGGGGGGCGGCCCTTCAGGAATTCCAGGACCCAGTTGCACAGGGTGGGATTCAGACCCAGGGCCTCGAGCTTAATGATGGGCTTGGAGGGTACTATGGTGTTGAATGCTGAGCTATAGTCAATTAACAGCATTCTTACATAGGTATTCCTCTTGTCCAGATGGGATATGGCAGTGTGCAGAGTGATGGCGATTGCATCATCTGTGGATCTATTGGGGCGGTAAGCAAATTGAAGTGGTTCTAGGGTGACAGGTAAGGTAGTGGTGGTATGATTCTTGACTAGTCTCTCAAAGCACTTCATGATGACAGAGGTGAATGCTATGGGGCGATAGTCATTAAGTTCAGTTACCTTTGCCTCCTTGGGTACAGGAACAATGGTGGCCATCTTGAAGCATGTGGGGACATCAGACTGGGATAGGGATAGATTGAATATGCCTGTAAACACACCAGCCAGCTGGTCTGTGCATGCTCTGAGGATGCGGCTAGGGATGCTGTCTGGCCCAGCAGCCTTGCGAGGGTTAACACATTTAAATGTTTTACTCACATCAGCCATGTAGAAAGAGAGCCCACAGTCCTTGGTAGCGGGCCGCGTCGGTGGCACTGTGTTATCCTCAAAGCGGGCAAACAGAAGGTGTTTGGCCTGTCTGTAGTCCCTGCCACATACGTCAGTGGAGTATCACAATGTTGAGTCAAGGTTAATTGGAGAATGTGTTCAGCAGCTCTCAGCTCAGTGGAGCAGCTTGGTTTGCCACTGCCTCATATTTTAGAGGGGTGGGAAAGGGAGCCGTGCCACAGGGGGGAAGGAGGGAGAGGTGAGGATGGAGATGTGGGGGTTTTCAGTGGTTTCACAGGGACCCTTCATCTTGCTTGGAGGGTAATTACGAAATCACGGGTCAACCACGCATGTAACAATGGTTAAGTTGCACAGTAGCAGATGTGCTTGTGTCATTATCGTGTGTGAGTGAAAAGGTAAACAAAAACAGATGCAGCTGGTTGCCAGGAACCCTCGTCAAAACTTACAGAGCCTAAGTGTTCACATGTGGGGACTGCAGAGCTGGAGCACAATGGGAACATTTTGTGAATGGGACCAGGGCCGTTCCTGAATTGCAGCGGCAAGTAGTTAGGGAAAGAAAAGTGGCTTGTCCCAATAGTTATGAGCAGAGTTGTAGTGAAATATTTTAGGTATTTAAAGTAATCTATTATTTTGATAACTAAAAGGTAAAAACAAAGTACTTATTATATATTGTATAGATCAATAGAACAATCCAGGCTGTATCACATCCGGCCGTGATTGGGAGTCCCACACGGCGGCACACAATTGGCCCAGCATCGTTCAGGTTTGGCTGAGTGTCAGGCTCTGGCCATAGAGAAGCCCATTTTCTTCTCTATGTAGCCATGGTCAGAGTCTGACAGTTCTATTCTTTCTGTTTCTTTGGTGGTGGTTAGTGTGGGATCCCTAATTAGAGGCAGCTGTAGCGCATCGTATCTAATTAGGGATCCTACATAGGTTTGTATGTTTCACACGGAGTTTGTGGGTCGTTATCGTTATATGTACATGTCAGTGTATATAAGTCACGAAACAGTAAATGGGCGCTATTATTACGTTTGTTCATTCGTGTTAGTTTGTCTGTTTAGTAGTTCTTTTTTTTGTGTTGTATACATAGTATAATATTCATAATTATACATAGTATAAATAAAAGAAATGTCGAACTACAATCCCTGCGCTGCATTTTGGTCTCTGCACCATCTCGTGACACCGAGGTAGGCCGTCGTTGTAATTAAGAATTTGTTCTTAACTGACTTGCCTAGTTAAATAAAGGTAAAGTAAAGTTTCGGAAAGTATTGAAACCCCTTGACTTTTTACACATCTAGTTACGTTACAGCCTTATTTTAAAATTGATTAAATAAAAAAATATCCAGAATTCCCCACAATGACTAAGGGAAAACAGTTTGGCAAAGCTATTAAAAATTACAAACAGAAATACTTTATTTACATAAGTATTCAGACCCTTTGCCATGAGACTTGAAATTGAGCTCAGGTGCATCGTGTTTCCATTGATCATCCTTGAGCTGTTTCTACAACATGATTGGAGTCCACCTGTGGTAAATTCTATTTACTGGACATGATTTGGAAAGGCACACCTGTCTATATAAGGTCCCACAGTTGACAGTGCATGTCAGAGAAAAACCCAGCCATAAGGTCAAAATAATTGTCTGTAGAGCTCCAAGACAGGATTGTGTCTAGGCACAGATCTGAGGAAGGGTACCAAAATAAATGGAAGAAGTTTGGAACCACCAAGACTGCCCGGCCAAACTGAGCAATCAGGGGTAACTGGCGTGGGTGGGGGTTCCGATAATGGTGCCGGACGTGGTACCGGGTCAGGCGGGGGATCTGGTTCAGGAGCAGAGCTGTAACCCTTTCCCACCCAGGTGGAAAACCACTCACCACAAACTCAACCTAGAGTTATCCAGAGAGGTCTCTGGACACTAAACCAGAACACCATAAAGGTTTCCAGAGACCTTTGAACATAGATCATTACAGTTACCACCTTGAAAATCACTCATTACCAAGATATACAAGGACCTTGAGCATTCTCTTCAGTGGCAAACTGTTAACGGGGAGGGGTCTATATATTGTAATTAAAGAAAATAATTAGCTAATCACACCCTTTCAGTATGTCATAAATTTTAGGATTCCATTGATAATTGGGTGTGACTAAATAAAGTGTCATTGGTGTATGGGTTCATATTACAGAGACAAGCAGTACTTCTACAGCAGCTACTGGCCGCTCTTCTACTCTCTTCTCAAACCACCATCCATGATCCTATACATTACCCTGACAGGTAAAATGTTGGGTCTTTTCAGATAAGCACCTCACATTAATGATGGGAACATTTTGGATCTCTTCTACTTAATGGATATTTATTTAAATCTGACAAAGATGACATCAAGTTAGAATTTGTATATTGCATTACCCATTGCACTAAGGGCCTAAACAATCAGTGTGTGTTTGTGTGTAAGTGCGTGCTGTTTTACCAGATTATTAGAATAGGGCAAAGAGGTTTGACCTAACATGTCCTTTGATGTTTGGTCAGGAAAGGGACGTTACGTTAAAGGACAATAAGGTTAAATAATCCTTCCGTGTCCATGGCAAAATCACAAACATTCAGCGCTAAAAACAAAACACTAGGAGATAATAAATCCAACTACTGTCAATTTTGTTAGTTTTCAGAGTGTTTTCGAGGGAAATATGGTTTCAAAACAAGAATCCATGTCCACTTTTCATGGAGAAAGGGAAATCAGATCTTTTCCACCTTTTTTTAAACAGGCCAGTTTCATCTTGTATATTTTCCCAAGCCATTCTGCCCTGATTAGTAATGGGAATATCTAATACCTTATTCTTTACCAATTCCTTCTACAGTGGTAGACTTGTTTTTATAGCCGTTGAAAGAAAGGGCATTGTCTCTAAATACCAAAGAGCAGACAGTTTATTGAAGCCTGTCCAACCTAAGCACACCAACCAAAGATTATTTTTTTATTAAACCTTTATTTAACAAAGATCTTTCCAGCCATGACTTTTATAACAATGCACCATAGGTAATAAACAATGCATTATTATTTGGCCAAATCATTTTCTACACTTCAGCACCTGAAAGTAAAGGATTGTTGAAACTGCAAGTTGTATTTGAGGGCAATGTTTGGTTGTGGGTTCACTTAAATGACCGATGAGTTGAGGTTCGATTTGGGTCTGAGAGGATATTATAGCAACCTTAGTAGGCCTGCAAATGCTATGGACCTTGTCAAGAGGTTCAATCCTTTTCGTGTAATGGCTAAGGTGTTGGACTGACAATTGCAGGGATCCAGGTTCGCTTGTACAGTATTTTTAAGATGAATTGTAAAACTGCACATGAAGCCAAGTTAAGCCAGGCTATGGAAAGGGCAGTAGGGGATAGTGGGGTAAGTCAAGCCAAAGTCAAATGAATTTGTTGTGTTATAATTTTCATGATGCTTGTATCTTAACCAAAGTAGATTGTTTTAAAACTGTTTCTATACATCAGTTGGGGTTTCTATAAGCTTCACTATGAGGTCCTAAACCTAGCATGAAAGTGCATCCTTGTAGCTGTGCGGGCTAATATATTCTAAATGGTTTCTGTGGGGTAAATTAAACCATTTGGCCAGAGGCAAGTTGAGCCAATGGCAGGTTGAGCAAAATGAAGTGTTTTCTTCTTAGGCGTTATACAAGGAATTATCGCTGTGATATGAGGTAAGTGTTTGTTAGGTGTTAAGCCTGTGTTAAAAGATTCTTAAAATAATTAAACATCAAAAAAGTGATTGTGATAAATTGTGTTTGGGAAATTATGATAGACATGGTTTTTAAAAAGTAGTGGTAATATTATAAGAAATTTGTAGGCGGCTCAACTTACCCTGCCCCTGCTCAATTTACCCCATACCCGGGGTATGTTGTGCCAAGATAACTTTTTTTGGACATGCTATGTTTTCAAAACTCTTAAGTTTACATGATTTCTGATTATTTCCAGGGATACACAACATCCTGAAATATATGTAGATATCTAAATTAGAAAGAATACTATATTTCACTTGATGTAGTGATGCTGAATGTAGAAAATGGCTCAACATACCCCACTCTCCCCTATTGAAAATGGTTACTTCTGTCTTCACAGAGTAAAGGCTCCCAGGTTCCCAGTCGTACTACCCCCCCAAATTCGCTACAATATCAAGTCCCGAAGAACTAGATCGCCATGTGCTTTTCATTTCAATTGATCAATTGGATTTTACAAAGCTTTCACTGTAAAAACCAAGCATGCATGGACACAGCAGGGCAAACCTGAACATGTTATCTCAGCCAGCAATGCTGAGCAAGATTACCAGGGCTTTTTAGAATCCAAGAAGAGACACCATGAAGCTCCAAGTAGTATTTTATCTTGGCAGTTTGCGGTGCTTTGTTTGCCTTTCTGTGAAGCCCGGGGATAAAAGAGCAGCCTCAGCAAACTGTGTCTGATTAAGATCTAATTCACTGTGCCTTATTATCCGCCTGCTGTTGGCAAAGAAGTGATACGAGAGACTCTTTGTTACTACCCTGTGTGAAGGGCCTGACTGAGGCCAGGTCTCTGACTCCCTCTAGAGGGAGTGGGATGGCCACAGTCAGGTCCTGACATTCACAGGGTTGGTGTTGGGTTTTGGGTGATCCCCAATTAGAGGCAACTGTCTTGAGTTGTCTCTAATTGGGGAGTCTATTTATGTTCACTTCACGTCCACCTGCGTGTGGATCATTGTTTGTCTTTGTCTGTGTACTGGCTACGCTACGCTACGCTACGCTACGCTACGCTACACCACACCAGCTCACGGTGCTGTTTCTGTTTACTGCGTTTGATGTTTTCTATTTTGAGTAAAATAAACCATGTCTGCACGGACCTCTCACTCTGCGCCTCGTTCCCTTACCTTGCATCGTGACACTGTGCGTTACTGAAGAACTAGTTAATGCTAAGGTGGCAGCAGAGGAGCCCCCAGCTCGTCAACAACAACAACAAGAGCAACATCAACAAACAGGAACTGATGGAGAGTGTTTATTATCTGGCTTAATTGCTCGTCATCTGGAGGATCTGATAGTTGCAGGTAATGAGTGAGAGAGAGAATGACGTTTTGTCTTTCTTTAATTATACATTCTCATTTCATTAAAACCTCACCCCCCCCCCCTAGAAAATAAAAAAAATAACCAATATCCCCTGTACTGTATACTCACCTTGCCCTCTCCCCCACGATACAAAAACCACACCACACATCACAATAACCAAAACCTCACCACTTCTACAACCGTATATCCAAACCATCTTCCCCAGCTATACAGAAAGCCCCCCCGACACACCATATCTCTTGAAACATCTCCACACTTTTTATCATTTTGTAGAACTCAGATTTGACCCTAAGGCTCGCATAGACCATCCCATTAAATAATAGTAAAGGGTCTGTTATCCCCCCACCTTTGACCCTGTTCCTCCTTGTTAGCCAAATAGCCAACTTTGCCTGAGCAAACAGAAAATTCAACAACACACATTTGGCCTTTTCCTTATTTGAATATCTGTACCCCATTCTAAACATCCCAACAGTAAACTCCACCCCCAACCTCTCACACAGACATTCCAACAGAAACATTAACCTTTTCACACTTACCAACACACTGGTGTGATCATTCTACAGTGGTCCCTGTAGCATACGATCAAACCGGTGTGATTAGAATGCTTATTTAGAACGTCCGGTTTTGAATGATGCAACAACCAGCAGTTGAACTGGCCACACTTTTTCAGAAACATTTTGCACAAACACAGTCCTTACAAAATTATGGCCAGAATGTGAGCAGTTTATTTTTGGATGCAACGTTCAGACTTTCATAGAAGTAGCTACAGGATAACACACCGGAAAAAAATAAACCTGAGCACACATAGGATCACACAGTTCTGCCCTATACAACTCAGTATAAAAACTCCACAGTCCGCTCCCACATCTCCCCCACCACAGAGATCACCCGCCCATCAGACAGCCATAACCAAAGAAGAAGGAGCTGATAGCATCCATCTCCTTGAGCATGGAGAACCTAGCTCTTACAAGTGCTCACTTTGCTTTCATCTGGAAAAAACTGCCCAGGTCCCTACGTAATTAAGCTAAATTAGCCTGGAGTCCTACATTGCCTTGCCCCACCATCTCTACCTCCATCTCACTAATACTATGCTCGAGTTCCCCCAATACTCTCCTAGCCTCTGAAGATGAGAGAGCTGTGTACTGTTGACAGAAAAGCTGAATTTGGACTTTCCCCACATCCCACCATTGACTCAGAGACTCATACTCCTCTCTTTGCTGTCCCCACCTTTCCCAAAAAGTCTGGAAACCTGAGCAAAAAGTGTAATCTTGTAAGAGCTTTAAATTAAACTTCCATTAGGATGCCTGCTGAGGCCCTGGTGAAATAGACAGCCGAGCCATGGTTATGTGGTGATCCGAAAAACCCACCAGGAGAATGGTAGCTCCCAACAGATTCCTGGACATGTAAAATCGATCGAGTCGGGCTGCACTCACCCTAGCCCCAAAGACCTTCACCCATGTGTATTGTCTTGTATCAGGATGTCTAGTTCTCCAAACATAGGTCGAACTGATTAATGGTGTCCCTTAACACCCCCACAAAGCCTGAATGACACTCCTCCCCATTTCTGTCTTTCGTAAAATCCATTGTACAGTTCCAGTCCCCGCCGACCACCAGCATCTCCTCAGGCGCTACCTGTGTGAGCTCCTGTCTAAGAGACCCAAATAGAAGCCCACTCTCTCTCCCTGTGTTAGGCGCATCCACATTTATAAAGACAAAAGCCCTGTTAATTTCTGCTTTTACTACAAGCAGTCTACCCCTAACCACACCTCCTTTGAGGAGCAAATATTTACAGACAGACCCGGTACAAAAAGCACTGCCACAGCTGCACTCACATTTGTCCCATGGCTCCGCACGCTTGCCCCTTCCACCAGAGCCCCCGATCGACTTCATTCACCACATCACTGTCTCCTGCAGAAACAACACCTGTACTTTTTTTTGTTTTACATATTCACCCAACACACTCCTCTTCACCGCATCTCTGGCGTCATTTATATTAAGCGAACCTACCCGAAGAGTCTCCATAAGAAGTGGGAGAAAAGCCAGCAAAGAAAGAGACCAATAGCAAAGCTCAAAAAGCCCCAGTGCCAGAAAGAAACTATTAATCTAAACCGCATCTGAAGGTAAACCTTTACACACGGTTGTGACCCACTTCCTCAACCTAAACCGTTTCCTGGGTGAGAGGACACCACGGCCCTCATTTTTGATAGCGTGTTGTACTGATCTTACAAACTTCCCCGGATCGGAAAAAACCCCCTCATTATTAACTTGTTTCCCTTTAGTCTCATTCAGGAACCTTGATAGTTCCCTCACCGTGTACTTTGACCCCTCTGACTGACTGGCTGTCAGCTCTGAACCCATTGAGGAGGAGTTTGAAAATTAATCCTCATCATCCTCTTCCTTAGACTCACCTTCCTCCTCCTCATCTCCATCTCCCATCCTGACCACCTGCCCTTTCTCTCTAGTCAGGGCCTCCACCCCAACACCAGGCAAAGGTTCCTTGGTGCTTTTGACCAGACCAGCCTCTCCCCTCCCACCTCCTTTCTTCTCCTCATCCACACCACCATCCATAGCATGACTAGGCCCAGCCTCATATACCCAATCATCTCTAGCCCAACTATGCCCAGCCTCATCTACACCACCATCCATGGCATGACTAGGCCTAGCCTCTGCTGCCAGTGTCTCATGGCCCCCTGCACGTTGACCTCAATTTCCCCCACTGGCGCTTGTACCCTCACTTTGTCTATGGCCTTTATGTGGGCAAGAAAAGCTCTTATGCCCCAAATCTCCACACTCAAAGTACCGTAGACTACTATGGCAAACCCTGCGTAGAGCCCCTCCCCCATGTAGAGCCCCTCCCCCTGCCTCACTTTAAAATGCACATTTAACTGTTGCTCATTGTTATTCAGAAACATGAACACTTGCCTCCGGAACGAAACAACATGCTTAAGGGCCTCTGCCTGAAAACCTGCCGACAGTACACGAAACCCGCTAGCAAATTTACCAAACCGACTCAGTTCTTTCCGGATTTGATCATCCGTGATAAACGGAGGTAAATGAGCAATTACCAATCTAGTCGAAGGACTCGACAGAGGAGAAATCGGCACCAACACATTCCTTACAAATATTCCGCTACCAATCAGCCTACCCACCAAATTCAATCTTTTCATGAACACAACCACAACTTTGTTCATTCTAGATGCGGAATGTATGAATTCAGCTCCTACCTGTTCGCCGACCTCAAGCAGAACCTCCTCCACCTTAATTCCATTCTCAAGAACACACCTGAATCCATGCCGTAACGACAGCGTCTCCTCCACGCTAGGCCGTGAAGCCAACGTGCACACTACATCTTCCAAACTAAAGGAAACTAAAACACTGTCCTCTTCCTCCTTAACATTGAAAAAAAAAATTGTGGGTACCAATAAAACAAACAGTGTATTAACCCTCCACCATAGAAAAGAAACATTTATAGAAAACACCCCCCCCCCCCCCCCCCAAAAAAAAGAGAGAGAGATACACACACATTCAAAGGCATCAGCCCTGCTGTATACTGTAATCAGATGGTGAGCATAAGACAGGATATCACAGAAATGTAGCCCATTCCTCAATTTCTCTATGCCTGGCCAATGTTCAAGTGGGGACCTCCCTGACATTGTCACGCACACACAGGCAGTCTTCACCAGAACAAGCATCAGGACCAGACCCATAACCTTTATTAGTCATTTAATTTAGCTAATAGGAACATTAAAATGCTTTAAGCCCTATTTAGCCGTATCCTAACTATTGCTGGGTTTCAGGCACAAGTCAAAGACACCACTCATCCTTCACAGCGATAATTTAGTTTTGGTTCATGCAATGGGAAAGTTCTTTATTGGAACGTTTCCATGACATCGTCGTGAGAGCTGTAGTGTGGAGACTGGCCAAGACGTTAGGTGAAGACAGAGGAGCATCACATTTCTCTTCTCTGTAGATAGCGGTGTACCATTCCACTGTTCCACCTGGTGATCTAAGAGGAGATGGTTATTCATTTGAGCACGCAACATCAAACGTATAAAAACTTTTTTGCAACATAATGCGAAAATGTCCTCCCTGTTTCAGTCTGTTTGCTGTCCAGGGCTGTGACTTGTATTGCATCCTAATGGGATCTGAGGCTGATATGCTGTGTTTCTGTAGGATATGAAGTAGCTATGGAATGTGAGTTTATGTATTTTGGTACTAGAAGCAACAGTAGGTCTAGGTGGCCTCATCTGTGAATGTGGTTGCTAAGGGTGTAACTATGGAGTGACAGCTATTTGGGCATGTACTGTAGTATACTTTAGCTGTCTAGTGCTGTTCCTTTCTAAGCAGGTGCTAGACACCCAATTATGTTCTCATTAATGTTGCCTTCGTATATGCAGTACTTTGCTCTATGACCATAAACAGTGCCAATAATAGAAAAAAAATGAGAATTTAGATGAAGAAGAATAAGCGCCCCGGCAGACTTTTATATTTGTTTAAATATGCTTGAATCATACTTCATTCATATATTTTAATATATTTAACTATATCCGTGATAAATATACTTAAGTATATTTAAAATAATCTAAATTGGAAAACATTGAAATACATTTAATGCATGTAATGTCAATTTTACTTGTATTTTATTAGCATTTAAGTATATTAATTTAAAATTATCAATATTGGGACACTTATTTGTACTTAAGTAAATTCTTAGTATATTATATAAAGAGCAAAACAAACATACTTCGAGTACACCTTAAGTACATTTAATGTATATTTTTCATAAATTAGAAATATACTAAAATGGTATTTTAATTTTAATTTCTGTATTTATTTTTTTTTACAAAGAAGGTGTATTTTTAGTGTTTCAAGAATAATTTTACAAATACACTCTTACTCATTAACCACATTTGCTATTGTAATTAGCCATGTAAAGGTGACCTTGATTGGCAAAGACATCTTCTCAGCCAATGCTATTTACAAAGCAGTTATGGCTGGAGCAGCAAATTATAAGTAATGCTTTTGATAACTGTGCACACATTAGTTGTTCACATTACGGTGATAAATTAACATTTTAATAACATGTGTAATGTCTAACATGTAATGTGTAATTAAAAGTACAACATTATTCAGTTTGAAAATGAACATCAAAACATTTGAATAAGCTAAATATGAGGAACAATATCCTGTTCAGCTACAGAAAAGGATGCTGTGTAATCACAAAACATTTTGCACATAAGTTTTTGAAAGAATACTTTAAATATATTTTGTGGACATTTAAGTTAAATATGCTTTTTGAAAGTATACTTAAGTATATTTTCTTGAGATATGAAAAAGTATACTCCCAGGAAGCATGTTCCTCAGCTGTGCATGTTTTGTCATGTGCAATAAACAATCGTTATCATTGTCAACAGTCTCTGCACTCTTCTGAACAGGAATTCCCAAGGTACTTCAAAACTCATTATTGGCACTGAAACTAGAGTGCCTTGTAAAAGTATTCATACCCCTTGGATTTCTTAATTGTATAATTACAAAGTAGGATAATTTATTTGGTCAACAATCTACACAACATACTCTGTAATGTAAAAGCGGAAGAAGATTTTTATTTATAAAAAAAAAAAAGATTGATAGACATTAAATAACTAAAATATAGTCATTGCATAAGTATTCAGCTCCCTATGTCAATACCTGTTAGCAAAACTTTTGGCACTGATTTTCATAATTCTTCAAGCAATGTCAAGATGTTGAGGATCATGGCTAGACAGCAATTTAAGTCTCCATAGATTTCCAAGCAGATTTAAGTAAAAACTGTAACTTCTCCATTCAGGAACATTTACTGTCTGCAACTCCAGTGTATATTCAGCCTTGTGTTGTAGGTTATTGACCTGCTGAAAGGTGAATTCCTCTCCCCGTGTTTGTTAAAGCAGACTGAAGCAGGTTTTCCTCTAGGATTTTGCCTGTGCTTAGCTCCATCCCGTTAGGCTGCAGTTACTCAGTGATATGTTGTGTTGGATTTGCCCCAAACATAAGGCTTTGCATTTAGGCCAAAAAGTGTATTCCTTTGCCATTTTTTTGTTGTAGCAGTATTACAGTACTACTGTGTTGCATACAAGATGCATGTCTTGGAATATTTTTTGTTTGGATATTTGTATTCTTCTTTTGTAGATCCATCCCCAGTTTTCTCCCATCACAGCCGTTAAACTCTGTAACTGTATTAAAATCTCCATTGGCCTCATTGTAACGTCCCTGAGCAGTTTCATTCCTGTCCTGCAGCTCAGTTCAGGAGGACGACTTCATCTTGATGTGTCAGGGTGGATTAATACATAATCCACAGCATAATAATTAAATTGTCTGATTTTATAGTGTTAGCCATTTACCAATCACTACCTGTCTTTATGAGGCTCCCCGGTCTTAGTAGTTGAATATGTGCTTGAAATTCTATATTTGACTGAGGGACCTTACAGATGTTTGTAGGGGGACATCGGAAGTCATTCAAAAATCATGTCAACCGCTATTATTTCACACAGAGTGAGCCCATGTATGATTGTTTTTACTCCTGAACTAATTTAGGCTTGCCTAGAAAAAGGTGCTGAATACTTATGAAAAAACGTTATTTTAGTTATATAAATTAATATACTAAATTACAATTAATGAGTTTGAAATTGAAGTACACTTTTAAGTCTATTGAAGTGATGATAGCATATTTATAGTACACTAAAAGACTGAAAAAACAATGAAAATAAAGTACACTTTTAATAAGTGTGTTGATGTGTATTTATAGTGTACTTAAGATATACTAGAATAGTACTATTTTTAGTATACTTGTAATGTATTAAAACATACTTTTTTTCACTTGGGCATAACAGCATGAGGTGCGTAGAAA
This sequence comes from Thymallus thymallus, assembly GCA_023634145.1. Lineage (NCBI taxonomy): Eukaryota > Metazoa > Chordata > Actinopteri > Salmoniformes > Salmonidae > Thymallus > Thymallus thymallus. The sequence goes on along the minus strand of CM042399.1, from coordinate 1,607,976 downwards.
GTGCATGTCACAATTTAATTACTTAATGGGTGAGTGTCCCCAGATAGATCACATGCAGTTTACACATGCAGAGTAGGTGAAATAAACACTTTGTAAAATGTTCATTGGAATTCAATCAGGTTGTTGAATGCATAACCAAAGCCGTGAGAAATTAAATCACTAGGGTTTCCTTTTCATTTGTGTCATCTGTCTTTTTACCTAAACATAGTACTTAACTTGGGCAGGATTACCGGCACCTCCTATAGAAGTTTATCTCAAAAGTATTGAGGAGTTTCTACACCTAAATATAAAGGGTACCAGCACACAAAATGAGTACTGGCACCTATTTCAAGCCAAGAACTGGCCTAAACATGCATACACCACCAGATAGAATTCAGTATTCTAGAGTATGGCAGTGTGGGAAAGGGAAAGGGATATGTATTATAACAATATTATTAATGATAGTTATAATCATTCAGGTTATTTGGCAGATGCCTTTCAGGACACTCAAGTACATCTTACATTAAAAGTAGGCCTGAATAAAATCTAGTGCTGTACATAAAATCTATTTAAAGTAGGCCTATGTAATGACATTTAATTACAGTTAGATGAATTATTTAGCCCCCCCAAAAATACAATTAATAACGGGCGGGTCCTGGCATGTGTCACTCTACACTGATACCATGTGCAGCAAACAGTAGCTATCGCTGTTAGCTAGTTAGCCAACTTCGCTCACTAGCCAAATTCGCTAGCAAAAACGATTAAAATGGCCAAATAAGGCTCACGAAAAAAATAACGAGACCCCGTCTCTTTTTCACAGAAGATGATGTTGGGTGCATTTGCCAAGCTATTTGACATCACAGATTTCTACACAAAGGCTTCCATCCCCCTCTATATCAATCACTGATTGTATTGATCTAATCGAGAGCCTTAAAGACTGTTTCAGTACATTCAGAGACAATTCTAAAGCTGATTTTGATAATCATTAAACTTACAGATGATTTGATGGTCAAAAATGAAATCAACAGCTGGAATGTTAATTACCAGTTTCCGAAACAGAAAACTGGCAGCGAAGTTACAGGAACTCGTCTAACAGTGGGGATAGAAGTCCTCGTTAGTAGCAACTCAGATTTACAGGCATTATGGAACTAGGTATTAGACCGACAACTTATGGAACTCAACAGTCTTTTTCAGAACGATTCAAACAGGATCATTTTGTATTTAGTTTGGATCTCCATAGTAAATAAAGCAAAATTAAAGTTATAGTTTTAAAAACATTACAATACATTCATAACAGATTTCACAACACACTAAGTGTGTACCCTCGAGCCCCTACTCCACCACCACATATCTACAATCTACACAATCGATGTGTACGCGTGTGTATAGTGCGTATACTATCATGTGTGTATGCATGTGTTTGTGTTGCTTTCATAAGTTGTATTTTTATCTGTTTTATTTTATCTAATTGTACTGCTTGCATCAGTTACCTGATGTGGAATAGAGTTCCATGTAGCCATTGCTCTATGTAGTACTGTTCACCTCCCATAGTCTGTTCTGGACTTTGAAGAGACCTCTGGTGGCATGTCTTGAGGGGTAAGCATGGGTGTCTGAGCTGTGTGCTAGTCATTTAAACATACAGCTTGGTGCATTCAACATGTCAATACCTCTCACAAATACAAGTAGTGATGAAGTCACTCTCTCTTACACTTTGAGCCAGGAGAGATTGACATGCATTTTATTAATGTTTGCTCTCTGTGTAATTCCAAGGGCCAGCCGTGTTGCCCTGTTCTGAGTCAATTGCAATTTTCCTAAGTCCCTTTTTGTGGCACCTGACCACACTGAACAGTAGTCTAGGTGCGACAAAACTAGAGCCTGTAGGACCTGCCTTGTTGTTACTGCTGTTAAGAAGGTAGAGCAGCGCTTTATTATTTAGGACTAACTTATTCCTTGCCACCCATTCTGAAACTAACTGCAGCTCTTTGTTAAGTGTTGCTGTCATCCGCATACATAGACACGCTTTACTCAAAGCCAGTGGCATGTCGTTAGTAAAGATTGAAAAAAGTAAGGGGCCTAGACAGCTGCCCTGTGAAATTCCTGATTCTACCTGGATAATGTCAGAGTTTTTTTGGAGGCAGGTAGCCTAGTGGTTAGTGTTGGGCCCATAACTGAAAGCTTGCTGGATTGAATCCCCGAGCTGACAAGGTAAAAATCTGTCGTTCTGTCCCTGAACAAGGCATTTAACCCACTGTTCCTAGGCCGTCATTGTAAGTAAGAATTTGCTCTTTACTTACTTGACTAGTTAAATTAAGGATAAATGAAAAATGTGAAAAATAAAATTACAATATAGCAGGGGGTGTAAGGCCATAACACATATTATTTCCAGCAGCAGACTATGGTTGATAGTTTTTCATTTTAATTAAACTAGGCAAGTCAGTTAAGAACAAATTCTTATTTACAATGACAGCCTACAGAAGGATTTTCACCTTGTCGGCTCAGGTTTTCCAACTAGCAACCAACGCTCTAACCGCTAGGCTACCTCTAATAGTCTGCAAAAGCCGCACTGAAGTCTAACAAAATTTCCCCCACAATCTTTCTATCATCAATTTCTCTCTGCCACAAATCAGTCAATTGTGTAAGTGCTGTGCTTGTTGAATGTCCTTCCCTATACTATAAGCGTGCTGAAAGTCTGTTGTCAATTTGTTTACTGTAAAATTGCATTGTATCTGGTAAAACACAATTTTTTCAAAATCTTTACTAAGGGTTGGTAACAGGCTGATTGGTTGGCTATTTGAGCCAGTTAAGGGAGGTTTACTATTCTTAGATAGCGGAATGACTTTTGCTTCCCTCCAGGCCTGATGGCACACACATTCTAGAAGGCTTAAATGTAAGATATGGCAAATAGGAGTGGCAATATCGTCCGCTATTATCCTCAGTAATATTGTTTCCAAGTTGTCAGACCTCATTGGACAACAATAATTGTTTCACCTTGTCCCCACTGACTTTACGGAATTCAAAATTACCAATCTTGTCTTTCATAATTTGGTCAGACATACTTAGATGTGTAGTGTCAGCGTTTGTTGCTGGCATGTCATGCCTAAATTTGCTAATCTTGCCAATGAAAAATAATTAAAGCAGTTGGCAATATCAGTTAGTTTTGTGATGAATGATCCATCAATGAATGATGGAGCTGAGTTTTCCCTTTTCCCCATAATGTCATTGAAGGTGCTCCAAAGCTTTTTACTATAGTTCTTTATGTCGTTTATCTTTGTTTCATAGTGTAGTTTCTTCTTATTTTTACTCAGTTTAGTCACATGATTTCTCAATTTCCAGTACATTTGCCAATCGGTTGTGCAGCCAGACTTGTTTGCCATTCCTTTTGCCTCATCCCTCTCAACCATACAATTTTTAAATTCCTCATCAATCCATGGGGATTTAAGTTTTTACAGTCATTTTCTTAATAGGTAACTGAGATAAGCAATTTCATGAATGTGTCAAGTGCAACGTCTGGTTGCTCCTCATTACACACCATGAACCAACAAATATTCTTTACATCAACAACATAGGAATCAATTCAAAACTTCTTGTATGACTTCTTATACAGTCGTGGCCAAAAGTTTTGAGAATGACACAAGTATTGGTCTCCATAAAGTTTGCTGCTTCAGTGTTCTTAGATCTTTATGTTAGTAGTTACTATGGTACACTGAAGTATAATTACAAGTATTCAATAAGTGTCAAAGGCTTTCATTGACAATGACATTCAGTTTATGCAAAGAGTCAATATTTGCAGTGTTGACCCTTCTTTTTCAAGACCTCTGCAATCTGCCCTGGCATGCTGTCAATTAACTTCTGGGCCACGTCCTGACTGATGGCAGGCCATTCTTGCATAATCAATGCTTGGAGTTTGTCAGAAGTTATGGGTTTTTGTTTGTCCACCTGCCTCTTGAGGATCGACCACAAGTTCTCAATAGGATTAAGGTCTGGGGAGTTTCCTGGCCATGGACCCAAAATGTCGATATTTTGTTCACCGAGCCACTTAGTTATCACTTTTTCCTCATGGCAAGGTGCTCCATCATGCTGGAAAAGGCATTGGTCGTCACCAAACTGTTCTTGGATGATTGGGAGAAGTTGCTCTCGGAGGATGTGTTGGTACCATTCTTTATTCATGGCTGTGTTCTTAGGCAAAATTGTGAGTGAGCCCACTCCCTTGGTTGAGAAGCAACCCCACACATGAATGGTCTGAGGATGCTTTACTGTTGGCATGACACAGGACTGATGGTAGCGCTCACCTTGTCTTCTCCGGACAAGGTGTTTTCCGGATGGCCCAAACAATCGGAAAGTGGATTCATCAGAGAAAATGACTCTACCCCAGTCCTCAGCAGTCCAATCCCTGTACCTTTAGCAGAATATCAGTCTGTCCCTGATGTTTTTCCTGGAGAGAAGTAGTGGCTTTGCTGCCCTTCTTCACACCAGGCCATCCTCCAAAAGTCTTCGCCTCACTGTGCGTGCAGATGCACTCACACCTGCCAGCTGCCATTCCAGAGCAAGCTCTGCACTGGTGGTGACCCGATCCCGCAGCTGAATCAACTTTAGGAGACGGTCCTGGCGCTTGCTGGACTTTCTTGGGCGCCCTGATGCCTTCTTCACAACAATTGAACCTCTCTCCTTGAAGTTCTTGATGATCCGATAAATGGTTGATTTAGGTGCAATCTTACCAGCAGCAATATCCTTGCCTGTGAAGCCCTTTTTGAGCAAAGCAATGACAACGGCACGTGTTTCCTTGCAGGTAACCATGGTTAACATGGAAGAACAATGATTTCAAGCATCACCCTCCTTTTAGATAGATAGATAGATAGATAGATAGATAGATAGATAGATAGATAGATAGATAGATAGATAGATAGATAGATAGATAGATAGATAGATAGATAGATAGATAGATAGATAGATAGATAGAAGGGAAAGTCTGTTATTCTGACTCAATCAATGTTTTGGGGGGATTAAGTTCATTTTCATGGCAAAGAGGGACTTTGCAATTAATTGCAATTCATCTGATCACTCTTCATGACATTCTGGAGTATATGCAAATTGCCATCATCAACACTGAGGCAGCAAACTTTGTGGAGACCAATACTTGTGTCATTCTAAACTTTTGGCCACGACTGTACATTATATATTAGGTCCAGAATTTGTTTTTCCTAGATATGGCTACTATATTGTGATCACTACATCCAATGGATCTGGGTGCTGCCTTCAAGCACATTTCTCCAGCATTAGTAATGTGATCAATACATGTTTTATAACAACCCTGGTAGGTTGACAGATCACTGGCTACAGTTTGAAACTTTTTCTTGAGTTGGCAGCTTGATGAAAGCCAGTAAATATTTAAATCACCCAGAAAATAAAACTCTCTGATATCACAAACATTATCAAGCATTTCACACATGTTATCCAGATACTGACTGTTAGCACCTGGAGGTCTATAGCAGTTTCCCACAAAATTGGGCTTAAGGTGAGGCACAAATCAGATAGGGTTGGATACTGGACTCATGTCAGGCTCTGGCCACAGAGCCTATTGCTTCTCTATGTAGCCATGGTCAGAGTCTGACAGGTCTATCATTTCTGTTTCTGTGTGGTGGTTTGTGTTGGATCCCTAATTAGAGGCAGCTGCAGTGCATTGTCTCTAATTAGGGATCCTACATATGTTTGTAAGTCCCACACCCTAGGTGAAGACACATTATCTCTATGTCTTCAATGTCACAGAATAAGTAAGTGTGTTTAAGTTTATTTGAATCGTTGTTTGGCTTATATTCTGTTTGTTTTGTATAGTTCACGTGTAGTATATTGAAAAGATTATTAAACGATGTCAAATTACTGCGCTGCACCTTGGTCTCTCCACACACACGAACGTGACAGAATGACCCACCACAATGAGACCAAGCAGCACAATTTTTATTTTTTATTTTTATTTATTTCACCTTTATTTAACCAGGTAGGTCAGTTGAGAACAAGTTCTCATTTGCAACTGCGACCTGGCCAAGACAAAGCAAAGCAGTGCGACAAAAAACAACACAGAGTTACACAGTAAACAAACATAGTCAAAAACACAATAGAAAATCTATATACAGAGTGCAAAATGTAGTGCAAAATGCAGTAAGGTTAGGAGGTAGGACAATAAATAGACCATAGTGGTGAAATAAATTACAGATTATTATCATTAACACAGGAATGAAGGATGTGCAAATTATGATGTGCAAATAGATATACTGGAGTGCAAGATTTGTGAAAATAACAAAAATAAATATGGGGATGAGGTAGTAGTGAGGGCTATTTACAGAAGGGCTATATACAGGTGCAGTGATCGATAAGCAGCTTTGACAACTGATGCTTAAAGTTATTGAGGGAGATAGGAACCTCTAGCTTCAATGATTTTTGCAATTCGTTCCAGTCATTGGCAGCAGCGAACTGGAAGGAATGGCGGCCAAAGGAGGTGTTGGCTTTGGGGGTGACCAGTGAGATATACCTGCTGGAGCGCATGCTACGGGTGGGTGTTGCTATAGTGACCAGTGAGCTGAGATAGGGCGGGGATTTACCTAATAAAGACTTATAGATGACCTGGAGCCAGTGGGTTTGGCGACGAATATATAATGAAGGCCAGCCAACGAGAGCATACAGGTCGCAGTGATGGGTAGTGTATGGGGCTTTGGTGACAAAACGGATGGCACTGTGATAGACTACATCCAATTTGCTAAGTAGAGTGTTGGAGGCTAGTTTGTAAATGACATCGCCGAAATCAGGGATCGGTAGGATAGTAAGTTTTACAAGGGCATGTTTGGCAGCATGAGTGAAGGAGGCTTTGTTGCGAAATAGGAAGCCAATTCTGGATTTAATTTTGGATTCGAGATGGTTGATGTGAGTCTGGAAGTTGAGTTTACAGTCTAACCAGATGCCTAGGTATTTGTAGGTGTCCACGTATTCTAATTTGGACCCGTCGAGAGTAGTGATGATAGTCCGGTGGGCGGGTGCTGGCAGCGTTCGATAGAAAAGCATGCACTTAGTTTTACTAGCGTTTAAGAGCAGTTGGAGGCCACGGAAGGAGTGTTGTATGGCATTGAAGCTTGTTTGAAGGTTAGTAAACACAGTGTCCAAAGAGGGGCCAGATGTATACAGAATGGTGTCATCTGCGTAGAGATGGATCAGAGAGTCACCAGCAGCGAGAGCGACATCGTTGATGTATATAGAGAAAAGGGTTGGCCCAAGAATTGAACCCTGTGGCACCCCCATAGAGACTGCCAGAGGATCGGACAATAGGCCCTCCGATTTGACACATTGAACTCTGTCTGCAAAGTAGTTAGAGAACCAGGCAAGGCAGTCACTTGAGAAACCAAGGCTGTTGAGTCTGCCAATAAGAATGCGGTGATTGACAGAGTCGAAAGCCTTGGCCAGGTCGATGAAAACGGCTGCACAGTACTGTCTTTTATCGATGGCGGTTATGATATCGTTCAGTACCTTGAGCGTAGCTGAGGTGCACCCATGACCAGCTCTTAAACCAGATTGCATAGCAGAGAAGGTACGGTGGGATTCGAAGTGGTCAGTTATCTGTTTGTTAACTTGGCTTTCGAAAACTTTAGAAAGACAGGGCAGGATGGATATTGGTCTATAACAGTGTGGGTCTAGAGTGTCTCCTCCTTTGAAGAGGGGGATGACCGCGGCAGCTTTCCAATCTCTAGGGATCTCAGATGATACAAAAGAGAGGTTGAACAGGCTAGTGATAGGTGTTGCAACAATTTTGGCTGATAATTTCAGAAAGAGAGGGTCCAGATTATCTAGCCCAGCAGATTTTTAGGGGTCCAGACTTAGCAGCTCTTTCAGAACATCAGCCGTCTGGATTTGGGTGAAGGAGAAGCGGGGGGGGCTTGGGCAAGTAGCTGCCGGGGGTGCAGAGCTGTTGGCCGGGGTAGGGGTAGCCAGGTGGAAAACATGGCCAGCCGTAGCAAAATGCTTATTGAAATTTTCGATAATCGTGGATTTATCGGTGGTAACAGTGTTTCTGAGCCTCAATGCAGTGGGCAACTGGGGAGAGAAGGAGAGAGAGGGAGAGCAGCGTCGTGAACGGGGCTCGAGACGGCGAAAAGCCCGAAGGCAAACCCAATACCAAAAATTTTGGGGAGCTATGGGGGTGGTCTGGTGTCAAGGAAGAAGCGGCAGTACCACTCTCCATGTGGATTGCGCCGAGGCCGGAGTATAAGGGGGGGGCAAAGTGCCGTGAGGAGGTGAGTGTGGCGGAATACCTGACGGGAGAATGGAGGAGTATAATGGAGCTATGCAGGCGTAATTGGGAGTGTGAGAGCGAGAGGAGGGAGCTGGAGTTAGTGGTGCCCAAGGTGAGCATCCCCAATCCGGGTCCGGTCGTCTGCTCCATTCCCATGCCAGAGCAGTCCGCTCCACCGGTGCCTAGTCCGGGTCCGGGTCCGGTCGTATGCTCCACTCCCATGTCAGAGCAGTCTGCTCCACCAGTGCCCAGTCGGGGTCCGGTCGTATGTTCCACTCCCATGTCAGAGCAGTCCGCTCCACCAGTGCCCAGGCCGGGTCCGGTCGTATGCTCCACTCCCATGTCAGAGCAGTCCACTCCACCAATGCCCAGTCTGGGTCCGGTCGTATACTCCGCCCCAGAGCCAGAGCAGTCCGCTCCACCGGGGCCCAGGCCGGGTCCGGTCGTCTGCTCTGCTCCAGTGCCAGAGCAGTCCGCTTCACCGGTGCCCAGTCCGGGGGGAGGGTTAGGGAGGCACTGGCTCCCCGCACCCGACCTCCAGTGCGTGCGCCCAACCAGGTGCCTCCAGTGCTGGCTCCACGCACACGACCTCCGGTGCGCCTCCCCAGTCCGGTATGTCCCGTGCCGGCTCCCCGCACCTGACCTCCAGTGCGTGCGCCCAGCCAGGTGCTTCCAGTGCCGGCTCCACGCACCCGACCTCCGGTGCGCCTCCCCATTCTGGTACGTCCCGTGCCGGCTCCCCGCACCCGACCTCCATTGCGTGTGCCCAGCCAGGTGCTTCCAGTGCCGGCTCCACGCACCCGACCTCCGGTGCGCCTCCCCATTCTGGTACGTCCCGTGCCGGCTCCCCGCACCCGACCTCCATTGCGTGTGCCCAGCCAGGTGCTTCCAGTGCCGGCTCCATGCACCTGACCTCCGGTGCGCCTCCCCAGTCCGGTACGTCCCATGCCGGCTCCCCGCACCCGACCTCCAGTGCATGGTCCTTTATTATTCATTATATACTGTACATAAATGATGTCTGTAACTCAGTGAAGAAATGCAACTTTAATTTATATTCTGATGACACAGTACTACATGCCACAGCCCCATCACTCGCTCAAGCATTTACATTCCTGCAGTCTCACTTTCAAATGCTTCAAGATGCACTTAGACTGGTGCTTATTTCAAGTAAAACTAAGTATATGGTATTTTCACGATCCAAAAGTATACAACTGGAAAATGTGAACATTGCTACCCATGATGGCTCTCTTTTGAAATATGTTCCCACCTATAAATACCTTGGAATTTGGTTAGACGATAATCTGTCTTTTAAAACTCATATAAATGAGCTGGTAAAGAAGCTGAAATTGAGAACTGGATTTCTTTTATATAAATAAATCTTGTCTGTCATCACAGCACAGAAAGGAAATTGTACAGGCCACTTTTATGTCAGTGCTTGATTATGGTGATGTTTTCTATATGCATGGATCAGCATCAGTACTGAAGAAATTGGATGCAGTGTATAATGCAGCGTTGCGCTTTGTTACTGGTGCAAACTTTTGCACACATCATTGCCTTTTGTACTCTTCAGTTGGCTGGGACTCCCTGACTTTTAGAAGGGCCAGACACGGGTTGATATTGGTTTATAAAGCTGTCTTACAGAAACTTCCTAACTATCTTAATTAAAAAATCCAGTGGTCAAACAGTATTTATCAGACTCGGTCTGACATGCTAGTGCTAGAGATACCCTGGATTCACTCGGAGTTAGGCAAAACGCCATTTGAATATCACTCATGGAATGAATTGCAGAAAGAACTCCAGTTAGATGTTTTGGTGCCTGTTAGACAGTTTAAATGTACATTACATTAACTTTTTATTATAAACTGTGATTGATTTTTGTAATGTGTGTTTTTCTTATAGAAATGTATCTATTTTAATTTTGTTTGGTTTTAAATTTGTATTAATTGCTGTGTTGTTTTTATTGTTGTATCACAGGGCACAACTGTAATAGAGACAGTCTCAGCTTGTTTCCCCTGTTTAAATAAAGGTTAATAATAAAAAATAAAATAATAATCCTGTAACCATATGTTACCATTTCAGGAAACTAGGTGTACGTTGCTAGTCACGATTTCACAGGAGAGCCATTTGAACGTTATATTTTATTTTTTTATCAAAATGCATTTTTTGGCAGAAATGTCTTATGGAACATGTGAACTTTCATGTCTCTTAATAACAAACTTGTACGCCATCTGTAAATACGGATACAATTTTTTAATTACGAGACTTGTTGGTTAAATAACAAAAATTTAGTCATTGCATAAGTATTCAGGTAAGAAAGAGTGATAGCCCCTCTGTATGAAGTGCATTTATGAGACACAGAGTCCTTTTTTACTGCTGTGAAGAAGAAACAAAATGAAAGAGTCCAGCGATGATTTGTCAGCAGAAAGCTGAGTGACTCACTCATTCATGGCTTTGGATCAATATAAATAAGTACCAACATTCTTTCTAATAGTCTTTAATAAAGAAATGTTAATCTACTCATGTTGTGTGTGTTCAATTATGTGTGACATTGTGGTTACAATGAAGAATGCAAACAAAATAAATCCTATTCATAATGAATAATCAGATGTGTGTTGCAAGCTTTATTTTTCCATATATTTTTTTGTACTCATTTATTTGATATTTTTAGACAATACAAAGAATACACATACAAATGAAAAATGCCCCTTAGATATTAATTTAGAATCCTCCAATCCTCTGAATTTAATAAGATCTACAGGGACATTTTATTGACCTGCAAGTATTTTCATTTAGAAGCCGCTTCTTAATGAGTTCCGAGAGCCGTGTCATAGCAATTATTATTTGATTATTCACCATGGCAACCACTTGTTAGTATAAAATAGAAAATTCTGTGCGTTTTTTATTTTTTTATCGAATTCAATAATATATTTGTTCCACTAGATGCTGTGTTTTTATTTACAGTAGTGATGGACAGCTGGAGGCATTTTTTTCCCTCACAAGCGTAGCAGGCTGTGAACCCTGCAAACAACGTTTCCATGATGGGCAATTAGCAGGACAAAGGGATAGTCTAATAGTTTGGCTAGCTGTGAAATAAAATCCCCCCACCTAGCAATGTATTAAGTACTCCAAACCTCATTCAACTGCAAAATGTTGGATAAAGCATATACTGTACAGTATTTGTTCATCAACATCTTTATGCTTTCATTAATCAAATTATGATAAAAGAAATAAGAAATGCGTATTTTGTTTTTCATGGAATAGAAACCATAATATTAATCAAATTAATTAAGCTACATTTCTACAAATCAATCCCATATAGCAGCCAATATTGTAATGCATTCATGAATTTCATCGCTTTAGCCGACATGTTGCGGTTCATCTGATGAAGGTGAACATGGATCAGATTCAAACTTTGAAGACCGAGGTGGAGTCATTGAAGGCAGACCAGCAGAAAGAGAAACATTCTCTGAGGCCAGAGATACGGGCGACAGCTGATGCATTGGTCCAGATCCAGGTGGTATTGGCGGAGAGTCACTCATCATTGGCGGAGAGTCAGGCGGCATTGGCGGAGAGTCCGGCGGAGAATGAAGAGGGTGAGGAACGAGATGGAGTCACAATCCATGCCAGGCACGCCTGTGAGCTCTAGAACTACTCCACCTCTGACAGGCAGAGTCAATATACGTGGTGGGTTCGTCAGGTCGTCGGTTCACCCTGACATTTACATTCCTCTTCTGACAAGAGAACTTGACAAACTGCTCACCAAGCACAGCAAGGGCCGTCCGGACCGTTATACTGTTCTGCTATTCCAAGGATGTGTAACCGAAGAGAGATACCACGAGTGGACACATGTTTACCATGCTTTCTATGTACTGTAGGCTATATTTACTTGTCAGACAGCACAGTAGCTTAATAAACATATACATTTTAAAATGTTTTTATGGCATGTCACTTCTCCCACCTCTGCATAGCCCACCAAATGCACTTGTTTTCTAACCACATCTGGATGGATCCATATCGAATTACTATGGGAATAAATATCACTGAATGACAGAGCATGGGGACTCAATCAATCAGATTTCTATGTGGAAATGTAAGGATTATTTTGCCCTTCACTCGCAGTTGCTTAGTAACCTAGGCCTACTCCCGACCAGTCACGTTGTACAGCGCCATATTTTCCTAACTGAAACCCTTAGGCCTACATCGGCTACAGTAAGAAATGCATTTTTGTTTTATTTATTACATTTACTTGTGTAATGTTATCGAATGTTGTTTAATTATTCAAGGCTCCCTTTGTTACTTCATTTTCGTTTTATAAATAAAATGCTTGAACAAATGAATTATACATATTGAAGTAGCAATTGAAAGATAAATTATCAAACCAAATGTGTGGACACAACAGTTCACCTGACACAAGACTAAAGTTAGAAATGTATCAATATCACAGACCTGATTTGCCCTAGCAAAAAATGTATCAGCCCCATACAAATATGTAAATGTACTATAATCCACATCATAAACAAATCAATCTTATAAAGTTTGCTTAACAAGTCCCATAATAAGTGTGCAATAATAGTATTTAACGTAATTTTTGAATGACTACCTCCTCTCTGTACCCCACACATACAATTATCTGTAAGGCCCCTCAGTCGAGCAAACACAGATTAAACTACAAAGACCAGGGAGGTTTTCCAAATGCCTCGCAAAGAAGGGCAACTATTTGTAGATGGGTAAACGTATACAACAACATTGTAGTTACTCCACAATACTGACCTAAATGACAGAGTGAAAAGAAGGAACCCTCTAAAGAATACAAATATTCCAAAACATGCATCCTGTTTGCAATAAGGCACTAAAGTAAAACTACAAAAAATGTGGCAAAGAAATTAACTTTATGTCCTGAATACAAAGTGTTACGTTTGGGGCAAATCTAACACAACACATCACTGAGTACCACTCTTCATATTTTCAAGCATGGTGGTGCTGCATCATGTTATGGGTATGCTTGTCATCGGCAAGGATAGATAACAATACATTCAATAGAACTAAGGACAGGCAAAATCCGAGAGGAAAACCTGGTTCAGTCTGCTTTCCAAAAGATACTGGGAGACAAATTCACCTTTCAGCAGGACAATAACCTGAAACACAAGGCCAAGTATACACTGGAGTTGCTTACCAAGACGACATCGAAGGTTCATGAGTGGCCTAGTTACAGTTTGGACTGAAAACGGCTTGAGAAAATATGGCAAGACTTGAAAATAAACAACCAATTTGGCAGAGCTTGAAAAAAAGTGTAAAAGAATAATGTTAAAATGTTATACAAACCAGGTGTGCAAAGCTCTAAGAGATTTACCCAGAAAGACTCACAGGAGTAATCACTGTAAAACGTGATTCTAACATACAGTATATTGACTCAGGGTGTTGAATAGTTACATTAGTAATCAAGATATATTATATATATATTTTTTTTTTTACAAATGTTAGTCTTTTTTTCCCACTTTGATGTTATAGTATTTTGTGTAGATTATTGTCATTAAAAAATACAATTGAATCAATTGTAATCCCACCTTGTAACACAACAACATGTGGAAAAAGTCAAGGCGTGTGAATACTTTCTGAAGGCACTGAAGTATATAGCAACATGCCATTTAGCAGACACTTTTATCCAAAGCGGCTTACGTCAGTGAGTGCATACATTAGTGCATGAGTAACACATACATTCTACATGAGTGCATACATTGTCCTTTCCAGCATTGTTCCAGCAACTATGGTGGATGTGTAGCCAGGCCAGTTTAGCACAGCTTGGTGTGAGAAGCCCTCTATAGTGAGTGTTGTTTGTAATGGTGAGTGAAAGCTGACTGTCAAACCTTGGCTGCGTCCCAAATGGCACTCTATTTCCTTTACAGTGCACTACTTTTGAGCCCAATCGCCCTGGTCAAAAGTAGTGCACTATACAGGGAATAGGGTGCCATTTGGGACACAAACCTGGCATTGCAGTGTCCCGAATTTCAACCAGCATTATTGCCGGTTCATTTCCTCGCAAACTAAAACTCTATATTTCTGTTTCCAATCCTCACGATTCTGCTGGGGCACTGATGAGGGGGTTTCTTAATTCAGTTGTTGGATGGTATATACTTAATGGCATAGGAAGCCAGAGGGAGAAAAACTTATGTTGGTGGAGTGTGTAATATGTGTGGCTGTAGCCGCACAGCACACGGCTAACCCCGCTGTAGTAGACTTGGCAGTCAGATCCACATCTCTGGGAGTGATTTCTTGCAAAGCTGTCCCAAATGAAACCATCTTGTTTTAATCAGGGATACTGGCTGTGATACCAGCAGTAGGAGCTGCGAGGACTTGGCAGTCAGTTGGCATCGCAGACTGTGGCAAAATACACAAATATTTTCACAGTAATTATGTGTCAAGTTAAACACTCCATTTAGGGCTTGGGCTGACTGGGCTTACTGGGGTGAGGGCATGCTGTTAGTCGGACGCTGGGGAGAGACCCCCAGCAAGACAAATTAGGCCACAATTTACACATCAGCAATGTAATGGACCACTTTGTATTTGTGAATGCTCATTGGATTGAGCAACATCATGTGGTCTTTGGCACGTACCTTTCTCAATGGAGAGACACTCTTCCAGTTCACAAGATTTCCATTTTGGTGGATAACCAAAGGACTAAGTCATCTTGAAATTATTGACTTGTCTTTTTTGCAGTCTCTCGTTTTTACAGGCACTCATGTAAATCTACATTGGCACCACTGCTCTGCAATGACAGACGGTCACTGTCTTGTTCCACAGTTCAACTAAGGCAGCTGGAATAAAAAAGGATAGAAAGTTTAAAAGAAAGATGGACTTCGGAACCACTTTTTGCTGACATATCGGTCAGAAGGATAAAGGAAGAATGGACCACTGAAACTAATCCCACTTCCATGTCTATCTTTGTGTATAAGAAGCATTTCATAGACATCCAAGAGATCCTATCATAAAAGGAAACCAGTAACACGAGACACGTGATTCAGTATCAATGCAATAAGGATGACATAACACCCATACTAACAGGCCAAGATACATTACCTTAATCTTAAACTCAAAGTAATCCCATGGATATAGAACACTGATACACTGTATTGTATATGAGTAACCCTGTTCATAACACATGAAGTGGCAACAAAGTGCTGTGATGTGTTGTGAAAAGTGTTGTGTCATTCCTAAATAGAATTATATATGTAGGCTTTATGATCTGAAGCTGTGCGCAGGAAGCTTTTCTCTCAGCAATAAGGCTATGACGCTCTTGTTTCACCAGCAGTGACAACGCTCCTCAGAAAGAATATGCTCTTTAGCAAAAATGTAGCCATAGATTTTCAAGTAGATTTAAGTCAAAACTTTGCTTTGGAAAGTTTGGTGCAGGCGGCTGTCAGGTAGAATTTGAACCTGAATATCTTTTTGTTTAACACATTGGTCAAAGACAAAATGAATTATGGCTGTGTTTAGTCTAGTGTTCTCAACCTTTGCGAGGCCTCAGGAAGACCCTGAGACCCTCAAGTGATCCTTGAAAAAGTCTAAGATTGTCATTTTAATCCATAGAGCCGTGAAGAGGAAGCTTATTGGATGTTGATCTCTTCTTGGCTGGGTCCTCATTTGGGAACAAAGTAAGAAAGATGCATTCCTTGTTGTTAAGAGTCTCTTTCTGCTCTTGCAGACGCACCTACAACAAATGTAATCAGTAAGCCCAAAATACCTCAAATATAATAGAAGATCACTGTTGGCACACTAACATGTGTTTGAAAAATCTAGATCCAAATGTAATTTCATACTTTGGGTGTCCACAATGAATACATGCATATGACTATAATACAGCGGTTCCCAAACTTGAGGTCCGGACACCATGTGGGATTGAGTGATCAAACAACGGGGTTGTGAGGGAAAATCAATCAAACCTCTGTAATTTCATTTGATACAACCTAAATATTCTGTCTTTGTATGAAGATGAGGAGTCTCAGGGTCTCATAAAATAAAAGGTTGAGAACACCAGGTCTGCCTCAATTAGGTTGCGAATGTCTTGAGACAGCTCTTTGCTTTTACCCATCATGAGATGTGTCTTGTGTGACACCTTGGCAATGAGACCTTTTTGTAGGCCATCAGTTGGGACTGAACCAGCTGATATTAATTTGCACTGACAGGGGGCTGGATTGCTTTTTAATTACTGATAGTTTTCAGCTGTTGTCTTGGCTTTCCATGCCTTTTTGAACCTCCCTTTCTTCATGTGTTCAATACTTTTTCCCTGTGTCATTTCACATTATTACACATAACTTAATTTCTGAACTTATTTGTTTTGGTTTCTTTGTATGTATGGATTAATTGGGTTGTTACCAACATCTGGTGATACTTTCATGTCAGTAGCACCTTTGGAAATATATTTACTGAGAAGAATGGTGACGTGTTCAATACTTATTTCACCCGCTGTATATCCTTTGTAAATACTATGTACCTGATTTAAGGGTTTAACTTGAAAGTTGTAATGTTCTTCAAAATAATATATTGTATAATGTTCATGTAGGTACACATGAGCAAGCAGCTTGCTTTATGACAATCATTGGGAAAATACACTTCAATGTAGAATAACTGTTACAGCACCTATAAGTGTAATTACAATGTACTTTCAATTTAATTACATATTTCACCGGATATATCAAAATGTCAGTTATTACAATGTTGTTATATAGGAAAGTATCATAACTACAAAGTTTCTCTACAGGAACAAAGCACTTAATATAAAGTGAAACACGTCATGAATTACTCATGTAATTACAGTCCTATGTAGTTTCAATGTTACAACGATGGCAAACACCCAGTACAGTAATTGTAGTTATGATCAATGGGAATCCATCTCAATCTAGGTAAAACGTTGTTACAGCACCTTAAAGTGTACAACAGCGCTGTTTACTCTCAATATTATTACATATTTTGCAAGGTATATCAGAAGTTTAGTTATTACAATGTCGTTATGAAGAAAAGTATTGTAAATACAACGTTACTACGCAGGAACAAGCAACTTAATGTACTTTCTGTGATTATCTTTCATGGAATGTGTACAGACTGCTCTTGCCACTAGAGCAAGAGTCAACCCCTCACAAAATTTTGTTTAGTTTTTGTTTAGAATTTACAGCCAGAACATGCTGTATCCTTAATAGTTAAATAAAGGTTAAATAAAAAATATGTAATACATTTTGACAAGCTGTTTGGATGACGAGCTGTCTGCGCTTGTAAAAATCAGCGCTGTTGTCCGACTCACACATCTTGTCAACATGGTCTCCTGAAACATAAAGTGAGAGTTAGTCATATGTTACAGAACAAACCTTTTCCAGTTTCACATTAAGATAATTATTGCTGAACCTGACTGTGCGGTGCATGCAGCCCACCGACGACCCGCCAAAACCTGTTAAACAATTAATTTTTCCCCCACATTATTTCTGTTCAGGTAATTTAACAATAGGGCTATCAAAGCATTGAATTGAATCCCTCCATTTCCCACTCACTGGCACTCCTACTTGCTCGTCCAACATTTCCTCATCTCCCACCCCTTCTAAAGAGACTAGCCCCAATGCTCCTCCCTCTTTATCGCCTGCAGGTGGTCCGAGGTGCTAAAGGAGCTCCTTAAACTTGACCCCAAAAAAACATCTGGGTTAGACCCTTAGTTCTTTAAGGTTTAATTATTATTACCTTTATTTAACTAGGCAAGTGTTAAGAAGCTATTCTTATTTACAATGACGGCCTACCTCGGCCAAACCTGGGCCAATTGTGCCCCGCCCTATGGGACTCCCAATCACAGCCGGATGTGATACAGCTTGGATTTGAACCAGAGACTGTAGTGATGCCTCTTGCACTGAAATGCAGTGCCTTGGAAGGCAGCCAGTGTGCATCCTTTATTTAAAGGGGGAGATCAAGCTGATCCTAACTGTTATAGGCCCATTTCTATTTTGCCATGTTTATCAAAAGTGTTGGAAAAACTTGTCAATAATAGACTAAATGTCCTGATGCTGGTTTAAAATGTTTGGGAGCAGTTCTTGATGTCCTGTACTCGTGCTCCTGGAATGCACAGCATTTTTGCTCCAGGGACTGAGACATTTCTCACCATTGAGCTGCCTAGAGAAGGGAATAAAGAAAACTTGACGATGAAGCCGCTGCTGGAGTTAACGTAGTTGGAGTCACTCCCATCAGCTTAGCAGCATTGCGCTGCCTTCGGGTTCCACGACTTGTGACATGGGACCAGCGCTGATTGGAATAGTCTTCTTGCTGTTCTCCATCTACTTCATTACAAGATGGAGGAGGAGAATCAGATGGAAACGACTTGGTTGGCAGGCAAGTTCCAGATAGCACAGGCCATTTGCTACTAGCTAGCTGGTAGCAGATGTTGACACAAACACTAAAAATAAAACCAAGTAGAACTTAGGTAACAGTGTGCCATTCAGGGGGTGAATGCGAAAGACAAAAGATTGTTAGGGCAGAGACATGAGCATCTCCTCATTATATACACATCTCTGGCTTTACAAACCAAAGACTAAGCAGACTTAACAATGGCCAGTTTGGAATGTTGAGGTAATTGAATAGGAGTCTAAGGGAGCTTTTGGGGTATTAAAAGGTCTGTAATATGGGGTGGGTGCTCAGTCCACTCCTGTACTCCCTGTTCACTCATGACTGCATGGCCAGACCAACACCATCATCAAGATTGCAGATGACACAACAGGGGTCGACTTGTTCACTGACAATGATGAGTAAGCCTATAGAGAGGAGGTCAGAGACATGGCTGTGTGGTGCCAGGACAACAACCTCTCCCTCAATGTGATCAAGAAAAAGGAGATGATTGTGGACTACAAGAAAAGGAGGACCGAGCAGGCCCCCATTCTCATTGATGGGGCTGTGGTGCAACAGGTTAAGAGCTTCAAGTTCCTTGGTGTCCACATCACCAACAAACTATCATGGTCCAAACACACTAAGACAGTCGTGAAGAGGGCATGACAAAGCCTATTTCCCCTCAGGAGACTGAAAAGGAGACTGGCATGGGTCCTCAGATCCCGAAAAGGTTCTACAGCTGCACCATCGAGAGCATCCTGACTGGTTGCATCACCGCCTGGTATGGCAACTGCTCGGCCTCCGACCGCAAGGCACTGCAGAGGATAGTGCATAAGGCTCAGTACATTACTGGTGCCAAGCTTCCTGCCATCCAAGACCTCTATACCAGGTGGTGTCATAGGAAGGCCCTAAAAATTGTCAAAGACTCCAGTCACCTTATTCATAGACTGTTCTCTCTGCTAATTCACGGCAAGCAGTATCGGAGCTCCAAGTCTAGTTCCAAAAGGCTTCTTAACAGCTTCTAACCCCAAGCCATAAGACTCCTAAATAGCTAATCAAAGGGCCACCAGACCCCTTTTTTACGCTGCTGCTACTCTCTGTTTATTATCTATGCATATACATGCACATATTACCTCAATTACCTCAACTAACCTGTGCCGCCGCACATAGATAGATAGATAGATAGATAGATAGATAGATAGATAGATAGATAGATAGATAGATAGATAGATAGATAGATAGATAGATAGATAGATAGATAGATAGATAGATAGATAGATAGATAGATAGATAGATAGATAGATAGATAGATAGATAGGTACTTTATTGATCCCCCGGGGGGGGAAATTTTTGTGACTATTGGAAGCTTTTGCTTCTAGTTTATTTGTTTGTACTTTGTTCTTTTTTTATCATTCTAAAAGTAAAAATTACTTGAAGTTTATGCTTCAAGTAATTTGAAGCATAAACTACTCCTCTGCACTTGGGTCTCAACATCCTCAACCGTGAGTTAGTTCACTCTGGAGGAACACCAGCTCTGTATCTAGGAGACCGGGGTTCTAATCCTGCTAAAAGACACATTCCAGGTCTTAGTCCATAGTCCCTGGTCCTATATCATTACAGCAAGACTGAACCAAAAGATGGACCCAGCAGAGGATCAAGGTCCTCCATCAAATGTGGAGAGAATATTATCTGAGCTCACCAATCAAGCTACCGCAATTTAACATCACGAACAGAAGCTCACAGAGATTCTTCAGCGTTTGAACTTTCTAGCTTTGCCTCAAAATCCTCCGTCCCAGGAGGCTCCTGAGTTACCCACGCCACCTCTGGCACCTCCCACCGTTCCTCAACCTATTTCGGCAGTTCATCTTCTTGAGCCCAGGCTTCCACCTCCTGAGAGATACGATGGAAATACCATGGTCTGTCGAGGCTTTATCACTCAATGCTCCCTAGCCTTCCAACTTCAACCCAGTAGTTTTCCTACAGACAGCAGTCGAGTGGCTTATATCATCATCTTACTGACTGGAAGAGCTTTGGAATGGGCTACGGCTCTCTTGGAACATTGTTCACCATTCACTTCTAACTCTGAGCAATTCCTAGCAGAGATGAGGAGGGTATTCCATCATCCAGGAGGAGGAGTCGGAAATGACCAACGATTACTTCGACTCACTCAAGGAACGCGCAGCGTAGCAGAAATGGCTATTGAGTTCCGTACCCTGGCAGCGGAGAGTGGCTGGAATGAACAGGCTCTTCAAGCAGCATTTCATCAGGCTCTTGCACCTGAGCTAAAAGATGAATTGGCCTTCCGAGATCCTGCGCCTAACTTAGATTATCTTATTGATGTCGCCATCCGAGTGGATAACCGAATTAGGGATAGGAGGTCTGAAAGACAACAAGACCGAGTCACAGCCCAAGGCAACGTCAGTCCAGTTCAACCTGCTTTCCAAACTCTTTGCACAGAGGAACCCATGCAGCTTGGGAAGAATCGCTTATCACAATCTGAATGAGACAAACGTATGCGGCAGCGGCGCTGTCTGTACTGTGGAGAACTGGGGCATTTTCGAACTCATTGCCCTGAACTTGTGGGAAAAGAGATTTCTCGTCCAGAGAGAGGGGGGCTGAGACGAGAGAAATAATTAACCCCCGATCTTCAGCTGGATTTTCGACGGTGATGCATGTCTCCTGGGGCAATGGTTGGCATTTGTCGACTCGGGCGCTGCTGGCAATTTCATGGACAGTACTCTGGCTAGGAGCTGGAAGATACCACTCATAACTCTCCAGGAGAAGCTCATGATAACATCCTTAGACAACAGACCTCTGGGGTCCGGCCAGGTAACACACCGTACCATTCCCATTTCAGTTGAAATAGACTCTCATCAAGAATCACTGTCTTTTCTTCTTATTGACACACCCGAGTTCCCAGTTATCCTTGCTTACCCTTGGCTAGTTTCTCACAATCCTCAGATTGACTGGCCGACTAGCAGTTTCACCAGATGGGGATGTGCATGTCCAACGGCTGGAATTCGTTCATCTCCTGATTCTTTTTTGGGGCCTAAACGACAACCCTGGATCCAACATGAGTCCAACACTCCAAGAACCAAGGTACTAGCCGTCCCTCAAGTTAAACTTACACCCCCTGCTCTGGTTGTTCCTTCTCTTGACCTACCTCGAGTTCCCCAGGTATATGTCGATCTCCAGGATGTGTTTAGTAAGTCCCGGGCCGATACTCTTCCTCCTCATCGACCCTACGATTGCGCCATTGAATTGTTGCCAGGATCTTGCCCTCCAAGAGGTAGACTTTTCTCGTTGTCAGGTCCAGAGAGGTTGGCAATGGATGAGTACATTCAAAAGGCACTAGAGAATGGATTTATTCGGCCTTCCACGTCACCGGCAGGGGCTGGCTTCTTTTTCGTGGGCAAAAAGGATGGAGGTCTTCGCCCATGCATTGACTATCGTGGCCTAAACAACATCACAGTAAAGAACCGATACCCTCTGCCACTTATGGCCACAGCCTTTGAACTCCTCCAGGGCGCTACCATCTTCACTAAGTTGGACCTCCGGAACGCGTACCATCTGGTGAGAATTCGGGAGGGGGACGAATGGAAGACGGCGTTCAACACCCCTACTGGGCATTATGAATATCAGGTGATGCCCTTCGGGCTAGCAAATGCCCCGGCCGTCTTCCAAGCCCTTATCAATGATGTCCTGAGAGAGATGTTGAACCAATGTGTGTTTGTATACCTCGATGATATCTTAATATTTTCCCAGAGTTACGAAGATCACGTTCAACATGTCCGGCAGGTTCTGTCTCGTCTGCTCTCAAACAACCTCTTTGTCAAGCTAGAGAAAAGTGAGTTCCATGTCACTACAGTCTCTTTCTTGGGTTTCATACTTTCATGCGGCAGTGTACAGATGGATCCCAGCAAGGTTCGTGCGGTCCTGGAGTGGCCCCAGCCTGATTCATTGAAACAAGTCCAACGCTTCCTGGGGTTCGCCAATTTTTATAGGAGATTTATTTGAGGCTTCAGTTCCATTGCAGAACCTCTCACAGCTCTCACCAGGAGGTCTAGCACACCCTTCCAGTGGACCGAGAAGGCTAACCAGGCGTTCGAACGACTCAGACAGCTATTTACTTCAACTCCCATATTGACTCTACCAGATCCTGAGTTATCGTTTACTATCGAGGTGGACGCATCAGACGTGGGTGTGGGAGCTGTTCTTTCCCAAAGAGCGACTAGGGACAATAAACTCCATCCTTGTGCCTTCTTTTCACGTCGGCTGACAGCAGCAGAGAAGAACTATGATATTGGGAATCGGGAGTTGCTGGCAGTTAAGCTGGCTTTGGAGGAATGGAGACACTGGCTGGAGGGGGCTAAACACCCATTTCTGATATGGACAGACCACAAGAACCTCACTTACATCCAGGGAGCCAAAAGGTTGAATCCTCGCCAAGCTCGGTGGGCCCTTTTCTTTAACCGTTTCGACTTTGTCCTCTCTTACAGACCCGGTTCCAAGAATACAAAGCCCGATGCTCTGTCAAGGCAGTTCGAGTCACAGGAAGAGGAGGACCGGTCATACCAAGGTCCAGAGTGCTGGCAGGCATCCAGTGGGACTTGGAGACGGCAGTACGGAAGGCTCAACATCGCCAACCTGACCCAGGTAATGGCCCATCGGGCCTCCTCTTTGTGCCAAACACCGTCAGGTCCAAAGTACTGCAGTGGGGTCACGCCGCACCTTCATCTGGACATCCGGGAGTCCTTAGAACCCTGAAGCGGATCCAATCCAAGTTCTGGTGGCCCAACATGGGAACCGATGTCCGGAGATTTGTTGCCGCATGTTCCACTTGCGCCCAGAATAAGGATCCTAGAGCCCTCCCTCAAGGTAAACTACATCCACTCCCTATCCCGAGACGACCCTGGTCCCACATATCCATGGATTTTGTTAATGGCCTACCCAATTCTCAAGGTAACACAGTGATTCTTGTAGTAGTCGACAGATTTTCAAAGGCATGTCATCTCATTCCCACTAAAATTCCTACAGCAGGCCAGACTGCGGAACTTCTCATGCAACATGTCTTTAGAATTCATGGTTTTCCGCAGGATATGGTGTCTGATCGGGGTTCCCAGTTTACCTCAAGATTCTGGAAGGCTTTTGGACGTCTAATCGGTTCCACCATCAGCTTGTCCTCAGGGTTCCATCCCCAATCCAATGGCCAGACAGAGAGAGTGAACCAGGAGATTGAGAAGACCCTCAGGTGTCTCGTCTCGAACAACCCAAGTACATGGAGTTCCCAGCTTGTCTGGGCGGAATTTGCTCATAACACCCTCCATCACTCATCATTGGGCATGTCTCCATTTGAATGCCAGTTTGGGTTACCCCCCTCTCTGTTTTCTGAACAGGACCTCCAAGCACAGGTTCCAGCAGCGGCCCAGTTAGTCCGGAGGTGCCGGGGGATCTGGCGGAGAGCTCGAGCAGCCCTGTTAAAGTCGTCCCGGGAACAACAGAAACAGGCCAATCGACGTCGGCGGATAGGTCCGTCATTCCGCCCTGGACAGAGAGTGTGGCTTTCAACTAAGAATCTTCCATTGCGCCTCGAGTCACGGAAACTAGGCCCAAGATACGTTGGTCCTTTCAAGATCCTCAAGAAAATAAACCCAGTCTCTTATCGACTCCTATTGCCCAGGTCCATGCGCATACACCCAACATTCCATGTCTCATGCCTCAAACCTGTCATCTACTCTCCTTTGTCTCCTGTAGGTAGACTACCTCCAGTTCCTCGGATGGTGGAGGGGCAACCGGTTTACTCCGTGCAGAGATTATTGAACATGCGCAAAGTACGGGGAGGGGTCCAATATTTGGTTGACTGGCAAGGCTATGGTCCAGAAGAGCGCTCATGGGTACCAGCTAGAGACATACTGGACCCAGACCTCATCAGGGACTTCCACAGACAACAGTCGAACCGCACTAAAAGGAACGTCAGGAGCCGTTCATCAAGAGAGGGCTCCTGTAAGACTTTATCAGGCAATACGTCCTCCAACCACTAGGGGTCACACTCCTGCCAGGACCAGCGGTATGGCCCCCAGTCACTAGGGGGCGCAGGAGGTCTTTTTCCTGCAATCCTCCTCCCAGTTGCCAGGGGGAAACCATAGGCAAGAACTGTTGTAGTTAGCAATCATTGTTGATGATACTCACCTGTGTAAGGCCCTATTTAAGTTTGCCTTTTGTCATTGTTTTTTGTTCAGTCTTGAGCCTACCTGTACCCGAGTGTCCCGTGAGTTTGCTGTGAGCCATTGTGCTCATTTTGGTTTTCCTTTTTGTGACTATTGGAAGCTTTTGCTTCTAGTTTATTTGTTTGTACTTTGTTCTTTTTTTATCATTCTAAAAGTAAAAATTACTTGAAGTTTATGCTGCTCGTCTCCTTAAGATTTTTGCTACTCCTCTGCACTTGGGTCTCAACATCCTCAACCGTGAGTTAGTTCACTCTGGAGGAACACCAGCTCTGTATCTAGAGACCGGGGTTCTAATCCCGCTAAAAGACACATTCCAGGTCTTAGTCCATAGTCCCTGGTCCTATATCATTACAAATACCCTCACTCATATGTACCGGTACTTCCTGTATATAGCCTTGCTAATGTTATCTTACTGCTGCTGTTTAACTATTTGTTACTTTTACTTTCTATTTTTCATTTTGTTTAAGCATTGTTGGTTAAGGGCTTGCATTTCACTCTAAGGTCTACACCTGTTGTATTCCTTGTCTAAAGAAACCAGGTCAGAGGAACGATTTAACAGCTAGTAAGGTTTAGAGACACAGCTCTAGAGTCAAACTTACATACACTTGGGGCCAAAAGTTTGGAATATTACTCATTCAGTGTTTTTTCTTTATTTGCTGTAACGAATGCCCCGCGCAGAGCACCGGTCCCTCCTCCTCTCCAGCGATCATCCTCGCCGGCGTTCTAACCGGCGGTCGGAGGAAGATGGTAGCAACACCCTGATGACCCACACCTGTTCCTCATCGGTCATCAGGGTCACTATTTAACTCCATGTTTTTCTGTTCAACCCTTGCGGGTTATTAGTCTTTCTTTGTGTGTTGCTGTCTTTCATGTTTATTAAATCTTATATACGTCTATTTCCTCTTTCTCGTTCATTCTTAGCCTCATCACTCACTTTCACCCCTCGCAATATCACAGAATAACCCGCCATACCAGAGGCACCTTTTATTTTATTTTTTTTCAGCTACCTGTTGTCGTCTTCACCGTTAACTCTTTTCTTTTCTCACGCATATCCCTAGGTCTCCATGGAAGGGCACGGAGGGGGAGCTGGAGCACCCGGCAGGTCACCAGAGCTGGAGGAGAGGCTCCAAGCCATGGAGGCACAGGTCGCCGGGTTGGTTACTGCTCTCGGGGATCTGATGTCTCTCATGACGGCACGATCGAGCGGGGAACCCCCGGTGACGTCACAGGGAGTCACTGCGCCCCCGGCACCCGATCGTGTGGAGTCTCGGCACGTCCCGAGAGGAGAACTCCGGAGAGCCACCCCAGACAAGTATGATGGCAATCCGGAGGGTTGTCGTGGGTTCCTTCTTCAGTGCGAGCTGTATTTGGGAGATCAGCCAGTGCCGGACTCGGAGAAGGTCCACACGATGATCACTCTCCTCACGGGGCGTGCACTCGAGTGGGCAAAGTCACTGTGGGAGAGCGGATCCGAAGAGTTACGGTCGGTTCCTAAATTCGTCGCTCAGTTCCGAGCTGTATTTGACCATCCAGCGGAGGGGAGAGATGCGGGCGAGCGGATTATGCGCCTTGCCCAGGGGAGGGGCACGGCCTCGGAGTATGCTCTGTCATTCCGGAAGCTGGCGGCGTCCAGTGGATGGAACGAGCCGGCTCTTAGGACCGCCTTCCGGAGGGGGCTACGGGTGGAGGTCCAAATGGAGCTGGCCTGTGAGTCAGTCCATGCCCCTGGACGCCTACATCGCCCGGGCCATTGCCATCGACGGTCAGCTCCGAGACCGTGACCAATTGGCGCGCCGCGCGCATTCTCCCCTTCCTCGATCCGAGCCGGAACATGAGCCGATGGAGGTGGGGATCACGAGACTCTCCGCGGAGGAGAGAGAGCGACGGAGTCGTCAGGGGCTTTGTCTGTACTGCGGGGAGAGGGCATGCCCCTCTGTGCCAGCAGGACGCAGGAAAGGGGTAAGTGGCCGGATGGCCCAGGTGGGCACAGTAAGTGTTTTACGGGCCGAAAAAATCGCTAGACCTTTCTGCTGTTCAGTTGTGCTGTCTGGTGGCTTCCCCGATCATGTGTCCACAGCCCTGATTGACTCCGGAGCGGCGGGGAGTTTCATTGACCGGACTTTAGTAGACGCTCTCCGGCTGCCGTTGCGCCGTTTGAGGTCCTCCCTGCCAGTTCAAGCTCTGGATGGGCGGCCGGTGGGTTCCGGTTCCATTACCCACGTTACCCGTCCAGTCACCCTCACCATACACGGCTGCCATCGAGAGAGACTGGAATTGCTGGTGATCTCGTCATCCATACATCCGGTCATCTTGGGACTTCCCTGGCTCCAGCAGCACAACCCTACCATCAGCTGGAGTGCACAGAGGATTCTGGGATGGTCGGATAAATGTAGGAAGACCTGTATTACAACGACGGTAGGGGCTACATCAGTGGAGAGTCCGGAGAGTGCCCTCACGGGGAACATTCCGCCCGAATATGAAGATCTACGCGGGGTGTTCTCCAAAGAAAAAGCCAAATGTCTCCCTCCACACCGTGCTTGGGACTGTGCCATCGACCTGTTGCCTAGTGGTGTGCCTCCCCGGAAACGTATATATCCGCTCTCTATGGTCGAAACGGATAATATGGAGCAGGGGCATATTCGCCATTCTACGTCCCCTCCTTCAGCTAGCTTTTTTTTTGTAAAAAAGAGGGACGGGGGATTAAGGCCGTGCATTGACTATCGCGGACTAAATGAGGTGACAACGAAGTTCCGATATCCAATGCCCCTCGTTCCTGCGGCCATAGAGCAGCTACGGGGAGCGCGTTTCTTCACCAAGCTAGACCTCCGGAGTGCATACAACCTTATACGAATCCGGGAGGGAGATGAGTGGAAGACCGCATTTAGCACGGCGTCAGGTCACTATGAATACCTAGTGATGCCATACGGACTCGCCAATGCCCCAGCGGTATTCCAGTCTTTTCTGAATTAGGTATTTCGAGATATGTCGGGGAGGTATGTAGTCGTATATATCGATGATATCCTAGTGTACTCCCCGACGTTCTCAGAACACGTGACGCACGTTCGTGCTGTCTATTACAGAATCAGCTGTATGTCAAGGAGGAAAAATGCGCCTTCCACCAAACGGCCATCTCCTTTCTCGGGTACCGTATTTCTCCGGAGGGGGTGAAGATGGAGGAGTTGAAGGTGGAGGCAGTCAGGTCATGGCCAGTCCCTCAGGACATAAAAGGGCTCCAAAGCTTCCTTGGTTTCGCCAACTTTTACCGCCGGTTTATCAAGGGCTATAGCTCCATCGCAGCGCCACTCACGTCGTTGTTGAAAGGAAACCCTCAACGCCTCACCTGGACCCCGAGTGCAGAGAAGGCATTTCTCGACCTGAAGGGCCGATTCACCACCGCTCCTCTGCTCCGCCACCCAGATCCGCTGAAGCCCTTCACGGTCGAGGTAGACGCATCAGAGGTCGGGGTAGGGGCGGTCCTCTCCCAGCAGCAGGGGAACCCTCCCCTGCTATACCCCTGTGCGTACTTCTCCAAAAAGCTGACTGCTGCGGAGAGGAACTACGACGTGGGTGACCGAGAGCTACTGGCGGTAAAGTTGGCATTGGAGGAGTGGAGACACTGGCTAGAGGGCGCTCATGAGCCGTTCACTGTCCTGACGGATCATCGGAACCTGGAGTACGTCAGGGCAGCCCGGCGTCTTAACCCCCGACAGGCCCGCTGGACTTTGTTTTTTGAGCGCTTCCAGTTCACCCTGACCTATCGCCCGGGAACAAAAAACGGCAGGGCGGACGCACTCTCCCGCATCCACGACCGGGGGGCAGAGACGAGGCAGGACATCCCGATCCTGCCTCCATGTATTGTAGGACCCGTCTCCTGGGACATCGATACGGAGATCCAACGAGCAGGGAGACGGGATCCTACCCCAGCAACCTGTCCTCCGGGGAAGGTTTACATTCCAAGGAGAGTGCGGGGAAGGCTGGTAACCTGGGCACACACAACACCTGCCACCGGGCACCCAGGTATCAGTCGGACCCTGGAGGCGCTCCGGGAAAAGTATTGGTGGCCGGGCATGGGGAGGACTGTGCGTCATTATTTACAGTCTTGTGTGGTGTGCGCACAGTCCAAGGCGCCGAGAACGGCTCCAACAGGAAAGCTCCATCCCCTACCAGTACCTCAGCGGCCGTGGACTCACATCGCGGTAGATTTCCTCACAGATCTACCGCCAGCAGAGGGGAAAACCACCATCGCCGTGGTAGTGGACAGGTTCTCTAAGATGGTACGCTTCATACCACTACCTGGCCTCCCCTCTGCTCTCCAGTTTGCTGAGGTGCTTTTTCAACAGGTCTTCCGACAGTATGGACTTCCGGAGGACATCGTATCTGACCGGGGTCCCCAGTTCACCTCTCGTGTGTGGAAGGCGTTCATGTCCAAACTGGGGGCCGTGGTCAGTCTCACATCCGGGTACCACCCTCAGGCGAATGGGCAAGCAGAGTGCACCAACCAAGAACAGGGGAGATTCCTTCGGGCGTATTGCATGGAACAGCCAGGTGAGTGGACCCGTTTCCTTCCCTGGGTGGAATACGCTCAGAACTCCCTACGCCACGCCTCCACTGGTCTGACCCCCTTCCAGGTGGTACAGGGTTTTCAGCCCCGTTTGTGCCCCTGGGGGAGGGGTTCTGGTGAGGTTCAGGCGGTGGAGGAGTGGTTTGGTAGGGCTGAGGGAGTCTAGTCCGCTGCTAGGGTCCGTCTGCAGCAGGCGGTTCAGCAGCAAAAAACACAGGCGGACAGGCGGCGGAGTGAGGCTCCAGTGTTCCACCCAGGGGATAAAGCCTGGCTGTCCACGAGGAACCTCCAACCTCCACGAGGACCATTCACGGTCCTTCGGAGAGTGAACGAGGTCACCTATAGGTTGAGACTCACACCACCTTACAACAACCTGTCTCCCTCTTTCCATGTCTCTCTCCTCAGACCGGTGGTTCCTGGTCCACTAGGGGGGTCCGGACCTGCAGTGGCGCCTCCACCACCAACGGAGGTAGCTGGGGGTCTGGCATATCGAGTGGACAAGGTGCTGGACTCTCGGCTACGGCAGGGTCGGATCCAGTACCTGGTGGACTGGGCGGGATATGGCCCTGAGGAGCGTAGCTGGGTTCGGGCGGCGGACATCTGCGATCCGTCGCTTACCACAGAGTTCCATGCTCGCCGTCCGGATCGACCAGCACCTCGCCCTCGGGGTCGTCCAGGAAGCCGGCGAGTGGCGACGTCGGGAGCCGCGCCTAGGGAGGGGGGTACTATAACGAATGCCCCGCGCAGAGCACCGGTCCCTCCTCCTCTCCAGCGATCATCCTCGCCGGCGTTCTAACCGGCGGTCGGAGGAAGATGGTAGCAACACCCTGATGACCCACACCTGTTCCTCATCGGTCATCAGGGTCACTATTTAACTCCATGTTTTTCTGTTCAACCCTTGCGGGTTATTAGTCTTTCTTTGTGTATTGCTGTCTTTCATGTTTATTAAATCTATTTCCTCTTTCTCGTTCATTCTTAGCCTCATCACTCACTTTCACCCCTCGCAATATCACAATTTGCACAATATTTTTTTGAAGACATCAAAACTATGACATGACACATATGGAATCATGTAGTAACCAAAAAAGTATTAAACACATTAAAATATATTTTATATTTGAGATTCTTCAAATAGCCACCTTTGCCTTGATGACAGCTTTGCATTCTCTCAACCAGCTTCACCTGGAATGCTTTTCCATTATTCTTGAAGGAGTTTCCACATATGCTGAGCACTTGTTGGCTGCTTTTCCTTCACTGCGGTCTGACTCATCCCAAACCATCTAAATGGTCAGACCAAAGGACAAATTTCCACTGGTCCAATGTCCATTGCTCATGTTTCTTGGTCAAAGCATGTCTCTTCTTCTTATTGGTATCCTTTAGTAGTGGTTTCTTTGCAGCAATTCCACCATGATGGCCTGATTCACACAGTCTCCTATGAACAGTTGAGATGTGTCTGTTACTTGAACTCTGTGAAGCATTTATTTGGGCTGCCATCTGAGGCTGGTAACTCTAATGAACCTCTGCAGCAGAGGTATTTCTGGATCTTCCATTCCTGTGGTGGTCCTCATGAAGCTGGTTGAGAGAATGCCATGAGTGTGCAAAGCTGTCATCAAGGCAAATATTAAACATTAAATTCAGTTAAATTTAAATTAAATTAAATTTCCTTTAAGCCAAATAATATGGAAATCTGATAACTGAAGCTGTAATTATACAGTGTGCATTGTTACAACAGCTGACAGAGTCCTAACCTAGCTTTTTTTGGTGGTAGTAACTTCTGTCGTTACATGTAACAAGGTTACATATTAGGATGCATTGTTAACATGGTGCTACACAGGAGACTGCAAAAGTGTAATTACAAAACATGTTAGTTTTGTAATTACTTGGAACAAGACATCTTGTAATTACATATACATAAATCATGAGTAACAAGATGGCTGACTGAACACATCAGTGTAGATCACCTCAAGATAAAAACATAATATTCAATATCAGTAAGTTAGACTAAATATTAGCACTTCACAAACTGGTGGGTAATAACCTTCAATCTGGAAACACAAAACACATCATAAGGCTAGAGAAATGTATCGACAAATATTACGAAAACAAGCAACTCCCAAACATGACGGAGAGTAAAAAATGAGAACCAATCCCCAAAAGAAAACGCGACTCGATTTAAGCTTTTCACCACCGGGAATGGTAAGGGTGGAAACCGATCTGTTAAAATCGATAAATGACAAACTGGGCAGTAAGTTAGTAAAGATATAAAGGAGTTGAAGGCAAGCATCAAAATGAGCGATGAAAAAGCTGCCACAATGGAGAAAGAAACAGACTTAAAGGGAAAGTCATTATGATAGAAACGGACATTAATTAACATAAAAAAGAAAACATATTTCTGAGAGTAGCGTTACTTGACATACAGACTAGATCTATGAGAGAAAATCTCGTACTTGCTTGGTATTCAAGGAAGCGAAGGAGAAGTACCGGAAAGAGTAGTTAAGGAATTATTTCTTACAGCGCTTCAAACCCCACTCAATGCTGTTGATAAAATCCAACTCGAACGAGTTTTGGACAAAGAGGACAAAGATATGAGCGCCCAATCGTTGCCAAAGGCGCTTTCTTTAAGGTTAAAGTAATGGTTAAAAGCCTGGGTAAAAGACTCGCTGGCACGAAAATAGGCATGAATGATCAGTTCCCAAAGGAGAATGCAGAACGGCGCAAATTTCTGTACCCAATCTTCAAGGACAATCGGTTAAAAGGGAGACGTGTAGCTCTCATAGTCGATAAACTGTATATTGACAACCAAATGTTTCGAGACACAAAGACTACTCCGTGGCTATTCTTAAAACCACAAAGTTCTTAGATGAGTTGAATAATGGAATACCAAATACTAGACATGGTAGGGATTGTAGTAATAATAATAAAAAAAATAGATGGAAAAGCAATAAAATTAAACAATGTGAAATATACTACACTACACCATTCAAGATAGGGAATTATTTAAAATAATTATTTAACTTTCCATTTATAGTATTTTATAAATGGATAAGACTGCATTAGAAGAAAGGATAACTAGCAAAATGATACATGTTCAAATATAGCGAATTGGAACACAATAGTACTCAATCAACATGGCGGAGATAGAACACAGCAAACAGATGACATAGAAGGCACAGAATGCGGGTATGTGTGGATGTGTGGTGTGTTGGAAAAGTGTTGTGTTGAGTGAGAAAGGAAACGGTTGCCTATCCCAGAACCAATGTGTCATTGAGCAGGGGTTGCGAGCAAGAGCTTTCAATTTTGTGCAGATGAGGGATATACATTTTTAATTTAAATTTTATTTATTTATTTATTTATTATCCTATCATGATGGAACGGTCCCCAAACCTATACCCTAGCCACCCACCTGAGCCACCCACCTGAGCCACCCATACACTAAGGAGAAGTCCTTATCTGTTTCATGTGTTAACTGTAAGTTGCCTATATGCAGCCAAAACAGAAAGAGGAATGCGGACAGAGACCTACTAGAGCAGCACAGCACCCTCAAGATTCTGAGCCTGCCTGGCAAGTTTGGTCCTACAAAGTCAAAGCCCCCTGATGGGAGAGCATAATATACAAGGAAATTCTCAAAGCTGCTAATGAGAACCTTGACGACCTTGTACCTAGCCGTGGGGGGGGGGGTTCCGGTGGGGTGCCCCCACCCAGGTAGTGGCAGTGCTGACAACACTGGCTGCAGTAACCCATGGGGAGGGGGTCACACTCAGACAATCAGAGAGGGGGCATATTGTGACCCTGGTGACACAAAATAATCAAAGTTCTGACTGCACAGAGATGATTGGGAAATAAAATGCAAATTAATTATTTAAATCATACAATGTGATTTTCTGGATTTGAAGTGTACCTATGATACAAATTGCAGACCTCTACATGCTTTGTAAGTAGGAAAACCTGCACATTCGGCAGTGTATCAAATACTTGATCTCCCCGTTTTTTCTAATGATCAATTAGCCTTTTAAATGATAAACTTGAATTAGCTAACACAACGTGCCATTGGAACACAGGAGTGATGGTCGCTGATAATGGGCCTCTGTACGCCTATGTAGATATTCCATTACAAATCAGCCGTTTCCAGCTACAATAGTCATTTACAACATTAACAATGTCTACACTGTATTTCTGATCAATTTGATGTTATTTTAATGGACAAAAAAAATAGCTTTTCTTTCAAAGACAAGGACATTTCTAAGTGACCCCAAACTTTTGAATGGTAGTGTACATTTAGAATACATTTCAAAGATAATGTAATGGTGATGGTGGGTGGAATCAATAGCACGGACACACACGACGTCTCCCAGGATAGTAGATTTAATGAGAAACTCCAAAATATAAAACGGTCCCAACAGGGAAAAAAGGAACAGCACTGGGCCGAACAAAAAAATACCCTACCAAACAAATACTCCAAACACGCAGGTAGAATACAAGATATCCGGAGCAGACTGTAAAGTCTGACCGTAACAAGGGTTAATCACCGACATCACACAGGTGCCTGCCTACTCCCTAAATACCCCCCTAAATTCCCAAATAATAAACAGGTGCGTAGCTGCGTAGTTCACCTCCTCCTGGGATCTAGCACCCTCCATTCCCCCAACACTAGTTAATAGGAGGGAGACGCCGAACGCTGGATGGCGGAGGGTGGATTCAGCGTTGGTGTTACGGAGCCCCCCTCTCCAGGCGCTGCTCCAGCCGCGCCTCGGCGTCTCCCACAGGGACGGCCCCGAGGGTGGGGAGCTGGGCGGTCGGGACGGTGCCGGTGGAAGTCCTCCACTAGCGATGTGTCCAGTATGTCGCCGGACGCCTCCCACGATCGTTCCTCGGGGCCGCACCCTTCCCAGTCCACCAGATATTGGAGCCTTACTCTACGACGCCGGGAGTCCAACAACGAGCGGACTGTTTACGCCACCTCTCCCTCAATGTCCAGTGGAGGGGGTGGGGCGTCGTGGGTGACTGCGAGGGGCCCCGCCACCACCGGCCTAAGGAGTGACACATGAAAGGAGTTAGCAATTCTATAGCCCGGAGGCAACTGCAGCGTGTAGGTCACGTCATTGACCTGGCGGACCACCTTGAATGGTCCCACAAACCGTGGGCTTAATTTACGGCAGGGCAGGCGAAGCGGGAGGTCACGTGTCAACAGCCAGACTCGATCACCCGGTTGAAACTGCGGAGCATCCATACGCCTTCTGTCGGCCTGTTCCTTTTGTCTGCGTACTGCTCGCTGGAGGTGAGTGTGCGCACTGAAAGGGAGTTAGATTAGTCGAAGCATGACGTAATGAATTTTGGGCATACTCTGCCCAGGGTACATACCCAGCCCAGTCCAATGGCCTGTCGTGACAGTAGGTCCGTAAGAACCTCCCCAGCTCTTGATTCTGTCGTTCCACCTGTCCGTTAGATTGTGGTCTATAGCCTGAAGTCAAACTCACCGCGACCCCCAGTCGTTCCATGAAGGCTCTCCACACCCGCGAGGTAAACTGGGGTCCGTGATCGGAAACTATGTCCTCAGGTATTCCATAGTGCCTAAAAACATGCTGAAACAATGATTCCGCTGTTTGGAGCGCTGTAGGAATACCGGGCAAGAGGAGGAACCTGCAGGCTTTAGGAAACCTGTCCACGATGACCAGGATAGTGGTGCATCCCCTGGAAGGAGGGAGGTCAGTGACAAAGTCAATGGATATATGAGACCATGGTCTCTGGGGAATGGGCAGCGGATGTAGCTTTCCGTATGGTAAATGACGGGGAGATTTGGTTTGAGCACATATGGCGCATGACTGGACATATTCCCGAACCTCTCGACTGAGATGTGGCCACCAATATTTCCGGGATAACGTGTCTATGGTGCGTGCCATACCTGGATGTCCGGTAGCGGGTGACGTGTGAGCCCATGCAATGAGCCGGTCCCGGATCTCAGGGGGGACATACGTGCGGTCCGGAGGACACAAGGCGGGTGGTGGTTGATTGGCAAGGGCTCGTCTGATATCCTCGTCCACTCCCCAAAGTACTGGTGCCACAATGCAAGATGAGGGGAGAATGGGCGCGTCATCTGACACTCTCCTTTCACCCTCATAAATGCGGGACAAGGCATCCGCTTTAGTGTTCTTGGACCCCGGCCTGTAAGACAATGTAAATTCAAACCTTGAAAAGAAGAGAGCCCACCTGGCTTGACGAGAATTGAGTCGTTTGGCAGTTCTGATGTATTCAAGGTTTTTGTGATCGGTAAGGACGAGGAATGGGTGTTTGGCCCCCTCCAGCCACTGCCTCCATTGCTCCAACGCCTTCTTCACCACCAACAGCTCCCGGTCTCCAACGTCGTAGTTGCGTTCTGCAGGGTTGAGTTTATAGGAGAAGAAGGCACATGGATACAATTTAGGGTTAGGGTTACCTTGTCTCTGGGATAGCACGGCTCCGATTCCTACCTCAGATGCGTCCACTTCAACCTCAAAAGGCAGATTTGCGTCAGAATGTTTCAGGAGCGGGGCGGACGTGAACTGTTCCTTTAAGCAATGAAAACTCTGCTCTGCCTCCGGAGTCCAGCGTACTTTCCCTGTTCCTCCCCTGAGAAGTGAGGTCAGGGGGGCTGCAATACTACTGAAATTGCGTATAAAACGCTGGTAGTAGTTGGAAAACCCCAAGAACCTTTGCAAAGCCTTGACATTGTGGGGAACAGGCCACTCCCTTACCGCTTGGATTTTGTCCTGATTCATGGTGACCCCTGCCGGGTTAATATCATACCCCAAAAAATAGATTTCCTTTTGATGGAAAACGCACTTTTCCGCCTTGGCATACAGGTGATTGTCTATGAGGCACTGCAGGACGGTCCTGACGTGGTTCACGTGTGCTTCATAGGATAGGGAGTAAATCAAGATATCATCGATGTACACGATGACGTAGCGCCCAATCAGATCTCTGAACACATTATTCACAAAGGCCTGAAATACAGAAGGGGCGTTAGATAATCCAAAGGGCATGACCAGATACTCATAATGGCCCGTAGGAGTGCAGAAGGCGTTTTTCCATTAATCTCCTTCCTTTATCCGAAACAAGTTGTAGGCGCTGCGCAAATCCAATTTGGTGAAGATACGGGCGCCATGCAACTGTTCGATGCTTGCGGTGATAAGCAGCAGAGGATACTTGTATTTGACAGTGATGTTGTTCAAACCGCGATAGTCTATACAAGGTCTCAGTCCTCCGTCTTTCTTCTTAATAAAAAAGAAGCTGGATGAAGCCGGCGAAACTGAATGCCTAATAAACCCCTGCTGAAGATATTCCTGGAGGTACACCTCCATGGCTTGCGTTTCTGCATATGACAGCGGGTACACATGACCCCTGGGCAGAGGCGCCCCTTCCAGAAGCTGGATCTGGTAACAGAGGGGTAGACGCATTGCCCGGACTCTCCATGGTATTGGTATTTACGGATACTGCTATACATCGTGATTGGCACGTAGGAGACCAGTCGAGTATAGCTCCCTGAGTCCAATAAATAATCGGATTGTGTAATTGTAACCAGGGCATTCCTAACACGACTGCATGGCGGGGAGTGTGTAATACCTTAAATGACAGGTTTTCCTGGTGCAATTCGTACCTGTAAAGGGACAGTCTCTTGCGTAACCGTCCCGCTCCCTAACGGTTTGCCATCTAAACCTTCCACTGCTAGGGGCTTAGCTAAGGGCCTCAATGGAATCTCCCATATGGCCACGATACGTTGGTCGATAAAGTTGCCCGCGGACCCGGAATCAATCAATGCCTGTAGACATGGCTGTTTATTAATGCCCTGTAGTACCACATCCACCAACACAGGCCGACACTGAGCGTTCACTCGCTTCTTTATCCTCCACTAGATGATCTAAAACAACCCTAAAGAGTATCTTAAACTAATCATAGCGTTGAAGCGCCTGATGACCTCGATCCCAGAGCGCGGTAGCCCACTCCGCCGCACTTCCAGTGAGACAAGATATGACGAAGCCCACCTTCTGTGCGTCTGTGGGGGGAAGGCCTTGGTGGGAAGAAAAATGTAATTCGCACTGGAGAAGGAAGCTCTTACAGGTCGCGGCGTTGCCTGCATAACGCTCCGGTGCTGGGATTCTTAGACCTGTTCCGCTCTCCGATCCCCTTTCCCGGTCCGCCATGTCCGCACCCACTGAAACTGGACCCGTGGGTAATGCCTGATCCAGCCGGTTCAATGTCGTCAGGACCGTGTTCATAGCCTCCGCTAACTGGGAGAGTTGTTGCTCGTGCCTCACGAGAGCCTGGTCTGTCCCCTCGTTCGTCGGGGACGGTTCGGTGGGTCCTGCTGCTTCCATAGTTAGGTCGGTGATTCTGTAATGGTGATGGTGGGTGGAAGCAATAGCACAGACACACACGACGTCTCCAAGGATAGTTGATTTAATGAGAAACTCCAAAATACAAAAACGGTCCCAACAGGGAAAAAAGGAACAGCACTAGGCCGAACAAAAAAATACCCTACCAAACAAACTGTAAAGCAGACTGTAAAGTCTGACCGTAACAAGGGTTAATCACTGACATCACACAGGTGCCTGCCTACTCCCTAAATACCCCCCTAAATTCCCAAATAATAAACAGGTGCGTAGCTGCGTAGTTCACCTCCTCCTGGGATCTAGCACCCTCCATTCCCCCAACAGTAGTTAATAGGAGGGAGACGCCGAACGCTGGATGGCGGAGGGTGGATCCAGCGTTGGTGTTACAGATAAGAAATGAATGAATGAATCATTGATTCTAATATTTTAGCTAGGCAAGAAAGTTTAGAAATAGGGCGATAATTATTTAGGTCACAAGGGTCACCACCTTCGTTAAGGGGGAGTACATGGGCCGCCTTCCAAACCTAGCTGATATAATCGTCAGGTAAAAAATATGGGTTAATGATTCAGCAATCAGCCCCAGTAGATTTTTTTTACATCGATCTTAAGCGAGGCATCTAGCACATCACAGATAGTAAATTGCTGAAATGAAAACAAAGATTCACTAGTTGACATGTTAACTGTTGAGTCAGCTAGAGGCTGGCAGAGGGAAGAGCAGTCGATTGACTGACAAGGGTAAAAAAAAACTTTATCTCAAATAAAAAGCCAGCCGAGATAAAATGATGATTAAAAACATTGCTTATCCCTTTCTTCTCAGTGATGCCAGAGTCAGACAGAACTTGCTTAGGCAGTGAATAAGAGGAATTTGTACGTTTTAGTGTATTTACTGTTTTCCAAAATGTAGAAGGATCACCAATAGTCAGAGATAGAGATTAAAAAGTAGCTTGATTTAGCTTTCTTAATTGAGTACATATGTTTCTCAATTGTCTGAAACATTGCCAGCCCACTACAGTTTTCCTTGCTTTGGCC
Organism: Thymallus thymallus; assembly: GCA_023634145.1. Lineage (NCBI taxonomy): Eukaryota > Metazoa > Chordata > Actinopteri > Salmoniformes > Salmonidae > Thymallus > Thymallus thymallus. Next base: position 1,569,195 of record CM042399.1, on the reverse strand, counting down.
AAGGGTGTGATATTGTGAGGGGTGAAAGTGAGTGTAGAGGCAAAAGACGAATAGGAGAAGAAGGATTGAGTTGGTAACATTTAATAAAAACGGCAACACACATAGAACAATAACCCGCAAGGGTTTAAACAAAATACACAGGGTTAAATAGTGACCCTGATGACCAATGTGGAACTGGTGTGGGTCACTACCATCTTCCCCCTACCGCCGGTTAGAACGCCGGCGAGGATGATCGTTGGAGAGGAGGAGGGCCCGCCGCTCTGCGCGGGGCATTCGTTACAGTACCTCCCTCCCTAGGCGCGGCTCCCGATGTCGCCCCGAGGGCGGGGGGCTGGTCGGTCCGGACGGTGTTCATGAAACTCAGTAGTGAGTGATGGGTCGCAGATGTCGGCCGCCCGAACCCAGCTGCGCTCCTCAGGGCCGTAGCCCGCCCAGTCCACCAGGTACTGGATCCAACCCTGCCGTAGCCGAGAGTCCAGCACTTTCTCCACTTGATATGCCAGACCCCCAGCTACCTCGGTTGGGTGTGGAGGCGCCACTGCAGGTCCGGACCCCCCGAGCGGACCAGGAACCACCGGCCTGAGGAGAGAGACATGGAAAGAGGGAGACGTTATTATATGGTGGTGTTAGTCTCAACCTATAGGTGACCTCATTCACTCTCCGAAGGACCGTGAATGGTCCCACATACCGGGGCTCAAGCTTATGGCATGGCAAGCGGAGCTGGAGGTTCCTCGTGTACAGCCAGGCTTTATCCCCTGGGTGGAATACTGGAGCCTCACTCCGCCGCCTGTCCGCCTGCGTCTTTTGTCGCTGGACTGCTCTTTGCAGGCGGATGTTGACGGCGGGCCAGACTCCCTCAGCCTTCCCAAACCACTCCTCCACCGCCTGAACTTCATTGGAACCCCTCCCCCAGGGGCACAGACGGGGCTGAAAAACCAGGACCACCTGGAAAGGGGTTAGACCGGTGGAGGAATGGCACAGAGAAGGAAACGGGTCCACTCACCTGAAACGGGTCCACTCATCGCCCAGGGGAGGAAACGGGTCCACTCACCTGGCTGTTCCATGCAATACGCTCGAAGGAACCTCCCGAGTTCTTGGTTTGTGCGCTCCGCTTGCCCATTAGCCTGAGGGTGGTACCCGGATGTGAGCACAGATGTGTAGACTGTGCACATATTACATATTATTATTACATATTACACATGAGAGTACATAATGTCGCACAGTCCTCCCCATGCCGGGCCACCAATACTTTTCCTGGGTGTCCGGTTGCAGGTGTTGTGTGGACCCAGGTTACCAACCGTCCCCGCACTCTCCGCGGAACGTAGATCTTCCCCGGAGGATAGGTTGTTGGAGGAGGATCCCGTCTCCCTGCCCGTTGAATCTCAGCATCTATATCCCAGGAGATGGGTCCAACGATGCATGACGGAGGCAGGATTGGCACGTCCTGCCTCTTCTCTGCCCCCCGGTCGTGAATGCGGGAGAGTGCGTCCGCCCTGCCGTTCTTCGTTCCTGGTCGATAGGTCAGGGTGAACCGGATGCGCTCAAAAAACAAGGTCCAGCGGGCCTGTTGGGGGTTAAGGCACCGGGCTGCCCTGACGTACTCCAGGTTCCGATGGTCCGTCAGGACAGTGAACAGCTCATGAGCACCTCGATCGTGAAGGGCTTGCATGGGTCTGGGTGGCATAACAGTGGCGCGGTGGTAAATCGGCCCTTCAGGTCGAGGAATGCCTTCTCGGCACTCGGGGTCCAGGCGAGGCATTGAGGGTTACCTTTCAACAACGACGTGAGCGGCGCTGCTATGGAGCTGTAGCCCTTGATGAACCGGCGGTAGAAATTGGCGAAACCGAAGAAGCTTTGGAGTCCCTTGATGTTCTTTGGAACCGGCCATGACCTAACTGCCTCCACCTTTAATTCCTCCATCTTCACCCCCTCCGGAGCAATCCGATATCCTAGGAAGGAGACGGCCGTCTGGTGGAAGGCGCATTTTTCCTCCTTGACATACAGATGATTCTGTAGTAGGACAGCACGAACGTATTTCACATGTTCTGAGAACGTCGGGGAGTATACTAGGATATCGTCAATATATACTACTACATATCTCCCCGACATGTCTCGGAATACCTCATTCAGAAACGACTGGAATACCGCTGGGGCATTGGCTAGTCCGTATGGCATCACTAGGTATTCATAGTGACCAGACGTGCTAAATGCGGTCTTCCACTCGTCTCCCTCCCGGATTCGTATGAGGTTGTACGCGCTCCGGAGGTCCAGCTTGGTGAAGAAGCACACTCCCCAGAGCTGCTCTATGGCCGCAGGAACGAGGGGCATTGGATATCGATACTTCATTGTTACCTCATTCAGTCCTCGATAATCAATGCACGGCCTCAAACCCCCGTCCCTCTTCTTCCCGAAGAAGAAACTAGCTGAAGCAGGTGATGTAGAATGGCGAATATGCCCCTGCTCCAGCGTCTCTCGGATATATAGTATCCGTTTCGGCCATAGAGAGCAGATATATACGTCTACGGGGAGGCGTGCCACCTGGCATTAGGTCAATGGCACAGTCCCAATCACGGTGTGGAGGGAGACATTTGGCTTTCTCCCCGGAGAACACCCTGCGCAGATCTTCATATTCTGGCGGGATGTTCCTTGTGAGGGTGCTCTCAGGACTCTCTACCGATGTTGCCCCTACCGTAGTGTTGATACACGGCTGATAAACCCCTAGGATTTTTATCAGCCGTGGTGGCAGAGTTAAGGGGAGGGGAGTATTCATCTAAATTATATTTTAAAAAATTGGGTGGCGACCATGATTTAGCAGAGGCGGTGCGCTGCTGCTAAATGCTTATATTGGAAACACTGAGCTATTAGACTGGGCAACACGGTTGGCACGGCCACAGTAAATCCTGGAGGCTTGCTCATGGGTAATTAATAAAATCCCCATTACATGCCTTGTGCCCATTGTTTGCTATTTCAATACCCCATTTTTGCAAAGATTTAGGTCATTATCAGTCACGCCATTAATTCTCTACCCGATGCCAGAACGGCATACTAATAAATTGGGATATTAAAATGTTTACCTTTCAAGGAGTTGTGTTGGAGGCAGGCCAGGAAGTGCCACTCCAGATTAGGGGTCATCTGGTGACTCGGAAAGGACCCTTTGAATAAGGGGGCTGTTGCATCTTTGGAGATTCACAGTTCACATTTGATTATTTTCTCTTCCACTCCAAAATGGATCTTTATTAAGCATAAATCCTAAATAAAATTAAATGAGCAGTCTGCAAAATATAGATTTTTTTCTCTAGCCCATATTCCCTTGTGACACCATGCAAATTATAATACTTTTTAATGCAAATTAGGTGTCATCTTTAATTAGTTTTGCTTGAAGGCATTAAAATACATTTATTATTTCCTAAAAAAAAAGTATTTGTTTTGTTGCTCTCTTCAGTTGAAATGTAAAATGACAGATTATTCCAGCTTCATTAATTTGATGGTATAGATCTTTTTTCTCCATCTTTCATAGTATTATCTTCTTCACCCACTTCCTGGAGAGAAGGTATTCTCTCTGTGTAATGGAGATGCCTTTTCAGGCAGCGCTCAGAGCGAAAATAGAGCTCTTTGGCCACGCACACCAGTGGTGTGTTCCAGCAGACAAGAACCCCATACTCACTGTAAAATATCAACATATTCCCAACACTTTGAGAAAGTTAAATTCAATTGATATCCAGTTGAGTTTTTTGTTTCAACTAATAAACATTATTTTGCAGATCAATGATTCTGGAGACAGAGCCTGACAAGTATTGTTAACTTACGTTTACTTGCTTTCCTTTAACATTACACAAATGTTAAACGAAACAATATCAGTTCGGTGAATTGTACCACCTTTTCCCATTTGTTCTCAGCCAGATTATTAATTTTGTTGCTATAGTGTTGCATTGTCAGGTAGGGAGGCCCATTCACAGGTCCCCTTTATAACCCTCTGCATCCTGAAATGGACGCTAGACTTTCAAAATGGTAGAAACAATTAAGAGTTTTACTGCTTTGTGGGCACTACTGATACACCACGGGTGTACATTTTCCAATAAAAAACAGAACCACTCCTCGCATGCATAATCATCGCCTCCACAAACACATTAACGTAGTACACACTGCATGTTTACACTCTTTTAAAATGGTGGGGCCCCACAAGGTAAGAGAAGCAGCTTGAGGGAATATGTAAACCGTTTGTATGCTTTAACACTGCTAATCATACTCGATATGTTTGAGCCCCAAAATATAGTTTTTTCCCTGTGGCATATCGAAGATTCCTGAGAGAAATGAAAGTTAAATGGCTATTTTGATTTTGGATGTGTGTGCTTTATGAATTGTGATTCTGGGAGATGTGAAAGAAGAGGCTTCTGCCAACATAATGTTTTATTCTTAAGGATGCACACACACACACACACACACACAACAAAGTGAGCAGCTGGGTTTTATTTTGGAGAATAAAAGCAATAATGGTTGGAAACCTTAATAGATAAAAGAATAAGAGGTCACATGACATCTGGAGGAAGATTTAAGTTTCATCGCATCTTGTGTCTTATCCATTATCCAGTAAAAAGGCTGAAGAGTAGGTGTGGGATTTCATAGATAAACACAATATTTTCCACAATAATTTCCAAAGATTCAAAATATGTATTTGTATTTGTCTGGACAATACACTCCGTATCAATTTGTTTTAGAGGAGTGCTCTGATACTGCATTTAAACTGCTTCAATAGAAAATGGGGTATGCTTACGTACAGTATGTACTGGATTTGCCTACAGTATGTGCTTCTCTGTCAGGGAGTGGGCACATATTTGGTATATTATTGCATTAAAGCCATCAGAGGAATGAACATGGTACAATAGAAAATCTTGACATTCAGGTTCAGAGGTTTTGATGAACTCAGTCATCCAGTCATTTCTCAAACACAAGAAAAACTCTCACGTGAATTTTTTTTAAAAACTTCAAATATCTCAGTACAGGGTGCCCCCCTCTTACCGTCTTCCTGAACCTCTCTGATACTTTATCCCAAATAAAATACATGAAAACAGGTGTAAAAAGCTCCATTAAAGGAGTCTGACTACGAAGAGACAACTTCGAGGGCGTCATGTTTGGAATTACATTTTATGAAAATCAAAGGAACTGTTGTTGTCATAAGTGGTATCAAAACAATGTCTGTCCCACCAGACAATACATTCATGATGTCGGTGCAACAGTTTGTTTAACCCCATAGTGGAAAGTGCCACTACACAACAATCTAAATGTCCAAGAAAGACCCTTCTTAGTTATGTGATTCAAAAGTGGCTTTACGATTCTCATATTTGCTATTGAACGAATGGTCATTAAACACTGAAAGCTTTTTGTCCTTTGATAAGAGTGGGTCGTTTGTACTCATGGATAGGACAGTTTATTTAAATTAGTGTCATAGACAACTGCTTGACAACACCTTTTACAAGAAACTCAGAAGTGACCTAACTTCCCAATTTCAGAACCCTATCTTCACTGTCCTAGATGATGATCAATGGAAACAAGATGCAGCTCAATTTGGAGTCTTATAGCAAAGGGTCTGAATACTAAAAACCTGTTTTCACTTTGTCATTATGGGGTATTGTGTGTAGGTTGCTGATATGTTTTATGTATTTAATCCATTTTAAAATAAAACGATAACGTAACAAAATGTGCAAAAGGTCAAGGGGTCTGAAAACATTCCGAAGGATCTTATTATATAATAGTCATATTGCTTCTAATTCTTGAATGGTGATACCGAGGGCATCTGTTTGCATGTCAATGCAGAGATTTGCCAGATCTTTTTCATTCAAGATGGAGGTCATATCCATTGAAATGACCGAACCTTGCAATGTAACTTCTTGGGTGTAAAAGTGGACTCATCCTATGCAGTGGCATGACCATTTTTTTTATGGTGTGGCCAAGGTTGGGCATAACATAATGAAGGGGGGTGTAACATTCTGAACCTTAATCGATGCAAGGTGGATTTAAAAAAATATAATTATGACTGTTAAATGCTTCAGCTTAGGTTTGGTACAGTTAAAATAAATCATAAATCAATTCCAAAAGTCTTGTTACACTGTTTGCATGCAAGGTCAGGATTTTATATAAGAAAATCTTTGAGGGAGCTGAAAGTCCGTATTGCCCAGCGACAGCCCCGAAGGTAACCTGCCTAAATGACTACCGCCCTGCAGCGTCACGTCAGTAGCCATGAAGTGCTTTGAAAGGCAGGTCATACCTCACATAAACACCATCAACCCGGAAACCCTAGAACCACTCCAATTCGCATACCGCCCCAACAGATCCACAGATGACGCAATCTCAAACGCATTCCACACTGCCCTTTCTCACCTAGACAAAAGGAACACTTACCGTCATGTGAAAAAGTAAGTACACCCCCTTGAAAGTTTTTTTTTTTTTTTTTTACTTACACTACCATTCAAAAGTTTGGGTTCGCTTAGAAATGTCCTTGTTTTTTAGAGAAAAGCTAATTTTTGTCAATTAGAATAACATCAAATTGATCAGAAATACAGTGTAGACATTGTTAATGTTGTAAATGACTATTGTAGCTGGAAACGGCAGATTTGTTATGGAATATCTACAGTGGGGAGAACAAGTATTTGATACACTGCCGATTTTGCAGGTTTTCCTACTTACAAAGCATGTAGAGGTCTGTAATTCTTATCATAGGTACACTTCAAATGTGAGAGACGGAATCTAAAACAAAAATCCAGAAAATTACATTGTATGATTTTTTAATAATTAATTAGCATTTTATTGCATGACATAAGTATTTGATCACCTACCAACCAGTAAGAATTCCGGCTCTCACAGACCTGTTAGTTTTTCCTTAAGAAGCCCTCCTGTTCTCCACTCATTACCTGCATTAACTGCACCTGTTTGAACTCGTTACCTGTATAAAAGACACCTGTCCACACACTCAATCAAACAGACTCCAACCTCTCCACAATGGCCAAGGCCAGAGAGCTGTGTAAGGACATCAGGGATAAAATTGTAGACCTGCACAAGCCTGAGATGGGCTACAGGACAATAGGCAAGCAGCTTGGTGAGAAGGCAACAACTGTTGGCGCAATTATTAGAAAATGGAAGAATTTCAAGATGACGGTCAATCTACCTCGGTCTGGGGCACCATGCAAGATCTCACCTCGTGGGGCATCAATGATCATGAGGAAGGTGAGGGATCAGCCCAGAACTACACGGCAGGACCTGGTCAATGACCTGAAGAGAGCTGGGACCACAGTCTCAAAGAAAACCATTAGTAACACACTACGCCGTCATGGATTAAAATCCTGCAGCGCACGCAAGGTCCCCCTGCTCAAGCCAGCGCATGTTCAGGCCCGTCTGAAGTTTGCCAATGACCATCTGGATGATCCAGAGGAGGAATGGGAGAAGGTCATGTGGTCTGATGTGACAAAAATAGAGCTTTTTGGTCTAAACTCCACTCGCCGTGTTTGGAGGAAGAAGAAGGATGAGTACAACCCCAAGAACACCATCCCAACCGTGAAGCATGGAGTTGGAAACATAATTCTTTGGGGATGCTTTTCTGCAAAGGGGACAGGACAACGGCACCGTATTGAGAGGAGGATGGATGGGGCCATGTATCGCGAGATCTTGGCCAACAACCTCCTTCCCTCAGAGTAAGAGCATTGAAGATGGGTCGTGGCTGGGTCTTCCACCATGACAATGACCCGAAACACACAGCCAGGGCAACTAAGGAGTGGCTCCGTAAGAAGCATCTCAAGGTCCTGGAGTGGCCTAGCCAGTCTCCAGACCTGAACCCAATAGAAAATCTTTGAGGGAGCTGAAAGTCCGTATTGCCCAGTGACAGCCCCAAAACCTGAAGGATCTGTATGGAGGAGTGGGCCAAAATCCCTGCTGCAGTGTGTGCAAACCTGGTCAAGAACTACAGGAAACGTATGATCTCTGTAATTGCAAACAAAGGTTTCTGTACCAAATATTAAGTTCTGCTTTTCTGATGTATCAAATACTTATGTCATGCAATAAAATGCAAATCAATTACTTAAAAATCATACAATGTGATTTTCTGGATTTTTGTTTTAGATTCACTCACAGTTGAAGAGTACCTATGATAAAAATTACAGACTTCTACATGCTTTGTAAGTGGGAAAACCTGCAAAATCGGCAGTGTATCAAATACTTGTTCTCCCCACTGTACATAAGCGTACAGAGGCCCATTATCAGCAACCATCAGTCCTGTGTTCCAATGGCACGTTGTTAGCTAATCCAAGTTTATAATTTTAAAAGGCTAATTGATCATTAGAAAACCCTTTTGCAATTATTTTAGCACACTGGCCTTCTTTAGACTAGTTGAGTATCTGGAGCATCAGCATTTGTGGGTTCGATTACAGGCTCAAAATGGCCAGAAACAAAGAACTTTCTTCTAAAAGTCTATTCTTGTTCTGAGAAATGAAGGCTATTCCATGCGAGAAATTGCCAAGAAACTGAAGATCTCGTACAACGCTGTGTACTACTCCCTTCAGCACAAACTGGCTCTAACCAGAATAGAAAGAGGATTGGGAAGCCCCTGTGCACAACTGAGCAAGAGGACGTACATTAGAGTGTCTAGTTTGAGAAACAGACGCCTCACAAGTCCTCAACTGGCAGCTTCATTAAATAGTACCTGCAAAACACCAGTCTCAACATCAACAGTGAAGAGGCGACTCCGGGATGCTGGCCTTCTAGGCAGAGTTGCAAAGAAAAAGCCTTATCTTCCTCTGTCCAGTGTCTGTTTTCTTTTGCCCTTTTTATTGGCCAGTCTGAGATATGGCTTTTTCTTTGCAACTCTGCCCCTCAGGGGAGCGTGCTTAGCCCCCTCCTGTACTACTCCCCTCCTGTACTCCCTGTTCACCCACGACTGCGGGGCCAAGCACAACTCCAACACCATCATTAAGTTTGCTGACGACACAACGGTGGTAGGCCTGATCACATATAACGATGAGACAACCTTTAGGCAGGAGGTCAAAGACCTGGCAGTGTGGTGCCAGGGCAACAACCTCTCCCTCAATGTGAGCAAGACAAAGGAGATGATTGTGGACTACAGGAAAAGGAGGGCTGAACATGCCCCCATTCACATCGACAGGGTTGTAGTGGTGCGGGTCGAGAGTTTCATGTTCCTTGGTGTCCACATCACCAATAAACTATCATGATCCAAACACACCAAGAAAGTTGTGAAGAGGGCACGACAATGCCTTTCCCCCTCAGGAGACTGAAAAGATTTGGCATGGGTCCCCAGATCCTCAAAAAGTTCTACAGCTGCACCTTCAAGAGCATCCTGACCGGTTGCATCACCGCCTGGTATGGTAATTGCTCGGCATCTGACCGTGAGGCGCTACAGAGGGTACATCACTGGGGCCAAGATTCCTGCCATCCAGGACCTACAGTATATACTAGGCGGTGTCAGAGGAAACCCAAAAAATTGTCAAAGACTCAAGTCACCCAAGTTATAGTCACCCAAGTTCTCTCTGCTACCGCATGGCAAGCTGTACCGGAGAGCCAAGTCTAGGTCCAAAGTGCTCCTTAACATCTAGCCCCAAGCCATAAGACTGCTGAACAACTAATCAAATGGCCACCTGGACTATTTACATTGACACCACCTCCATTTGTTTTTACACTGCTGCTACTCGCTGTTTATTGCCTATGCATAGTCACTTTACCCCAACCTATATGTACAAATTACCTCGACTAACCTGTACCCCTGCACATTGTCTCGGTACCGGTACCTCCTGTATGTAGCCTCGTTATTGTTATTTTTTGTGTTACTTATTACAATTTTACATTAGTTTATTTTGTAAATATTTCTTGAACTGAATTGTTGGTTAAGGGCTTGTAAGTAAGCATTTCATAGTAAGGTTGTATTCAGCGCATGTAAATTCACATGAAAGTGCCATCCAGAGTGCGAACTATACCGTGACATTCAGGGGTCTCTATTATTTTAACGGGACCTGAAAAAATGTATTACCTTTTTATAAGTCATGAACACCAGTCATGATATTTTCATCATTTTCAAACAAATCACTTTAAAAAATGTGTTTAAATAGGTTACCTGCGCACATTTGTCTACTCCAGAATAAAACCTGCAATTAGAATGGTAAGGGATACAGTGCATTCGGAAAGTATTCAGACCCCTTTACCTTTTTACATTCTGTTACGTTACAGCCTTATTCTAAAAAGGGTTAAGTAACACTTTTTCCTCTACAATGTACCCATAATACTCCATAATGGCAAAGTGAAAACAGGCTTTTAGACATTTTTGCAAATGTATTAAAAATAAAAAATAAGTATTCAGAACATAAGTATTCAGACCCTTTGCTATGAAACTCAATATTGAGCTCAGGTGCATCCTGTTTCCATTGATCATCCTAGAGATGTTTCTACAACTTGATTGGAGTCCACCTGTGGTAAATTGAATTAATTGGATATTATTTGGAAAGGCACACATCTGTTTATACAGTATAAATTCCCACAGTTAACAGTGCATGTCAGAGCAATAACTAAGCCATGAGGTTGAAGGCATTGTCCGTAGAGCTCAAAGACAGGCAGAGATCTGGGGAAGGGTACCAAAACATTTCTGCAGCATTGAAGGTCCCCAAGAACAAAGTGGTCTCCATCATTCTTAAATGCTATTTCACAGTAAACAAATTGACAACAGACTTTCAGTATGCTAATAGGGAAGGACACTCATCAAGCACAGCATTTACACAAATGACTGATGATTGGCTGAGAGAAATTGATGATTGTGGGGGCTGTCTTATTAGACTTCAGTGTGGCTTTTGACATCATCCATCATAGTCTGCTGCTGGAAAAACGTAGGTGTTATGGCTTTACACCCCCTGCTATATTGTAAATAAAGAGTTACTTGTCTAACAGAACACAGAGGGTGTTCTTTAATAGGAGCTTCTCAAACATAATCCAGGTAGAATCAGGAATTCCCCAGGGTAGCTGTTTAGGCCTCTTATGTTTTTCAATCTTTACTAATGACATGCCACTGTATTTGAGTTAAGCCAGTGTGTCTATGTATGCGGATGACTCCACACTATACACGTCAGCTACTTCAGCAACTGAAATGACAGCAACACTTAACACAGTTAGTTTCGGAATGGGTAGCAAGGAATAAGTTAGTCCTTAATATTTCCAAAACTAAATGCATTATATTTGGGACAAATCATTCACTAAACACTAAACCTCAACTACATCTAATGTAGTAATGAATAATTTGGAAATTGAGCAAGTTGAGGTGACTAAACTGATTGGAGTAACCCTGGTTTGTAAACTGTCATGGTCAAAACATATTGATACAACAGTAGCTAAGATGGGGAGAAGTCTGTCCATAATAAAAATGTAAATATTAAAATACATTCATAAGAGATTTCACAACACACTAAGTGTGTGAACTCCACTACCACATATCTACAACACAAAATCCTTGTGTACGTGTGTGTGCTTATGTTGGGTTCCCAAGTGGTGTCACTACAGACCCTGGTTTGATTCCAGGCTGTATCACATTCCGGCCGTGATTGGGAGTCCCATAAGGCTGCGCGCAATTGGCCCAGTGTCGTCCGGGTTTGGCCGTGGTAGGCTGTCACTGTAAATAAGAATTTGTTCTTAACTGACTTGCCTAGTTAAATAAAGGTTAAATAAAAAAATGAAAAAAACAAATAGCTGTGTGTGTATCACCCGAGTTGGCACTACTGCCAGAGTGCTGTATTTGTTGGAGCAATTATGTAATAAATGCCCAGAAAAAGGCCACTATTCGATTTGAATTGATTCCATGAAAAGTAAATATGCTTTCATTTAGATGGTATTACTATGGACAAAATGTCCATTACGGTGAAACTGATGGATTACATTTTTCAGTCTATATTCTGTGATGAAATGGACATTTGAAAGCTTTTTAAGTCTGAGCCAACAGGAAAGTAAGTAGTCTGGATCTGGTTTCAGTTCATTTTAGCTACATTTCCCTGCCCTGATCATATACTGGGTCCTAATGGGAGTGTCAAATGCTCCTGGTCCTCCTCATGGCTCCATTACCTACTAAGGATGCCTGTTCAAAAACGTACATAGTTCAACAGGGTTTAAACAATGTGTATCCCCATAGGTAGCGCCCAATAAATTGGCTACGGAAAGCATTTTAAAGGAATGTTCACTCTGAATACGAATTTGAGGAAGGAAAGAATGTCAGCAATTAGTTATACATTGATCTTAGGAATTTTGTTAATTTGAATACAGCAACGTTCATCTGCATGTGATACGAAGCCATACAGGCAAATGTCTCCTGTTTTACCCCTTTGTCCCCAACTTTAACGGTTTTACTTACTCTTTTAAAACATGCCTTTAATGCTACTTCACTCTAAGCAGAGTAAACATGACCACTGATGTCTCGGGTTCAGGGGCCTTCAAACAGCCCTTTCAATAAAGCAAGCTCAGCTGTGAGGATTTCCCAATCAGGGCTGCCCCCCCCAGAAAATACCCCCCTCTTGCTACAAAGCCATGTGCTTTGGGGAGGCAGCATTATCCCATGGGCTTTATTTACACTTGCCAGGAAGGTCTTGCCTTCTTTCATATACTGTAATACAGTACTGTATATGGTGTTTTTTTCCCCCCTCAAACACTCGCCACTGTCTGTTGTATGAGTTATGGAGCTCGGATGGAGGTTTGTTGGAGCCGGTTTCCCAGGTCAGGTAAATAAAGGCAGATGTTTAGTGTGGCACATGCAGTGCTGGGTTGGCTACACCTGCAGGCCCCATCTGCCTCTGGCATAAGCAGGGACGACGGGTGCTTGGAAACCTCAGAGGCCTGTTGCAGATGCCAGTCTTTCTAGTTCTTTGTTACTGACACTAATTTTGTAGGGTGAGAGAAATAGAGAGTGGGGCGAGAGAGGAGGAATAATAACAGTAGGCATTAACTTGTCTCTATAAAAAAATATAGAGTAGTCTTTTTTGCTATAGAAAGAAATATCACTTAACTATTACAGACTTCCTATGACACGTCACACTTCCTATAACACATACAATCAGAAAGTGTATCACTGGCCTACACACAATAATGTCAAAGTGGAATTATGTTTTTCAAAAGTAATTACAAATTAAAAGCTGAAATGTCTTAAGTCAATAAGTATTCAACAACTTTGTTATGGCAAGCCTAAATACGTTTAGGGGTAAAAAATGTCCTTAACAAGTCACATAAGTTGCATGATTTTTGAATGACTACCTCCTCTCAACCCCACACATACAATTATCTGTAAGGTCTGTAAGGTCCCTCAGTTGAGCATTTTTCATCTGTACTCTGATGTTTCACAAAAGTTCTGAACCTTTCTATTCTCATCGTTTCTACAGATTGTAAATTGGTAATAAAAATATTTGCTAAAAGTATTATCATATTATTGATCGATTGACTATGACTTTTCAGATTACCCAGTACCGCTATCTGCAGGGTTAGCTCCAGGTAAATATTGCAATTCCTCAGCCATTCCTGGACCTAGGACCAAAAATGAGCTACATATGGACAGTACCAAAACAAATGATCTAATGATTGATTCACACTAAAATCTGCAGAGCTGGGAAGGTTGTATCCCCCATATAAATAACATTCTATTGGTTGCAATAATTTTGTATAATAATTTTAATTGATCAATTCAAAGTTTTGAATCCGGCGTCGTTTTGTGTATCAGTTCATAAACCACGTGCCAAAAATCTCTTCCCAACTATTTTGCTGTCTATATATCAATCCTTTGGTCCTTAAATTAAGCTGGTATATATTTTTATTCATCACAATTTTCTTTAACGCAGGGCTGACAGACAAGTGCAGGGCTGACCTACAAGTTCCTTATTTTTTCTTCCTTCCACTTTCATTTTTGCGGTAATGCTGTAATTATTTTGTTGTAATTTTGGGTAGAGCAGACATTTCCATATGTTTTTGTTAGCTGCATGTGCATCATAACTCCACCAGTCCTACATATGATATCACTTACGAAGAATATACCTTTTTTTTTTAACATTTTCTTTATCAATTAGTATATATTATCAATTACTAAAAACTAAAAACTGTTTGCTAGGTTTAGGCAAAACCATAAGTAAATAGGTATACTTGGATAATACTATAGAGTTAATGTCGCAAGATCTTATCTATTTTTGCCAACTTTCTATAAAAATGTATTGCAGTGAGATCATTTATTTATTTCAGGATATGTATACCGAGTATATCCACATCACCATCAGACAATTCTATTGGTAAACTACACAGTAATGTAAAAGTACAACTTAACAATATAGTACACTTATCATAATTTGGTTTTAATCCAGAGAGGTTAGAAAATGTATCTAGATCCTCTATGAGGCTGTGGAGGGATTCAAGTTGTGGATTTAAAAGAAAACATGAATCATCAGCGTACAATGACACCTTTGTTTTTAAGCCCTGGATTTCTAATCCCTTGATATTATTGTTGGATCTGATTTTAATAGCTAACATTTCGATGGCCATAACAAATGGATATGCTGGTAGTGGACAACCTTGTTTTACTCCTCTTGTTGTCACAGTTTAATTCTGAGAAGTAGCCATTATTCACTATTTTACACCTAGGGTTACTATACACGATTTTAACCCATTTTACAAGAGATTCTCCAAAATTGAAATGCTCCAGGTATTTATATATAAACTCCAGTTGTACTTTATCAAAAGCCTTTTCAAAGTCAGCTATGAATAGCAGGCCTGGCTTCCCAGATTTGTCATAGTGTTCTATTGTTTCTGTCATACCCTAATTCCGTTCACCTGTTCTCCCTGGCTCCTCCTCTACCAGGTGTTTCCTATGTTCCCTTATTATTTGTGTATTTAATCTGTATCTGTTCATTGGTCTGGTTGCCAGTTCGTCTTGTGTGTTTCACCAGGTCGTGCCCGCATACTTAGAATTACCTGCTGTCTGTTTAGCTCTCCGGTTACCGTACCCCTGCCTGTTTATACAACCTGATTCCTGCCTGCCGTCTCTGTACCTCTGAACGCCTGTGTACCAAATCCTTGCCTGCCTACGACAACGAGATATAGCCTTACGATTTTGCAAAGTAAAACATACTTGATATTCTACCTGCCTCCTGCGTCTGCATTTGGGTCTCTGTCTGAGTTGTGATAGTTTCCAGTACTTGCCTTATATTTTCTCCAATGTATCGTCCATGTAAAAAACCTGTCTGAATAGAATGAATAATGTCCGACAATACCTTTTTAATTCTATGAGCTATACATTTTGCTAGAATTTTTGCATCACAAGACTGAAGTGATAGTGGCCTCCAATTTAAATGGACTGGATCTTTATATTTCTTACTTGTATCCTGTTTCAGTAATAATGAAATCAGACCTTCTTCTTGAGTGTCTGATTTACATAGTGATTAAAACATGCTAATAACGGTCCTCTGAGTACATCAAAAAAAATTTGTTATTCCTCAACTGGTATGCCATCCAGCCCTGGAGTTTTCCTGGACTTAAAGGCTTTAATTGCATCCAGAAGTTCCTGCTCTGTAATTTCGCCTTGAGTCTTTCTGTACAGCTGTTAATTTTACATTATCAATAGAAAAAAAATCCATACAATTAGTTTTGGTTAGAGGAGATGGAGGAGACTGAAACGAAAACACATGCTTAAAGTACTTTGCTTCCTCCTTCAAAGTATCACTTGGTGAATCATGGGTGAAATTATTTATTTTTGGTAGCATTTCTATGTTGAAGATTAAACATTTGGTGCATTTTCCCCCATATTCCATCCAGTTTGCTTTATTTTTTACAATATATTACACTTGATTTCTTGTATAAGTTCCTCTATTTCTGTTTGTTTTTCCACTAACTTATTCTGAGCCACTATGGTACAGTTTTTATTGCTGTTGATCAGTTCTGTTAGACCTTCTAGGCTTCTTTGTGATGCTTAGAGGGAAGCAATGCAACATGAGGGTTCGCAGGGTGGAGTGTCTCTCTCACATACAGTCATATGAAAAAGTTTGGGCACCCCTGACAATTTCCATGATTTCCATTTATAAAAAATTGGGTGTTTGGATCAGCAATTTCATTTTGATCTATCAAATAACTGATGGACACAGTAATATTTCAGCAGTGAAATTAGGTTTATTGGATTAACAGAAATTGTGCAATATGCATCAAAACGAAATTAGACAGGTGCATAAATTTGGGCACCCCAACAGACAAATCACATCAATATTTAGTAGAGCCTCCTTTTGCTAAAATAACAGCCTCTAGACGCTTCCTATAGCCTCTAATGAGTGTCTGGATTCTGGATGAAGGTATTTTGGAGCATTCCTCCTTACAAAACATCTCCAGTTCAGTTAGGTTTGATGGTTGCCGAGCATGGACAGCCCGTTTCAAATCATCCCACAGATTCTCAATGATATTCAGGTCTGGGGACTGGGATGGCCATTCCAGAACATTGTACTTGTTCCTCTGCATAAATGCCCGGGTAGATTTTGAGCAGTGTTTTGGGTCATTGTCTTGTTGAAATATCCAGCACCGACGTAACTTCAACTTTGTGACTGATTCTTCGACATTATTCCCAAGAATCTGCTGATATTGAGTGGAATCCATGCGACCCTCAACTTTAACAAGATTTCCAGTACCGGCACTGGCCACACAGCCCCACAGCATGATGGAAACCCCACCAAATTTTACTGTGGGTAGCAAGTGTTTTTCTTGGAACGCTGTCTTCTTTTGCCGCCATGCATAACGCCCCTTGTTATGACCAAATAACTCAATCTTTGTTTCATCAGTCCACAGCACCTTATTCCAAAATGAAGCTGGCTTGTCCAAATGTGCGTTTGCATATCTCAAGCGACTCTGTTTGTGGCGTGTGTGCAGAAAAGGCTTCTTCCGCATCACTCTCCTGTACAGCTTCTCCTTGTGCAAAGTGAGCTGAATTGTTGAACGATGCACAGTGACACCATCTGCAGCAAGATGATGTTGTAGGTCTTTGGAGGTGGTCTGTGGGATGTTTTTGACCGTTCTCACCATTCTTCGCCTTTGCCTCTCCGATATTTTACTTGGCCTACCACTTCTGGCCTTAACAAGAACTGTGCCTGTGGTCTTCCATTTCCTCACTATGTTCCTCACAGTGGACACTGACAGCTTACATCTCTGCGATAGCTTTTTGTAGCCTTCCCCTAAACCATAATGTTGAACAATCTTTGCCCCCATGTTGCCACTCTTCAGAGGAGAGTCAAAGAGAACAACAACTTGCAATTGGCCACCTTAAATACCTTTTCTCATGATTGGATGCACTTGTCTATGAAGTTCAAGGCTTAATGAGCTCACCAAACCAATTGTGTGTTCCAATTAATCAGTGCTAAGTAGTTACAGGTATTAAAATCAACAGAATGACAAGGGTGCCCAAATTTTAGCATAGCCTATTTTTCACATCTGATTTAATTTCATACAACTTAATATTGCTACACTAAAAATCTTTGTCTGGACAATACCCCAGTACTCAGCTTTTATTAGAAAATGAATGGCATGCCACTGTGATCATTTTCTGTGACGAAAGAGTAAATTATTATGCAGCCTCGGAGGGGTGCCCAAACTTTTGCATACGACTGTACACACACACACACACACACACACACACACACACACACACACACACACACTTTGGCTGTTTAGTGAGATAAACAACTTTGCAACCTTTGAGATTGGGAGGCCCATTTTAGTGATCAAAATGCAAGCTTTAAGTGGGCTTGTGGTAACAAGGAATGAGGTGTGGCCAGTAACAATGTTTTCTTAGTACTTGTTGTGAATGTGTTATGCAACACTGATGAAGATAGTATGTAGCTTAAATGCAGTGCTACTCAACTAGTGTTATTCACACTGTTAATGCTATATGCATGCATATGCAGCAATGCATTTTTGTACACATGCACCTATTCATGCACACACACACACACACACACACACACACACACACACACACACACACACACACACACACACACACACACACACACACACACACACACACACACACACACACACACACACACACACACACACACACACACACTCAGGCACGCACAGGTGCACACAAACACACAGACACAGACAACCAATATGTGTCCTGTATTTATTCTGGAAATGCAAACATGCTAAACTATGGTTGAGCTATGTCCTCTCGTGTAATCCAGTCCCTGTCTTTAGAGGAACCAGCCAGGATGAGGTGGGCAGCTTTCTGGGGGTAGGGAGATAGAAATGGTGGGGGAGAGTGTGGGAGGCCCTTGGATTCCCAACCTCTCTCTCCTGGCGCTCACACTAATCAATCCCTGTAATGTATGCATAAAATAGGATTTATATTTAATTTCACTATAATTGCATAATTTGAGATGTAATTAACATGTCACAATGCAAACTCATTTCTGAATGCTGTAATTTATCGGCCCCTTTTCGTCAAAATTCAGTTACTTTGACTCCTGTGTGCAATGTACTGATGCAATTACAGTAGGTTACCGAGGCAACCCGAAAGTGTTCATTTTATTTTCTATAATTACATTGAGGAAGTTCTGTAATACCAGCAGGGATTATAGTCCTGTTTGAGGCGCAGCTACAGTAAGGGGCCAACCCAATTCCCAGCCACCAGCATAGGTCCAAACACTGAAATCCCATAATTGACTGGAAGACTTTCAGTCATGGGGCGTGTCCCAAATGGCACCTTATTCCTATATAGGGCACTACTTTTGACCAGAGCCCTATGGTCCCTGGTCAGAACTGTACAATAAGATAGATAGGTACTTTATTGATCCCCCGGGGGGGAAATTTCATTGTCAAGCAGCTACAACAAAACACAGGGCAGGTGCAAAATGCCACAACGAAAGTACACAAAAGACAGATACACGGTACATGATACATAGAGCGGCAGTATAAGCGAATAGGCTGCCTTTTGGGAAACAGACATGACGTCTACTTTT
Organism: Thymallus thymallus; assembly: GCA_023634145.1. NCBI lineage: Eukaryota > Metazoa > Chordata > Actinopteri > Salmoniformes > Salmonidae > Thymallus > Thymallus thymallus. The sequence goes on along the minus strand of CM042399.1, from coordinate 1,550,197 downwards.
ATTACAGTTATACACATCCAGTTATACACATCCAGTTCAATGTTAAAATCATCACATTAAATGTTTTGGTTGAAATTACATGGAAACTTTGTAGATTCAACCAGTTTTTGCCCAATGGGTTAACACAGTGTCAGGTCCTGACCATAGGGAGGACCTTCTTTGACCTTCTTTGTCCAGCCCCGAAGAACCCCCAAACTATTTTTTGATGGGGGCTGTGGGAGGCAAAGGATGCAGAAGAGGAAGAGCGCCTGTGGCGATATTTTGGCTACACCAGGACTCCTGTGCGTGTCGGCTTCCCGCACCAGGCCTCCAGTGCCTGTTTCCAGTCCGGTGCGTCTAATGCCAGACTCCCACACCAGGCCTCCAGTGCGTGTCCCCAGCCCGGTACGTCCAGTCTGGTGGAGAGCGTGGCTGGCGCAGCGGCCCAGTCCAGCTCCAGGACCGGAGCCTCCTGCTGTGCCGGTGCCTAGTCTGGGACCGGCCTCCAGTCCAGCTTCTGGGCTGGAGCCTTCAACTGCACCGGTGCCCAGTCCAGGACCGGCGTTCAGCTCAGCTCCATGGCCGGAGCCTTCCTCTGCGCTGGTGCCCAGTCCTGCCCCGAAGGCAGAGCCCCCGGACCCAGTGCTCCGTTCTGCTTCCAGGTGGGAGCCGCCACTGGATGGGGGCTACGTCCTGCGCCGGGGGCCAAAACCGCCACCGACGCCAGTTTCCCTCCATGACCCTCCCATTCATGTTCCAGGGTTTGCGGCCGGGAGTCCGGACCTTTAGGGGGGGTACTGTCAGGTCCAGTAGAGTTTTATCGAACTCTATGTTGTTTTGTGTTAGGTCCCCAATTAGAGACAGCTGCTTACGTTACGGGTTTGCTTTGCTCTCTTTATTGTTTTCACTGTTCGCTAAAATAAATAAGTATGTCAAACGGTTATAGCGCTGCACCTTGATCCCTCTTTTCACAAATCCGTGAGAGGAAATTATAGAGTTGCCCTACTATTTAGATGCATAAAATGAAAGTAATGCGCTTTATTATGTTAATGTGTGTGTGCATTGGTTAAAACAAACAAATTGTTATACTGTAGAGTTGAAATAAAAAATATATGTCCTCTGCTCCCCCCAATGCCACATGCACAATACTAACCAGTATTGTGATGTAACCAAGGGATTGATTTGCCATATCCGTGTCTCGGAAGACAAAGAGATCACTTTGAAAACTTAGATTTTTATCTTCAGCTTTATTGTCCCCTCTGACACGAAACAACAGTTTGACATTATTTGCAAAGACAGCGCAATATACAAGGATTCCGAACGTGGCCTCTCTGGGGGGAAACCTCTGGGAGAACCCTGTCAAAATGCACTCTCACCACGATACTGAAACTTAAAATTTCCACAACAACATGTTTCTGATATTAATTTTCCATTTTATCACATTGCGTAGCAAACACAAGACTGTGGATATCGGCTCCACTTTAACTGACATGGCTACTGCTACTGCGTGATTGTAACTGCTACTTTTACCCCTTTGATCCCGCCCTGGTCATTTAACCATACTTTTAGTAGAAGTGAGTAAAACTACGATTAGGTTTTCCATTGCACTTTCTCAACAGTCACTTTGGACGTAGTATACATTTTTGCAGTTAAGGCCTATAACTTTGATTGCTTTATCTGATGGAGCAATTGTGTAAGGGTAATCAAACAAACAACTGTTAGCCTACATTGTGTTTGAAGAGTGCTGTAACTTTGACTTTGGAAGCATACAACAACCACAATGGAACTACAAGCGTGATTAGACATCTGAGGAGTCTTCCCCTATGTAGATACTGAGCCCTGATGTAAAGAACACCTTCAAAAACGTTCCTGTCCCTGCAATGCAGGTTGAAAAGTATATGCATAATGAGAAAAATGGTAATCAGATACGTTTTTATGTAACCCTTTCTGCAAAAAACAAAGTTGATTATACTTGTTTATTTATACAGGTCTAAAAGAGTATTTGCCTTTGTCACATGTATTCCCATTTTGCCAGCGTGAGGGACCTTAGAAGACGAGTTACCAAGGAACACAACATTTTAATTAGTGTTCAGGCTTTTCGAGCTAATCCACAGCCCCCTGAGAATTACCAAGATGCAGCTCTGTGCTGCTTTACCATTTATTGTTGAGTCTATTATAATTAATGTTAGCAGGTGGGGGCTGGGAGATGTTTATTATGTTTTCCCGTCTTTATTATAATTACTGGGGGTGAAAAAAATAAGGATGCAGTTTCATTAAGTTTAAAGATGATGCCGTTTTTTCCTCGTATTTCCTTCAGTCTCCTTCCTCCCTTTGTCTGGTAATACCATTGTACTCGCTTTTCAGTCATGGGCTTTCACACGTTACACTGCATTATGTGAAGAAAACAACCAAGCGAAACAGATCTCCAATTAAGAAAAGCAGAGTGGGAAAATACGGTGTTAATTAAATTAATTTCTGAGGCTGTTTTTCCAAATTCACCCGATGCTCTGAAAACGATGTATACGGCTTCCTCTGTAACAACTTTAATGGAGTTGGATTGGGATCAGAACAGAAATGCAGAAACTAGCATATGTTTTCCTCACTTTCAGTAAACAAAGATAAGATAATCATTATGTCCCGAGCTCTTCAAGGATTTTTGCACCTTCCAGAAATATTTTATGTGGTTGGTTGTTTGAATGCCACTTCATTCTTAAGTTGGGCTCCCAAGTGGCGCAGTGATCTAAGACACTGCATCTCAGCGCTAGAGATGTCACTACAGACAACCTGGTTTGAATCCAGACTGTATCACTAGGCAAGTCACTGGGCCAATTGTGCGCCGCCCTATGGGACTCCCAATCACGGCCGGATGTGATACAGCCTGGACAAAACAATTTTTAGCACAAAGTCTTGCTTTTAAGAGAGAAAGACATACTTGGAAAGACAGACATTGGCACACGCACACACACACACTTCAGCAGTTTCTCCAGGAGGCCATATGGGTTGGCTACTCAGGAAATGCTCCATCACAGCTTCTAACCCTTCTACCCTTGCCATCATTTCAATGTCTTTCAAGGGCACCATTTGGGCCCTGCAATGCAGCTCATCAATTTCCTTCGAGAACAGATCTAAAACTGTCAATTGGCCAGAGAGGCATGATAGCATTTGACTCCACAGAGAGGTGTTTGTTAGTGTTGAGCTTCGCACAGTGCAACTTTAATGAAATGTCAGTCCCCTTTTCTGTAAGCTTTTGACAATTTTCAAATCAAATCAAATCAAATGTATTTATAAAGCCCTTTTTACATAAGCCGATGTCACAAAGTGCTATACAGAAACCCAGCCTAAAACCCCAAACAGCAAGCAATGTGGAGTTAGAGTGGGAGAGAGACCGGATAATAACATCAGATATAACAAACTAACCCTAGCCCCCCGGCACATAGACTATTGCAGCATATATACTGGAGTTAGGAGACACTGTGGCCCCCTCCGACAATACCCCTGACAATACCCCTCGGACAGGGCCAACCAGGCAGGATATAACCCCACCCACTCTGCCAAAGCACAGCCCCCACACCAAAAGAGGGGTATCAACAATCACCAACTTACTACCCTGAGACAAGGAAGTAACGCACCCCTCCTAGTGATGGCATGGAAAGCACCAGTAAGCCAGTGACTCAGCCCCCGTAATAGGGTCAGAGGCAGAGAATCCCAATGGAGAGACGGGAACCAGCCAGGAAGTGACAGCAAGGGTGGTTCGTTGCTCCAGTGCATTGTCGTTCACCCTTGCACCCCTGGGCCAGACTACACTCAATCATAGGACCTACTGAAGAGATGAGTCTTCAGTAAAGACTTAAAGACCATTCCATAAAAATTGAGGTCCATAGGAGAAAGGCCTGCCTCCAGCTGTTTGCTTAGAAATTCTAGGGACGATAAGGAGGCCTGCGTCTTGTGAAAGGAGCGTACGTGTAGGTATGTACGGCAGGACCAAATCTGAGAGATAAGTAGGAGCAAGCCCATGTAATGTTTTGTAGCAGTAAAACCTTGAAATCAGCCCTAGCCTTAACAGGAAGCCAGTGTAGAGAGGCTAGCACGGGAGTAATATGATAAAAACATTTTGTTCTAGTCAAGATTCTAGCAGCCGTGTTTCGCACTAATTGAAGTTTATTTAGTGCTTTATCCGGGTAGTGTCAGGCTCTGGCCATAGAGAAGCCTATTTGCTTCTCTATGTAACCATGGTCAGAGTCTGACAGGTTTATTCTTTCTGTATCTGGTGGTGGTTTGCGTTGGATCCCTAATTAGAGACAGCTGCTAAGCATTGTCTCTAATTAGGGATCTTACATAGGTTTGTAATTTTCACACTGGGTTGTGGGTCGTTGTCGTATGTTTCGCAGTCACGGTGACAGTAAGTGTGCTTCAGTTATTACGTCCGTTCATTCATGTCTGGTTTGGTGAATGTGACGTTTTGTCTATCGTGTTTGTTTGTATTGTGTAGTTCGTTCAGTTGAAAAATGTATTTACATAGTAAATAAATAAAACATGTCGAACTATAATCCCTGCGCTGCGTCTTGGTCGAGGTATGCACCCTCGCGTGACAGAACGACCCACCAGTACGAGACCAAGCAGCGTAACTGGGGAGAGACGGAGAGAGAGGAAGTGCCGCGTCGTTAAAGACGTGCGAGACGGAGAGGAGCCCGCAAACAACCCCAAGGTAATTTTGAGGGGGGGCTATGGGGGTGGTCTGGCTACAGGCAGAAGGAGCCAATACCACCCCACCGTGGAGCATGGAGATGCCGAGGTACAAATGGGGGACGCAGAGCAAAGAGCAGGAGGTGTATTTGGAGGAGCATTTTGGAGAGGTTCTGGAAGAACTGAGGGAGATAGAGGAAGAGGTTGAGAGGGAGATGGCGGAGTGGTCCAGTCCAGGTCCGGTCATCTACTCCACTCCCGGGCCGGAGCAGTCCACTCCACCGGTGCCCAGTCCGGGTCCGGTTGTCTACTCCACCACCATGCCAGGTGCTTCCTGTGCCAGCTCCACGCACCCGACATCCGGTGCGCCTCCCCAGTCCGGTGCGTCACGTGCCGCCCTCCGTAGCCCGCAACCTCCAGCGAAGGTCCGTAGCCCGAAGCCTATAGCAAAGGTCTGCAGCACGGAACCTCCAGCGAAGGTCCGTCGCCCGAAGCCTCCATCGAAGGTCCGTAGCCCAAAGCCTATAGCAAAGGTCCGTAGCCCGAAGCCTATAGCAAAGGTCCATCGCCCGAAGCCTACAACGAAGGTACGCAGCCCGGAACCTCCAGCGAAGGTCCGTAGCCCAAAGCCTACAGCAAAGGTCCGTCGCCCGAAGCCTACAGCGAAGGGCCGCAGCCCGGAACCTCCAGCGAAGGTCCGCAGCCCGGAACCTCCAGCGAAGGTCCGCAGCCCGGAACCTCCAGCGAAGGTCCGCAGCCCGTAACCTCCAGCCAAGGTCCGCAGCCCGTAACCTCCAGCGAAGGTCCGCAGCCCGAAGCCTACAGCGAAGGTCCGCAGCCCGGGACCTCCAGCGAAGGTCCGCAGCCCGGTACCTCCAGCGAAGGTCCGCAGCCCGGGACCTCCAGCGAAGGTCCGCAGCCCGGAACCTCCAGCGAAGGTCCGAAGCCCGGAACCTCCAGCGAAGGTCCGCAGCCCGAAACCTCCCGAAGTCAACACCGCTCTGTGGTTGGAACATACAGCTCCACCGGTGCCCAATCCGGGTCCAGCCGTCTGCTCCGCTCCAGTGCCTGAGCAGTGCCCATTCCGGGTCCAGCTGTCTGCTCCGCTCCTGAGCCAGAGCAGTCCGCTCCCCCGGTGCCCAGTCCGGGTCCAGCCGTCTGCTCCGCTCCAGTGCCTGAGCAGTCCGCTCCACCGGTGCCCAATCCGGGTCCAGCTGTCTGCTCCGCTCCTGAGCCAGAGCAGTCCGCTCCACCGGTGCCCAATCCAGGTCCAGCCGTCTGCTCCGCTCCATTGCCACAGCAGTCCTCTCCACCGGTGCCCAATCCGGGTCCAGGCGTCTGCTCCGCTCCTGAGCCAGAGCAGTCCGCTCCACCGGTGCCCAGTCCGGGTCCGGCCGTTGTCATGGAAAAAACTCTTCCCTCTTACTAAAAAATAAAAGCACTTCTGGAGTTTGTAGAAGCAAGAAAAACTTTATTGCAAAAAGACAACGAAGCCGCAGGCACCACTCCCGTACATCTCTACGTTTTTGTCTTATGTACAAGTTTTGAAATGTTTATTCATAACCCCTCCTGCTTGATTACACCTATTCTATTTTCCTCCAATCTGGTCTCAAAACTCCTGATGCTATTTCTTGTTTTCTCCTTATTTGGAGATAACATTGGCACAGAATACATGTCTAGTTCTAAGTCAGGAAAATGGGAGGTACACAGGAAGCCTTTACCCCTGGGGGAGTCTCCTGACTCTGGTGACATTACTCTGGTCAAAGGTCAACCTGCTGAGTAGGAGGGGGTTGCCTACACCCTACCCTCATCTGCTGAGGAAAAAGAGATCTTGTCTCTGCTTGTAACATACAGAGCTAAATATATTCAGGGAGCTATAAATAATTGGAAATTACACAATAACTATAAAGAATTGGAAATTACACAACACCGTCTGCTCCGCTCCAGTGCCTGAGCAGTCCGCTCCACCGGTGTCTATTCCGGGTCCAGCTGTCTGCTCCGCTCCTGAGCCAGAGCAGTCCGCTCCACCGGTGCCCAGTCCTGGTCCGGTGGTCTGCTTCACTCCATGGCCGGAGTCGTTTACCCCACCGGTGCCCAGTCCGGGCCCGGTTGTTTTCCCCGCTCCATGGCCGGAGCCGTTTGCCCCATCAGTGCCCAGTCCGGGCCCGGTAAATTGCCCAGCTCCATGGTTGGAGCCGTTTGCCCCACCCGTGCCCATTCCGGGCCCGGTTGTTTTCCCCGCTCCATGGCCCAGAGCCGTTTACCCCACCGGTGCCCAGTCCGGGCCCGGTTAATGGTCCCGCTCCATGGCCGGAGCCGTTTGCCCCACCGGTGCCCAGTCCGGGCCCGGTTATTTGCTCAGCTCCATGGCCGGAGCCGTTTACCCCACCTGTGCCCAGTCCTGGCCCGGTTAATTGCCCAGCTCCATGGCCGGAGCCGTTTGCCCCACCGGTGCCCAGTCCGGGCCCGGTTAATGGTCCCGCTCCATGGCCGGAGCCGTTGGCCCCACTGGTACCCAGTCCGGGCCCGGTTGTTTTCCCCGCTCCATGGGTGGAGCCGTTTGCCCCACCGGTACCCAGTCCGGGTCCGGTTACAAAGAAGGGGCATGGGAGAAAACTGTCCACTTCGCCGGAGCCAGAACCTCCACCGACGGACTAATCTTCCCTCCCTAAATACCCCCCCCATGTATTTGTGTGTTTTGTTTGGCGTCCGGGAGTCTGCGCCTTGGGGGGGGGTACTGTCAGGCTCTGGCCATAGAGAAGCCTATTTGCTTCTCTATGTAACCATGGCCAGAGTCTGTCAGGTTTATTCTTTCTGTATCTGGTGGTGGTTTGCGTTGGATCCCTAATTAGAGACAGCTGTTGCGCATTGTCTCTAATTAGGGATCCTACATAGGTTTGTAATTTTCACACTGGGTTGTGGGTCGTTGTTGTATGTTTCGCAGTCACAGTGACAGTAGGTGTGCTTCAGTTATTACGTCCGTTCATTCGTGTCTGGTTTGGTGAACGTGACGTTTTGTCTATCGTGTTTGTTTGTATTGTGTAGTTCGTTCAGTTGAAAAATGTATATACATAGTAAATAAATAAAACATGTCGAACTATAATCCCTGCGCTGCGTCTTGGTCGAGGTATGCACCCTCGCGTGACAGGTAGCCGGAGAGCAGAGCATTGCAGTAATCTAATCTAGAAGTGACAAAAGCATGGATTTGCTTTTCTGCATAATCTTTGGACAAAAATTTTTGAACAAAAAATCTGATTTTTGCAATGTTATGAAGATGGAAAAAAGCTGTCCTTGAAATATTCTTGATATGTTCGTTAAAAGATAGATCAGGGTCCAGAGTAACGCCGAGGTCCTTCAGTTTTTTGGGGGACGACTGTACAACCATCAAGATTAATTGTCACATCCAAAAGCAGATCTCTTTGTTTCTTGGGACCTAGAACTAGCATCTCTGTTTTTTCAGAGTTTAAAAGTAAAAACAATTCCGCCATCCACTGCCTTATGTCTGAAACACAGGCTTCCAGGGCTGGCAATTTTGGTGCATCACCATGTTTCATCGAAATGTACAGCTGTGTGTCGTCCGCATAGCAATGGAAGTTAACATTATGTTTCTGAATGACATCAACAAAAGATTAAAATATATAGTGAAAACAATAGTGGCCCTAAAACGGAACCTTGAGGAACACCGAAACTTACAATTGATTTGTCAGAGGACAAACCATCCACAGAGACGAACAGATATCTCTCCGACAGATAAGATCTAAACCAGGCAAGAACTTTTCCGTGTAGACCAATTAAGGTTTCCAATCTCTCCAAAAGAATATGGTGGTCGATGGTGTCGAAAGGTCTAAGAGCAGGAGCCTTGGTCTGATGCCATTAAAAGGTAATTTACCACTTTCATGCAGTCTCAGTGCTATGATAGGGTCTAATACCAGACTGAAGTGTTTTGTGTATATTATTTGTCTTCAGGAAGGCAGTGAGTTGCTGCGCAACAGATCTTTCTAAGATTTTTTAGAGAAATGGGAGATTCGATATAGGCTGATAGTTTTTTACATTTTCTGGTTCAAGGCTTGGCTTTTTCAAGAGAGGCTTTATTACTGCCATTTTTAGAGAGTTTTGTACACATCCGGTGGATAGGGAGCCATTTATTATGTTCAGCATAGGAGGGCCAAGCACAGGAAGTAGCTCTTTCAGTAGTTTAGTTAGAATAGGTACAGTATGCAGGTTGAAGGTTTAGAGGCCATGACAATTTTCATGAATGTGTAAAGAGATATAGGATTAAAAAACTTGAGTGTCTCCATTGATCCTAGGTCCTGGCAGTTCTGTGCAGACTCAGGACAGCTGAGAAGTTTTTATATTTTTTAAATAGGATGATCGAGCAGCAGTGAGGACATTTCGATATTGCACTGTACCTTCTTTCCAAGCTAGTAGGAAGACTTCCAGTTTGGTGGAGCGCCATTTCCGTTCCAGTTTTCTGGAAGCTTGCTTCAAAGCTCGGGTATTTTCTGTGTACCAGGGAGCTAGTTTCTTTTGGAAAATGTTTTTTGTTTTATGGGGTGCGACTACATCTAGGGTATTACGCAAGGTTACATTTAGATCCTGAATTTGATTGTTAACTGATTTTTGTTCTTTGACGTCCTTGGATAGGTGGAGGGAGAATTATTTGTTGTGATTTGTTGTGTCGTGAAACAAAATAAAATGGTGGTCCGATAGTCCAGGATTATGAGGAAAAACATTTAGATCCACAATATTTATTCCACGGGACAGAACTAGATCCAGGGTATGACTGTGGCAATGAGTAGGTCCGGAGACATGTTGGTCAAAACCTACTGAGTTGATGATGGCGCCGAAGCCTTTTGTAGTGGATCTGTGGACTTTTCCATGTGAATATTAAAGTCACCAAAAATGTGAATATTATCTGCAAGGTCTGATAGAAATTTAGAGAACTCAGTAAGGAACTCTGTATAAGGCCCAGGAGGACTGTAAACAGTAGCTATTAAAAGTGATTGAGTAGGCTGCATAGATTTCATGACTAGAATCTCAAAAGATGAAAACGCTGTCCTTTTTTGGGGGGTAAATATAAATTTGCTATCGTAAATGTTAGCCTTTGCGGGATGCGCGGGGGATATGGTCACTAGTGTAACCAGGAGGAGAGGCCTCATTAAACACAGTAAATACATCAGGCTTAAGCCATTCAGTCAGGCCAATCACATCAAGATTATGATCAGTGATTAGTTAATTGACTACAACTGCCTTGTAAGTGAGGGATCTAACATTAAGTAACCCTATTTTAAGAAGTGAGATATCACAACCTCTTTCATTAATGACAGGAATGGAGGAGGTCTTTATTCCAGTGAGAATACTAAGGTGAACACCAGCATGTTTAGGTTTGCGCCACCTAGATCGAGGCACAGACTCAATGGGGGGGTAACTGAGCTGACTACACTGACTATGCTAGTGGCAGACTCCACTAAACTGGCAGGCTGGCTAACAGCCTGCTGCCTGGCCTGCACCCTATCTCATTGTGGAGCTAGAGGAGTTAGAGCCTCCTGCAATCCCTGTTTTGACAGTGAGTGAACCTCAGACCAGTTCCACACCAATGAAACTACTCTGGTTCATGTCAATGAGCCACATAGTATGACAGGTGAATGATAATCTCTTGCCCTTCGTTTTACCTCCCAAGGCCCTTTGGAATTAAAAGAATACTTAGAAAAATACTCCAATTCTGAAATACTTTCATGTCCAATGTGTATTTGGCACTAAAACATTGGACTATTCTGTGACCTTTTGGAAGGAAGATAGAAGCCAAAAGTAACCAATAATTTTGAGTGGTTGTTTTTTGTGTTTTCATGAAAAATTCCATATCTCCCAATGATGTGGGTTTCATCAGAAAGCAGAGATACACAAAAGTATGTGGACACCCTTTCAAAATAGTGGATTCGGCTATTTTAGCCACACCCGTTGCTGACAGGTGTATAAAATCGAGTGCACAGCCATGCAATCTCCAAAGACAAACATTGGCAGTAGAATGGCCTTACTGAAGAGCTCAGTGACTTTCAACGTGGCATCGTCTGTCCTCTGTTTGGAATATGGAACTCACTACCGAGTTCCAAATTGCCTCTGGAATCAACGTCAGCACAATAACTGTTAGCCGGGAGCTTCATGAAATGAGTTTTCATGGCAGAGCAGCCGCACACAATCCTAAGATCACCATGCGAAATGCCAAGCGTCGGCTGGAGTGGTGTAAAGTTTGCCGCCATTAGAGCAGTGGAAACGCATTCTCTGGAGTGATGAATCACGCTTAACCATCTGGCAGTCCGACGGACTAATCTGGGTTTGGCAGATGTATAGTGCCAACTGTCAAGTTTGGTGGAGTAGGAATAATGGTCTGGGGCTGTTTTTCATGGTTCAGGCCCCTTAGTTCCATTGAAGGGAGATCTTAACACTACAGCATACAATGACATTCTAGATGATTCTGTGCATCCAACTTTGTGGCAACAGTTTGGGGAAGGCCCTTTCCTGTTTCAGCATGACAATGCCCCATGCACAAAGTGAGGTACATACAGAAATGGTTTGTCAAGATCGGTGTTGAAGAACTTGATTGGCCTTTACAGAGCTCTGACCTCAACCCCATCGAACATTTTGTGATGAATTGGAACGCCGACTGCTCGACCTCACTAATGCGCTTGTGGCTGAATGGAAGCATATCACCGCAGCAATGTTCCAACATCTAGTGGAAAGCCTTCCCAGAAGAGTGGAGGCTGTTATATCAGCAAAGGGGGGACCACTTCCATATTAATGCCCATGATTTTGGAATAGAATGTTCGACGATCAGGTGTCCACATACTTTTGGTCATGTAGTGTCAGGACAGGTCCCTGGAAAAATGTATTAATAGACCTTTTACAGTGTGCCAAAGGCCAGCGTATTGCAATTAAAAAATCTTTGTGACGTGTCAGTATTTTGGAATTATAAAATAACCCCAGATAGGCAGCAGTAATTATGGTCGGAGAAAAATACATTCTTTCACACTTTTCGCTGATATTACCCACTAACAGCTCAAATTGCTCCTTTGCCTCAGAAAACTGGTCATAACTTGCAATGCTGCTCCTGTAGATCATGTAATGTTGAACTTTATCAATTGACTGTATGTTAGTCACATCATGTAAATCCAACCTTTTTACTGCTATTTTTTGTGTAATTTTTAATCTTGAGAAATAATAAATCCTACCCATCCAAGTTACCAAAGTTCTGCTTGTAAATAAGGAAATGACAGTTGATATATTTTGTAATTAGAGGGCAACTTCACGTCATTGTGGTCTTGTAAACATGTAAACCCTGCTGAATATGTTACAGCTCTTCTCCTATTAGAGTTTCACCTGCCTCTGACCTCATGTGATGTGTGTTCCAACTCCTGCATAATGTTGGGTTGCGTCAATTCAAATCTGGTATTGGAACAAAAGGATTACTACGCCATTTAAATCATCTATGTATTTTATTCTAGCAAACCCTTAAATGGTAAATATGAAGTTCGTATATACAGGCTCACTGTGACACCACGCAGGGCAAACAGCGCATGAGAAGAGCGAGAGAGAGAGAGAGAGAGAGAGAGAGAGAGAGAAAGAGAGAGAGAGAGCGCGAGAGAGAATCAGCGAGCAGCGCTATAGAAGCGCATAGCCTAGAGAAGAGAAGCGCCCCTATCCTTTGTTCTTCCTTAAATACTCAGACAGAATCGTTTCCACTCCTTGCTGACCTGTCGGAGTAGAGGCTGAGTGTGGTTTAAACTTACTCAGCCTATCGTTGGCGTGCAGGCTGGTCCCAGCCTCGTGACGCAATCCAGTTGACGGAAGTAGTGGTCTTCTCAGTAGATGTCCAAGCTTCATATTACAAGACACAGTTCTATCGTAAAACCCCCAGCTAGCACATTCCTTCCACATAGCTCCCCCTTACCCAAACCTACAGCAGTTCTAAAGATCTATGATCACACAATACATTGAGTTAATAACTCTTGTTGTAGATTAACATATTCATTAGCTAAACATGTATCAGCCCTTACAGTCCCCCTTTTGACACCCCCTAGGGTGTCACTCACCCCAATACAAAAAATACAGAGCTTATGCATTAAGAAAAGTAAAAAACCCTCAACCTGTTACAGCTACACCTACTGGATATAAAGAGAACTACCAGTCACTCCAAAACTTACAACCCTCACATCTGTAACAGCAAATCAACCAGCCCGCTCATCCTTCGTTTCTCCACCCTTAATGCTGAGTGGCTACCAGCCACCCAAGAACTTAAAACCCTTTTTTTTAAACCCGTGAAAAAATGACTTATGAAAACACCTTATTCAACCCCACTTTATTCAACCACCTCCCGTATAGCAAACCAAGGGTCATCCTCAGTCAGACTCATCTTCCTATGAAGACTTGATTCGGTATCAGCATCAGCTACTTGAGCTCCAAGGAGGGGCATCATACCAACAGCCTGCACAACATCTGTAACAAACTTTTTCAAACATGGGATAATACAAGCAGCACAGCACATTAAAAGCAAAAACACAGTGATAACTATACTTCCTGCAGAGTGAGTTACCCCCCCCCATCATGTATATCACCCATATCCCCCACATGTTCTTGCCTGAATCTGTCAACTTGCTCAAGTCTCGCCCTGTCTCTTCTAATGAGCGATTTGGGCCTTCGTCTTTTGCACAGTGATTTCTATGGTACCACGAATCTCTTTTGTTTGAATTCACTCTCAATGAGTGACTTGATACCTCTTTCACCTGGTACGGTCCTTCCCACCTGGGCTCAGTCCACTTTCTGGAATGCACCTTTACTCTCACCCAGTCTCCAACCAGGATATCTCTGTTTTCGTCTGTGGTTTCGACTGCAGGAGTTCGGACCTCCACCACCTGTTTGGACAGTCTTTCGACAAGAGAAGTTAACGCCTGCATGTAGTCTGTGTATCTGATTTTAGCTATGTCTAGTCTAGGCAGGCTAAGATTATCTGCTGGTGGCCCTGGCATCCTACGCCCTGTCAATAGTTCATGAGGGGTTAGATGTGTGTCAGAGCCTGGGGAGTTTCTCATGGACATTAGGGCTAGCGGCAGCGCATCCACCCACTTCAGTTTTGTCCCTGCCATAATTTTGGCCATTTTTCGTTTCAAAGTTTGGTTCGCCCTTTCCACTAAACCTTGCGATTGGGGATGATACACCGACCCGAACTTGTGGGTAATCCCTAATGCCTGTTCTACCTCTCTCAGATGCTCATTCTTGAAATGGGTTCCGTTGTCAGAGCGGACCATACGGGGGACCCCGAACCTTGGTATGAGCTCCCTTCTTAGCCATTTAATCACAGCCTTAGCATCTTCCCTTGCTGTGGGGATGGCTTCCACCCATCTGGTGAATCTATCGACCATTACTAATAGATATCTTTTCCCCTCCACTCTGTTATCCTGTCCCATGTCCGTGTAATCTATGCAGATGTCCTGAAACGGCGCGTCAGGTATTGGGAAACTGCCTATCACTGCTCCTAATGATACTTTGTTGTTGTATCTTTTGCATATTTCACAGCTTTCAGATGTTTCCCTGGCCATATCCATCATGTTGGGGTGGTACCATGCCTTCTCAATTGCCTTTCCCACACTCTTCCACCCTCCATGTGCTTTCTCATGCTCTTCTCTGATGATAGATCTGAGGAGTTTGGCAGGAGCCACTGTTTTTCCCGTGGTAGCCCTCCAGATTCCTTGGTGATCCCTTCTTGCCCCCTGCCTGCTCCACACATTCTGTTCATAAACATCAGCAGCCTCTTGTAACTGTCTTACTGTATCTTCTGTCAGCTCTTCCTGGCTATGGGTTGTCCTCTGCACCATCTGTTGTGCAGTGTAACCTCCCGCTTCCTTAGCTGCAAGGTCTGCTTGATCATTCCCTTCACGTTCCCTAGTGCTTTCTTTACTGTGTCCTTTACATTTCATGATTGACACCCGTTTTGGCAGCTTGATTGCCTCAATCAATTTCTGGATCTCTTGTTTGTGTTTTATAGGTTCGTTTGAGCTGGTTAGGAACCCTCTCCTCATCCATTGAGGGCCATCAATGTGAGCAATTCCATGGGCGTATGCAGAATCAGTATAGATGTCTACCTCTCTTCCTTGGCAGAGCTCTAGTGCTCTCCGCAGTGCTCTCAGTTCTGCTAGTTGTGCCGAGGCTCCTGCTGGTTCCAATCTTCCTGCTTCCATCACTTCATGATCTCCGTTCTTTCCCTGGCGCACCACAGCATAGGCAGCAATGTTTCCTTCGCTCGGATTCTTCGACCTATAACAGCACCCGTCCGTAAATAGGGTTTCCTTCATTCCATCCAGTGGTGTGTTTCCGAGATCCATTCGAACCTTTATTTGCTTGGCTGCCCTGTCTTCACAAACGTGTGGTTCCCCCTTGCCCATTCCATCGGTCATGTTGGCGACTGTTGTCACATATGTGATGTGTTTTGCCGTAATTGTCTTGGTTATGTCAGATTTTCTCTTGCTAGACAGGGCAAAAAGCTTGGAACCGATAAAAGCTGCTACCCCATGGTCTGTGTTGATTTCCAATGGATGTCGCATCACTATGTGTGCTGTTTTTCCCACTTCTTTTGCCAGTGCAGCCATATGTCTGCCACAGTCTGTTTGGCCTGTTTCAATGTTGTCCAATTTTGCACTGTAATAATGCAATACTCTCCTCTCCCCCTTTTGTTTCTGATACAGGACGGAATGAACAAACCCGTCTTGTTCTGAAACATCAAGATGGAATGGTGTCGTGTAGTCAGGTAGAGACAGTGCTTCTGCTTGTGCTAAGGTTTGTTTGAGCTGAATGAATGCCGTTTCTGCTTCAGTAGTCCACTTTAGGACTGCAGTGAGATTACGTGGAGGGTCGGATAGTTTGTCCATTATAATCGGCATAAGTTGGTGTATAGGGGTGGTTGAGATGTGCATCCCAGCCTGATTACAGTATATACTACACCCCATTTTTGATAGCAAGTCCCTGCCCATCAGTCCAACGGAGCATTCTGGGTTGTGTAGGAACTGATGTGTTACTTTAAGGTCATCCCATACCACTTCCAGTGGTACCGTGTATGGCTTTCTCATAATTGTCCCTGAAACCCCAGAAAAAGCTTGTTTTTTCGTTGTGAGTTGATATGCTGTCTGCACAGAAGACCAGGTGCATCCTGTGTCAATCAGCATACCATGCTCCCTTCCTCCTATTACGCACTTCACCACTGGTTCCACATCTGGTGGAAAAGTGTAGATATTGGTGGTGGTGCTATTTGGGGTTTCCGGGCAGCTTCATTGGTTGCCATCTTCTCCAGCCCAGGCCATATTGGGGATCAGGGCTGGGTTTGGCACGGGCTGATATTTGCCCTGTTGCTGGGATGGCTGTTGTAGGGGCCCTTGCTTCTGTCCATCTCGTCCTCCCTGCCAGTTACCACTGTCTCGAGGTGCCCACTGTCCTCTTCCTCTGGTTTGGCCCATGTACCCTCTTCCTCTAGCCTGGAATGGTTGTCTTGGCAGAGCGCAGTTTCTAGCCATGTGTCCGGATCTTCCACAGTTGAAACATCCTTGATTCCCATATCTGAGATCTTGTGGCTGGGTTGATAGCGGCATGTAGGCTGACTGTTGATATAAAGGTTCAGCATACACCAGGGGTGTGGGTGGTGATGGGGGCTGATATGGTGCTCTTTCCAGGGCCATCAACTCTGCCATAGCCTGAACTGCTGTAGTTAACGCTGCCACATCGGGAGTGGGTGTCGTAGCCCCACTCGTAGGTGTACTGGTCACCACCATTTGCTTGCTGGGCTTATCCTCCATCAGTTGCTTTTCTAAGACCTTCTTCTGTAGCTGTTTAATTTCATCCTCTTCTTTTCGCTTACCTTCCCTCCATCTTTCCACATGGTGTTGGACTATATCAGTGAACTCCAACACACTCTTTGCAGTGATGCCCACCATTTTCTCGCATTCCAGCCTCACCTGTTCTGGGAGTCCCTCCAAACAGCTAGCCAGGAATAGGTATTTGGTGGTTTCCTTTCCTGGTTCTTCATTCCAGGCCTGTCTCCACAGTTTTTTTGCCTTTTTCATATACACTGGCACACTCTCCTCTCCGTCCAGTGTCAGCGTTTTCATCAACTGAGGTCTTGGTTGGGTCGGATATTTGCATCTTATGGCATCCCATATTTGTCCGCGATGCTGATCAAATCGAGTTGCTGATGCCACCATTCCTCTTACTCCCCCCTGTGTCATGATCTCCCGACATTCTTGATCGCCCATGCATCTGTTCATAACCGCTGCCATGTCTCCTAATGTAAGTTCATCTGCAGCAGTTAGGCTTTCAAAAGCTTTGACCCACCTATCTCCAGACTCTTCTGGAGTAGGGAGAGCGTCCACCAGGGTTTGTATGTCTCTATGGGCCCATGGCTTGTAAATGGCACCACCCCCTGGTGCGTCTCTCATTGGGTATTGGCCCCTGGTTTCTTGCTCCCGGGTTCTGGCTCTAGTGTGGTGGGCAGGGGCATCACATGGGTCCCACACCTTTCCTTCACATTTTCCACAAAGTACTTTGAAATCACTTCTCTCTTGCTCCACTGGTTCCTCCTGTTCCCCTAAGTCAATAAAGTGTCCCCTCGGAGGTGTGGGTGTTCTGTACCTCCTTGGTGGTGTACTAACTCTACTTCCCTTCTTTCTCTCCTCACTCAGGTCCCTTCTTGTTTTCTCCATTTCCTGTAGCTGCTCTGCCCCTCTTCTCACTTCCTCTTCCGTTTCTTTCAGCTTTCTTCTATTCTTTTCTATCACCATTCTCTCCCTTTCTCCCTCCTCTTGGTCCATCTGAGTCCATTCCTGCTGCACCAGTTCTCCACTTTCACTGCCACCCGTTAAACTCATACTGGTCGCATCCGTCGATATTCTGGTCAAGTTGGACACCACCTTTTGTATGGCTTTTGCTGCCTCTAATAATACTGACACCTCCTGTCTCCATTTTCCCATATCATTCACTCTTACCCATTGTTCCTCCTCTTCATCATCTGGTCTCTTGTGATATTTGACCTCTCCCACAATGTCCAACACTGGAGCCATCACTTTTGGTGTCCCATACGGGGGAGGTGCCGATGGCAGGACCGGGTATAGTTGAAGTTTTATGACCTCTTCTTTTTTCTTGTCTTTGTTCTGTCCTTCTTCCCATATGTTCTTTAGTTTCACCAACATGGCCAGCACTATTTTCTCCTCCAGTCTGGCTTCTTCCATTATTTTCTTGAGTTTGCCTTTATTTGGCTCACCTTCTTTCTTCCATTTCTCCTCTACTTTTTTGATTCTGCGTTTCAATGTTTCCAATATTCTACCTGGTTCGTCTTCAATAGGAATGCCATCAGAAGATTGGATCCAGCCATCTTCTAGCCACTCCCTATACACTTTTTCTCCTCTTCGTTTCCATTCTTTTCCATCCTTTCCCCCGTGGATTTCCAATGTAGATTTCAACGTCTCCAATATCCTGTCTGATTCTTTTAATGCCATTTTATTACTAGATTTCAACCTGTTAATTATCCCCTTCATTCTATAGATTTATAGGACAGTTTTAAATACTTCTATTCTGTACTTTGTAATGATAACCTTTATGTTACTAAACACTCCCTCCAACTTTACTTTAAACTCCGCCCTAATATCTAAAAATATTCCGCCGAACCTAGCCGTACCCCCCTAGTTACGAACCTTGCCGGTCGCTAATATTTATCTAAAATTTCCCGAACCTAGCCGTACCCTTGTAGTTACGGACCTTGCCGAATCTAATTACTAAACCAATTATTCCCTATACTCCTCGAACCTAGCCGTACACTCGTAGTTACGGACCTTGCCGATAAAACAATACTCTAATATATCAGGGCTTCACAATCACATTTACCAAATCACAGGTTTTCATGGTATTACTTATCTATTCATAGCTTGACATTCACCAAATCAGAGGGTTGCATGGTATTACTTATCTATTCATAGCATGAAATTCACATTCACCAAATCACAGGTTTGCATGGTATCATATTACTTATCTATTCATAATAATTCATAATTCAGTTCACTTACATCAAACAGGTGTTTCACAAAATTAATTTGGATAAAGTCAATGTGCAGAACTTTAGTTATTCACAATAGGTGTCTGCTTACCTTTTTAGTTGACTCTTTATGAAACACCGTTCAACGATAGTGATGTCCAATCGGCTGGTCAATCTCCCGCAAAGTCCCGCTACCAGATCACGTCAGGGTCACCAATTGTTGGGTTGCGTCAATTCAAATCTGGTATTGGAACAAAAGGATTACTACGCCATTTAAATCATCTATGTATTTTATTCTAGCAAACCCTTAAATGGTAAATATGAAGTTCGTATATACAGGCTCACTGTGACACCACGCAGGGCAAACAGCGCATGAGAAGAGCGAGAGAGAGAGAGAGAGAGAGAGAGAGAGAGAAAGAGAGAGAGCGCGAGAGCGAATCAGCGAGCAGCGCTATAGAAGCGCATAGCCTAGAGAAGAGAAGCGCCCCTATCCTTTGTTCTTCCTTAAATACTCCGACAGAATCGTTTCCGCTCCTTGCTGACCTGTCGGAGTAGAGGCTGAGTGTGGTTTAAACTTACTCAGCCTATCGTTGGCGTGCAGGCTGGTCCCAGCCTCGTGACGCAATCCAGTTGACGGAAGTAGTGGTCTTCTCAGTAGATGTCCAAGCTTCATATTACAAGACACAGTTCTATCGTAAAACCCCCAGCTAGCACATTCCTTCCACATAGCTCCCCCTTACCCAAACCTACAGCAGTTCTAAAGATCTATGATCACACAATACATTGAGTTAATAACTCTTGTTGTAGATTAACATATTCATTAGCTAAACATGTATCAGCCCTTACAATAATCCTATGATCCAAAACATTTTGGGGGGCTGAGTTGTTTCCAGGGCTGTTTAATGGTACTTCCAATATCCTGACGTGTGCACTTGTTTACTACTTCCCACAAGGTTGAAAGCATTGGATTGGTTGAGGCACGGATTATACCAGTCATTTCCTTTCAAATCAGAGAAGGGAAGTGAACAAGATCACACATTGGGAGCAAGGAGAGATGATTGGGACATGATGTAGGTCTCGACAAAGCACTACAAGGAGGGCTAAGTTCTGTTATCATCGATAAGAACCAAAGGAATGCACTAAAAACTCAAGCTCCTAATTCTAACCAGTGGGGTGGAACAGTTGTTATGTCTGAGGTGAGCTTGTGTCGGAGGTGCTGTCATGACCACAAAAAACATCTATTGAGAGTACGGATTTCTTGTTGGATGTATGTGTTTAGTCTGTTTATAAAATTGAAGGATAAAATGATGCCTTGGCAAAGTCATCTTCAAGTGTGTGCCAGTCAAAAGTTAACTGACAAAAGTTTGGAATTTTACTCATTCAAGGGTTTTTCTTTATTTAAACTATATTTTACATTGTAGAATAAAAGTGAAGACATCAAAACTATGACAAAACATATGGAATCATGTAGTAACCAAAAAAGTGTTTTATATTTGATATTCTTCAAATAGCCACCATTTGCCTTGATGACAGCTTTACACAATCTTGGCATTCTCTCAACCAGCTTCATGAGGACCGCCACTTTTGACCGGGGGTGTACTACTGTCTCAGAACAACCCATTGATGTTTTCTTTGGATTTATAATGGCAAAATTAAACTGGCAAACCAAACTGACCTCAAAGTGTGCACAATTGATTAATTGTTTCACCCACCTGTAAAAAATACTCAGAAGTGCCTGAATTTATCAAGGACCCCAGGGTTAACAACACAACTCTTACAATAAGTGCCATGGGATATTTAGTGACCATAGAGAGTCACTAAACATAGGAAGGGCAGTGAGAGGATGACATGTCACCTGCTTCATCCACCAACTCTGGTTTCTGTTATACTTCACCTCTCTCACAGCACCTGGTCTGTATCGTACAAATTACAGCTGAATTTGGCTGCAATCATGCTCTTAACATGGAGCTGGTTTGGAGAGGGGCTTTTCTAATTATGGGCAATCTGTAAAAGATTGCTGTTGTGATTGGAATCCCGATTGGCACCCTCTTCCCTATATTACACTACATACAGTAGTTCCTCATTTTTTAAAAGTTGCATTATACTGCTGTATAGTCTGCGGTATGCTGAGGTATGTTGTGATTGGCTGATAAATTGAGTTGCAGTGCTTGCCGTTAATGCTCATTTGAAACAGCAGAGGGCATTTTGAGCACATCTACTCCATTTAGACTTTAATATTTATTTTATTAACAAAAACACAAAGATGTTGATGAAGAAATACTGTATGCTTATTTCTATTGATATACAGTATATACACATCATTATCTATTATAAGGTTGTTTTGATTAATATGTGGATTACAACACATTAACATATTTGTAGGGGGTTGATGCATGTTCGTCAAGGCAACTCAGTTCTGTGATATTGAGTTAGAAATGTCTAACTTTAGTCTTGTGTCAGGTGAACTGTTGTGTCCTCATCTTTAGGTCTGATAATGTTGTTCAAGCATTTCAGTTATAAAAATAGGTAACAGATAATTAAACAATAAATTAATTGCAACATGTTGGCTAGAGCAATTGCAATCACAAATGCATGCAACAGTTTTTAATCTTAGCTGTACTATTATTGTATTTATTGTATTATTCCTAATGGACTGCCTTGATGTTGGCGCCCCAGCGCACCACTGCACACCACTGGCACTACAGACTGGTAGAAAGTATGCAGTAGTTTACTGCACACGTTGAAGGACCTAAGCCTCCTCAGAAAGTAGAGTCAGCTCTGGCACCTTTTTGTACAGGGCCCCAGTGTTACCAGCCCATTCCAGCCTGCTGTCCATATGGACTCCTAGGAACTTGTATGTAACCAACCATTTCCACATCCATCCCCTGTATAGGGACTGCAGTCGGTTTGGCCTTGGTTCTCCTGAAGTCTACAACCATCTCCTTTGTTTTGTAGATGTTGAGCTGAAGGTGGTTTTGCTCACACCACACCACAAAGTCATTGATCGTGCTCCTGTACTCCTCCTGCCCACCCCTAATGCTTCCTACAATTGCGGAGTCATTTGAGATCTTCTGCAGGTGGCATGTTTCAGAGTTATATCTGAAGTCTGAGGTGTAGAGGGTGAACAGGAAGGGGGACAGGACCGTTCCTTGGGTGGCCCCTGTACTGCTCACTGCCCTTTCTGACACACAGCTCTGTAGCCGCACAACTTTTGGCCTACCGGTCAGGTAGTCTGTAAACCAGGAGACTAAGGGTGCTTCCACTTTCATCCTCCTCATCCTCTCACCCAGTAGCAGGGGCTGAATAAACATTAACCCTCACAGTGTACCTGCATTGTCCAGGTGAGCAAAGGGAGGGGGGTGGGACAGCCGTGAGGGTGTGTGGCCTGGGGAGCTAGAGGGGAGGTGAACAGGGCCAATATCGAACCTGTTTAAAAAATTGGTTCAGCTCATTGGCTCTGTCCTGGGTCCCCTCCGTCTGCCCACTGTTTGACTTTTTGAAGCCAGTGATATTTCTCATACCCTTCCACACCTCTCTCACCTGGCTCTGCCTCAGCTTGTCCTCCATCTTCTCCTTATACACTCTCTTCCCCTCAGCAATCCGCAACTTCAGCTCCCTCTGGACGCATTTCAATTTGTCCTTGTCCCTCTCCTTGAAGGCCCTCTTCTTCTCATTCAGCAGGGCCTTCAGGTCGCATTTTGTATTGTATATCGGTGGTGCCAGTGACGGTACCTATCCCGGTGACGCCATTGCACCGGTGCCCAGTCCAGGCACAGCGTCCAGTCCTGCTCCGTTGTTGGGGCTTCCCTCTTCACCGGTGCCCAGGCCAGGCACGGCGGCCAGTCCTGCTCCGAGGTCGGAGCTTCCCTCTGCGCCGGTGCCCATTCCGGGTCCGGCGTCCAGTCCGGCTCCATGGACGGAGCACAGACAGGACCTGGCGTCCAGCCCAGCTCCGATGGCGGAGCAGTCCGCTCCACTGGTGCCCAGTCCATCAACAGCTCCGCCATGGAGCGGGGCAGACGTCCGGGCCCGGACTAGGCACCGGTGGAGCGGACTGCTCCGGCACTAACGTTATTAACCGGTTTCCATGATTTTAAAATAAGGGAACCGTACAAACAGTTTTTGTTCCTTGAAAAGTGGTTTTACGGTTTTCAATTCTGTTCCCTGAACCGGTTCCAGCCCCTGGTTGTGTAAAACGGTACATCATATAACATTACACCACATTACACCACTGCATATCTACAATACAAAAGGTTTAACACCACCATACATACTCATGTACAGTTGTTATATCATATCACGTGAAATATTGCTAGTAATTCTTGGACCTAACGTACGTAGGCATTCACTCAGGAATGCATATTAGTATCCTGTCAGTTGCACCTTTTCTCATTGCTTTTAGTATATTGAATGTGCAATACGTGCAGTTGTCTGTAATTAAACCCTGCGCACTAAGGACTGTATTTTAAAGAAATTACTATTATTACCCCAAATTATATCATACACGCATTTAGCTATTAAAGTATCTCTTCCTGACATTTACCTGTACAGTTTGTGTAACCATGCAAAATTTTCACTTACCTGTTAATTTAGTCAGTCTGTCTATTAAGTAAACTATTATTACCCTCGCTCATATCATACGCATTTTTAGATACTGAAGTATTTCTCTGCCATCGACCTGTATAGTATAGTTAACCATGCAACATCCACCAATGTATAGTGTACATATTCAGCCAACCACCCACACTCTGCAGTCTTTTTATAGCTTTTTTTTGCACTCCAGATATCTTGTATTTCTATACTTTTTCATACTGCCGCTCTATGTATCATGTACCGTGTATCTGTCTTTTGTGTACTTTCCGTTGTGCCATTTTGCACCTGCCCTGTGTTTTGTTGTAGCTGCTTGACAAAGAAATGTCCCCCTCTGGGGATCAATAAAGTATCTATCTATCTATCTATCTATCTATCTATCTATCTATCTATCTATCTATCTATCTATCTATCTATCTATCTATCTATCTATCTATCTATCTATCTATCTATCTATCTATCTATCTATCTATCTATCTATCTATCTATCTATCTATCTATCTATCTATCTATCTATCTATCTATCTATCTATAATAATATCACAATGTGTGCGTATGCATGTGTCTGTACCTTTGTTTGTGTCTCTTCACAGTCCCTGTTTTTTACCTTTTTTTTATCTGATTTTGCTGCTTGCATCAGTTACCTGATGTGGAATAGAGTTCCATGTAGTCATTGCTCTATATAGTACTGTTCTGGACTTGGGGACTTTGAAGAGACCTCTGGTGGCATGTCTTGTGGAATATGCATGGGTGTCTGATCTGTTTGCTAGTATTTTAAACAGACAGCTTGGTACATTCAGTTTATCAACACCTCTTACAAAAACAAGTAGTGATGAAGGCAATCTCTCTTTCCCTTTGAGCCATGAGAGATTGACATGCATGTCATTAATGTTAGCTCTCTGTGTACTTTTAAGGACCAGCCGTGCTGCCCTGTTCTGAACCAACTGCAATTTTCCCAAGTCCCTCTCTGTGGCACCTGACCACACGACTGAACAGTAGTCCAGGTGTGACAAAACTAGGGCCTGTAGGACCTGCCTTGTTGATAGTGTTGTTAAGAAGCAGAATTGCACTTTATTATGGACAGACTTCTCCCCATCTTAGCTACTGTTGCATCAACATTTTTTTACCATGGCCCTCTTCTCATACTGAGTAGCCTACAGAGTAATATGAGAAGAATACAACTTCTGAACTGTTTCATCTTTTACTGTCATTCACAGCCAATACAGATACTGTACCTATC
Source organism: Thymallus thymallus (assembly GCA_023634145.1). Classification (NCBI taxonomy): domain Eukaryota; kingdom Metazoa; phylum Chordata; class Actinopteri; order Salmoniformes; family Salmonidae; genus Thymallus; species Thymallus thymallus. The sequence goes on along the minus strand of CM042399.1, from coordinate 1,525,643 downwards.
AACATTTTGTCTGGTGGGGCCGAGGCTACCTTGCCAAACATGTCAGTCGTCATACCTTCTTGTATGGTGTCCCATATCTCTAACATTAAGGAAGTCGCAAGGATCTGCTCTCCTAAGTTAGAACACCTCATGATAAGCTGTAGACCATACTATTTATCAAGAGAGTTTTAACTATATTTTTCTAAGCTGTCTATTTATCACCACAAACCGATGCTGGCACTAAAACCACACTCAATGAGCTCCATAGGGCCATAAGCCAACAAGAAAATGCAGCATCCAGAGATATCCGTTTTACCTCATTTGCACCAGCATGATTGGAAAAAACGTTTGATCACCTTTACTCTGCACATAGAGACACATACAAATCTCTCCCTCGCCCACCATTTGTCAAATCTGACCATAACTATACCCACCTGAATCCTGTTTACAAGCAAAACCTGAAGCAGGAAGTACCAGTGACACGCTCAATTCGGAAGTGGTCCGATGAAGCGGATGCTAAGCTACAGGACTGTTTTGCTAGCACACACTGGAATATGTTCCAGGATTTCGCAGATGGCATTGAGAATTTTACCACGTCAGTCATTAGCTTCATTAATAAGTGTGTCGACGACGTCGACCCCATAGTGACCGTACATACATATCCCTACCAGAAGCTATGGATTACAGGCATCATCTGCTAAAGGCTAGAGCTAAAGGCTAGAGCTGCCGCTTTCAAGGAGGGGAACACTAACCCGGTCGCTTATTAGAAATCCCGCTACCCCCTCCCGACGAACAATCAAACAGGCAAACCCTCAATACAGGAGTAAGATCAAATCCTACTACCGGTTCTGATGCTCGACAGATGTGGCAGGGCTTGCAAGCTTGCAAACTATCACGGATTACAAAGGGAAACCCAGCCACAATGCTGCCCAGTGACAAGAACCTACCAGATGAGCTAAATGCCTTCTATGCTGGCTTCGTGGCAAGCAAAACTGAACCATGCGTGAGAGCACCAGCTGTTCCGGACGACTGTGTGATCACGCTCTCTGTAGCCGATGTGAGTAAGACATTTAAACAGGTTAACATTCACAAGGCCGCTAGGCCAGACAGATTACCTGGACATAATCAGAGCATGCATTAACCAGCTGACAAGTGTCTTCACTGACATGTTCAACCTCTCCCTGGCCCAGTCTGTAGTACATACATGTTTCAAGCAGACCACCATAGTCCCTACGCCCAAGAACACAAATATAATCTGTCTAAATGACTATCGCCCCTTAGCACTCACATCTGTAGCCGTGAAATCCTTTGAAAGGCTGGTCATGGCTTACAACAACACCATCATACCAGACACCCCGGACCCACTCCAATTCGCATACTTTTATAACAGATCCACAGATGACAAAATCTCTATTACTGTCGGGCTCTGGCCATAGAGAAGCCTATTTGCTTCTCTATGTAGCTATGGTCAGTCTGACAGTGTCTTTCTTTTCGGTTTCTGTGTGGGTTTTGGGTTGGATCCCTAATTAGAGGCAGCTGCACCGCATTGTCTCTAATTAGGGATCCTATATATGTTGAGTCTGTCCTTCACTCGTTGTCGTATTATGTCGCAGTCACGGTGAAGTAAGTGTGCCTTTTTAACGTCCGTTCATTTCGTGTTTGGTTTGTAACGGGACGTTTGTCTATCGTTTTTGTGTTGTATAGTTCGTTCATTTGTAAGTTTTATTATACATAGTATTAATAAACAAATGTCGAACTACTATCCCTGCGCTGCGTCTTGGTCTCTCCATGCACCCACTCGTGACAATTACACACCACACTGCCCTTACACACTTGGACAAAAGGAACACCTATGTGAGAATGCTGCTGCTCAGCGTTCAACACTATAGTGCTTTTGACGGGCCGCCCCTAGGTGGTGTGGGTAGGTAACAAGACATGCCACGCTGACCAGAGGGTAGAGACATGGTGGCTCCTCAGTTCCTCAAAAATGTATACAGCTCCACCATTGAGAGCATCTTGACTGGCTGCATCACCACTTGGTATGGCAACTGTTTGGTATCCGATGGTGGTGTTCTCCACAAGTGTCACGAGACTTGTCTGCAGATAACCGGTACCGGATAAAAAAAACAAATGGAAGTATGAAGGTAGTTTTGTGCCTTCTCAGAAAAAGGGGTTAAATATGTGTAAAAGATAATCCACTGCCAGTGTCTCACTTACGCAAGGTGGCAGAGCTAAAGCGGTGTTTGTCAGAAAATTAGACGTCCTGAAAACCAGTCTTCTCACGTAAACGTCTGTAGAGTCCGAATGGTTCGGAGTTAGCGACAAACTACAAACTACACTCTATGAAAAGGGGAGACTCTCGCTAACACTGTACTCTGTTTTGCTCTACGACCCCCACAAGTTTCAGGAGAGTTGTCTTAAATTGGTACCGTCGATGTGCCAACTTCTGTTTGGTAGCTACAAATAAACCGTTTTGCTCATTCGACCCCCACAGGTGTAACAGGACTCGTAACTGGTAACCGGTATAAAAAAAAGAATGGAAGTATGAAGGTAGTTTTGAGCCTACCCCAAAAAAGGTGTTAAATATGTGTAAATCTCCTAGATTTAGGACAGATAGTACTTCAAAACATTGTTTCTTATGATTTATTTTCTGACTGTCCTTTTTGCCATTTATGAATGTGTTATTCAATGCATTTCTATGGGCTTTAGTAGTAAATCTATATATTATTATTATTTTTTTAATTACACCTAAAGGGGTCCTAAAATTCAAAATCAAATAGCTAAATGATCCATAGTATGACTATCTTAAAACAATTCCATATGTCAGCTTAGCACCCCCCACTCCCCCAACGTCTTAGACTCTAAAGAATGAACAAAAACACGTTTAGCATCTCCAGGCCTCCACGCATACAAGCCGCTCATGCGCACCTTTGGAACATCTACATTTAAAAAAGTATAATAAGTAAATGTAATACACACCATCACAATAAATCCATATGTGCCATGCCATAGGCTGTAGGCTTGTTCATTTAGCAGTCGAGATAGGCTTATAAATCCTGTGCCTTTATTTTATATTATATGATTTTACAGTAAGAATAATATAATTTAACTTTAGCTGAATAAATTCTAAAGGATATTTTTCCCATTTTGGAGCGAGTGCACATATGAAGTGGCTATGTTGTGAGTAAAAGTGAGAATTTGAAACAGGTCCTACATGCTAGATTTAGAGTTATTTGGGAACTTTAGTTGTGAATGATACAAACCTAAGAATGACTTAGAAATCAAAACATATATGGGCTGCATGATGTGACTATAGGCTATTGATGATTTTAGAAAGTCACAAAAAAAGCTTGCACTCTGTTCCTTGCCTCAGGCTGCACATGCTGTTCTCTCATCAAGTGATCATATTTTCACCCATCAGACTATTCTCAATTTAAACTTGTCTTTACTAATACAAGCATAAGTTTAGATTGGCCCATTATCAAATGGGCATGAACAGGGGCAGTGGAAAAAATACATGTAATCCTCGAATAGTGAATGGAGGCCGCTTTCCCGCTGGTTCGTTTTTCAATCATGCCAGGTAGGCTACTCCAGTTATTTCACTCCATGCATCAACCACTGTTTGAGGAGCATGCAGCCTCTGGCTACGTGACAGGTGATGTTCCTCCCAAACTGTATGCCATGGGCTCTCCAACCCTGTTCCTGCAGTTACCCACTGCTTGATTAGGGAAACCAAATAAAATCTGTTCAGGAACTAAACATATTTCATTAAACTGTTGACTGCCTCTCTCTCTGCACGCTTAAGGAAGGAATGAAGGAGAGACAGGAGGAGATGGAAACGCATGGTGTTGAGATATTCTGTAGCTAAAGGTAATGTGTCAGCCTATTAATAAAAATGCCCTATTACTAGGCTATTCACAATCAAATCAAATAGACCATTTATGTACCAAAGACATCTTAAATCAGATATTGTTTTTTTATGTTTTTCTGCCATGCGTAATATGCTTTAGGCTATGTATCGTATAACACAATCATTATTTGATTTCAGGGTTTTTTTCCGGCTTGGGCTCATATATAGGCCTATGAGTATGCATAAGCTCTAATATGCGTATGGTTGTTTTGAATTAATCATTATCTTAGAAAGCGCTGTCCATTTCATTGTGTCAGGCTTTGAAACAACGTCCACAATGACCATGTTTTCCAGCAAAGCACCCCCACACCATCACACCTCCTTCTCCATGCTTCACGGTGGGAACCACACATGTGGAGATCATCTGTTCACCCACTCTGCGTCTCACAAAGACACAGCGGTTGGAACCAAAAATCTCAAATTTGGACTCATCAGACCAAAGGACAGATTTCCACCGATCTAATGTCCATTGCTCGTGTTTCTTGGCCCAAGCTGTCAGGTTCTGACTGAGGCCAGGTCTCTGGCTCCCTCTAGGGGGAGCTGTAGGGCCACAGTTGGGACCTGACAATGGACTGGGGTGTTTTTAGTTTTTGTTAATTTCAATCCCCAAATAGAGGCAGCTGTCTCGAGTTGTCTCTAATTGGGGATTCTATTTATGTGCCACTATTTTCCACCTGGGTGTGGATTCTTGTGTGTTGTTCCTTGTTTTTGGTCACGCCAGTTCACGGTCGCTACGTCTCCTTTGTTTTCTGCTTTTGTTTATAGTATAGAAAATAAAGGAATGTCTGTCAACTCCAGCTCTGCGCCTTGTTCCGTAAACACGCACCGTGACAGAAGAATCCACCACCACGGGACTAAGCAGGGTTAAACATTGGGGGATATCCTCCACGGTATGGGGAAAATTACAGAGGAGGAATTCCTTCATTACAGAGCTAAGAAGGAAGGCTGGGATCCGGAGCAGCGGCACCGTCGATGGAGGACACGTCGGTGGTCCAAGAGGTCGGCACAGCCTGGGGGGGGGGCTATGGGGGTGGTTAGGGATCGAGGACGAGGAGCCCCGGCCACTGCACTCGTGGGGGTTCGAGGAGCCCCTACAGCCATGGGAGTGGGAGCACAATGAGTCGGATGAGGACGACGATGTGCTTCTGTTCCCTCACTCGTGGGGGATCCCGGAGGAGCTCCTACAAGGTGGGGATTGGCACAAATACACAGGCGAAGCCCGAATACAATAAACACGAGTAACAAAACAGTCTTGGAGTGCGATAGCACAATGGGCGAACACATACACAATGAACAATAACCGACAAGGACCTGAGGGAACAAAGGGAACATATAACATGTAGCAAATGGGGGAATGAGAACCAGGTGTGTGTAATGACAAGACAAAACCAATGGATAATGAAGGAGGGAGCGGCAGTGGCTAGAAAGCCGGTGGCGAAGAGCGCTGAAGCAGGCCCGAACAAGAGGATGAGGCAACTTCAGAGAGAGTCGTGACCGATTGTGTGAAACTCGTGTCACTAAAGTGAGCAAAAGCTGAGAAAAATGTGTGTGAAATAATTAAGAAAATAGAAAATTCCGGAAATCTTAACCAGAGGGCAAACTGGACCTCTGGAGTTTCTGACTTCCTCTTTAAAATTTCAATTAGAAAAAGGGTAGAGTCGAATATCTTAGCAGCAAGGGCTAAGCTTAAAGTGGAATGAATAAGGAGCCGGTAGGCCTCACTGAGCAAGGGCCAGGGACTGGGTGCTTTGTGTAATTGCTTTCACCTCAGATTTGACAAAAAAAAAAAAACTGCTGTGATAGATCAACATGAAAGCCATGTTGGATATGATACTTTTGATATGTTATATAGTGTAAAGGGCTTTATTTTCTTCAGTAATGTTGAAAAAGGCTTTATTGGTGAATGAGTAACACACACAATGAGTCTTTCTGCTTCAGCCCAGTTGTTTGGGAGCGTTTCCCTGTGCTTTGCGACTCCTTCTCTAGCATGTGAATATTTTACTGTGTTGTGCTGCCTTCTACTTGTGGGAGTTGAGATATGGCAGCATTATTATCCATGAGTAACCATTAAGTACCTTACGGTGATTGTTTTCAATTAAAATTCATTCAGGACTGTATATACATGCACTCAATCATTCAGGACTGTATATACATATTCATGTACAGTTGTTATATCATATCACGTGCAATATTGTAAGTAATTCTTGGACTGAATGTCGTAGTCATTCACTCAGGACTGTATATAAGTATCGTGTCAGTAGTATCTTTTTTTCATTGCATTTACTATATTGAATGTTCAATATGTGCATTTATCTTTAATTAAACCCTGTACTAAGGACTGTATTTTAAGGGAATTATTATTATTACCCTAAATTATATCATACGCACATTTAGCTATTCAAGCATTTCTTCCCAGGTTTCAGGGAGGGGAACAGGCGTTGGTGGGGGGTCTGGACCCGGTGCCGGACCTGGCACCAGGTCAGGCGGGGGAGCAGGTCTGTAGCCCCTTCCCGGACTAGGCAGCGGTGGAGCGGACTGCTCCGGCACTGGAGCGGGGCTGACGAACGGTCCTGGACTAGTCACCGGTGGAGCGGACTGCTCCGGCACTGGAGCGGGGATGACAACCGGTCCCGGACTAGGTACGGTGGAGCGGACTGCTCCGGCAATGGAGCGGGGCAGACGACCGGTCCCGGATGGGCACCGGTGGAGCAGACTGCTCCAGCACTGGAGCGGGGCTGACAATCGGTCCCGGGCTGGGCACCGGTGGAGCAGACTGCTCCGGCACTGGAGCGGGGATGACGAACGGTCCCGGACTAGTCACCGGTGGAGCGGACTGCTCCGGCACTGGAGCAGGGATGACAACCGGTCCCGGATGGGCACCGGTGGAGCGGACTGCTCCGGCACAGGAACTACCGGACTGCGGAGGCACATCGGGGGTCTGGTGCGTGGGGCCGGCACTGATGGCACCGGGCTGGGTGCACGCACGGGAGGTCGGGTGTGGAGAGCCGGCACTGGAGACATCAAACAGGACATATACCTATGATACCAGTTGCTGTAGGCTGTCCCTGGACAAGCTGGGCTAGTGCTGCACACTGGAGATCTGGTGTGGGAAGCGGACACAGGACGTACCGGATTCAACGGTGGGAACTGGAGGTCCGGCGCAGGAAGCTGGTATTCTGTGACCCGGACTGGGGATGCACACGTCAGGCACCATACCCTCCAGCTCCGCCTTGTCACCTTCGTCCTCCTCCCAATCCTGTCGGCATTGCTCCACTATTCCCAAGAACATCTCCCTTCGATATTCTCCTTCCTCCGATGCCAGACCCCATGTGGATGCTGGTCTTGGTGCTTCCTCACCCCTGCCAGACCACCCCCATAGCCCCCCCCCAAAAATTGACTTGGGGTTGCCTCTGGGCTGTTCGTCGTCTCGGACTCCGACGACGTTGCTCTCCTCCTCTCTCCTGTTGAGGCTCCCATTCCTCCATCCCACGCTGCTTGGTCCTGGTGTGGTGGGTTTTTCTGTCACGATCGCTATGATACAGGACCCGAGGCCCAGAGCTGTAGTGTATTGACATTCCTTTTATTAATCTGAAATAACAAAAAAAAAAGGAACACACACAAAAACCCACAAACACAGGTGGGAAGCTCCACTATTCCCAAGAACATCTCCCTTCGATATTCTCCTTCCTCCGACGCCAGACCCCATGTGGATGCTGGTCTTGGTGCTTCCTCACCCCTGCCAGACCACCCGCATAGCCCCCCCCAAAAAAATTGACTTGGGGTTGCCTCTGGGCTGTTCGTCGTCTCGGACTCCGACGACGTTGCTCTCCTCCTCTCTCCTGTTGAGGCTCCCATTCCTCCTTCCCACGCTGCTTGGTCCTGGTGTGGTGGGTTTTTCTGTCACGATCGCTATGATACAGGACCCGAGGCCCAGAGCTGTAGTGTATTGACATTCCTTTTATTAATCTGAAAGAACAAAAAAAAAAAGGAACACACACAAAAACCCACAAACACAGGTGGGAATTCTGAACATAAATAGGCTCCCCCAATTAGAGGCAATGCGGAGCAGCTGCCTCTAATTGGGGACCAATTCCAAAACTGTAACCTAGAGATTTCCAGAGAGGTCTCTGGACACCAAACCTGAAAACCATAAAGGTCTCCAGAGACCTCTCTGGAAATCTCTAGGTTACAGTTTTGGAATTGGTCCCCAATTAAAGGCAGCTGCTCCGCATTGCCTCTAATTGGGGAGCCTTTTTATGTTCAGAATTGTATTTCGTTCTGGCATTTTTCACCTGCCCTGTGTTTTTCTGCTTGACAAAGAAATGTCTACCTACCTACCTACCTAGTCCCCCAAAACAATTTCTTGGCAATTTTGCTAGGTGAATTTTGTCATAGTGAATGTTTTTTACTCGTACTCACAGGGACTGCTAATTTTATTTTTCTGCCTCACCACAGTTGACTGAGGCTTTGCTTTGGAACAGAAATACCCTATTGTTGGTACCACACACTGTTACCTTTATCATGTTTTTAAATGTTCTATAACAATGTTTTTTTGACCTTCTACATAGGAACCTCGTTCCTCAGAAAAAGTGGGAAAACAATAGAACAGGCAGAAGTAGGAAGGCACTTCACACAGTATCAAAACAAGATTAGAAACTAAAGAAAAGACTAAAAACAACACCCAAGGCAAGAAAAAAAGCACAGGCATTGAAAATAAGAAACGATAAAGCCACTTAATAAAGTAGATATCGCTTTTGGGGGGGGGGCTATGTATATAAATAAGATTACACTAGCTCTGTATTGCAAACACACTCCACGAACATTTGTACATTAATTTCCCCATTAAATTCAGTAATGGCATATACGTATAATCAAATATAAGCTCTTATAAATATGCCACACTCAAAGCCCGCCCCAGCCTACTATTGGAATCTATGGATAGGGACAAGGTTAGAGAGTGACATATTAGGTAATACATCTGCAATGGAAAAGCAAGAGAACAAGACATTTATTGTGGCTCTGCCCTAAAGGACACCATAACCTTCTAGCTGACTGACTACACATCATGTAACTGTTAAACATCATATTATGTAGAAGGAGAGATTTGGAACCATTTTATTTGGGGTTTGTATTAGTTAAGGAGAAATTATATGGGCTTAACTACTTCTGTCATTGCCTGCAGCTTATGTAAAAGTATCACCTGGTTCCGTATTTGAATAACATCCCACGATATTGATAGCGAAGCACAGTGGAGTATTTAACTGAAGTATTTTCCCCTAATCCTTTGCCTCTATGTTATGTATTAAAATTATTTGGTGTATAAAGCTACAGTACATCCAACCATAGACTACTTTTCAGTCATTTTGTTGAATCTTTTGACACAGACATTAACCATAATTAAGTCATAAGCTACATGTTCCTTTCTCTTACACTGAAGAATTTGTTTTAATGAAGTCGTATTATTCAACAAGTTCCAAGTTGAAAGGTACATGAACTCCGGATGGAATGAAAACAAACAGCCGGTGGGAGTCAGTTGACCATTATCACTGCTCCTCTTAAACAACAGAAAAAAACCTAACATGTCTCATTTGTTTTTCATTCTATTTAGGGCCTGAATATCCTCCTTCGAACAGAGGGGGTTCAGCAGCGAGTGTGTGTGTGGCATCAAGAGCGCTCCGATTTGGTAAAAGTGACACTAACTTGAAAGACTCTCCAGATCAGTTAGATCAGAAATTACTGGCTTTATCACAAATGCCACTGTTTAATTTAAAAGCATGAGGCACTTAGGATCTGGCACCGGCCTTTAGGTCTAGTGAAAAGATTGGAGCCCGGGGAAAAGCAGATTAGCAGGATACAAATATAGAAGTGACATTGTAGTGGGTATTAGTCAGGTGCTCCTCGGAAACAAGCGACTGTTTTCTGATAGGCCTGAGAGTGGGACTTGCCTCTCTGCCTCCCTCTTTCTCCCTCATTCCCTTCATAAGCTTCTCTGCCTCCCTTTTTATCTACATCTCCCTCTGCATTTACTCTCTCTCTCTCTCTCTCTCTCTCTCTCTCTCTCTCTCTCTCTCTCTCTCTCTCTCTCTCTCTCTCTCTCTGTGTCTCTTTAGCCTCCATTGACTCATTTTAACCTCCTGCTACATTCTGCACATTTAAGCAGCAGCTTGACTTCCCTTATTCAGTCACTTCACTCCTTCACAGAAAATTATCTGATTCCTATTATTTGGTAGCAGGGTGGATTTGACTACATACAAGCTGCATTACACGTCATAGGTGGTGAATGAATCAATAAGATGAGGGACGATGATTACAGCATATTGGATGACTGTCATTCATATTCCATTCACCCAGCTCAATGTAACATTGATAGGTTTAGGCTACTACAATTTTCCCTATAGCCATCATGGGCTTAAGCCCAGTACATCACTGGGTCTGAGCTCCCTGCCATGCAGGCAATCTATATCAGTCGGTGTGGTACGAAGGCCTGGAAAATCATTAAAGACTTCAACCACCCAAGCTATAAACTATTATCTCGGCTTCTTCACGGCAAGCAGTACCTGTGAATCAAGTCTGATCCTCCCCTTCCCGCACTGAGGAGCCTCCACTGATGCACATACACTTTAAGATGTTTTGGCTTAAGAAAATATGCTGCCAATTTGGAGTCCTAGTTATAGAACAGTTGATGTCATAAAAAAATACAATAACAACATTTAAATAAATGTACCCCTTTTCACGGGGTTGGCCATCAGGAAATAAAAGACAAAGCATAATTACATTTTTAAACATGATGTTATGTCTTTTCTTGTGGTTTTCTTTTATACCTTGATTAATTTTCCAACACTCTTATCTGAGAGCCAGACAGAGACAGAGACACAGAGATAGACACAGTAACAGAGACGCAGAGACAGAGAAAGAGACACAGACACAGAGATAAAGAGAGAGAGAGATAAGGAGAGTGATATAAACAGAGAGCGCTAAAGAGAGAGAGATAAAAAGAGAGAGATAAAGATACTTTCTTTCATCCACTGGCCTGAACTCACAGTTGTTTCAAATGGGGCCTCGCAAAGGAGAATCAGTGTCCCTACATTTCCTGTATATACCAGCATGTCTACAGGGAAACTGATAGACTAGTGAAATATTTCCCACTTACAGAAAAGGGGGAGAGGGACTGGGGAGGGCAGACAGGACAGGACAGAACAGATATGGATTGGGTCTACTTAAGGAAATTAATATTCCTTTCAAAGTACACTTGGTGTCACTTGAGTGGAAGGGCATGACCTAAACAGCTACCCAAAAACATTCCCGGTGTTGGTCAGGCATACATACTGTAAGCACTACATGGATATTTGTAAATGTGTACATTTGTCGACATACAGTATACTGGAGGTACAAAGCATTGGGAACACCTTCCTAATGTTGAGTTGCACCCCCTTTCTCCCTCAGAACATCCTCAAACTGTTTGGGCATGGACTCTACATGGTGTCGAAAGCCTTCCACAGGGATGCTGGCCCACGTTGACTCCAATGGTTCCGACAGTTGTGTCAAGTTGCCTGGATGACCTTTGGGTGGTGAACCATTCTTGATACACAGGGGAAACTGTTGAGTGTGAAAAACCCAGCAGTGTTGCAGGTGCGCCTGGCACCTACTACCACACCCCGTTCAAAGGCACTTAAATATTTTGTCTTGCCCATTCACCCTTTGAATGGCACACATTCACAATCCATGTCTCAATGGTCTCAATCGTTAAAAACCCTTCTTTAACCAGTATCCTCTCCTCCAACTACACTGATTGAAGTGGATTCAACAAGGGACATCAATAAGGGATCATAGCTTTCACCTGTATTTACCTGGTGAGTCTGTCATGGAAAGAGCAGGCATTCTTAATATTTTGTACACTCAGTGTATGTTATGGTCAGTGACTACTATTTATTACAAATAGTACAGTACAGTCTGAGAAAAAAGGGTTCTAACTAGTATTTGGAACAGTTAAAGCGGCAATCAGCAGTTGAAACAAGAATAAAGTGTTCTCCCCACCCCATTTCGGTCAAAAGCTGAGGGATGAAGCTGGAGAAATGTAACCACTCTCAAATTGACATTGATGCAAGGACTGACCATCCATGATATCAACATTATATATTAACCATATTTTGAGGCTATATGGTGTTTAACATTTACGTTGTTTACAAACATTGTAATAAAACAAGCTTATATATTTTGGCCTCTGATTCTTCAAGAATCAATGGGCACATATTAGTGCTGCACGATTCATCGAATAGGATATGTGCATATCCACATCGCTGCAATATTTTGAGATGCAACCTAGCCATCTGTAATGGACATTTCCCCCCCCCCCCCCATTAGCTGCTGCCAAGGCAGGAGCTACTCTTCCTAGGGTCCAGCAAAATAAAGGCAGTTCATACAATTTTAAAAACATAACAATACATTCACAGATTTCACAACACACTTTGTGCCCTCAGGCCCCTACTCCACCACTACCACATATCTACAGTACAAAATCCATGTTATCGTGTGTGTGTATGCATGTGTCTGTGCCTATGTTTGTGTTGCTTCACAGTCCCCGCTGTTCCATAAGGTGCATTTTTATCTGTTTTATCTGCATCAGTTACTTGATGTGGAATAGAGTTCCATGTAGTCATGGCTCTATGTAGTACTGTGCGCCTCCCATAGTGGGGCTCCCAAGTGGTGCAGTGGTCTAAGACACTACATCTCAGTGCTAGAGGCGTCACTACAGACAACCTAGTTGGAATCCAGACTGCATCGCAACCGGCTGTGATTGGGAGTCCCATAGGGCCTGTGTAGGCCGGTGTAGGCCGTCATTGTAAATAAGAATTTGTTCTTAACTGACTTGCCTAGTTAAATAAAGGTTACATTTAAAAACAATTTAAAAAAGAGTCCGTTCTGGACTTGGGGACTGTGAAGAGGCCTCTGGTGGCGTGTCTTGTGGGGGTATGCATAGGTGTCTGAGCTGTGCGCCAGCAGTTCAATCAGACAGCTCGGTGCATTTAACATGGCAATACCTATCATTAAAAACAAATTGTGATGAAGTCAATCTCTCCTCCACTTTGAGCCAGGAGAGATTGACATGCATAAAATTAATATTAGCTCTCTGTGTACATCCAAGGGCCAGCCGTGCTGCCCTGTTCTGAGACAATTGACGTTTTCCTAAGTACATTTTTGTGGCACTTGACCACACTACTGAACAATAGACCAGGGCCTGTAGGACCTGCCTTGTTAATAGTGTTGTTAAGAATGTAGAGCAGCACTTTATTATTGATATACTTCTCCCCATCATAGCTACTGTTGTATCAATATGTTTTGACCATGACAGTTTACAATCCAGGTGTTACTCCAAGCAGTTTAGTCACATCAACTAGCTCAATTTCCACATTATTTATTACAATATTTAGTTGAGGTTTAGGGTTTAGTGAATGATTTGTCCCAAATACAATGCTTTGAGCTTTAGCAATATTTAGGACAAACTTATTCCTTGGCACCCACTCTGAAACTAACTGCAACTTTGTCTTAAGTGTTATTTCAGTCGCTGTAGTAGCTGACATGTATAGAGTTGAGTCATCCACATACATAGACACTCTGGCTTTACTCAAAGCCAGTGGCAGGTCATTAGTAAAGATTGAAAAAAGTAATGAGCCTAGACAGCTGACCTGTGGAATTCCTAATTCTACCTGGATTATGTTGGAGAGGCTTCCATTAAAGAATATCCTCTGTGTTCTGTTAGTCAGGTAACCCTTTATCCACAATATAGCAGGGGGTGTAAAGCCATAACACATAGATTTTTCCAGCAGCAGATTACGATCAATAATGTCAAAAGCTGCACTGAAGTCTAACAAAACAGCCCCCACAATCTTTTTATCATCAATTTCTCTAAGCCAATCATCAGTCATTTATGTTAGTGTTGTGCTTTGTTGAATGTCCTTCCCTATAATCATGCTGAAAATGTGTCAATTTGTATACTGTAAAATAGCATTGTATCTGGTCAAACACAATTTTTTCCAAAGGTTTACTAAGGGTTGGTAACAGGATGATTGGTTGGTTATTTGAGCCAGTAAAGGGGGCTTTACTATACAGGCTGTATCACATCCGGCTGTGATTGGGAGTCCCACAGGGCGGCGCACAATTTGACCCATTGTCGTCCAGGTTTGGCCCGGGGTAGGCAGTCATTGTAAATAAGAATTTGTTCTTAACTAACTTGCCTAGTTAAATAAAGGTTAAAGTCGCGTAATTACTTTTGCTTCCTTCCAAGGCTGGGGGAACACACATTCTAGTAGGCTTAAATTGAAGATGTGGCAAAAGTATATTGTCCGCTATTATCCTCAGTAATTTTCCATCCAAGTTATCAGACCCCGGTGGCTTGTCATTGTTGACAGAAAACAATCACTTTTTCACCCCTATCCACACTCACTTTATGGAATGCAAAATTACAATGCTTGTCTTTCATAATTTGGTCAGATATACTTAGATGTGTAGTGTCAGCGTTTGTTGCTGGCATGGCATGCCTAAATTTGCTAATCTTGCCAATGAAAAAATCAGTAGTTGGCAATATCAGTTGGTTTTGATGAATGACCCATCTGATTCAATGAATGATGGAGCTGAGTTTGCGTTTTTCCCCATAATGTCATTGAAGGTGCTCCAAAGCTTTTTACTATAGTTCTTTATGTCATTTAACTTTGTTTCATAGTGTAGTTTCTTCTTCTTTGTATTCAGTTTAGTCACATGATTTCTCAATTTGCAATATTCTTCCGAGTGGCACAGCATCTCAGTGCAAGAGGTGTCACTATAGTCCTTGGTTCGAATCCATGCTGTATCACATCCGGCTGTGATTGGGACTCCCATTGGGCGGTGCACAGTTGCCCCAGCGTCGTCCAGGTTTGGCTGGAGTAGGCAGTCATTGTAAATAAGAATTGGTTCTTAACTGACTTGTCTAGATAAAAAAAAGAAATTTGCTAAATGTTTGCCAATCGGTTGTGCAGCCAGACTTATTTGCCATTCCTTTTGCCTCATCCCTCTCAACCATACAATTTTTAAATTCCTCATCAATCTATGGGGATTTAACCATTTTTACAGTCAATGTCTTAATGGCTGCATGCTTATTAGTAACTGGAATAAGCGATTTCATAAATGTGTCAAGTGCAGTCTGTTTGCTCCTCTTTACACACCACGGACCAATAAATTGTCTTTACATCAAGAACATAGGAATCATTACAAAACTTCTTGCATGATCTCTTATACACAATATTAGGCCCATCCTTTGGAAGTTTGGTTTTCATAGATATTGTGATCACTATATCCGATGGATTTGGATACCGCTTTCAAACAAATCTCTGCAGAATTAGTAAAGATATGATCAATACCAGAGTTGCCAAGTCCGCTTATAATACGCAACTTAGGGCTTCTTTTTTTTTAAGTCGCTTGAAAAAATCATGGGTCGCGGGTTATAAAAAATATGGTCACTTGTTAGGAAAAATCTGACAAGCGGTCGCTATTTTCCCCAAATGCATTGATTGACACTGTCTGCTCACATCCTCACAATAATATCAGTGCTGTAGTGTAATTCGCTCTACTACAAATCCCCACGTGGACCTATCCCACGCCCTCCTCCCCCCATTGAAGAAAAATCACGTTGGAATTCCAAGCGATGACACTTAGTACAGTAGTGATGATGAGTCATCATTGTTGACATTAGATGACATAGCACTAGATACATTTCCATAAACGATGTCGCCAACAAAGTGGTGCAAGAATGGCAAAAAGTACAACAAATACTGGGAAAAGGATAAAGAACTTAAAGACTGGATACGTCAAGTGGTCGGTGATGACAGTAAAGCTCTGTGCAGATACAGCAAAGCAGTGATTCGGGCTCACCATGCAGACCTACTGCAACATGCTAGCACAGACAAGCATAAGAGGAATGCCAAGCCATTTTCCTCATTGTTTTTACTGTGTCAAAACCTTCGACCAGCTATATAGCTTGCCACACAGCAGTTAGTTAAGTCGATCACTTGGGTGAATTAGTAAGTTCGTCCTTTGAAAGGACTTATCAGCAATGTCAAAGCCCCCTGCATGTTCAAAGATTTGCTAAAAGATATCAGAGAGTCTCAGTATTCACTGGTCATCGACGAGAGCACAGACGTCACCGCGGTAAAGCAGTTGTGTGCAGTAGTACGTTACTTCAGTGTCTCATTGAACAAAATAGTTTCAACATTTTTGGGCTTAGTGGAAATGCAGGCAGAAGCAATCGCGACAACACTGACTCAGTTTCTCGACAGCATTGGCCTTGATTTCAAGAAGTCTGTAGGCATCGGAACCAATGGCTGTAGTGTCATGGTTGGAAGGAAAAACTCAGTTTATACTCACCTTCTCAAAAAGAACGAGAAACTACAATTGCTTAAGTGCGTGTGTCATTCCATTCAACTTTGTTCCAGCAAAGCCGTTGAGATTTGAGATTTAAATTTCACACTCGCACAACTGGTTTTCACACAGCACACTGAGGCGTAGAGAATATGCCAAAATCGACCAATTAATCAATCCCGGTGAAACGCCATTGATGCTATTGCAGCTTTCAGGTACTAGATGGCTCTCCATACATGGCCCTGTGTGTGTGTACTAGGGCTGTGGGACGAGCTGAAGTTACATTTCCAGCTGTGCAAAGATGCAAAACGATGCTGTGATGCAGAAGTGCTCTACCACATGTACTGTGATCCAGTGAACAAACTGTACCTGGAGTTTCTCATGCCCATCTTACGCAAGTCTTCTAGAGTCAACAAGTTGTTCCAACTCAACTGGCAATGCTTTCAAAATTAACCATGTGAAATCCAAACTGCGGAACAGAATTGGCCAAAATACTCTGTACTGTGTGCTACGGCCTAAGAAGGCTGCAAGGACTTTGTCCCAAGCCAGGAGATGTTGCAGCGCTTCAATGTTGGGATGTACAGAAATGGAGAGGAGACAGGGGAGACGATGGATGGTGCAAGGGAGGAGAGGGATGATCTTCTTTTCTTTTATATTTTTACAATGTATTAATCTATTATTACAGGTTATAACAAAAAACAAGCATAACATACTCATATATGGCCTACTAATAGTAGTTACATATGGTTCTGATGTATTTTATTATAAATATGTTGCTATGTTATGCGTTCCCACCTTAGTGCTCCCGTCCTTTTATCCTTTTCCATCTCTCCTCTCATATTCTGCTCGCAGGTGATCAGAGTTGACTGGATAGCCCTCCCTATATGCTTTGTTGACATTTGATGATTTTTTGTAAAATATTTTTTTTGTGGTTTCAGTTTAATATGTTGCATGCTCATTTATTGACCTTAACAGGCTATAATAATTTTGGGCTTGTTTTTGAAGCTGCGGTTGCTTGTTTGTCTCGTGGGAGTTGGCAACACTGATCAATACATGTTGATGATTTCATCCCTGTACGGTTTGTAACTACACTGGTAGGTTGATTGATAACCTGAACCAGGTTGCAGGAACTAGTTACAGTTTGAAGCTTTCTCTTGAGTGGGCAGCCTGATGAAAGCCAGTCAATATTTAAATCACCCAGAAAGTAAACCTCTCTATTGACATCACATACATGATCAAGTATTTCACACATGTTATCCAGATACTGACTGTTAGCACGTGGTGGTTTATAGCAGCTTCCCACCAGAATGGACTTTAGGTGAGGCAGATGAACCTGCAGCCATATTACTTCAACAGTATTTAACATGAGATCCTTTACAGAAATGTGGTTCTGAATATATACAGCAACACCTCCACCATTGGCATTTCTATATTTTCTGTAAATGTTATAACCTTCTATTGCTACCACTGTATCATCAAAAGGTATTATCTAAGTGAGTTTCAGAGATAGTCAGAATATGAATTATTATTTATTTAATGAACCTTGTTTCTTAAGCTACATATGTTAACGTGGGCTATTTTGAGCACTTTTCTCCTGGGATGCTTACTTGTTTTTATTGCTTTACTTAGCAGCAGTATATGTGCTCTTGTTCTTTATGTTAGTGGACTTCCTCCATTGGGCACACCACCTCAGTGCTAACAGTATAAATCGGGTTCGTAGGTACATGATTACTGAATATAATAGCTGTCCTGTAGGATCATTAGAGGCATTCAGAGCAGTTAGAGGGACAAATTAGGTTACTTACATATATTGTGTCTACCGACACCGCTGGTGTAATGTACATTTGCTGAAGCATTATGACAACGCTGCGTCACAATGGTAGGGATTAACTGAGCTGGGCTTGGGTCATTGTCAGGCTCTGGCCATAGAGAAGCCTATTTGCTTCTCTATGTAGCTATGGTCAGAGTCTGACAGTGTCTTTCTTTTCTGTTTCTGTGTGGGTTTTGGGTTGGATCCCTAATTAGAGGCAGCTGCACCACATTGTCTCTAATTAGGGATCCTATATACAGTGGGGAGAACAAGTATTTGATACACTGCCGATTTTGCAGGTTTTCCCACTTACAAAGCATGTAGAAGTCTGTAATTTTTATCATAGGTACTCTTCAACTGTGAGTGACGGAATCTAAAACAAAAATCCAGAAAATCACATTGTATGATTTTTAAGTAATTAATTTGCATTTTATTGCATGACATAAGTATTTGATACATCAGAAAAGCAGAACTTAATATTTGGTACAGAAACCTTTGTTTGCAATTACAGAGATCATACGTTTCCTGTAGTTCTTAACCAGGTTTGCAGACTCTGCAGCAGGGATTTTGGCCCACTCCTCCATCCAGATCCTTCAGGTTTCGGGGCTGTCGCTGGGCAATACGGACTTTCAGCTCCCTCCAAAGATTTTCTATTGGGTTCAGGTCTGGAGACTGGCTAGGCCACTCCAGGACCTTGAGATGCTTCTTACGGAGCCACTCCTTAGTTGCCCTGGCTGTGTGTTTCGGGTCGTTGTCATGCTGGAAGACCCTTACTGAGGGAAGGAGGTTGTTGGCCAAGATCTCGCAATACATGGCCTCAACCATCCTCCCCTCAATACGGTGCAGTCGTCCTGTCCCCTTTGCAGAAAAGCATCCCCAAAGAATGATGTTTCCACCTCCATGCTTCACGGTTGGGATGGTGTTCTTGGGGTTGTACTCATCCTTCTTCTTCCTCCAAACACGGCGAGTGGAGTTTAGACCAAAAAGCTCTATTTTTGTCTCATCAGACCACATGACCTTCTCCCATTCCTCCTCTGGATCATCCAGATGGTCATTGGCAAACTTCAGACGGGCCTGAACATGCGCTGGCTTGAGCAGGGGGACGTTGCGTGCGCTGCAGGATTTTAATCCATGACGGCGCAGTGTGTTACTAATGGTTTTCTTTGAGACTGTGGTCCCAGCTCTCTTCAGGTCATTGACCAGGTCCTGCCGTGTAGTTCTGGGCTGATCCCTCACCTTCCTCATGATCATTGATGCCCCACGAGGTGAGATCTTGCATGGTGCCCCAGACCAAGAGAGATTGACAGTCATCTTGAACTTCTTCCATTTTCTAATAATTGCGCCAACAGTTGTTGCCTTCTCACCAAGCTGCTTGCCTATTGTCCTGTAGCCCATCCCAGCCTTGTGCAGGTCTACAATCTTATCCCTGATGTCCTTACACGGCTGTTTGATTGAGTGTGTGGAGTCCGTTTGATTGAGTGTGTGGACAGGTGTCTTTATACAGGTAACGAGTTCAAACAGGTGCAGTTAATACAGGTAATGAGTGGAGAACAGGAGGGCTTCTTAAAGAAAAACTAACAGGTCTGTGAGAGCCGGAATTCTTACTGGTTGGTAGGTGATCAAATACTTATGTCATGCAATAAAATGCAAATTAATTATTTAAAAATCATACAATGTGATTTTCTGTATTTTTGTTTTAGATTCCGTCTCTCACAGTTGAAGTGTACCTATGATAAAAATTACAGACCTCTACATGCTTTGTAAGTAGGAAAACCTGCAAAATCGGCAGTGTATCAAATACTTGTTCTCCCCACTGTATGTTGAGTCTGTCCTTCACTCTGGTGTGGGTCGTTGTCGTATATTTCGCATGTCACGGTGAGAAGTAAGTGTGGGTGATTTACGTCTGTTCATTCGTGTTTTGTTTTGTGAGCGTGACGTTTTATCAGTTTGTGTTTTTTGTGTTTTCATTAGTTCGTCTTTTGTCTTGTTATACATAGTAAAGTACATTCTTACATAGTATAATAAATATGTCAAATTAGATAGATAGATAGATAGATAGATAGATAGATAGATAGATAGATAGATAGATAGATAGATAGATAGATAGATAGCTACTATCCCTGCCCTGCGCCTTGGTCATTCCCACACCCACATCGTGACAGTCATTGATAAGTAATTGTCTCAACGCAGCCTTATAATGCTGTGAAAGGATCCAGGAACCCAAATGGTTTGGGTTGATCCCATCCTCCTTAAAAAATGTGTTTTGTTTCCAAAAGTTATCGAAATTGTCAACAAAAGTTACACCCATTGAGCTGAAATAATCATGTAGCCAGTTGTGAAGAGAGAGAATCCTGCTAAAGCGTTCAATGCCACGATTCAGAGAGGGCACAGGGCCAGATATGATGGGTCTTTTGTTAGTGTCTAGCAGAGTCAATCAGCTCTTTAAAATCCAGTTTCAACTGTTCAGAGCTGTCCTTCATAATGACATTAAAACCCACATGGACTACGATAGAATCGATTTCCATGTCCTGACATAATACATTCTGGAGCAGCTTAGTAATGTCATTTACTCTAGCTCCTGGATAGGACATTGTTTTTGCACCAGGAACAGTCACATTTCTTACCATGGAGCTGCCCAAAATCACAGCTGGTGAGAAGGATGAGGAAATTTGCCCACTCCCACGCTTCACAGGATTCAGGCCTCCTACAGCCGGAAGGTTGCCGACATTGACTTTGAAATCGTAGTAGTAGGCACTGCAGGCGCAGACACAGGCACCCCCAGCGATGAAGGTGAAGGAAGATCAGGCTCCAGGACGGCGAAACTATTCATTGTTTGTATCCCCTCCGGGCCTCTCATTGGGAGTGTAGACTGCTTTGCGAGAGGTCGATGTCTTCGGCTTCCACGACTTGAGACATGCGACCATCGTTGAATACCTTTCTCCTCATGCTGTGCTCCTTAGACTATTCTCTCAGATGGGAGAGATCCGGGCAACACCGACCAGTCAGAAAACGACAAACTACAAGGCGGAGATTCATCCAAAAAGTGTGAATGCCGTCCAGCCGCATTCCATTCTGCGTTTTCCCCAGTTTCTTACGTAGGCTGGCGACCTGCATGATCAAGGAAACCACCTCAAGCCTGTAATCCTTGGCAAGTAAACAATTGCTGCATTGGAACTCCGAGTGATCCGGTTTGTCCCGAAACAAAGTGTAATAGATGCTGTTCCTACAGCACTGGAACCGTAAATGTATTTCTCCAGACAAAGAGGGCTCCATTGCAAAACCCATCTGGTACCAACTTCGTTAGCTTGATGGCTAGCAGCTTAGCGTCTCTGTTAAGTGGGATTCCGGGACAAGAAATAGTGGTCCTAGCCCCAAATAAAACGGGGAAATTGGCAAACCCCAGGAAGCGATGCAGCTGCTCTCTGAAGATGGTTTGAGGAGAATCCATCACCGCTCTCACTTTTCCATGAATCATCTGCAAATTTCCTGCAGCGATGATGTATCCAAGGAAGGAGATGGTGGAGCGATGGAATTCACATTTTTCTACTTTCACAAAAAGCTGGTTCTCCAGGAGACGCTGGAGGACTTGTTAGGCGTGGAGAACATGTTCTTGAGCTGAGCAGGAAAAGACGAGGATGTCGTCGAGGTAGACGAACCGGTTCAACATGTCACGGAGAACGTTGTTAACCAGGGCCTGGAGCACAGCGGGTTTCTCGGGAAGCCAGGGTGGTCTGGAGAGAGGTTACTGTAGTGGCTGGCTGCCTAAAAGACAATTTGTGAAATTGCTTCAGCAATTTCTTGAAGGCACGGTCATGGTGTTCCACCAAGGTCTGGAATCCTTCCATATGTCCTTGATGTAACTCTTTGTGTCTTCCGCTGGTGGCTCCTTGGCAGGAGATGGCATTGCGGAGCTGGTCCGAGTCTGCTGGGTCAGTCATGACCAGTTCGTACTAACACGACTCAGGATATGACCCAGTTGTAGACACAGGAGACGGAAGTAACAATACACAGAGTAATTTATTATACCACAGGAGGCAGGCAAAGGTCAGGTCGAGGACAGGCTGAGGTTCGTAACCAGGTCCGAGTCCGACAGGTACAGGACGGCAGGCAGGCTCGGGGTCAGGGCAGGAAGAATGGTACGGCAGGCGGGCTCAGGGTCAGGGCAAGCAGAAATGGTCGGAACCAGGAGGACTAGAAAACAGGAACTAGAGAAACAGGAGTAAGGAAAAAACACGCTGGTAGGCTTGATGAAACAAGACGAACTGGCAACAGACAAACAGAAAACGCAGGTATAAATGCACAGGAGTTCATGGAGAAAATTGGAGACATCTGGAGGGGGGTGGAGACAGGCACAAGACAGGTGAAACAGATCAGGGTGTGACAACTAGTGGTGGAGTATATCGCAATTGTTTGTGCAACAGCTTGTTCTTAATCAGAGAGGAAAAGGCGAAGAATATTCCAAACTTTTTGTCTGAATGTACCTAGCTATTTACATTTAATTAGGGTCACATGAGAAACACTGACCAACACTTTGGTTCCTACTCTGTCACAACCATCTCCTCCCTTCCTTTTTCATTTGTTGTCATGCCAAACAAAACTGCATTCCAAATGCAAACTGAATTACAACCATAAAATTAGAATGATCATTCTATTTCTATGATTACAACAGTTTACTAAAGTGTTTTGATATATAATAGCAAGTAAAATCACCATCGGAATATTTGGTACAAATATTTGGATTTTTATTTAGTTTTTTGTTTTTGGCGCATTTTGTGTAGCCCTAGTGCATATACTTAATTTCCAAAAATGGATGTGGCAACTGCAGATTTCCCATTTAAAGGGATAGCTCACTCAAAACGTTTAACGATCCCAAAAAGTATGCCTGTAAGCAGACATGTTTTCAAGATAGAGCACTTAAAGTACAGAGCAAAAACGTTGATGATGCATTTTCCACAGAAATAGGTGAAATAATCAATGGACTTCTGTTTGTGTTGCACATCCTGGATAATTTTTAAGAATCAGTTTCTCCCACTTCATCAAAGTTATTATTATCACCTTGTCACGGTGCGTAGGATATATGGGACGATAGACGGAGCGCTGGTGAAGTGTCATCCTTTTTATTTTCGGAGATGTTCTCACGAGGCACGAAAATACAAAAGGAGAGATTAAACAAAATGAGACTATAAACAAAACACGGTGACTTACTTTTGTAAGCTGCAGGCAGTGCAGACAAACACAAAAGAACAATGATCCACACACAGGTGGAAGTGTGTGGGTCCTATATACTATCCCCAATCAGAGACAACGCTAGACAGCTGTCTCTGATTGGGGATGATAATCACCCTAGTTAGGGTGTGATGACTTGGTTGTGTGCCTCTCTCCTCCCCTAGGTGGGAGTAAGAGGCCTTACCACAACCAAGCCATCACAGTACCCCCCCCCCAAGGTGCGGACTCCCGATCGCTCCATAAATCCCCCCTCTCCTGAAAAGAAAAAAAAAATTGTCCAAAAAACTAGGGGGGACATGGCGGGGTACTGAGATGGTTGCTGGTGGAGGCTCCGGTTCTGGTTCCGGGCGTGGCGCAAGCTCTGAGAGTAGCTTCTCTCCTACCTCTCTGTTGCACGCCCGGTCCAGTCCGGACCCCAGCGCGATGGTTCCCCTCTCAGTACTCCCGCCAGTTACCAAGTCCTGTCTGGACCCTGGTGTGGGAGCCCTCGACCCTGGAGAGGGGCTGACCACCGGCCCCGGACTGGGCACCGGTGGAGCTGACTGCTCCGTCACTGGAGCTACGTAGATGACCGGCCCCGGACTGGGCACCGGTGGAGCGGACTGCTCCGGCACTGGAGCTACGTAGATGACCGGCCCCGGACTGGGCACCGGTGGAGCGGGCTGCTCCGGCACTGGAGCGACGTAGACGACCGGCCCCGGACTAGGCACCGGTGGAGCGGACTGCTCCGGCACTGGAGCGGCGCAGACGACCGGCCCCGGACTGGGCACCGGTGGAGCGGACTGCTCCGGCACTGGAGCGACGTAGACGACCGGCCCCGGACTGGGCACCGGTGGAGCGGACTGCTCCGTCAATGGAGCGACGTAGACGACCGGCCCCGGACTGGGCACCGGTGGAGCGGACTGCTCCGGCACTGGAGCGACGCAGACGACCGGCCCCGGACTGGGCACCGGTGGAGGAGGCTCCAGGCCTTGAGCTGTGGCTGGAGGCTGCGGAACGCTGACGTTCGCTGGAGGTGGCGGAACGCTGACCTTCGCTGGAGGTGGCGTGGCGCTGACCTTCGCTGGAGGTGGCGTGGCGCTGACCTTCGCTGGAGGTGGCGTGGCGCTGACCTTCGCTGGAGGTGGCGTGGCGCTGACCTTCGCTGGAGGTGGCGTGGCGCTGACCTTCGCTGGAGGTGGCGTGGCGCTGACCTTCGCTGGAGGTGGCGTGGCGCTGACCTTCGCTGGAGGTGGCGTGGCGCTGACCTTCGCTGGAGGCGGCGTGGCGCTGACCCCCGCTGGAGGTGGCGTGGCGCCGACCTTCGCTGGAGGTGGCGTGGCGCTGACCTTCGCTGGAGGCGGCGTGGCGCCGACCTTCACTGGAGGCCTCGGGCCGCTGACCTTCACTGGAGGCCTCGGGCCGCTGACCTTCACTGGAGGCCTCGGGCTGCTGACCTCCACTGGAGGCCTCGGGCTGCTGACCTTCACTGGAGGCCTCGGGCTGCTGACCTTCACTGGAGGCCTCGGGCTGCTGACCTTCACTGGAGGCCTCGGGCTGCTGACCTTCACTGGAGGCCTCGGGCTGCTGACCTTCACTGGAGGCCTCGGGCTGCTGACCTTCACTGGAGGCCTCGGGCTGCTGACCTTCTCTGGAGGCCTCGGGCTGCTGACCTTCTCCGGAGGTCTCGGGCTGTTGACCTTCTCCGGAGGTCTCGGGCTGCTGACCTTCACAGGAGGCCTCAGGCTGCTGACCTTTACAGGAGGCCTCGGGCTACTGATCGTCACAGGAGGCCTCGGGCTGCTGACCCTCTCCGGAGACTTCAGGCTGGATGCCGTGCCCACCCTGGGCACCGACGCAGAGGTGGTCTTCAGCCCTGCAGCTGGTCTGGCTGTCGGCCCCAGACTGGGCACCGACACGCTATGGAGCTCCTGCTCCACAGCGGGACTGAACGTCGTGCCCACCCTGGGCACCGACGCAGAGATGGTCTTCAGCCTTGCAGCTGGTCTGGCTGTCGGCCCCAGACTGGGCACCGACACGCTATGGAGCTCCTGCTCCACAGCGGGACTGAACGTCGTGCCCACCCTGGGCACCGACGCAGAGATGGTTCCCAAACCTGTGGTTGGGCTGGCTGTCGGCCCCAGACTGGGCACCGACACGCTATGGAGCTCCTGCTCCACAGCGGGGCTGAACGTCGTGCCCACCCTGGGCACTGACGCAGAGATGGTTTCCAGCCCTCTGGTTGGGCTGGCTGTCGGCCCCACACTGGGCACCGACGCGCTATGGAGCTCCTGCTCCACAGCGGGGCTGAACGTCGTGCCCACCCTGGGCACCGACGCAGAGATGGTTTCCAGCCCTCTGGTTGGGCTGGCTGTCGGCCCCACACTGGGCACCGACGCGCTATGGAGCTCCTGCTCCACAGCGGGGCTGAACGTCGTGTCCACCCTGGGCACCGACGCAGAGATGGTTTCCAGCCCTCTGGTTGGGCTGGCTGTCGGCCCCACACTGGGCACCGACGCGCTATGGAGCTCCTGCTCCACAGCGGGGCTGAACGTCGTGCCCACCCTGGACACCGACGCGGAGATGGTTTCCAGCCCTCTGGTTGGGCTGGCTGTCGGCCCCACACTGGGCACCGACACGCTATGGAGCTCCTGCTCCACAGCGGGACTGAACGTCGTGCCCACCCTGGGCACCGACGCAGAGATGGTTTCCAGCCCTGTAGTTGGGCTGGCTGTCGTCGTTGTAGCCTCCGTGCGAGGAGTAGGCACGGGGCGTACAGGACTGGGGAAACGCACCAGAGGTCTGATGCGAGGCGCTGGCACGGGTCGCGCCGGGCTGGGGAAACGCACCGTTTGGCTGGTGCGCGGAGCAGGCGCGGGCCGTACCGGGCTGGGGAAACGCACCGTTGGCTGGGTGCGTTTAGCTGGTACGTGTCGCACCGGGCTAGTGTTGCGCACCGATGGTGTGGTGCGCCGAGTCGGTCTCCTCCTCCTCCGACTCTGGACCGGCGCTGGAGGCACCGGACTGGGAACTGGCGCTGGAGCACGACTGTCCCTGTCGTGCCTACTCCACCGCCAATCCCCATCCTGTGAGGGCTCCTCCGGGAACCCCCACGAGTGAGGGAACAGAAGCACATCGTCGTCGTCTTCCTCCGACTCCTCTCTGTACTCCCGTTCCCAAGGCTGTAGGGGCTCCTCCTGGAACCCCCACGAGTGCAGTGGTCGGGGCTCTTCTCCCTCGATCCCCGACCACCCCCATAGCCCCCCCCCAAAATCAGTTTGGGGGTTTTTCTGGGCTCCAGGCTGGTCCTCAGTACTAGCCCGGTGACGTGTCCTCCGTCGTCGGCGCCTCGACTGCTCCGGACCCCAGCCTTCCTCCACCGAGCGATAATAAGAGTGTTCCTCCTCGGTAATTTTTCCCATACCGAGGAGGATATCTCCTAAAGTTATCCCCCGTTGCGTCCCAGGGTGGTGGATCATTCTGTCACGGTGCGTAGGATATATGGGACGATAGACGGAGCGCTGGTGAAGTGTCATCCTTTTTATTTTCGGAGATGTTCTCACGAGGCACGAAAATACAAAAGGAGAGATTAAACAAAATGAGACTATAAACAAAACACGGTGACTTACTTTTGTAAGCTGCAGGCAGTGCAGACAAACACAAAAGAACAATGATCCACACACAGGTGGAAGTGTGTGGGTCCTATATACTATCCCCAATCAGAGACAACGCTAGACAGCTGTCTCTGATTGGGGATGATAATCACCCTAGTTAGGGTGTGATGACTTGGTTGTGTGCCTCTCTCCTCCCCTAGGTGGGAGTAAGAGGCCTTACCACAACCAAGCCATCACACACCTGGACGTCCTCTTTTTCCATATCAAATGGACATGAGGTGGGAGTCAAGATACAGTAAACATGCCCAGGGGGCTGCAGTGAAACTGCGGTCTCATTTTCAGGGGCAAACAAACACATACAGTGAGCAGACATGGCAAGGGGGAAACTGTTGTGTGGGGATGCCACATACACACACATGTATGCACGAGCACACACTCATACATTTGCACATGTACACACATGCACGCACACATGTACACACACATATAATCTTCATGCTGTACTGCTGACCATGAAAGTGCACAAAGTCATGATACAAAATCATATAAAATCAGATTTTCAAACTGGCCATGTGACCTTCCCAGAGTGAAAATCTGCAGATGTAAGACCATGGGCACCTAGCAGTAGTATAACTTCACATCAGCAAAGAGGAGGTTTAGTGATGTTCAATAGTATTCAGGATGTCCTTGCTTCTGCCACTGCTGCAGTTTTTGGCAGGCTAACAGCTGTCAGAAGAATTTGTGTAACAGCAGACACTTCTGAATGTTCCCCAGATCTGGCCTCGTGTCACATGGACCCATTCCAAAATTCCCATTCCCGAATGCCAGTTCACACTCAACAGGACTGGTTTAAAACGGTACATGAGACCAACAATATACGTCCCAAATGGCACCCTATTACTTACAGTACATGTGGAAAGTATTCAGACCCCTTGACTTTTTCCACATTTTGTTATGTTACAGCCTTATTCTAAAATTGATTAAAAAACATTTTCCCTTTAGCAATCTACACACGATACCCCTTCATGAAAAAGCAAAAAAAAGGTTGTTAGAAATGTTTGTAAATGTTTTAAAACTAAAAAACAGAAAATCATGATTGGACATGATTTGGAAAGGCACACACCTAAGGTCCCAAAGTTGACAGTGCATGTCAGAGCAAAAACCAAGCCATGAGGTTGAAGGAATTGTCCGTAGAGCTCCGAGACAGGATTGTGTCGAGGCACAGATATGGGAAAGTGTACCAAAACAGTTCTGCAGCATTGAAGATCCCCAAGCTCACAGCGACCTCCATCATTCTTAAATGGAAGAAGTTTGGAACCACCTAGAGTTGGCCGCCCGGCCAAACTGAGCAATCGGGGGAGAAGGGCCTTGGTCAGGGAGGTGAGCAAGAACCCGATTCTCTGGTCTGATGAAACCAAGATTTAACTATTTGGCCTGAATGCCAAACGTCGCATCTGGAGGAAACCTGGCACCATTCCTACTGTGAAGCATGGTGGTGGCAGCATCATGCTGTGGGGATGTTTTTCAGCGGCAGGGACTGGGAGACTAGTCAGGATCGAGGCAAAGATGAACGGAGCAAAGTACAGAGAGATCCTTGATGAAAACCTGCTCCAGAGCGGACTAGGGCAAAGGTTCACCTTCCAACAGGACAACGACCCTAAGCACAAAACCAAGACGACACAGGAGTGGCTTCAGGACAAGTCTCTGAATGTCCTTGAGTGTCCCTGCCAGAGCCCGTACTTGAACCTGATAGAACATCTCTGGAGAGACCTGAAAATAGCTGTGCAGCAACGCTCCCCATCTAACCTGACAGAGCTGGAGAGGATCTGCAGAGAAGAATGGGAGAAACTCCCCAAATACAGGTGTCCCAAGCTTGTAGCATCATACCCAAGAAGACTTGATGCTGTAATCGCTGCCAAAGATGCTTCAACAAAGTACTGAGTAAAGGTTCTGAATACTTTCTGAAGGCACTGTATATAGTGCACTACTTTTGACTAGGCCCCATAGGGCTCTGGTCAAAAGTAATGCACCATATAAGGAATAGGGTGCCATTTGGGAGGAACACTATGTCATTGCTTTTTTTGACATTGAGAAATTCAAGACAATCCAGCGAATGCAATAAAAATTCAAAGAAAGCCCCCCCCCCTTTACATTTATTCCCGCCCCATATTAAATTCACATGTCATACCTGTATAATTCATTACTGTAGAGCTTTTAGAACACTATGTAGACCAACGGGAATGAGATATTTAACCCCACTCGCTCCTGCTTTGACAACATCACTTTGAATTCATTTGGATGTAATTCATTCTTCCAAATGTTTTAATTGAGACTGTTTGTTCATTTTTGCATTACTCAAAGTTAAAAATCAGAGAAATATTTTTTTTTAAAGAAGATTTGGCTTGGCTTAGTAACTTTATTGTACTAGGAGAAACTGCAAAATGGACTGGGTCCTGTGGTTTTTAGGCCTGTAGAGGGTTTGTGTGTCACGATTTAAGTATTTAATTACACACTCATTATCCTAATGTAAAACGAAAAAAAAGGGACAAAAGAACACAAAGCCAAGCCTGAAGTTGATCTTGCACTGAAACTTGGCCACAGTCACAGTTTAGCTTTGATTGAACTGGGCTAATACTTGTCTGTCCCGATTAGGATTAGGATGTGTAGCAGGGACTCAGTGACCCAGGACTGGTAATCTAATAAATCAAGATAAAAAAACTTGGAGATTGGTTTACTGAGGGCTTGGATTTACTATTGGCCATCTCAGAGAGACAGCGATTAACACAGCATTTGGTGCTGCTAAACAGACCTGGACACAGGAAGAGAAAGGGACAGACACAGGAGGGACAGAAAGAAGGAGGGAGGGAGGGAAGGCCTGGCAAGGGCTTTATATTGCCGAATAGACAGGAAGTTTAACTAAGAGTGACAAGGTCAGGTTAGCCCTTGTACAGGCTTTGTTCCATAGGCAGATTAAATGGCTCTTCTACAGTTCTTAAACTTTTGGATCTTGTTGGGAGTTAATCTTGTCGGCAAAGGAAGCTCAGTTGTCAGGGAAATGGGTGGAACCAGATAGGTATACAGGAAAAAGGCCCACATATTAACAAGTACCCTTAATCTCAAATAATAATTGAACTCTGCGTGAAAATTTAATTTTGGTTTCATACCGAGATGTGGTCTTCATACTGGCTTGTCTTCCTTTTTGTGTAGTCAACATTGTTTTAAGTGCAGACCTCTTAGCTACTCATGTTGAAATAATACATAGAGCTAGCTACGTAGCTAAAGTGTCAGCTAACATTTGCTTTATTGAAATATTAAGTTGAATAAGCTATATGAACTTAAAAAACACAGTTATGCTACACCGGAGGCAACAATGTAAAAAAGCTAGCTAGGTTTTAAATTAACCAATAAACTGCTCGCACTTACTTTATAAAACTATTTAGTTGAATAAGCTATATACATTTACAAGTCCATTAACCTTTTAGAAACCAATCGGATTTGTTCTGCCCTGAACCAATCACATTATTTCTGCCCTTATAACAAGTTAACTATTTACTTGGTTGGCTAGTAGCTTATAATTGTTTTGTATGAGAGGACGCGCCAAGCTTAAAAGTACACATCGATTTGTAGTCGTAGACAAAAAGTTATCACGCGTAGAAAGAAATTATCACGAGTAGAAAGCGATTTGTAGTCGTAGGAGAAAATTAGGGGTTCGATTATTTACTTTGGACAAACTATGGTTACACATATGGTTAACATATTATGGTTACCATACTATAATTTCTGCAGCCTTGAAAGGCAGGCATCAACATGGCTGAACGAAAGACTGCCAGCGATTTATAGAAATCGCCTTCTATATTTGGAAGCGCTTAGGTCACCTGACTTTTGGCAGGGATTTGATGACAAGAAAAATACAAGAATTTCTCACGGGTAGAAAGCAATTCGTATTCTTCTATGACTACAAATCGCTTTCTATGTGTGATAACTTCTTTCTACGATTGAGAACTTCTTTCTATGAGTGATAACTTTTTTTCAACGACTACAAATCGCTTTCTACGTGTGAGAACTTTTTGCGCATATGAGCAAATCTTTATGGCAGTCATTTTACTTAAGGCCCTTGGAAATGACCTGCATATCTGAAGTTATAAAAACATTCTAATGCAATATATTGATAAAAAGGTGTTTGTTTGTGGATGGTGAATTGCATTTGTGGAAAGTGATTTACATTTGTGGATTGGTGATTTACATTTGTGGAAAGTGATTTACATTTGTGAATACGTTTGGCATGATATTGATCCCATAGTATTATTGTATGGTACAGCAATTATACCACCCGCAACCACAGAGCTATCCAGAAGGCAGTGTAGTTAGCCCAACGCATCATCGGGGGACCACTGCCTGGTCTCCAGGAAATCTACAGCACCTGGTGGTACAGGAAGGCCAAGAAGATCATCAATGACCTTAACCACCCGAGCCACGGCCTGTTCAGCCCGCTACCATCTAGAAGGCGGAGACAGTAAGTTGCATGAAAGCTTGAACCAAGAGACTGATAAACAGCTTCTATCTCCAGGCCATTAGACTGTTTAACAGTCACCACTTTCCGCCCTCCGCCCAGTACCCTACCCTAAACCTTAGAAACCTTAGAGAGCCCTATAGAAATAGAGTGACTGAACAATGGTCAGTTTAATAATGTTTACATACGGTTTTCCAGTACTTTGCCTTCAGAAAGTATTGATATTCCTTCAGAAAGGTTATTCCACATTTTGTTGTGTTACAGCCTGAATGTAAAATGTATTAAATATTGTTTCTTCTCACCCATCTACACACAATACCCCTTAATGACAAAGTGAATACCTGTTTTTAGGCATTTTTGCAAATGTATTGAACATTATATACAGAAATATCTAATTTACATAAGTATTCACCCCCCTGAGTCAATACTTTGTAGAAGCGCTTTGTACAGTGATTACAGCATACCCATAACATGATTCAGCCACCACTATGCTTGAAAATATGGAGAGTGGTTCTTAGTGTGTTTATTGGATTTGCCCAAAATATACCACTTTTTATTCAGGTAAAAAAGCTTCCACATTTTTAGTGCCTTGTTGCAAACAGGATGCATGTTTTGTAAAGGATTCCTTTTTTTCATTCTGTCATGTAGGTTAGTATTGTGGAGTAATTACAATGTTGTTGATCCATTCATTTACACTGATGCTACTTTCTGTTTA
Source organism: Thymallus thymallus (assembly GCA_023634145.1). NCBI lineage: Eukaryota > Metazoa > Chordata > Actinopteri > Salmoniformes > Salmonidae > Thymallus > Thymallus thymallus. The sequence continues at coordinate 1,493,513 of CM042399.1, read as the reverse complement.
TTATCTATGCATAGTCACTTTACAAATTACCTCGACTAACCTGTACCCCCCCACATTGACTCGGTACTGGTACCCCCTTAATATAGCGTTGTTATTGTTATGTAATTGTCTAGTGTCACAGTATTTTTATTTTTTTTAAACTTTCGTTAATTTAGTAAATATTTTCATAACTCTATTTGTTGAACTGCATTGTTGGTTAAGGGCTTACAAGAAAGCATTTCACGGTAAGGTCTACACCTGTTGTATTTGGCGAATGAGACAAATCAAATTTGATTTGGTTTGGTTTGATTTGGATCTTTGTAGTGAATGGGTGTATTGATACAGAATCCAAAGTGTAATTAATAACTTCACCATGCTCAAAGAGATCAATATCTGCTTTTTTATTGTATTTTTACCAATCTACCAATAGGTGCTCTTCTTTATGAGGCATTGGAAAACCTCTCTGGTCTTTGTGGTGAATATGTGGTTTAAATTCACTCCTCGACTGAGGAAACTTACAGATAGTTGTCTGTATGGGGTACAGAGATGAGGTAGTCATTCTAAAATCATGTTACTCACTATTATTGGACAGAGTGATTCCATGCAACTTATTATGTGACTTGTTAAGCACATTTTTACTCATGAACTTATTTAGGCTTGATATAGCGAAGTGGTTGAATACTTATTGACTCGAGACATTTCAGCTCTTCATTTTTTATTAATTTGTAATTTCGAAAAACATATTTCCACTTTGATATATATTTTTTTTGTTTAAATTTTTTTACGTAACCTTTATTTAACTAGTCAATGCCCTACACACAATTATGGGATATTGTGTGTAGGGCATTGACAAACAAATAGTAATTTAATAAAAATTGTATTCATGCTGTAACACAACAAAATGTGGAAAAAGTCAAGGGGTGTGACTACCTTCTGAAGGCTAATATGGGACCGACTGGCTCGATTAGGTCTTATGTTGCAAAATTTGAAATTGTGTTTTTAACATTGGATAAAAGTAGAGACTCAGAGATAGAAAATGGTATATCATACACTACAGTTGAGGGACAATGGGAAAGTAATTCTGCTTTGAAAGTTGATCAACTTGTAACCTCACTTTTGGGAAAATGGCCCTTAAATGTTTTGGTACCTACTGGAGAGCTCTTCTTTGTCTACACCCATTCTGCATCGTTCACACCCACTTAAGCTTTAGCCCCACCCATTTCTTTAAGGATTCACATGTGAGGCTATGTACTAAAAAACCAAAGATTTCAAGACCAAAGACTGGTTTATACTACGGGTGTGTTCGTAAATGTAATCTGCAGTGCTAGAGTGTGCTCTGGGCGTTGAAAAACTCAGAGCATTGTCAGATTGTCTGTTCAAAATTCATTGCGTTTCGCTCTCTGAGCGTTCAGAATGCACACTGGACACTCTGGCCGAGGAGTAGGGTTGATCCGAGAGTTCTGACCTAACAGCAGCAGTCAAACACCCAAGCTAACTGGCTACCGTTGGCTAGCTTGCTAGCTACTTCCAGACACAGAACAGCTCACTGACCATTTAACTCGCCCTAGCAGAGCTGGTTAGGCTATTTTTATGTTATCCAATTGAATTACGCTTTTTTGCCAACGTTTACTGACACCAGCTATATTCAACAGGTGTTGAGTGTTCTTAAATTCGTTAGTTATTCTGTGCTCGGAAATCTCAGACGAGAGTGCTCGGAAATCGGAGTAGATAGCCAGAGTTAATTTACCAGCTACGTCTTTCGACAGTTGTCGCAATGACATCATAAACATTCTATTGAACTAGTTACTTGTGTAGTGGAGTCTTTTGATTAGACACGTAGCTAGCTAGCTAGCTAAACAATTAACCATAATACAAACTCATAACGTTACAACCCTGCATGAATCTGCATGTACCTAACCAACCTGGTTCAATGTTAGTTAGCTAACATTAGGCTATAACTAGCAATGCAAATGGCAGCTAACGTTAGCTGCCATTTTTAAGCTGACTAGCTAAGCTAATAACTATGCTAATAAGCTAAGCGAGCTATCCCTTTAAAGCTGGTCTGTGAATTGTTAGCACCAGTTGTTAGCTGATGTTAGTGGTGGAAAAAGTAGAGGGATAGAATCAATGTAGGAACTAATAATAATAATAGCTGTGGCTTCATGAAAGTGGAGGCAATGTCTGTGAAGCTCGTCCTTTGCCAAGTGATTTTCTGTGAAACCCTGAAATGAAATAACTTCCTTACCTGATATTTAAGCCACCTTTGTTAACCCCTAGAGACGATTTCCGTGGCAAAATATATAAATAAAACTCCATCAAAAGTATTCAGTAATGCATTTGTATGGTCTAATAGCATTATGGCCAAATTTGATGTTTCATACATTTTTCTTATTTTTTATACCCCCCCAACCCTAACCCCGGCTTAGACAGGTCATAGACTGGGTTAATAACACGCTAATGTTAGGGTTTTACATGCAATTTCCTGGAATAAATTGTTTTACCTGTTTTCCTGACAGTGAAGTCTCTTAACATTCCACTAATAAAGGGCAGAGAAATCCCGATATGACATCTCAGTGTCATGGTTCCACCTGTCACCAGAGTGCGGCAGAAACTGTCTTAGAGACATTAATGACAATCAGGTGTGTACTATTACCCATTAAGGTGTGTTCTCTGGGGTTTTTAGCAGAAATTTGAATTGTTTACCGTGTGCGTTTGTCTCCTGAGTGAGTTTTTAGACTTAGTGTTTGTTGTTTTTCACAGTATTACTGTGATCCTTCAGTTACCGTTACTCAGTAAAATATTAGGTATATCCTTAACCACTGATTCCTCATCTGGCCTTCTTCTCTGCACCGGGGTCCAACCTCAACATGTCACAGCAAGCTTCTGCCTACAACATGGACCCAGCAGAGATCACCCAGATCAAGAAGGCTGTAACCCATGAAGGAGCACTGCTGGGGCGGCACAAGAACAACTCTTCCAGAAATCAGAGACCCTCTGGGCACTTTCTGACTTCCTCCAACCACAGTCCAACCCCAGCCCAAGAGGAGCCAATGTCCAAGTCTCCCAGTGCTACAGCCGTGGGGGAACCTGCACCGGGAACCATTATGACAGCCAACCGGGAGGATACAAGGGGTTCCTCACCCTGATCGGGCCATGAACGTCTACATCAGACCTTGGAAATTCCAGTCCTCTGGGGCCTGATTGGTGTCACACTTTTGCCCCATCCCCAGCTAACACACCTGACTCCAATAATCAACTAATCATGATCTTCAGTTAAAAATACAATTAGTTTAAATCAGCTGTGTTTGCTAGGGATGGGGCAAAAGTGTGACACCAATCAGGCCCCAGAGGACTGGAGTTGCCCAGGCCTGACCTACATCATCTTTCTACTCTCGGGCAAGGCTCTGGCATGGGCAACGGAAGACACCATCCTGCAGCTCCATTATAGCCTTCAATTCCGAGCTGCGATGAGTCTTCGACCACCTAGTCGGCGAACAAGAAGCGGCCAGCCGACTGTTCAACATCCGTCAAGGGGCCAGACCAGTAGCTGACTTCGCCATTGAGTTCGGCAACCTTGCCGCCGAGAGTGGGTGGAATACGGAGGCACTGGTCACCACATTCCACCAGGGTCTGTCTAACTCCATCAAGGAGTTGTTTTGTTTACTACCCATGTGTAACTCTGTGTTGTTTTTTGTCGCACTGCTTTGCTTTGTCTTGGCCAGGTCGCAGTTGTAAATGAGAACTTGTTCTCAACTGACCTACCTGGTTAAATAAAGGTGAAATACAAATAAAATAAAAGGATGAACTGGCCTCTCGGGAACTGGGAGAGGACCTTGAGTCCCAGAGAAAGCTGGCAATCAGGATTGACAACCACCTCCGAGAACCCCAAGCCCTACTGCGGAGGTCTCAGCCATCTCCATGCTACATGCCCAGAGCTGATGGGAAACGCCAGGGCTCGACAGGACAGGGGGAGACCCTGATGAGCTGTGCAGTTTCACCCCAGCTACGCAGTCACCATTTGTGGCTACCCGCAACCCTCCACTGGGACTACCGTCAGCACCAGATTCAAACCTTTGTGGACTCCAGGGCCACAGATAATTTCATTGATCAAGACATCGCCAGAGAATTACAAATCCCCTGCGTGAAATGTCCCATCCCTCTGCAGATTCAAGCCCTCGATGGACGCCCCATTGGTTAAGGCCAGGTGGAACATCAGACCAAGCCCATTCTACTGCAGGTTGGGGTGAACCACTCAGAGACTTAGTTTTCTTTTGATCACGGCTCCCGAGAACCCCCTTATACTAGGGTACCCCTGGCTAGCACTACATAACCTACTATTCTCCTGGCCCCCGGGACACCTACTAGACTGGGGTAGGAGCTGCCAGACTAAATGTCTAACACCACCAAGAGCCTCGCCTTGTCCTCCTGCATCCATTGAAGACCAAGACTTTTCCGCTCTCTCTCCCGAATACTTCGACCTCCGGGAGGCCTTCAGTAAGAGGCAAGCCTCCACCCTCCGTCCTCATCGTCCATACGACTGCACCATAGAACTCCTACCTGGTTCCACCCCTCCCCGGGGCCATATTTACTCCCTCTCGACCCCTGAAGCAGCAGTCATGGACAATTACATCCGGGAGTCGCAGGTTTTTCCCAGTGTTAGTGTGATCCTTCAGTTACCGTTACTCAGTAAAGTAATATGTTTATCCTTAACCACTGATTCCTCGTCTGGTCTCCTCTTTGCACCTGGGTCCAATCTCACCATGTCACACCCAGCTTGTCCAAAATAAGCCTTTTTCTCTTTGTTGGAAACTGTTAGAAATATCACTGTGCAATGAACAAGGACACAAGAGAGAAATGGAGAAGCCAATTACTTCTCAGAGTTAGCTAAAGGCTATTTTAAACTGTGTGCCCATGACATAATAATGTTTATGGTAAATATTATAGTCGGAGACGGTGAGTGCTTGGCTGTGAGAGGGAGGGGGAAAAAAAGGCATCAATCTCGGATCGAGAATAATTTATTAAGATCTGAGATGCGGCAATTACGTGGAAAGGACAAAAAAGAAAAAACAAGAGCCAACTCTCCAGGAACCGCATACATGATTGCAATCTTGATTAAATCCCCTTGTATCTAATGAGTTGATTATCTGCTGTTAATATTGCATTTGTTGATGATAGATTAGTTAAGATAATGGAACAAAGCAAAAATATAAATTATTCCCTGTCAAGGAGCAGACTTTCATCCTCTGACGCCGCCGCCATGGAGATTTACCTAGCATTTTTGTGTTTAGAACCATCAGGATCTAAAATACAAATGTTAAAAATCTAATCAAATGAAATTGTATTTATCACATGCATCTAATACAACAGGTGTAGATCTTACAATGAAATGCTTACTTACAAGCCCTTAACCAACAATGCCGTTTTAAGAAAAATAAGTGTTCAGTAAAAAATGTATAAGTAAATAAATAATATTATTATTATTAAATAATAAATAGTTAAAGAGCAACAGTAAAATAAAAGTAGCGAGGCTACCGGTACAGAGTTAATGTGAGGGGGCAGAGGTTATTTGAGGTAATTGAGGTACATATGTACATGTAGGTAGAGCTAGAGTGACTATACATAGATAATAAACAGAGAGTAGCAGCAGCGTAAAAGAGGGGGTGGGGGGGCAGTGCAAATAGTCTGGGTAGCCATTTGATTAGCTAGAAGCTGTTAAGAAGCTTTTTGGACCTAGACTTGGCGCTCCGGTACCGCTTGTAGTGAGGTAGTAGAGAGAAAAGTCTACGGGCCTTCCTCTGACACCACCTGGTGTAGAGGTCTGTAGTGCCTTGCAGTCGGAGGCCGAGCAATTGCCATACCAGGCAGTGAAGCAACCAGTCAGGAAGCTCTCGATGGTGCAGCTGTATAACGTTTTGAGGTTCTGAGGACCCATGCTAAATCTTTTCAGTCTCCTGAGGGGGAATAGACTTTGTCATGCCCTCTTCACAACTGTATTGGTGTGTTTGGACCATGATAGTTTATTGGTGATGTGAACACCAAGGAAATTGAAGCTCTCAACCTGCTCCACTACAGCGCCGTTGATAAGAATGGGGGCGTGCTCAGTCCTCTTTTTCCTGTAGTCCACAATGATCTCCTTTGTCTTGATCACATTGAAGGAGAGTTTGTTTTCCTGGCACCACACGGTCAGGTATCTGACCTCCTCCCTATAGGCTGTCTCATCGTTGTCAGTGATCAGGCCTACCACTGTTTACTGAGTGCGGTGTCGTCGGCAAACTTGATGGTGTTTAAGTCATTCCTGGCCACGCAGTCATGGGTGAACAGAGAGTACAGGAGGGAACTGAGCACGCGCCCCTGAGAGGCCCTCGTGTTGAGGATCAGCATAGCAGATGTGTTGTTACCTACCCTTACCACCTGGGGCTGGCCCGTCAGGAAGTCCAGGAGCCAGTTGCAGAGGTAGGTGTTTAGTCCCAAGGTCCTTAGCTTAGTGATGAGCTTTGAGGGCACTATGGTGTTGAACGCTGTAGCATTCTCACGTAGGTGTTCCTTTTGTCCAGGTGGGAAAGGGCAGTGTGAAGTGCAATAGAGATTGCATCATCTGTGGATCAGTTGGGGCGGTATGCAAATTGGAGTGGGTCTAGGACTTCTGGGATAATGGTGTTGATGTGAGCCATGACCAGCCTTTTGGCTACAGACGTGAGTGCTACGGGTCGGTAGTCGTTTAGGCAGGTTACTTAAGTGCTGTTGCGCACAGGGACTAGGGTGGTCTGCTTGAAACATATTGGTATTACAGACTCGGACAGGGACAGGTTGAAAATGACAGTGAAGACACTTGCCAGTTGGTCAGCGCATGCTCGGAGTACCCGTCCTGGTAATCCATCTGGCCTTGTTGCCTTGTGAATGTTGACCAGTTTAAAGGTCTTACTCACATCGGCTACGGAGAGCGTGGTCACACAGTCGTCCGGAACAGCTGGTGCGCTCATGCATGCTTCAGTGTTGCTTGCCTCGAAGCGTGCATAGAAGTAATTTAGCTCGTCTGGTAGGCTTGTGTCACTGGGCAGCTCGCTGCTGTGTTTCCCTTTGTAGTCTGTAATAGTTTGCAAGCCCTGCCACATCCTACGAGTGTCGGAGCCGGTGTAGTACGATTCAATCTTATACCTGTATTGATGCTTTGCCTGTCTGATGGTTCGTCGGAGGGCATAGCGGGATTTCTTATAGCGTCCGGGTTAGGGTCCCTCTCCTTGAAAGCGTCAGCTCTACCCTTTAGCTCAGTGTGGATGTTGCCTGTAATCCATGGCTTCTGGTTGGGGTATGTACGTACAGGCGCTGTGGGGACGACGTCATCGATGCACTTATTGACGACGTACTCCTCAATGCCATCGGAAGAATCCCGGAACATGTTTCATGTACAGGTGACACCATTATATCATCCTGCTTTACCCTCTGTTTTCTGTAAATACCTCCTCCTCTCAAGGCAGGAAGGAAGGGAAAACATGATCCAACTTTCCTCTCAGAAATGTTATATCATCTGTATTCTCCAATGATATCTCACACAAAATTCAAACCATTAAATCGATTTTTGCTATTTGTTTTCCATCTATTTTATGACATGCAGAATACAAAGATCCATTCTTTAGCATGAATCTGGCAAAGCATGTAAGCAATGAAGTCTTTGTATTGAGATTACTTAATAATGTGGCCTCTCCTTTGGTGCCAGCCAGATCAGGTGAGCCAGTCTGTCTCTCAGTTTAAATGGTCTGTCACTTAGTAGGTCAACAAGAGGAGTGAAATGTTGAATGCATATCATATTGCTCCCGTATTACACTAGTCACAAAAGAACAAGGATAATTGTGTGCTCAAGTGTGGAGGAAAGCATATGCAAAAAGCATGAATCATCAAGGGGGGATACTAGGTATTACACATCGTAATTTGCAGTGGCTGGGTGAGTGGTATAATACATCTAAAACTTTACTTTAAAGTGGTAATATGTATTATTCATAAAGCCTTTATGTTTCACTCTATGGCCATATGGTTTAAAAGGGTGATCATCCAAATTAAAAAAACACACCCGAAAAAGTTCAATTGTGCAGTTATTAATGTTGTTAGATTCAACCTACCTACCAAATCACTGGCTTTTTTATCATTGTCTTAATCACCATTGTTGTCAAGTTTCATGCACGGCCTGATCCTTCCTTTGTGGCAATTATGATATTGTTCTTCTTTTTCCGTGCAACATTATCAGGGAAACTGTCTGGATTGGGACATCCCTCTGGGGCCTTTAATCTGCATTTCACTTTTTTTGTCCTTTAACATTGTTTTGCTAAAAAGGGGAGGCAAAAAATAGGCTTTGTGATGCTTGCTTTGCCCGGTGACAGGTCCTCAAATGGTATAAAAATGTATCTTTTTTGGGAGAAAATGGGGTTTCCATGGTGTTGCTCATCGTTCACCATTCCACGGTCCTTCATGAGGCTGAGGTTTCAAAGGGAGGGACAACCAGAATTAGGTGAAGAGGGGATGGCTGGACTGATCTGTGGAGGAAACTGCCCCTAATTCTCCACTCACTGCTCTCCTAGGGACAGGGGAGATTAGGAGGGAGAACAAAAAAGGGGGCCTACTAGGTGCTAAAATATGTACACTGGGGGCCAAAAGTTTGGAATATTACTCATTCAAGGGTTTTGCATATGTATTTGCACTATTTTTTTTACATTGTAGAATAATAGTGAAGACAAACTATGACATAACACATATAGAATCATGTAGTAACCCAAAAAGTGTTAAACAAATCAAAATGTATTTTATATTTGACATTCTTCAAATAGCCACCTTTGCCTTGATGACAGCTTTGCACGCTCTTAGCATATTCTCTCAACCAGCTTCACCTGGATGCTTTTCCATCAGTCTTGAAGGAGTTCCCAAATATGCTGAGCACTTGTTGTCTGCTTTTCCTTCACTGCGGTCCAATTCATCCCAAACCATCCAAATTTGGACTCCAGACCAAAGGACAAATTTCCACCGGTCTAATGTCCATTGCTCGTGTTTCTTGGCCCAAGCAAGTCTCTTCTTCTTATTGGTGTCCTTTAGTAGTGGTTTCTTTGCAGCAATTAGACCATGAAGGCCTGATTCACACAGTCTCCTCTGAACAGTTGATGTTGAGATGTGTCCGTTCCTTGAACTCTGTGAAGCATTTATTTGGGCTGCAATCTGAGGCTGGTACTCTAATGAACTTATCCTCTGAAGCAGAGGTATTTCTGGGTCTTCCATTCCTGAGGCAGTCCTCATAAAGCTAGTTGAGAGAATGCCATGAGTGTGCAAAGCTGTCATCAAGGCAAAGGGTTGCTACTTTGAAGAATATCAAATATAAAATATATTTTGATTTGTTTAACACTTTTTTGGTTACTACATGATTCTATATGTGTTATGTCATAGTTTTGATGTCTTCCCTTTTAATTCTACAATGTAAAAAATAGTGCAAATAAAGAAAAACCCTTCAATGAGTAACAGTCCATTTAAGTAAATGTTACAATTATTTCTAAAGGTCACTTGGTGAGGAGAACGTAGAATTTGACAGAGCAAGAGAAACTGAGGAGAGTGTTATTTGAAAAGATTATTATTGTAGTATGCAGTTTCTGGTTTGTGTAATTGTGTAACTTGCCTGGTTAAATAAAGGATACATATAAATAAAATGGCTTTATTTTAAAACATGCAATTGAAACAGAATTCATTCCTTGTCATGGTAAAAAAAAACAGATCTGTGCATATTTCCATAAAGTTAGTCAAATAGTCAAATACTGTTAAAGTGCTTCTACACATTGATCGATACATACCCCTTTGCTCAACCAATTCAAGCATACAGTATAAGCAAAAGCTTGCATCTCCATGTCATTTTATACTGTCAACTGTTCTGATGCTGAGTATCCTTTCAGAAGAATGGCCTAGCTATTGTTTGAAAAGCTTTTTTTGTCTCTGAGATTCTTCTGTCGGAAAGGTTAGGAGAGAGCCGGGATATGGGATCTTATCATGCTATGCATGCCCTGTTTCCTGATGAATATATAAAAATGATTGCTGTGCAAACAGAGTTTCTAATTACTGACCTGGTTACCATTGTACTGCACCTTCTTTATGGTCTGCCGCTCCTCTATGTCTTGTTTATTTATCTGCACCAGTGAATACGTAATAGTCTGTGCAATGTCATTTCCATCCATATGAAAATGATTTTCTAAATGCCAATCTCGCCTATTATACAGTGTAATTACTTGTATACTTTTGGATTATATCAGATATTCAGCCAGTAGGGAGATTCTTGGAGAGGGCGAAACAACATCTTGGTGGGGTTTCACTTCTTTTGCTTTCATAGAATAATGTACTGTTGTTTTTCTTGAGGTCAATGACAATGTTTGTCAAATGGAATGAATGTGCTATTGATAGTGTAATTTAGTGTAGTACCTACTGGTTACAATACTGTCTATGGAGCACAGTGTTGTAATAGAAACACCTTCAAGTCAAGTAAAAATCTATAGTTTTTTTTTAACTTAGTGACAGTATACATGCATTGCTCTGTGTACGTATGTACATTTTCTAACCATGTGAAATGTCAGACTTTTCTCAGGGCTAAATAACTTGTTATTGACGGATAATCATAAATCTCTCAGATATGGACGCCATTAGCTCGTCAATCATGTGCGCAACGGTAACATTTCTCAGATGGTATGAGAAATATGCGGCAACCTTGTCTTCTGCACCTTGCCTTTGGTGTGGTCCAGTGGGTTTCTTTAATTACAACGCTTTGGTGCGATTGGTACTGCCATTATGACATATCACGCTAGTTTGCACTTGAATGTAAGTCTATATAGTATACCGTTGGGCTATGTGCGGCACAAAGGTGTCACCTATTTTCCTAGGTACATTCCGTCCGTGCCCCTGCCGCAGAGAAGGGCAACCCTGTTGTTTACTCGTCTGTCCGATATGCTACACAGGGGTTTGATCAGGGGAGTTGTAGGAGCTGTAATTTAAACAGAGGACACTGCAGCTCCGAACAAAAACGCTTAAAGGTCAATTAAACAAAATGAGCAACAAACCAAACGTACCCGGTATTGTTATGTATAATCAGATCTCCTTTGTCACATTTTGACTTAATCAAGTGCAACTTTAAAAAGGGAATTGGATTCATCATGCTAGTCGCACGATGCTCTCTTGCTGTAGCAAAAGAGGAGTAGCATGGGACTGAAGCGTACAGCGCTTAATGAGTGTCTCATTAATTAATAATTGCACTGTTGCCGAGTAGAAGTTTGGTTTCTGAGGGGGGGGATGTAAAATAAGTACGAAGATCAGGTTAGAATTGTTATTGCGTTTTGGGCTCGCTTGTGCTCTCAATGTTAGAGAAGTTGCAGTCACTCAACTGGTTCTGCCTAAGTTTAAGTCTTAGCTAATGGCTGGATGCTATACAGTTCAGGGGTCTTTGAATGTAATTCAAGAAGCATAGCCAATTGTATGCTTAAATACTCATGTTCATCTTTAAAAATAAAGGGCATCCTATTTTTTTGTTGGCTCTGCCTAGAAGGCCAGCATCCCGGAGTCGCCTCTTCACTGTTGACGTTGAGACTGGTGTTTTACAGGTACTATTTAATGAAGATGACAGTTGAGGACTTGTGAGGTGTGTGTTTCTCAAACTAGACACTCTAATGTACTAGTCCTCTTGCTCAGCTGTGCACCAGGGCCTCCCACTCCTCTTTCTATTCTGGTAAGAGCCAGTTTGCGCTGTTCTGTGAAGGGAGTAGTACTCAGCGAGATCTTCAGTTTCTTGGCAATTTCTCGCACGGAATAGCCTTCATTTCTCAGAACAAGAATAGACTTTGTTTCTGGCCATTTTGAGCCTGTAATCAAATCCACTCATAACAATGTCTACACTGTATTTCTGATCAATTTGCTTTTCTTTCAAAAACAAGAACATTTCTATGTGACCCCAAACTTTTGAACGGTAGTGTATATATAATAATCTATTGAGCTCACAAGCAACGAATGAATCTATTATTATGGTGGGAGATTATAATATGGTTTTAAGTAAAAACTATTACCCACAAGCACTTAAGGAGATCACAAATATCATGGATAAATTAGAACTAGTGGATATACAGTGGGGAGAACAAGTATTTGATACACTGCCGAGTTTGCAGGTTTTCCTACTTACAAAGCATGTAGCGGTCTGTAATTTTTATCATAGGTACACTTCAACTGTGAGAGACGGAATCTAAAACAAAAATCCAGAAAATCACATTGTATGATTTTTAAATAATTAATTTGCATTTTATTGCATGACATAAGTATTTGATCACCTACCAACCAGTAAGAATTCTGGCTCTCACAGACCTGTTAGTTTTTCTTTAAGAAGCCCTCCTGTTCTCCACTCATTACCTGTATTAACTGCACCTGTTTGAACTCGTTACCTGTATAAAAGACACCTGTCCACACACTCAATCAAACAGACTCCAACCTCTCCACAATGGCCAAGGCCAGAGAGATGTGTAAGGACATCAGGGATAAAATTGTAGACCTGCACAAGGTTGGGATGGGCTACAGGAGCTTGGTGAGAAGGCAACAACTGTTGGCGCAATTATTAGAAAATGGAAGAAGTTCAAGATGACAGTCAATCTCCCTCGGTCTGGGGCACCATGTAAGATCTCACCTCGTGGGGCATCAATGATCATGAGGAAGGTGAGGGATCAGCCCAGAACTACACGGCAGGACCTGGTCAATGACCTGAAGAGAGCTGGGACCACAGTCTCAAAGAAAACCATTAGTAACACACTACGCCGTCATGGATTAAAATCCTGCAGCGCACGCAAGGTCAAGCCAGCGCATGTCCAGGCCCGTCTGAAGTTTTCCAATGACCATCTGGATGATCCAGAGGAGGAATGGGAGAAGGTCATGTGGTCTGATGAGACAAAAATAGAGCTTTTTGGTCTAAACTCCACTCGCCGTGTTTGGAGGAAGAAGAAGGATGAGTACTACCCCAAGAACACCATCCCAACCGTGAAGCATGGAGGTGGAAACATCATTCTTTGGGGATGCTTTTCTGCAAAGGGGACAGGACGACTGCACCGTATTGAGGGGAGGATGGATGGGGCCATGTATCGCGAGATCTTGCCCAACAACCTCCTTCCCTCAGTAAGACCATTGAAGATGGGTCATGGCTGGGTCTTCCAGCATGACAACGACCCGAAACACACAGCCAGGGCAACTAAGGAGTGGCTCCGTAAGGAGCATCTCAAGGTCCTGGAGTGGCCTAGCCAGTCTCCAGACCTGAACCCAATTTGGAGGGAGCTGAAAGTACGTATTGCCCAGCGACAGCCCCGAAACCTGAAGGATCTGTATGGAGGAGTGGGCCAAAATCCCTGCTGCAGTGTGTGCAAACCTGGTCAAGAACTACAGGAAACGTATGATCTCTGTAATTGAAAACAAAGGTTTCTGTACCAAATATTAAGTTCTGCTTTTCTGATCAGCGCAGTTGACGTTCGACATAGTTTATTTAAACTTAAACTCAACGTCGTCAGCAGTTAATCAAAATAACAACAATATACACCTCACGCACTAGAACACACTGACTACAACTCCATACATCAAACAGACGGTAAACACTTACTTGGAGCTGTTTGCCCCACCGGTGCCCAGTCCGGGCCCGGTTGTCTTCCCCGCTCCATGGCCGGAGTCGTCTACCCCACCGGGGCCCAGTCCGGGCCCGGTCAACCTAGGGTGTGGGACCTACAAACATATGTAGGATCCCTAATTAGAGACAATGCACTGCAGCTGCCTCTAATTAGGGATCAACACAAACCACGACCAGAAACAGAAATAATAGACCTGTCAGACTCTGACCATGGCTATATAGAGAAGCAAAAGGCTTCTCTATGGCCAGAGCCTGACAATCATTTACATTTACATTTTAATCATTTAGCAAATGCTCTTATCCAGAGTGACTTACAGTTAGTTAGTGCATATCAAATCAAATTATCAAATCAAATGTATTTATAAAGCCCTTTTTACATCAGCCGATGTCACAAAGTGCTATACAGAAACTCAGCCTAAAACCCCAAACAGCAAGCAATGCAGATGTAGAAGCACGGTGAAAAACTCCCTAGAAAGGCAAAACCTAGGAAGAAATCTAGAGAGGACCCAGGCTCTGAGGGGTGGCCGTGGCTGGCTGTGCCGGGTGGAGATTATAACAATTCATGGCCATTAAGGCCGGTTCTTTCTCCAAGATGTTCAAATGTTCATAGATGACCAGCAGGGTCAAATAATAATAAAAGTAGTTGTGGAGGTTGCAACAGGTAAATACATCAGAAGTGAATGTCACTTGGCTTTTCAGTGCAATAGAGTGCAGGTGCGGTAGAGCGAGAGGGAGATGAAAACAGCAGATCTGGGACAAGGTGGCACGTCCATTGAACAGGTCAGAACGTGGAACGTGCATACATGTTCATACTTTTTTCGTACTGGTCTCCTGTGGGAATCGAACCCACAACCCTGGCGTTGCAAGCGCCCTGCTAAGCGCCCTGCTCTACCATCTGATTTACACGGGACAAATCAAATCAAATGTATTGGTCACATACACGTGGTTAGCAGATGTTATTGCGGGTGTAGTGAAATGCTTGTGCTTCTAGCTCCGACAGTGCAGTAATATCTAACAAGTGTGTGTGTGCGTCAGTGTGTGGGGGTGCGTACGTGTGTGTATGTTGGCTTTGAAGGGTAAATGCCATTTTATCCCTTTTTTGAGTGCCTCTTTTCTCTCAACAGATCCATTGAATCTTTTCTCCATGCTCTCTTCCCCTCTCTTATTTTCAGTGAGCAGGAGTGTTATGCTTTACTCCTTTGTCATCCTAATTGGTTGCATTAACCTTTTGAGTATTGCGTTTCCTGTGCATCACGCTGAGCACATTGTGGAATATTATCATAATCCCTCCAAGTAATGGACACAGGGCAATCAACAATGCTTTGTGAAAAGTACATCTTTGAAAGATTATTTTCAATCAAAAAAGCGTTGACAATGTCTGAAGTGGGAGGCTTTCATCTTTGAAGTACGGTTTGCCACTTTTAACATGTATTCTCTTCACTGTCTTTGGAAATGGTTAGCTTAACTGTGTGAGTGTGTCCTTTTTAATCCTTTTATCCTGATGAAAATAATGTACCTGTACAATCCTTAAAATAAAAAAATCATCTCAAAACCGATATACAGTACCAGTCAAAAGAATTTGGAATGTTGAAATTTTCCAGATTGACTGACATTCATGTCTTAATGTTATCAGAACTCAAGATAAGACCCAGATGCAGACAGCTGGAATAACAGATGTTTATTGACCAAACAGGGGTCAGGCAAAAGACAGGTCAAGGGCAGGCAGGGGTCCGTAATCCAGAGCAGAGTCAGTAAGGTACAGAACGGCAGGAAGGCTCGAGGTCAGGGCATGCAGGGGTTTGTAATTGGGTCAGAGTCAGGCAGGTACAGAACGGCAGGCAGGCTCAGGGCAGGCAGAATGGTCAGAACCGGGGAAACTAGGAAACAGATACTTGAGAAAACAGGAAGGCGGGAAAGCACTCTGGTAAGACCCGACCCGACAAGACAAGACGAACTGGCAACAGACAAACATAGAACACAGGTAAACTGTAAATGCACATAATTGGGAAGATGGGCGACACCTGGAGGGAGATGGAGACAAGCACAAAGACAGGTGAAACCGATCAGGGTGTGACAAAGTAATGATGGACTGTCTCTTTACTTATTTGAGCTGTTCTTGACATAATATGGACTTGCTATTTTACCAAATCTTCTATATATCACCCCTACCTTGTCACAACACAATTTATTGGCTCAAACGCATTAAGAATGAAAGAAATTCCACAAATTAACTTTTAACAAGCCACACCTGTTAATTTAAATGCATTCCAGGTGACTACCTCATGAAGCTGGTTGAGAGAATGCCAAGAGTGTGCAAAGCTGTCATCAAGGCAAAGGGTGACTATTTTGAAGAATCTCAAATATAAAATACATTTTGATTAGTTTAACACTTTGTTGGTTACTACATGATTGTATATGTTATTTCATAGTTTTGATGTCTTCACTATTATTCTACAATGTAGAAAATAGTACAAATAAAGAAAAACCCTTGTATTAGTCCACTGTTAATACAGTCTCAAACTGTTTTGCATGTCAGCAGTCATGTTTTGAAGGTCTTGGACTTTCAAGAAGCAAAGTCTCACTTGCCACATCATCATGATGATACAAAATGCGTCATATGATGAAAATCGCATGTAATCATTCACTTCTTGAAAGTCCAATATCTCAAAAAATGTACTGCTGATATGCAAAACATTTTGGGATTGTATAAACAGTGGATTTTTTCTTTAATATCAGCAATGCATGATTTGTCTAGTCATATCTTCTATTTTTCAATTACTGTAGGAATGATTATTTTGGTACAGATCATGCTATCTATGGCGTTGGAGTGTCATAAACTGACTGCATTAACCTCTAAAAGTGTAAGCCATGGGATTTGGGGAGGCTCTACTAAGCTAACATATGGTCATACCATGGATCATTTAGATATTTGATTTCGAATTTTAGGACTGTGATGGAAATGTTTATGTTTGTGCTTTTCTAATAACCAATGTATGTGTTCTATTTGTGCTTTTCTATAAACTAATTTCTGTGTTCATGCAAGTGACTGATTGAACGAATCCTCACTATCAGTATCTGTAATTTGGCAGTACGCACAGAACCTTGGCCGTTAGAGCTCCTGACAGACGTTCACTATGGTGCATCAAGTTTGTTGGAACCTCTCCAGCGCACTGACAATAAACAATGATTAATTTAATATTGACTTTGAGTGTCCCTGTGTAAGAATTTCCACAACAATTTGGCGTCCCAAACCGGATGATTGATTCTGCCTGCGGCGCTTTCTAGTGGGGGTCTGCGAGGAAAGCCGGTGGCGCATTTTATGAAGCGTGAGGGAAATTCCCATCTGACCAAAAGATGACGAGACCCGCCCAGACCAGACTCTTACTGTGAGCTGCCCAGGAGGAGACACATCATAGGCGAATAACGCATAAAAAGGTACCCATAGTCTTAAAGAGAGAAGGCTATTCACTAGTATTATGAGAAGACTAGAGCGAGGGCGTAATGATACCATAGGAAAGCCCCACTGACAGCTTTCTGTAGGCATTTATAAGAAATGTCTACGTGGTCTGCAGCCACTACAAATAACACAAGGTGTTTTTGAATACGAGGTGTTATTTAAATGTATAGCAGTATACATATGGTGCATAGCAAGTAATGACAAGAACCGTTGAAGATGCACATGGTTTAATGAGAGAGATTACAGAGTGTGTTTGGGTATAGTAATAAGTGAATGTGGATGTGAAAGTTTGTGACATATTAAGATGATTGAGATTTGGATAGAAATTTCGATAATAAATGGAAATTATTACTATTAAGATTGAAATTTGGATAACAACATTGAAATATGGATAAAAAGCTGATTGAAAATTTGATAATAAGATTGAAATTTAGCTATAAATGACTGAGTGAATGAGAGCTGTCAGGGGACTAGCTCACGTGTGAAAGAGGTGAATGAATGCCCCAACCAGTTCTGTGAGCTGAGTTTTTTTGATCTGTAAAATTATCTAGGGTTCTGTCCACCACAACCGTTGGATCTACATGTAGAGGATAACATGTCTCAGAAATCTCATATGTAACATGTCTCAGAGGATAACATGAAGGGCTCCTAAGTGGCACAGTATTCTAAGCTGCTGCATCTCAGTGCTAGAGGTGTCATTACAGACAACCTGGTTTGAATCCAGACTGTATCACAACTGGCTGTGATTGGGAGTCCCATAGGGCGGCACACCATTGGCCCAGCGTTATCTGAGTTTGGCCGGTGTAGGCCGTCATTGCAAAACATTATTTGTTCTTAACTGACTACTAAATATAACCCAATGCAGTTTCTCTTTGACTGCAACTCAAACTCTTTTTGTCAAGGCAACTGTGGCTAAAGCCAAAAGAAGAGTCTGCCTGCATTAAAGACTGCTGCATTCCCTGGCCATTAAGCTGTAAAATAATTTTTTTGTAAACTTTTTTTATCATTTTTGAAGACACTCTCATCCAGAGCAATTAGGGTTAAGTGCCTCGCTCAAGGGCACATTGACAGATTTTTCAACTAGCCAGTTCAGGGTTCGAATCAGCAACCTTTTGGTTACTGGCCCAATGCTCTTAACTGCTAGGCTACCTGCCACTCCATATAATCAAGGAGGACTTTTACAGAATTGCAGGTACAGTAGGCTGCGATCAGTTGACTGCCAGCGATGCTTTGCTAATCTCAAATTAATACACCTTGGCAACATGATAAAAATCATAAATAGCCTAATTCATCCTGCAGATTTTCCAAACATCATTGGTGCTATAGATGGGACACACATCCCCCTTTCAAAGACCCTGTGGACCAAATGAAGGAGACTACGTGAGGAGAAAATCGTTTCACAGCATAAAGAAACAGGTAGCTATTGAATACTGTAGCCTACACTTTCACCAAACCATTTCAATTCAATGATCTTCGTTACTTCTTTTGTCAGATGATCTGTAACTCCCATGGGTTTACAACTAAACATAGAACACAGTATTGCCCGTGTTGTCATGAAAAGCACTATATTTATTCATAAAATTATTATTCATCCTGCATAGGCTATGCAATGGGCCTACCATTGCAATTGGGACAATGCTACTACACCTTACATATTCGGCCATAGCCTTGACACTAAATATCACCAGCATTGCAATAACAGTGCTCTATAAAGTGAAAGCATTATTACTAATCACCCATGTGTGTAAGCTAGGCCTAATAGATATTGGAATCGTGCCATTTCAGTTGCGTATTTACTCTGTCTGGAATTGTCTGCCAGGCTCCCTCTCTGGCTTTTAAGGTGGTGGATGTATTGCTTTTTTTGGTAAATATGTGAACATATTCGTTGTATGTTACCAAATTCGGGAGATCTCTAGAGACGTAGAGAAAATTGGAAATGCTAAAAGAATTGCGTAAATTGGCTCTGCAAAACAGAGAGGCTCTTGACTGTCTTTTGGCAGGTCAAGGCGGCACTTGTGCAATCACTGATCTCACCAAATACATTACCACTGCTGCTAAGAATAATTCCCCACAACTTGGTTGGAATCCCTGTTTGGAAGTTGGGGATCCCAAATTGCCAAATGGGCTGTAGCTGTCAGGCTCTGAATGAGGCCAGGTCTCTGGCTCTCTCTAGGGGGAGCTTTTAGCCCCAGTCGGGACCTGACAATAGACTGGGGTGTTTTCTGTTTAATTCATTTCAGAATATTTCAATTCTATTTATGTTCACATAGCGTCCACCTGTGTTGTGGATCATTGGAGTTGTCGATGTATTACGCGACACCAGTTCAAGGTGTTGTCTCTGTTTTGTGCGTTTGTTGTTTTCGAGTGTAATAAACATGTCTGCATGTACCTCTCGCTCTGGGTTTCGTTCCCTCACCATGCACCGTGACAGAATGATCCACCACCCTGGGAACCCGCAGCTGAGGGAGGAGGAGGAGTACATGTGTTTCAACACTCAATATTGCAATATTGCAAGTAATTCTTGGACTTAACTCACGTAGTCGTTCACTCAGGAATGCATATTAGTATCCTGTCAGTTGCATTTTGCTTTTAGTATATCGAATGTGTGTCAGGCTCTGGCCATAGAGAAGCCTAGTTGCTTCTCTATGTAGCTATGGTCAGAGTCTGACAGTGTCTTTCTTTTCTGTTTCTGTGTGGGTTTTGGGTGGATCCCTAATTAGAGGCAGCTGCACCGCATAGTCTCTAATTAGGGATCTTATATATGTTAGTCTGTCATTCACTCTGGTGTGGGTCGTTGTCGATATATGTCGCAAGTCACGGTAAAGTAAGTGTATTCCTGTTGTTACGTCCGTTCTTTATTCGTGTTTGATTTTGGTAAGTTTGACGTTTGTTCGATCGTGTCTGTTTCTTTTGTATAGTTTGTTCATTTGGCGTTTAATTACTTAGTTAATAAAACACAATGTCGAACTACTATCCCTGCGCTGCGTCTTGGTCATTCCCACACCCACAGCATGACAGAACGACCCACCACTACCAGACCAAGCAGCATAACTGGGGAGAGACGGAGAGAGAGGAGGTGCCTCCGCGTTGTGCGCGACGCGCGAGACGGGGAAACGCCCGCAAACAACCCCAAGAAAATTTCGGGGAGGGGCTATGGGGGTGGTCTGGACGGGAAGAAGACGAGCCAGTACCACTCCCCATATGGAGCATGGAGAGGCCGAAGTACCAATGGGGGGCTCAGAGCAAGGAGAAGGAGGTTTATTTAGAGGCTTCCAGTGCCGGCTCCACTCACCTGACCTCCGGTCCGCCTTCCCAGTCCGGTACCTCCCATGCCAGAGCAGTCCGCTTCACCGATGTCCAGTCCGGGTCCGGACCTCTGCCCTACTCCCCGCACCCGACCTCCAGTGCGTGCGCCCAGCCAGGTGCTTCCAGTGCCAGCTCCACGCATCCGACCTCCGGTGCGCCTCCTCAGTCCGGTACGACCCGTGCCGGCTCCCCGCACCCGACCTCCAGTGCGTGCGCCTAGCCAGGTGCGTCCTGTGCCAGCTCCACGCATCAGACCTCCGGTGCGCCTCCCCAGTCCGGTACGTCATGTGCCCTCCGTAGCCCGGAACCTCCAGCGAAGGTCCGTAGCTCGAAGCCTACAGCGAAGGTCAGCAGCCCTGAACCTCCAGCGAAGGTCCGCAGCCCGGAACCTCCAGCGAAGGTCCGCAGCCCTGAACCTCCAGCGAAGGTCAGCAGCCCTGAGCCTCCAGCGAAGGTCAGCAGCCCTGAGCCTCCAGCGAAGGTCAGCACCCCTGAGCCTCCAGCGAAGGTCAGCAGCCCGGAGCCTCCAGCCACGGTGCTCAGCCCGGGGTCAGCCGTCTGCTCCGCTCCATTGCCAGAGCAGTCCGCTCCACCGGTGCCCAATCCGGGTCCAGCCGTCTGCTCCGCCCCAGTGCCAGAGCAGTCCGCTCCACCGGTACCCATTCCGGGTTCAGCCGTCTGTTCCGCTCCAGTGCCAGAGCAGTCTGCCCTACCGGTGCCCAATCGGAATCCAGCCGTCTGCTCCGCTCCAGAGCCAGAGCAGTCCACTCCACCGGTGCCCAACGCGGGTCCAGCCGTCTGCTCCGCCCCAGTGCCAGAGCAGTCCGCTCCACCGGTACCCATTCCGGGTTCAGCCGTCTGCCCCGCTCCAGAGCCTGAGCAGTCCGCTCCACCGGTACCCATTCCGGGTCCAGCCGTCTGCTCCGCCCCAGGGCCAGAGCGGTCCGCTCCACCGGCACCCATTCCGGGTCCAGCCGTCTGCTCCGCCTCAGTGCCAGAGCGGTCTGTGCAATACGTGCAGTTATCTGTAATTAAACCCTGCGCACTAAGGACTGTATTGTAAGGGAATTACTATTATTACCCCAAATTATATCATACACATTTATCTATTTAAGTATCTCTTCCTGTCATTTACCTGTACAGTTTATGTAACAATGCAAGTATTCACTTACCTGTAAATATAACTGTATATTTACCTGTACAGCTAATTTAACCATGCAACATATTCACTTACATGTTCATTTAACCAGTCTGTCTATTAAGTGAACTAACTACCCTCGCTCATATCATATGCATTTTTAGCTATTGAAGTATTTCTCTGCCATCGACCTGTATTGTATAGTTAACCATCCAACATCCACCAATGGATAGTGTACATATTCAGCCAACCACCCATACTATGCAATGTCTTTTTATAGCTTTTTTGCTTGCACTCCAGATATCTTGTATTTCTATACTTTTTCATACTGCCACTCTATGTATCATGTACCGTGTATCTGTCTTTTGTGTATTTTCGTTCTGGCATTTTGCACCTGCCCTATGTTTTGTTGTAGCTGCTTGACAAAGAAATTTCCCCCTCGGGGTTCAATAAAGTACCTATCTATCTATCTATCTATCTATCTATCTATCTATCTATCTATCTATCTATCTATCTATCTATCTATCTATCTATCTATCTATCTATCTATCTATCTATCTATCTATCAACTCCGGGCATCGCGGAGGAGCCTGGACAGCACCGCTGTTGACGGAGGACACGTCAGCGAGAGAAGGTGCCGGAGGGAGCACAGCCATGTTTGGGAAGAGGAGCCCGTGGCTGGACCAGCGTGGGGGCTCGGGACAGAGCCTCTACAATCATTGGCATTTAAGGGGAGGAAGGACCGGCCGTGGACAGCCCCGAAGGTCCTGGGGGGGGTTGTGGGGTCCTTGGGACGCAAAGGACAAGGAGGAGACAGAGTGGCTGAGGAGATATTTTGGTTGGGCCGAGGAGGACGACGAGAGGATGCGTTCGGTTTCCGGCCCCAGCACCAGATCTCCAGTGCGCTCCAGGCCTATCCGTCCAGCGGCCTCCCCAGCCCGGTGCGTCCAGCGACAGCTTCCCGCACCTGACATCCAGTGCGTGTGCCCAGCCCGGGACCCCCTGTGCCGGCTCCACGCAACCGACATCCGGTATGCCACTCCAGGTTGGTAGAGCAGCGCCCACCACTTCGGCCTCCGACGGTAGATAACCGGAAGAAGCCGGAGGGGTTTTTCAATCGGCCGAAGGAGGAACAGGCGAAGTGGTGGAGAGCCTGGGTGGCCCTTCCTCCCGTGACCGAGTCTAACCCCCACATTCAGAGGATGGAGGAGGAGGACAGTTTTGAAGCTAGACTGACGATCTGGAAGGAGCGGCTGGCTCTCCTCTTCCACGAACGGGAAAAGGAGAAGGTCAAGGAGCCAGAGCTCCTCGCCACAACGGTGCCCAGCCAGGGACCAGTAGCCAGCCCGATTAAACGGCTGGAGCCATCATCTGCGTTGGCGCCCAGTCAGGCTTCAACACTCGAGCTGCCCTCCGTTCTGGTGCCCAGCCCGATGCCTCCGGTGCCGGCTCCACGCACCAGACCTCTAGTGCGCCTCCCCAGTATGGTCCGACCCGTGCCGGCTCCTCGCACCCGTCCTCCAGTGAGCGTGTCCAGTCCGACGCCTCCAGTGCCGGCTCCACGCACCAGACCTCCGGTGCGCCTCCCCAGTCCGGTACGACCTGCGCCGGCTCCTCTCACCAGAACGCCAGTGCGTGTGTCCAGACCGGAGCCTTCAGTGATGGTCCACAGCCCGGAGTCTCCAGTGATGGTCCACAGCCCAGAGCCTCCGGTGACGGTCCACAGCCCGGAGCCTCCAGTGACGGTCCACAGGAGCCGTTCACCACACTGGTGTCCAGTCCGGGACCGGTCGTCTGCCTCGCTCCATGGCCAGAGACGTTCACCACACCGGTGCCCAGTCCGGGACTGGTCGTCAGCCCCGCTCCAGTGCCGGAGCAGTCCGCTCCACCGGTGCCCAGTCCGGTCGTCAGCCCCGCTCCAGTGCCGGAGCAGTCCGTTCCACCGGTGCCCAGTCCGGGTAGGGGCTACAGTCCTGCTCCTGAGCCGGAGCCCCCGCCTGATCTGGTGCCACATCCGGCACCGGGTCCAGAACACCCAACAACCACCCCAGTGGTCTGCTCTGCCCCCCCTTCCCCCCTTTGTGTTTTGTTGGGAGGGGAGTATCGCGCCTTAGGGTGGAGGTACTGTCAGGCTCTGACTGAGGCCAGGTCTCTGGCTCCCTCTAGGGGGAGCTGTAGGGCCACAGTCGGGACCTGACAATAGACTGGCCACGTTCAAACAGTTCGTGAAGTGCCCAACCAGGAATAATACAACTCTGGACTTGTTATATGCTAATGTGAAGGATGCATACAACTCCACTGCACTCCCTCCCCTCGGTCGATCGGATCACAACCTTGTCCACCTCACCCCACTCTACAGGCCTTTAGTCCAACAGCAGCCTGCAACCACCAGGACTATTAGGAGATGGTCCCCGGAGGTGAATGAGGCCCTACAGGACTGTTTTGAAACAACAGACTGGGATGTGCTCTGTGAGGCTCATGGGGAGGACATTGATGGACTCACTGACTGCATAAAAGACTATATTAATTTTTGTGTAGACAACACTGTACCCACCAGGAAGGTACGCTGTTTCCCAAACAATAAACCCTGGGTCACCAGCGACCTGAAGGCCCTGCTGAATGAGAAGAAGAGGGCCTTCAAGGAGAGGGACAAATTGAAATGCGTCCAGAGGGAGCTGAAGTTGCGGATTGCTGAGGGGAAGAGAGTGTATAAGGAGAAGATGGAGGACAAGCTGAGGCAGAGCCAGGTGAGAGAGGTGTGGAAGGGTATGAGAAATATCACTGGCTTCAAAAAGTCAAACAGTGGGCAGACGGAGGGGACCCAGGACAGAGCCAATGAGCTGAACCAATTTTTTAACAGGTTTGATACTGGCCCTGTCCACCTCCCCTCCAGCTCCCCAGACCACACACCCTCACGGCTGTCCCACCCCCACTTTGCTCACAGCACCTCTGCTGAGACAATCAGTGACCCCACCTCCGCCCCTGCTCCCCCTGAAATGATCCTCAACACCCCCCTTCCCCCCACCTCCCCACCTGGGCTGGCTTTCACCACCAACCAAGTGAAGAGAGAGCTGGAGAGACTACATCAGTGGAAAGCGGCGGGCCCTGATGGCATCAGCCCAAGGGTGCTGAGGGTCTGTGCTGACCAACTGTGTGGAATACA
Source organism: Thymallus thymallus (assembly GCA_023634145.1). Lineage (NCBI taxonomy): Eukaryota > Metazoa > Chordata > Actinopteri > Salmoniformes > Salmonidae > Thymallus > Thymallus thymallus. The sequence continues at coordinate 1,468,813 of CM042399.1, read as the reverse complement.
GCGTCTTTTCAACCTTAGCCTGAGCCTAGAAAGGGTCCCTGTGCTGTGGAAAACATCCTGCCTCGTCCCAGTGCCCAAGAAGGCACACCCCACTGTCCTGAATGACTTCAGACCTGAATCTGCTGGAAACGGCAGATTTTTTATGGAATATCTACATAGGTGTACAGAGGCCCATTATCAGCAACCATCACTCCTGTGTTCCAATGGCACGTTGTGTTAGCTAATCCAAGTTTATCATTTTAAAGTTTATCATTAAGGCACATGAAAGTTCAAATGTTCAAGAAGGCATTTCTGCCAAAAAAGGTATTTGTCACATGCTTCGTAAACAACAAGCGTAGACTAACAACGAAATGCTTACGTACTTCATAACACATAAAAAATGCATAAATGTCTCATGAAGTCCTAATTTAACTTAACTTTTATTTAGAAAAGTTTACCAGCAAGTCCAGCTTCATGGTGGCCTGAAGGCTATTCCACAAGCTGGGGGCATAAAAACTAAAAACTTTTTTGCCCAGCTCAGGGAAGACCCGTGGGACCTACAGAACCAGCCAGTCCAGAGAGCCTGAAAATTGCTGTGTCTCCAATTAAAACGTGAGCTGAGGTAGTGGGGGCGTCTCTGAAGAACCACTTTATATACCAAAAGTAGTCAATGCTGGGCCCTTCTGGTAGTCAGACTCCCAGCCAACAGAACTATACAAAATGCAGTGATGTGTATGAAAAATGTCCCCAGTGACAAAACGCTGTGCTGAGTGATAGACTGAGTCTAAAGGTTTTAAAACAGAGGCTGCCGCATGCATGTAGATTATATCACCATAATCAATTACTGGGAGAAGCGCTTCCTTCTACTTTCCAAAGTGAGATTTCTGTAAAATCAATAAATCTTAATTCTCTGCTTTTATGTAAATTTTTCAATTTTTGTTTTAAAAGAGAGCTTATAGTCAATCCAAATACCCAAGTACTAATAATGGGGAACTTAGGCTCCCTTTAATGTGCAAATATGCAGGTCCTCAGGGTCAATATTACGAAACCTAGAGAACAACATACAGTGGGGAGAACAAGTATTTGATACACTGCCGATTTTGCAGGTTTTCCCACTTATAAAGCATGTAGAAGTCTGTAATTTTTATCATAGGTACTCTTCAACTGTGAGTGACGGAATCTAAAACAAAAATCCAGAAAATCACATTGTATGATTCTTAAGTAATTAATTTGCATTTTATTGCATGACATAAGTATTTGATACATCAGAAAAGCAGAACGTAATATTTGGTACAGAAACCTTTGTTTGCAATTACAGAGATCATACGTTTCCTGTAGTTCTTGACCAGGTTTGCACACACTGCAGCAGGGATTTTGGCCCACTCCTCCATACAGACCTTCTCCAGATCCTTCAGGTTTCGGGGCTGTCGCTGGGCAATACGGACTTTCAGCTCCCTCCAAAGATTGTCTATTGGGTTCAGGTCTGGAGACTGGCTAGGCCACTCCAGAACCTTGAGATGCTTCTTACGGAGCCACTCCTTAGTTGCCCTGGCTGTGTGTTTCGGGTCGTTGTCATGCTGGAAGACCCAGCCACGACCCATCTTCAATGGTCTTACTGAGGGAAGGAGGTTGTTGGGCAAGATCTCGCGATACATGGCCCCATCCATCCTCCCCTCAATACGGTGCAGTCGTCCTGTCCCCTTTGCAGAAAAGCATCCCCAAAGAATGATGTTTCCACCTCCATGCTTCACGGTTGGGATGGTGTTCTTGGGGTTGTACTCATCCTTCTTCTTCTTCCAAACACGGCGAGTGGAGTTTAGACCAAAAAGCTCTATTTTTGTCTCATCAGACCACATGACCTTCTCCCATTCCTCCTCTGGATCATCCAGATGGTCATTGGCAAACTTCAGCCTGGACATGCGCTGGCTTGAGCAGGTGGACCTTGCGTGTTCTGCAGGATTTTAATCCATGACGGCGTAGTGTGTTACTAATGGTTTTCTTTGAGACTGTGGTCCCAGCTCTCTTCAGGTCATTGACCAGGTCCTGCCGTGTAGTTCTGGGCTGATCCCTCACCTTCCTCATGATCATTGATGCCCCACGAGGTGAGATCTCGCATGGTGCCCCAGACCGAGGTAGATTGACCGTCATCTTGAACTTCTTCCATTTTCTAATAATTGCGCCAACAGTTGTTGCCTTCTCACCAAGCTGCTTGCCTATTGTCCTGTAGCCCATCCCAGCCTTGTGCAGGTCTACAATTTTATCCCTGATGTCCTTACACAGCTCTCTGGTCTTGGCCATTGTGGCGAGGTTGGAGTCTGTTTGATTGAGTGTGTGGACAGGTGTCTTTTATACAGGTAACGAGTTCAAACAGGTGCTGTTAATACAGGTAATGAGTGGAGAACAGGAGGGCTTCTTAAAGAAAAACTAACAGGTCTGTGAGAGCCGGAATTCTTACTGGTTGGTAGGTGATCAAATACTTATGTCATGCAATAAAATGCAAATGAATTACTTAAAAATCATACAATTAGATTTTCTGGATTTTTGTTTTAGATTCCGTCTCTCACAGTTGAAGTGTACCTATGATAAAAATTACAGACCTCTACATGCTTTGTAAGTAGGAAAACCTGCAAAATCGGCAGTGTATCAAATACTTGTTCTCCCCACTGTAAATGGGGTTTTATTAGCATTTAGCACTAGTTTATTTAGTCAAAACCATGTTGATGGTCATGATTTGTCTGCTGTACTGAAGGGGTACAGGAGTAAATAACTGTATCATCCGCATAGAGATTAATGTTACAGGTTTTAAAAGATATATATTATTTATAGAGATATATATTATTTATATAAATAGTTAAGAGAACAGGGCCCAAACCGACACCTTACGTAATATTGAGGACATTTGATACTGTCAGTAAGCACACAGTGTCCTACCCGTTAGAAAGTTATTGATGCAAGATGCCTCATCTAGGCCTGATAGATAGGTATTTTATTGATCCCAGAGGGGAAATTTCTTAATTTGTATGGTCTACTCTACACAATATAGCACATCATCTGTAGCCGCTTAAACAGTGCTATGTCCAGATCTAAAACTAGATTGGTGCTCATTAATAATAGAATGAGTAGTTCAAAAAGTTCTAAGCTGAGAGTTGGCCAGACTCTAAAAAATCGGCAAGGCAAGATAGCTTGGAAATTGGACGGTAGTTATCCAAGTCAGAAGGATCTCCGCCTTTGTGTAGGGGGAAGACTTGTGCTGTTTTCCATATCTTAGTGAGTCAGTCCCAGTGGATTTCCTTACATCGATCTTCAACAAGGCACTTAGTACATCATAGACATCAAATGGTTGAAATGATAATGGGGAATGTGTATCTGGGAATATATTGTTCTCTGCAACCTGGCTCGAGTTGAGTAAAAGACTCCTTATACTGGGATCAAAGTTTTCAGAAGCTAATCTGTCAAATAGGTGGCATGCTGAGGCAAAGTGGTTATTAAAAGATAAAAAGCACCACAAATATCCATCTTATCTGTTATGGGACCAGTGGCTGTCATAACGGGCTGGTGTAATGAGGGCATGGAGTTTCAGAGATTTGACTACCTTCCAGAAGGCAGATGGATTCCCACCATTCTCACATACAGCTCAAGAAGTATGTCGATGTTGCTTTTATAACCAGTGATAGACATCTATTTCTCAAGCAGATGTAGAGTCAGTCTAGTCTTAGCATTTCTCTGTCCTGAAGTTTCTCTGATAGTTAATGCATGAACCAGGGATTAGCTCAATGCTTTACATGCCCACCTGCAATTTATGGCCTGATCCGAGTCAGACATAAGCAGGTATGAAATTATTATGCACTGCTTATTAAGGTGTTATGTACTGTATGGGTTATGAATGTATCATGAAGTCCTTATGTAAGTAGGTACCTTTCAAATAAAGTGTCACCAATAAAACACTTAACTTAGCTTACAGACATAAAGCCTACTGTCACGGTTTGGTGGCTGGACACAAGGCGCAGAGCGGTTTTTATTACGGAAAAAACAAACAAGAACAAAGGATAGCAACCCTGAACAAACAATAACCCACAACTAAAGGTAGAAGGCAAGCACCTTAAATAGGATCCCCAACGCATAGCAGCTGCCTCTAATTGGGGACCAAACACAAATACTCATAGAGTTACCTAGAACCCTACGGTTCTGTGGGTCATAACTGTTAGACAACCTAATTGTCATGCCTTTTTAAAGATACGTAGAATGGTTAGACGCACAACCAAATTAGATGTTTATAATGTCATGCTTCATAACAGTGTTAATGTCATAGGTCATAAGCATAATCATGATGCTGTTCTTATCACAGCCTTATGAAGCTTAATGTCAGTTTTAATGTCAGTTTTAAATTGAAGTGTTACTGACACAGATCAACATTGAGCCTAAGTATGCCTAACTATTAGAGACAGTGGAACTCTGTAAATAACATGACGACAAACTGTGCCAGTTTCAAGTGACATCTGATCAGTCACAAGTTCTTTGCAGCACGTTAATAATAGCTACACTGCAACCACAATAAAATACTTTTGAGATCCCAAACGTAGTATAATGAGCAGAATTCAACAACATGTTCAACACAGTCACAGCAGCAAAAAAAGCACAAGTTCTAGAAAACACAAGGCAGTATGTTTGGATTAGCAAGTATATAAATCACAGCTTTGTTTGGGCCTTTATTTGTGGAATAAAAACGGTCCTTTCAACAAAAATTAAGTTTCCGTATTTGCAATAGGACAAGGGTTGTTGGATTTCTGAACCTGACAAAAGAGCCTGTCTGTATATGGAGCTGTCCTACACTCTCTTTTGTATTTCACTGCAAACACCTGTATAAAGGCATTAAAGTAATTGATTGTTGAGCAAAAGATACAATCTGTGTTAGGTTTCCCTAGCAACAACATCTATTGTCTGGATCTGCTTAGATTAATTGAAGCAAAAATCCCTCTTAATTCATATCAACTCTATTATATGTATTTTCAGTCGAAGAAATAAACAAATCTGTTAAAAGAGGCCTTTATGTACAGACAGATTTTGGTCCCGATTTAAATGACGTTCAGCTTATAAAGGCTTCATAAAGGCTTCATAATGAATGTATACATGAATGTATAACAAAGTATCTATAACCGCATGTCATAAGTTATAAAGGATTCATAAATGTGGCATAACTGTGTGACAATAACCAATGTCAAATGTGACATAATGCACTATGTCGAATGTGATATAAACATGTGCTTTATAAAGGGTGCTGAAGGATGGCAAACTCTCTAAAGGGAAGTAATGTTAGTCATATTAAACCTCATCTTCTTCCCAGACACTTCCGCCCAGATGCGCGTAAGATAGATAGATAGGTACTTTATTGATCCCCGGGGGGGAAATTTCTTTCTCAAGCAGCTACAACAAAACACAGTGCAGGTGCAAAATGCCACAACGAAAGTACACAAAAGACAGATACACGGTACATGATACATAGAGCGGCAGTATGAAAAAGTATAGAAATACAAGATATTTGGAGTGCAAAAAAAAAGCTATAAAAGGACATTGCATAGTATGGGTGGTTGGCTGAATATGTACACTATACATTGGTGGATGTTGGATGGTTAACTATACTATACAGGTCGATGGCAGAGAAATACTTCAGTAGCTAAAAATGCGTATAATATGAGCGAGGGTAATAATAGTTTACTTAATAGACAGACTGGCTAAATGAACAGGTAAGTGAAAATTTTGCATGGTTAAATTAGCTGTACAGGTAAATATACAGTTATATTTACAGATAAGTGAATACTTGCATGGTTACACAAACTGTACAGGTAAATGACAGGAAGAGATACTTTAATAGCTAAATGTGTGTATGATATAATTTGGGGTAATAATAGTAATTCCCTTAAAATACAGTCCTTAGTGCGCAGGGTGACACAACGACAGATATACGGGACCCAAAAGCGGACACGGAGACAGAGATATGATTAAATATTTAATCAAGTATATGGGGCAAGACAGTCTCGTAGTGAATGACAGGCAGTGTTCGTAACAGGGAATCAGAAAGGCAATAGTCCAATAAGGGGAGTCAGGCTCGTAGTCGTAATGCAGGCAGCGTTCGGTACCGGGAATCAGAAGGATGGCAGTGCAGAGGAGTAGACAGGCTCGTAATCCGTAACACAGGCCGAGTTCGTTTTAGCAGGAGATCAGAAGGTCGAAGGCACAGGAGGGGCTAGACAGGCACGTAATCCAACAGGCAGGTAGGGGTCCAAATACCGGGAAACAGACTGGCAGAGTTAGTAATACAATAGAGCGCTGGAACGACTGACTAGGCAAGACGATCTGGCAAATGCCAACAGCACCCAAGAGGCTAAATACCCAAACTGATTAATAATGGTAATAGGGTGCACCTGGTGTGGGGAGGGGACAAACACAGACAGGTGAAACATATCAGGACATGACACAGGGTTTAATTACAGACAACTGCACGTATTGCACATTCGATATACTAAAAGCAATGAGAAAAAGGTGCAACTGACAGGATACTAATATGCATTCCTGAGTGAATGCCTACGTACGTTAGGTCCAAGAATTACTAGCAATATTGCACGTGATATGATATAACAACTGTACATGAGTATGTATATACAGACCTGCATGAATAAATAGGTCCTGAGTGAATGAGTGCTGACGGACCAGAGTTACTCACGGATGGATGCATAATTGTTAAACTAGGGCCTAGCACCCCAACCGTTCCAGATCTATGTCGCCGACGGCACGGCACCCCGGTGAGGCATTATATAGTCTAATAGCCGCCGGCAGGAAGGACCTCCTGTAGCGCTCTCTGGCACACCTTGGTGGGATCAGTCTGTGACTGAAAGTGCTCCTCTGCGTCATAACCATAGCGTGCAGAGGGTGGGTGACGTTGTCCATGATGGCCAGCAGTTTGGCCAGGATCAGTCTCTCCGCCACCTCCTCTAGAGTGTCAAGGCTCATCCCCAGGACAGAGCTTGCATTCCTGATCAGCTTATTTATCCGAGAAGCATCACCGGCTTTGATGTTTGCTCCCCAGCACACCACTTCAAAAAAGATGGCACTGGCCACCACAGACTGGTAGAAGGTATGCAGTAGTTTACTGCACACGTTGAAGGACCTGAGCCTCCTCAGAAAGTAGAGTCGGCTCTGGCCCTTTTTGTACAGGGCCCGGTGTTACCTGCCCATTCCAGCCTGTTGTCCATATGGACTCCCAGGAACTTGTATGACCCAACCATTTCCACATCCATCCCCTGTATAGGGACTGCAGTCAGATGTGCCTTGGTTCTCCTGAAGTCCACCACCATCTCCTTTGTTTTGCTGATGTTGAGCTGAAGGTGGTTCTGCTCACACCACAACACAAAGTCACTGATTGTGCTCCTGTACTCCTCCTCCTGCCCACCCCTGATGCACCCTACAATAGCAGAGTCATCCAAGAACTTCTGTAGGTGGCATGTTTCAGAGTTACAGTGGGGAGAACAAGTATTTGATACACTGCCGATTTTGCAGGTTTTCCCACTTACAAAGCATGTAGAAGTCTGTAATTTTTTATCATAGGTACTCTACAACTGTGAGTGACGGAATCTAAAACAAAAATCCAGAAAATCACATTGTATGATTTTTAAGTAATTAATTTGCATTTTATTGCATGACATAAGTATTTGATACATCAGAAAAGCAGAACTTAATATTTGGTACAGAATCCTTGGTTTGCAATTACAGAGATCATACGTTTCCTGTAGTTCTTGACCAGGTTTGCACACACTGCAGCAGGGATTTTGGCCCACTCCTCCATACAGACCTTCTCCAGATCCTTCAGGTTTCGGGGCTGTCTTGCTGGGTAATACGGACTTTCAGCTCCCTCCAAAGAATTTCTATTGGGTTCAGGTCTGGAGACTAGCTAGGCCACTCCAGGACCTTGAGATGCTTCTTACGGAGCCACTCCTTAGTTGCCCTGGCTGTGTGTTTCGGGTCGTTGTCATGCTGGAAGACCCAGCCACGACCCATCTTCAATGCTCTTACTAAGGGAAGGAGATTGTTGGCCAGGATCTCCTCAATACGGTGCAGTCGTCCTGTCCCCTTTGCAGAAAAGCATCCCCAAAGAATGATGTTTCCACCTCCATGCTTCACGGTTGGGATGGTGTTCTTGGGGTTGTACTCATCCTTCTTCTTCCTCCAAACATGGCGAGTGGAGTTTAGCTCTATTTTTGTCTCATCAGACCACATGACCTTCTCCCATTCCTCCTCTGGATCATCCAGATGGTCATTGGCAAACTTCAGATGGGCCTGGACATGCGCTGGCTTGAGCACGGGGACCTTGCGTGCGCTGCAGGATTTTAATCCATGACGGCGTAGTGTGTTACTAATGGTTTTCTTTGAGACTGTGGTCCCAGCTCTCTTCAGGTCATTGACCAGGTCCTGCCGTGTAGTTCTGGGCTCATCCCTCACCTTCCTCATGATCATTGATGCCCCACAAGGTGAGATCTTACATGGTGCCCCAGACCGAGGGAGATTGACCGTCATCTTGAACTTCTTCCATTTTCTAATAATTGCGCCAACAGTTGTTGCCTTCTCACCAAGCTGCTTGCCTATTGTCCTGTAGCCCATCCCAGCCTTGTGCAGGTCTACAATTTTATCCCTGATGTCCTTACACAGCTCTCTGGTCTTGGCCATTGTGGAGAGGTTGGAGTCTGTTTGATTGAGTGTGTGGACAGGTGTCTTTTATACAGGTAACGAGGTCAAACAGGTGCAGTTAATACAGGTAATGAGTGGAGAACAGGAGGGCTTCTTAAAGAAAAACAACAGGTCTGTGAGAGCCGGAATTCTTACTCGTTGGTAGGTGATCAAATACTTATGTCATGCAATAAAAAGCAAATTAATTATTTAAAAATCAGACAATGTGATTTTTTTTTAGAGTCTGTCTCACAGTTGAAATGTACCTATGATAAAAATTACAGACCTCTACATGCTTTGTAAGTAGGAAAACCTGCAAAATCGGCAGTGTATCAAATACTTGTTCTCCCCACTGTATATCTGAAGTCTGAGGTGTAGAAGGTAAACAGGAAGGGGGACAGGACCGTTCCCTGGGGGGCCCCTGTGTTGCTAACTGCCCGTTCTGACACACAGCTCTGTAGTCGCACAAATTGTGGCCTACCGGTCAGGTAGTCCGTGACCCAGGAGACTAAGGGTGCTTCCACTTTCATCCTCCTCATCCTCTCACCCAGTAGCAGGGGCTGAATGGTATTGAAGGCACTGGAGAAGTCAAAAAACATAACCCTCACAGTGCAACCTGCGTTGTCCAGGTGAGAGTAGGCCCTCTGCAGAAGGTAGATGATTGCATCATCCACCCCGATGTTGCGCTGGTATGCAAACTGCAGGGGGTCCAGTGATGTACACACCAGGGGTCTGAGGTGAGCGAGGACTAACCTTTCCAGGGTCTTCATGATGTGGGATGTTAGCGCTACAGGTCTGAAGTCATTCAGGACAGTGGGGTGTGCCTTCTTGGGCACTGGGACGAGGCAGGATGTTTTCCACAGCACAGGGACCCTTTCTAGGCTCAGGCTAGAAGGTTGAAGAGAAGCTGGAGTATTCCACACAGTTGGTCAGCACAGACCCTAAGCACCCTTGGGCTGATGCCATCAGGGCCCGCCGCTTTCCACTGATGTAGTCTCTCCAACTCTCTCTTCACTTGGTTGGTGGTGAAAGCCAGCCCAGGTGGGGGGGTGGGGGGAAGGGGGGTGTTGAGGATCAGTCCAGGGGCAGCAGGGGCGGAGGTGGGGTCACTGATTGTCTCAGCAGAGGTGTTGTGAGCAAAGTGGGGGTGGGACAGCCGTGAGGGTGTGTGGTCTGGGGAGCTGGAAGGGAGGTGGACAGGGCCAGTATCAAAACTGTTAAAAAAATTGGTTCAGCTCATTGGCTCTGTCCTGGGTCCCCTCCGTGTGCCCACTGTTTGACTTTTTGAAGCCAGTGATATTTCTCATACCCTTCCACACCTCTCTCACCTGGCTCTGCCTCAGCTTGTCCTCCATCTTCTCCTTATACACTCTCTTCCCCTCAGCAATCCGCAACTTCAGCTCCCTCTGGACGCATTTCAATTTGTCCTTGTCCCTCTCCTTGAAGGCCCTCTTCTTCTCATTCAGCAGGGCCTTCAGGTCGCTGGTGACCCAGGGTTTATTGTTTGGGAAACAGCGTACCTTCCTGGTGGGTACAGTGTTGCCTACACAAAATTTAATATAGTCTATTATGCAGTCAGTGAGTCCATCGATGTCCTCCCCATGAGCCTCACAGAGCACATCCCAGTCTGTTGTTTCAAAGCAGTCCTGTAGGGCCTCCTTCACCTCCGGGGACCATCTCCTAATGGTCCTGGTGGTTGCAGGCTGCTGTTGGACCAAAGGCCTGTAGAGTGGGGTGAGGTGGACAATGTTGTGATCCGATCTACCGAGGGGAGGGAGTGCAGTGGAGTTGTATGCGTCCTTCACATTAGCATATAACAAGTCCAGAATTTTATTATTCCTGGTTGGGCACTTCACGAACTGTTTGAACGTGGGCAGCGTTGAAGAGATAGATGCATGGTTAAAATCCCCCGAAATGGCAAAGAAAGCACTGGGATGCGCTGTCTGTAACCTCGCGACAACAGAGTGGATGACGTCACATGCTGTGTTTGCGTCAGCGGAGGGCGGGATGTAAACAATAACAGCAATGGCCTCCGTGAATTCCCTCTGCAAATAGTAGGGTCTCAGGCTAACGGCTAACAGTTCAATGTTCGGGCTACAAAACTGTTCCTTAAGAGTAATATGTTTCGGATTACACCATCTGTTGTTAACTAATAAAGCCAGCCCACCACCCTTGCTCTTACCGGAAGAGACGCGATCCCTGTCCGCTCTGATGGTTCTGGAAACCGTCGATAGTGACGTTCTTTATGGGGATGTTATCGTTCAGCCAAGTCTCCATGAAAAGCATTAGGCTCGTTTCTCGATAGACCCTTTGTCCACGGACAAGACACACGAGCTATGTTATGTAGTGACCTCAAGTTGCCCATAATAATAGACGGTATAGCCGGCTTGTACTTGTACTTCCTCCGCTTTGCCTTACATTTCAATCCCGCCCTACGTCCACGGTGTCGCCTTTTCAACTCGTTTTCCATGGGGTGCAGCAGAAGCTGCATGTGCTAAATCCAGGAGCTGGGCTCTGTTGTAAATAATAACAGTTGACGACTCCTGTCGACGTTCAGCTGCGATAAAATCCATAATCCTGAACTATTATAGTTCAACTGTAGCAAAATAAAAACTAAAACTAAAGAAAAGAGACGAAAAAAACAGGGCGGCGCCAAACAGAGCAATGAAGGTCTGGTGGCCTTCATTATTTAGGTATAGGTTCAAAATAACATTTGAAGAAGATAAATTATTGAAATGGGCAGGGTTTAGCCATAATTATGACCTTGTGGCTGTGTTAACTAGTGACGACCAGGGGGAATGTGTTAACTAGTGACGACCAGGGGGAATGTGTTAACTAGTGACGACCAGGAGGAATGAAGAGCCTGTTTACAAATACTTTACTCAGTAAGGTCACTCCAATTAAGGCCAACGTCCGGGTTAGGGGAGGGTTTGGCCGGGGTAGACCGTCATTGTAAATAATAATTTGTTTCTGACTAACTTGCCTGTTAAATAATAAATAAAATAACAAGTCAAGTCTTTGACACATTCACATATTCACCATTGTAACAGGTGGTAATCAAGCTCTAGTCTCCAGCATGGGAACAGAAGAATACCTAGTGCGGTAGTCTCTGGTAGGAGTACTCCAAATCATTTTGGTTCTGACACACACACACACACACACAGCCACACACACACACACACACACAAATGCAAGTTGTGTAGGTCCATCAACTTATTTAAATACCTCTCACACCCTACAGTAACCTGTGGATCATGAGAGAACCTTCATAAATCAGCAGAACGTTAATAACCTATTTATTGACAAATTATGTAGTGTCCTGTAATACTTAGTTTGAAGTGAGACACCTTCTGTCATTGATAACACATCCATTGATAACACAAACTTTAAAGTAAGTACAGCATCACGCGATATAAAGTCAGAACCCTTTGGTTATTTATAACACATACATAAATGCCTTGTATCAGATGACGCTGTATTTACTATAAAGTCAGACACCTTTGGTCATTCATAACACATACATAAAGGCTTAATGATGTAAACACGAATGTATTAAAACGTAGGGAATTATCACTAACAGCTAAAACAAATAAACATTAAAGACATTTAAACCATACATTACCTTTTATTTGTTGTATTTTTTAAACAATACATATACGTACAAGTCCAGCAATGCAATAACAATGAACATTACACAGGGCGCTGAATTGTGTAGCTTGTCCTTGAGTGTCAGGCTCTGGCCATAGAGAAGCCTATTTGCTTCTCTATGTAACCATGGTCATAGTCTTACATGGTTACATGATGTCTATAGTCTATTCTTTCGGTATCTGTTGGTGGTTTGCGTTGGATCCCTAATTAGAGGCAGCTGCTGCGCATTGTCTCTAATTAGGGATCCTACTTAGGCTTGTAATTTTCACACTGGGTTTGTGGGTCGTTGTCGATATATTTCGCAGTCACGGTGACAGTAAGTGTGCAACTTTGTGTTACGTCCGTCCGTTCATTTCAGTTTTGTTTTGGTGAACGTGACGTTGTGTCTATTGTGTTTATTTTGTGTTGTATAGTTTGTTCTTTTGGCAATTTTATACATAGTATAAATAAAAAGAATGTCGAAATATAATCCCTGCGCTGCGTCTTGGTCCATGTATGCACCCACTCGAGACAGAACGACCCACCAGTACGAGACCAAGCAGCGTAACTGGGGAGAGACGGAGAGAGAGGAAGTGCCGCGTTATAGACGGGGCGCGAGATGGAGAAGAGCCCGAAAGCAACCCCAAGGTGATTTTGGGGAGGGGCTATGGGAGTTGTCTGGTGTATAGGAAGAAGCACCAGTCCCACTTTCCAGGTGGTATTCGCAGAGGCCGGAAACTAAGTGCGTGGGGGAATACCTAAAGAGGGAGGAGTGTGAGAGGATAATGGAGCTATGTTGGTGGAGGAGTGTGAGAGCGAGAGGAGGGAGCTGGAGTTAAAGGTGCCCAAGGTGAGCATCCCCAGTCCGGGTCCGGTCATCGGCTCCACTCCCATGCTAGAGCAGTCTGCTTCACCGATGTCCAGTCCGGGTCCGGACCTCTGCTCTACTCCCCGCACCCGACCTCCAGTGAGTGCGCCCAGCCAGGTGCTTCCAGTGCCGGCTCCACGCATCCGACCTCCGGTGCGCCTCCCCAGTCCGGTACGACCCGTGCCGGCTCCCCGCACTCGACCTCCAGTGCGTGCGCCCAGCCAGGTGCTTCCTGTGCCGGCTCCACGCACCCGACAACCGGTGCGCCTCTCCAGTCCGGGTCCGGACCTCTGCTCTACTCCCCGCACCCGACCTCCAGTGAGTGCGCCCAGCCAGGTGCTTCCAGTGCCGGCTCCACGCATCCGACCTCCGGTGCGCCTCCCCAGTCCGGTACGACCCGTGCCGGCTCCCCGCACTCGACCTCCAGTGCGTGCGCCCAGCCAGGTGCTTCCTGTGCCGGCTCCACGCACCCGACAACCGGTGCGCCTCTCCAGTCCGGTACATCCCGTGCCGGCTCCCCGCACCCGACATCCAGTGCGTGCGCCCAGCCAGGTGCTTCCTGTGCCAGCTCCACGCACCCGACATCCGGTGCGCCTCCCCAGTCCGGTACGTCCCGCAGCCTGGAACCCCCAGCGAAGGTCCGCAGCCCGGGAACATCCAGCGAAGGTCCGCAGCCCGGAACCTCCAGCGAAGGTCCGCAGGCCGGAACCTCCAGCGAAGGTCCGCAGGCCGGAACCTCCAGCGAAGGTCCGCAGGCCGGAACCTCCAGCGAAGGTCCGCAGGCCGGAACCTCCAGCGAAGGTCCGCATCCCGGAACCTCCAGCGAAGGTCCGCAGCCCGGAACCTCCAGCCAAGGTCCGCAGCCCGGAACCTCCAGCCAAGGTCCGCAGCCCGGAACCTCCAGCAAAGGTCCGCAGCCCGGAACCTCCAGCAAAGGTCCGTAGCCCGGAACCTCCAGCAAAGGTCCGCAGCCCGGAACCTCCAGCAAAGGTCCGCAGCCCGGAACCTCCAGCAAAGGTCCGCAGCCCGGAACCTCCAGCAAAGGTCCGCAGCCCGGAACCTCCGTTCATATCAGTTTTGTTTTGGTGAACGTGACGTTGTGTCTATCGTGTTTGTTTTGTGTTGTATAGTTTGTTCTTTTGGCAATTTCATACATAGTATAAATAAAAAGAATGTTGAAATATAATCCCTGCGCTGCGTCTTGGTCCATGTATGCACCCACTCGTGACATTGAGCTGGTTCTTGCCTCTCTTCCTGCTGTAGGTACTGAATGTTGGTTCCAACCTTAAATGTAACAAAAAGAAAGATAGCAGATCAGTTAGACATGCCTTTCGCACACCATCTGTGCTGCACCATAAATGCTTTAAATGTGGAGATGGGAAACTAAATCCAATTCGTATTATTATATTCCTATTTCATTTACAAATCTCATAATGTGACTATGAGACGTGGCTGTATCTAGGCAGATTTTTATTTAGCTGAGCCTGCTAGATAGCTAAGCTAGCTATCTAGCAGGCTCATCATGTGTACTTAATGCACTACAGAAAATCCGCTAACCAAACAACAGTGCAAGGCATGCACACTGAATTAAAGGGCAACTACACTCAAAAATCTAAGTATCTTAGATTTTTCACAGAACTCAAAAGTCGTCCCCTGCTGTGGTTTAAGCATCGTTGTGAACACAGAAAATCTAATTTTGTTGTTTTCGAAGAAAATAAGTGTGAAAAAACAGCGGGGAACCAGAAAATAATTGCGGGAACGCTGAAACCTGGAAAAGCAAAACTGAGCAAATGAAATTTGGGAAAAATAAAGTAGTAGGCAAAAAATGTTAACTTATTTTTTCTAAAGTTTCACATTTTGTCAGAATGTCGTTTTCATTACAAGTTAAAGCGTACTGTTAGCTATCTAGCTCGCTAGCTAACATTACGTGTATGATCTATGTAGTAATAATATCTCAGAAAGCCATGTGTATTTCTAGTTATAGCTTAACGTTGAACATTGAACCTAGTTCGTTCGCTTTAGCTCAGCCATGCCTCCTTGCCCGTCCAACATTACCTCATCTGCCATCCATTCTAATGCAACTATTCCCATGCTTCTCCCTCTTTTTCCTCTGCCCCGCTACAAAGTTTTTCCCTGGAGGCAGTTACTCAGTCGGAGGTACTGAAGGAGCTCCTGAAACTTGACCCCAAAAAAACATCTGGGTCTGGTTCGCTAACTACCTCTCTCAAATAGTGCAGTGTATAAAGTCAGAAAATCTGCTGTCTCAGCCACTGCTTGTCACCAAGGGAGTACCCCAAGTCTCAATCCTAGGCCCCACGCTCTTCTCAATTTACATCAACAACATAGCTCAGGCAGCAGGAAGCTCTCTCATCCATTTATATGCAGATGATACAGTCTCATACTCAGCTGGCCCCTCCCCGGATTTTGTGTAAAATTCTCTACAACAAAGCTTTCTTTGTGTCCAACAAGCTTTCTCTACCCTTAACCTTGTTCTGAACACCTCCAAAACAAAGGTCATGTGGTTTGGTAAGAAGAATGGCTCCCCTCAGGTGTGATTACTACCTCTGAGGGTTTAGAGCTTGAGGTAGTCACCTCATACAAGTACTTGGGAGTATGGCTAGATGGTACATTGTCCTTCTCTCAGCACATATCAAAGCTGAATCTAGACTTGATTTCCTCTATCGTAATCGCTCCTCTTTCACCCCAGCTGCCAAACTAACACCTGATTCAGATGACCATCCTACCCATGCTAGATTACGGAGACATCATTTATTGATCGGCAAGGTAAGGGTGTTCTCGAGCGGCAAGATGTTCTTTACCATTCGACAATCAGATTTGCCACCAATGATCCTTATAGGACACATCACTGCACTCTACAGTATACTCCTCTGTAAACTGGTCATCTCTGTATACCGGTCACAAGACCCATTGATTCATGCTTATTTATAAAACCCTCTTAGGCCTCACTCCCTCCTATCTGAGATATCTACTGCAGCCCTCATCCTCCACATACAACACCCATTCTGCCAGTCGCATTCTGTTAAAGGTCCCCAAAGCACATACAGTGGGGAGAACAAGTATTTGATACACTGCCAATTTTGCAGGTTTTCCTACTTACAAAGCATGTAGAGGTCTGTAATTTTTATCATAGGTACACTTCAACTGTGAGAGACGGAACCTAAAACAAAAATCCAGAAAATGACATTGTATGATTTTTTAATAATTAATTTGCATTTTATTGCATGACATAAGTATTTGATCACCTACCAACCAGTAAGAATTCCGGCTCTCACAGACCTGTTAGTTTTTATTTAAGAAGCCCTCCTGTTCTCCACTCATTACCTGTATTAACTGCACCTGTTTGAACTCGTTACCTGTATAAAATACACCTGTCCACACACTCAATCAAACAGACTCCAACCTCTCCACAATGGCCAAGGCCAGAGAGCTGTGTAAGGACATCAGGGATAAAATTGTAGACCTGCACAAGCCTGAGATGGGCTACAGGACAATAGGCAAGCAGCTTGGTGAAAAGGCATCAACTGTTGGCGCAATTATTAGAAAATGGAAGAAGATCAAGATGACGGTCAACCTCCCTCGGTCTGGGGCACCATGCAAGATCTCACCTCGTGGGGCATCAATGATCATGAGGAAGGTGAGGGATCAGCCCAGAACTACACGGCAGGACCTGGTCAATGACCTGAAGAGAGCTGGGACCACAGTCTCAAAGAAAACCATTAGTAACACACTACGCCGTCATGGATTAAAATCCTGCAGCGCACGCAAGGTCCCCCTGCTCAAGCCAGCGCATATCCAGGCCCGTCTGAAGTTTGCCAATGACCATCTGGATGATCCAGAGGAGGAATGGGAGAAGGTCATGTCGTCTGATGAGACAAAAATAGAGCTTTTTGGTCTAAACTCCACTCGCCGTGTTTGGAGGAAGAAGAAGGATGAGTACAACCCCAAGAACACCATCCCAACCGTGAAGCATGGAGGTGGAAACATCATTCTTTGGGGATGCTTTTCTGCAAAGGGGACAGGACGACTGCACCGTATTGAGGGGAGGATGGATGGGGCCATGTATCGCGAGATCTTGCCCAACAACCTCCTTCCCTCAGTAAGAGCATTGAAGATGGGTCGTGGCTGGGTCTTCCAGCATGACAACGACCCGAAACACACAGCCAGGGCAACTAAGGAGTGGCTCCGTAAGAAGCATCTCAAGGTCCTGGAGTGGCCTAGCCCATCTCCAGAACTGAACCCAATAGAACATTTTTGGAGGGAGCTGAAAGTCCGTATTGCCCAGCGACAGCCCCGAAACCTGAAGGATCTGTATGGAGGAGTGGGCCAAAATCCCTGCTGCAGTGTGTGCAAACCTGGTCAAGAACTACAGGAAACGTATGATCTCTGTAATTGCAAACAAAGGTTTCTGTACCAAATATTAAGTTATGCTTTTCTGATGTATAAAATACTTATGTCATGCAATAAAATGCAAATTAATTACTTAAGAATCATACAATGTGATTTTCTGGATTTTTGTTTTAGATTCCGTCACTCACAGTTGAAGAGTACCAATGATAAAAATTACAGACTTCTACATGCTGTGTAAGTGGGAAAACCTGCAAAATCGGCAGTGTATCAAATACTTGCTCTCCCCACTGTACATCCCTGGGTCGCTCGTCTTCTCAGTTCGCTGAAACGAGCAACAAACACTCAAACTGGACAGTTTTATCTCTCTCTCTTCATTCAAAGA
Organism: Thymallus thymallus; assembly: GCA_023634145.1. NCBI lineage: Eukaryota > Metazoa > Chordata > Actinopteri > Salmoniformes > Salmonidae > Thymallus > Thymallus thymallus. The sequence continues at coordinate 1,450,874 of CM042399.1, read as the reverse complement.
CTCAATCATGGACACTCTTACTGACAGTTGTGGCTGCTTTGCGTGATGTATTGTCATCTCTACCTTTTTGCCCTTTGTGCTGTTGTCTGTACCCAATAATGTTCGTACCATGTTTTGTGCTGCTACCATGTTGTGTTGCTACCATGTTGTTGTCATGTTGTGTTTCTACCATGCCGTGTTGTCATGTGCTGCTGCCTTGCTATGTTGTTGTCTTAGGTATCTTTTTTGGTAGTGTTGTTTTGTCTCTCTTGTCGTGATGTGTGTTTGGTCCAATATTTATATTTATTTAAATGTTTTATCCCAACCCCCATCCCCGCAGGAGGTCTTTTGCCTTTTGCTAGGCCATCATTGTAAATAAGAATTTGTTCTTAGCTGACTTGGCTAGTTAAATAAAAAAAGTTAAATAAATACAAATTATTAGCTAGCTACATGTCTAAACAAAAGATTCCACTTCCCCAGATGGTTACATGACCCATCAAGTTAACCAGGTGTGTCTGGCGGTGATTACGGCCATCTATTTTATGATAATGCTAAAATATTTGTATCTGGAGTTTGTCTTTCTGCATCAGTAGAACATGTTTGACTCTCCTCCACCATTCATACAAGGAGAATGGTCTAATGCCTCTCATCAAAAACAGAGCCGGCCCAAGCAAGCACAGGTTAAACCTGAAGTATGAGGAGCGGGCTGTCAACAACTATTCAGAGGATAATACAATAGTATTACCAGGACACAACCCAGGACACAAACACTTTGGATAATACAATAGTATTACCAGGACACCACCCAGGACACAAACACTTTGGATAATACAATAGTATTACCAGGACACAAACACTTTGGATAATATAATAGTATTACCAGAACACCACCCAGGACACAAACACTTTGGATAATACAATAGTATTACCAGGACACAAACACTTTGGATAATACAATAGTATTACCAGGACACCACCCAGGTGTCCTGACATTGGCTGAAGTTGCTCCTTTCCCTCGGGCGGGCTGCCGAAATAGGTCGACGTCGCCACCGACCCACCACTCAGTGTTTGTCTGCCCTGTTTCGTTTCAGCACCTGTTCCCCATTTGTTCACTAATTGTGGGTGCGTCTTATTCCCTCTGCACACCCCAGGTCCCTATCGGTGATTATTTTACTGTGCCTGTGATTGGGTGCGAACGTTGTTCGTAAGCTTCCCCTTTGGGTTCAGACCGGAGAGTTTGGTCTCCGTGAAATAAAAAGAGTTGTTATTCTCTATACTCTCCTGCCTCCCTGCGCCTGCTTCCACTACGCCTTTCGTGCGTAAGCAATCACACCAGGACACAAACACTTTGGTGGAAAGCTGCTGCCATCTCAAGTGACAAAAGCAGCGGTGGCGACTCTACAAGGAATCGATGACAACACTTGGTGTGTAAAGCATAAACAACACATCTTTAGATTTTTTCATTTACCTCCAACCTGGTTGACCGTGCAGACGCTCCACCACAGTCTGGACCTTCGCTTCTTGATCATATGCCATACCAAGTTTGCCCCCACTGGTGCTTCGGCCTGATCAGGTAGCGCTTCAGAAAGACCAGAGAGAACACTTTGTCAGAGGTTGCTGGTGTGGCGAAGGACAGCACTGTGACAGGGGTCAAGGATGATACGGTGCTGGTGGAAAGCTATGGCTGGCAACAACACCTGACTCCATACTTCAGGCCGTTGCCACAGATAAAGAAGTATCAGCACTTCAGGTGAATGTCATTTTCATTGCATTGTATAAGGTTATTCTTATTATCTAAACTTGGGAGATCAATTGATGTCATGCAAGGTTTGTATTTGTATTTATTAGGGATCTCCATTATGATCTGCCAAGGCATCAGCTACTCTTCCTGGGGTCCAACACATTAAAGCACTTACATTACACACGTATGAAGTAAAGATTAAACAGTAAATCAGATAACATTATTACACCACTACATATAAACAATACAAAATGTTTAATACCACCATACAACATCACAATGTGTGCGTATGCATGTGTCTATACCTTTGTGTGTCTCTTCACAGTCCCCGCTGTTCCATAAGCTGTATTTTAACCTGTTTTTTTAAATCAGATTCTACTGCTTGTATCAGTCACCTAATGTGGAATAGAGTTCCATGTAGTCATGGCTCTAAGTAGTACTGTGCGCCTCCCATAGTTTGTTCTGGACTTGGGGACTGTGAAGAGACCTCTGGTGGCATGTCTTGTGTGGTATGTATGGGTGTCCCAGGTTGTCAACACCTCTTACAAAAACAAGTAGTGATGAAGTCAATCTTTCTTCCAGGAGAGATTGACATGCATGTCACGAATGTTAGCTACTTTTAAGGGCCAGCCATGTTGCCTTGTTCTGAGCCAACGACAATTTTCCCAAGTTCCCCTTTGTGGCACCTGACCACACTACTGAACAGTAGTCCAGGTGCGACAAAACTATGGTCTGTAGGACCTGCCTTGTTGATATTGTTGTTAAGGAGGTAGAGCAGCGCTTCATTATAGACATACTTCTCCCCATCTTAGCTACTGTTGTATCAATATGTTTTGACCATGACAGTTTACAATCCAGGGTTACTCCAAGCAGTTTAGTCACCTCAACTTGCTCAATTTCCACATTATTCATTCCGAGATGTAGTTGAAATTTATGGTAAATGAGTTGACACCAAATACAATGCTTTTAGTTTTGGAAGTATTTGGGACTAACTTATTCCTTGCTACCCATTCCGAAACTAACTGCAGCTCTTTGTTAAGTGTTGCAGTCATTTCAGTTGCTATAGTAGCTGACGTGTATAGTGTGGAGTCATCCGCATACATAGACACGCTTTACTCAAAGCCAGTGGCATGTCGTTGGTAAAGATTGAAAAAAGTAAGGGGTCTTAATAGCTACCCTGGGGAATTCCTGATTCTACCTGTACCTGAGGGGCTCCCGAGTGGCGCAGTGGTCTAACACAAGGCATCTCAGTGCAAGAGGTGTCACTACAGTCCCTGGTCCAAATCCAGGCTGTATCGCATCTGGCCATTATTGGCTGAGCGGCGTCTGGATTTGGCCGGGGTAGGCTGTCATTGTAAATAAGAATTTGATCTTAACTGACTTGCCTAGTTAATTAAAGGTTAAATTAACTTTTTTTTTTTAATATTATGTTTGAGAGGCTTCCAATAAAGAACACCCTCTGTGTTCTGTTAGACAAGTAACTCTTTATCCACAGTATAGCACGGGGTGTAAAGCCATAACATAAATATTTCCAGCAGCAGACTATGGTCAATAATGTCAAAAGCTGCACTGAAGTCCAACAAGACAGCCCCCACAATCATTGTATCATCAATTTCTCTCAGCCAATCATCAGTCATTTGTGTAAGTGCTGTGCTTGTTGAGTGTCCTTCCCTATAAAGTGTGCTGAAAATCTGTTGTCAATTTGTTTACTGTGAAATAGTATTGTATCTAGTCAAACACAATTTTTTCCAGAAGTTTACTAAGGGTTGGTAACAGGCTGATTGGTCGGCTATTTGAGCCAGTAAAGGGGGCTTTACTATTCTTGGGCGAAATGACTTTAGCTTCCCTCCAGGCCTGAGGGCACACACTTTCTAGTAGGCTTAAATTGAAGATGTGGCAAATAGGAGTGGTAATATCGTCCGCTATTATCCTCAGTAATTTTCCATCCAGATTGTCAGACCCCGGTGGCTTGTCATTGATGATAGACAACAATAATTTTTTCACCTCGTCCACGCTGACTTTACGGATTTCAAAATTACAATGCTTGTCTTTCATAATTTGGTCAGATATACTTGGATGTGTAGTGTCAGCGTTTGTTGCTGGCATGTCATACCTATGTTTGCTTATCTTGCCAATTAAAAAGTCATTAAAGTAGTTGGCAATATCAGTGGGTTTTGTGATGAATGAGCCATCTGATTCAATGAATGATGGAGCCGAGTTTGTATTTTTCCCCAAAATGTAATTTAAGATGCTCCAAAGCTTTTTACTATCATTCTTTATATAATTTACTTTTGTTTCATAGTATAGTTTCTTTTTAGTTTTATTAATGATTTCTTAATTTGCAGTACGTTTGCTAATCAGTTGGGCTGCCAGACCTATTTGCCTTATCCCTCTCCACCATACAATTGTTAAATTCCTCATGAATCCAAAGGGATTTAACAGTTTTTACAGTCATTTTCTTAATGGGTGCGTGCTTATTAGTTACTGGAGTAAGCAATTTCATAAATGTGTCAATTGCAGTGTCTGGTTGCTCCTCATTACACACCACAGACAAGCAAATATTCTTTACATCATCAACATATGATTCACTACAAAACTTATTGTATGACCTCTTATACACTATATTAGGACCAGCCTTTGGAACTTTGGTTTTCCTAGATATGGCTACTATATTGTGATCACTACATCCTATTGATTTGGATACTGCTTTCAAGCACATTTCTGCAGCATTAGTAAAGATGTGGTCAATACATGTTGATGATTTAATTCCTGTGCTGTTTGTAAATACCCTGGTAGGTTGACTGACAACCTGAACCAGGTTGCAGGCACTGGTTGCAGTTTTGAAGCTTTTTCTTGAGTGGGCAGCTTGATGAGAGCCAATCAATATTTAAATCACACAGAAAATATACTTCTCTGTTGACATCACATACAATATCAAGCATTTCACACACATTATCCAGATACTGACTATAAGCACTTGGTGGTCTTTAGCAGCTTCCCACAATAATGGGCTTTAGGTGAGGCCATATTACTTCAACTGTATTTAACATGAAATCGTCTCTAAGCTTTACAGGAATGTGGTTCCGAATATAGACCGCAACACCGCCACCGTTGGCATTTCTGTCATTTCGGTAGATGTAATAACCATGTATTGATACCACTGTATCATCCAATGTATTATCTAAGTGAGTTTCAGAGATGCATATGAATGTCATCTGTCACTACCAAGTTATTGACTTCAAGGACCTTGTTTCTCAGGCTGCATATGTTAATATGGGCTAGTTTTAGCACTTTTCTGGGTTACTTGATTGTTTTCAATGCTTTACTGGGAAACTTATACGAAGTAGACTTGCTCATGGTATTTATATTGGAGCTGATAGTGCAGGGTAAGCTGCACAAAGTGGTCTTCCTACTAGGGCACACCGCATCTGTGCTAACAGTGTAACTCTGGTTCATAGGCTCATGATTACCGCATGCAATAGCTGTAGGATCAGTAGAGGTATTCAGGGCAATTAGGGGGACATAAATTAAATTACTTACATTGTTTATGTAAGTTCATTATCCCAAGGATAATGTACATTTGATGCAGCATTATGACGACTCATTGTCACAACGGTAGGGATTAACTGAGCTGGTCTTGGGTGATTGAAAAGTCATTGTTTCAACGCAGCCTTGAAATGCGTGGACAGAGTCCAGAAGCCAAGATGATTTGGATGGACTTCCTGTAGAGTATCTTATTTTTCCAGAAGGTGTCAAAGTTATCTATAAAAGTGATTCCAACAGAGCTACAGTAATCTTTTAGCCAGATGTGTAATGCTAGTAGCCTGCTGAATCTTTCACACCTGCGGCCCAACGATGGTACTGGACCTGAGATGATTGGCCATCTTTTAATGCTAAAATCAGTTCTTTAAAATCCATTTTCAGATGTTCCGAGCTAGCTCTCCTGATGTTTTTAGACCCCACATGGACCACGACAGCTTCAGCTCGCATCTGACATAGAACAGTCGGAAGCAGACTTGTGATGTCCTGTACTCGTGCTCCTGGGTAGCACAGGGTTTTTTCATTGGGAACCGAGATGTTTCTCACCATAGAGCTGCCGATGATGACGGCAAAGCCGTTTCTGGTCTGTGTCAGGTCCGGGCTTAACATCTCCAAGGAGACCCCTGTTGCCAGAGGAAGCGGGAGACCACTTCGGGGAGGGTCCCTTTTAAGCGCCGGCCAGTCGGCTGTGGAGAGCTGACACGGAGGCGGCACTTCCACCAGGCCAGAGCCGCGTCCGGCTACTGGGATGGAAGAAAAATAAATAGTAGGCAGGCGTGGATTTCCCAGTAGCTTGTGTAGGTTTGCTACATTGAAAGTCACCGCGGTCCACATTGTTCCGGAACAAAGTAAATACAGCTCCTGCAGCGCTGGAAACGTTCAATAGCGACCTCCATTTGAGACCGCCGAGTCAGCTATGCTAGCTGGGCTTCCAATGTGTCTCTACCTCTATGCGGAATCTGGCAGGATCTCGGGACAGACAGCAGCGCTCACAGCAACTAATCCCAACAGAGCCGCAGGATCCAAAATAAAATAAAAGTATATAAAAACACTGTCAGCGTAACGTCCTTCCTCCCATAGATGGTCTGCCTGTACAAGCACTACCTGGACTGGTCAAAACTAGACAAACGTATATTTTTTGAGAAGATCAGAGAGTTTTGCGATGAAGAGGACATGGACCTCACATGCCCTGCAACACAGAAACAGGCTCTCCGAAAATAGATTCCCTTGTTCATGCATGGTGCGGGCGGACCAGTTCATCACTAGGGGCAAGTTCTCAGTCATCCAGACTATCTATGCACATTCACATTACTCTCTCCTAACACACACACATGCCATACGTTGCTGCTACTATTTATTTGTGTATCCTGCTCCTCAGCCATTTTACCCCTTATTGTATGCATATAACTATCTTGTCTATCACCAGTATCACTGATATCGTTATTGATATTGTTCTTGTACATACTGTATGTTATTTTGTTCTTTCTCTACTGGCATTGACACTGTTTTTATATATATATTTTTTATATTCACACTTTCTATTTTTGATATTGCTTCTATGCAAATATGCAAGTAACCATTTCGCTGTACCGTTTACACCTTCTGTAGAGACCCATTCACTTAGCAAGATGCGGCTGGGGGTTATAGCATTTCTATCACATGACTCATCAATTTAGTCAAGTGTGTCTGGCTAAGCGTAATCTAATATTTATTAAATATTTTTTATCTGGACACTTTCTGCAACTATGCAAATAACCATTTCACTGTATGGTTTACACCTTCTGTATCCTATGCATGTGACAAATAAACTTTTTTTGATACAGTGTGTGTTTACCAGAGACGGTAATGTGAAGAACAACATGACCTGCACCAAAATCAGATTAGGATATAGGCCAAGGACTAGATAAACTGTAGTTTTTACCTGGAGTTTTTCCTTATTGTAGGCTATTACTTTTAACACTTTTAGTCTTGAAATCTTTGGTTGTTTACTATACTACTCACTCTGTTAATCACATGAACTCACATGTGAATCCTTAAAGAGATAGGTGGGTCTAATGCTTAAGAGGGTGTGAACGATGCAGAATGGGTGTAGACAAAGAAGAGCTCTCCAGTAGGTACCAAAACATTCAAGGGCCATTTCTTAAAAAGTTTATCAACTTTCAAAGCAGAATTACTTTCCCATTGTTCCTCATCTGCAGTTTATGATATACCATTTTATAGGTCCAAGTCTCTACTTTTATCCAATGTATAAAACACAATTTCACAATTTAGCAGACACTTTTATCCAAAGTGACTTACAGTAATGCATGCATACATTTTTACTTATGGGTGGTCCCGGCAATCGAACCCACTATCCTGGCGTTGCAATGCTCTACCAAGATAGATGACTATAAAGGTTATAAATGCTTTGTGAAGACTAACTTGAATATGATTTATAAAGCCTTTATTAAGCGGTGCTTATGCCACCCTTTATTAAGCACAGGTTTATGTCATATTTGACATAGGTGGTTATGTCACACAGTTATGCCACATTTATGAACCCTTTAGAACACGACATACGGTTCTACGTGTTTTGTGACACATTTATGTAGTGTTTATCAAGGCTTTAGGAAGTCTTTATAAGCTGCAAGTCATTTAAAGAGGGAGCCCATTTTTGTTTTCTGGTTATTTATACAAACAACATATATTATTATTAAAAAGCTAAATTAACAAGCTGAAATAAAATGCTTGGTATATGCTCAGTGCTCCGTTGACATTTCACAGAGATGTGCTTATTTTTGTGAGAAATCCTTGAAAAAGAACAGGAATTTCGATTTAATATGAAAAGTGTATACTAAAATATGAAAATACTACGTCATGCCTCAAAATCGAAATTCGTCTTATGTTGTTTAACAGTATGTCCTGAGGAGTCAAGGAGAAAGAATCCAGCCTAGCTGACTGGATGCAATTTTAACCACTTTTTTTTCTCTGCCCTCCATTGATATAGTCACCCGTATTTATGGCCATCCTACAAGGGTAAAAACTCCAATAACTTTTGAACTAATTGTGATAGAGACGTGAGGTTTGGACCATTGGTTTTCTTAGAGGAGTATCTACACAATTAACATTATTCAAAAATATGTTTTTGATTGGACACACTACACATTGCAAATAGAGCTGGCTTGAAAATTTCCCTGCCCAACCATTTCCCTACTTTGAAACTTGTTGCGTTAAGGCGTGGACACTCTTCCTCTCTCATTTTCCTCGCTCTTTTTTTCTTCCTGACTCTAGCCCCGGCTCTCTGGCTCTGCATTTCATGGAATATCTGCGGGAGAGATAAAGCCACAGAGTTAAAAGTGTTATCCCTACCTGTCCTTTGAGAAGGGCTCATCACTGAATGAGATATTAGACTTAAAGTGATCAATTTTCAAATATCAGTCTGATATTTATTTCTCAGTTTAAATTGGTTTTTACATTGTAGTAAAACAAAATATCTCATTTGATATGCATTTTGACATCAAATTACATGGCATAACTATATTCTGTAGCAATATGTTTTGTTCAGTTAAAATACATACAGTTGAATGCGATTTGATTAAAATGAATGCCTTCAACTGCAGTAGATGCAAAAAGGTGGCCGGATCATAAAAAATATCTGTTATTAGGAATGTACAAAAAGTATACATCTATCCCTTCCTCCCTCCCTCACCACTCCTTCCTCCCCCTCTACCTCTCCTCAGTTTGATTGGATTTAGTGGAATGCCACCACTGGGATTTCTCTTTCCTTGTCAATTTTAGCCTGGCTCGTGTTATTTACTTAACTTACCACTGATTCGAGCGAGTGAGCAGGCGAGTGAGCAGCTTGCACTTGTTAAGATGTGCTATGCCCTCTCTGCAGGCTTGCTTGCCCCCTCGCTCGAGTACCCATCACACTGTCGTCTGCCTGTACATTTTCTGCTGCCCTTGCTATTCAGCCAATTACACAAAAAGAGCTGAATTTCATAGTGCTCATAGTGAGCTAATCAATAGATGACGAGGCTGTCTTTGTCACGGTGTCCATTATATAAGGGACGGTAAACGGAGCGCTGGTGAAGTGTCATCCTTTTTATTTGATGAGGTGTTCTCACAAAGCATACAAATAAAACAGGAGAGTGCAAAAACTAACTAACAAACAAAACACGGTGACTTACTTGCTGTGAGCAAAGAAGCAGACAAGCAGGAACAATGATCCACACACAGGTGGATTTGTGTGGAGCTTAAATACCATCCCCAATCAGAGACAACGCTAGACAGCTGTCTCTGATTGGGGATGATAATCTCCCTGATAAGTGTGTGAGGACTTGGTTGTGTGCCTCTCTCCTCCCCTAGGTGGGAGTAAGAGGCCTTACCACAACCAAGCCCTCACAGTACCCCCCCCCTAAGGTGCGGACTCCCGATCGCACACAAACAATCCCCCCTCTCCAGAAAAAATGTCCCAAAAACTAGGGGGGACATGGCGGGGTACTGAGGTGGTTGCTGGTGGAGGCTCCGGTTCTGGTTCCGGGCGTGGCACAGGCTGTGAGAGTAGCTTCCCTCCTACCTCTCCGTTGCACGCCCGGTCCAGTCCGGACCCCGGCGCGATGGTTCCCCCCTCAGTACTCCCGCCATCCACCAAGTAATGTCTGGACCCTGGTGTGGGAGCCCTCGACCCTGGAGAGGGGCTGACAACCGGCCCCGGACTGGGCACCGGTGGAGCGGACTGCTCCGGCACTGGAGCGACGCAGACGACCGGCCCCGGACTGGGCACCGGTGGAGCGGACTGCTCCCTCATTGGAGCGACGTAGACGACCGGTCCCGGACTGGGCACCGGTGGAGCGGACTGCTCCGGCACTGGAGCGACGCCGACGACCGGCCCCGGACTGGGCACCGGTGGAGCGGACTGCTCCGTCACTGGAGCGACGTAGACGACCGGCCCCGGACTGGGCACCGGTGGAGCGGACTGCTCCGGCACTGGAGCGACGCAGATGACCGGCCCCGGACTGGGCACCGGTGGAGCGGACTGCTCCGGCACTGGAGCGACGCAGATGACCGGCCCCGGACTGGGCACCGGTGGAGCGGACCGCTCTGGCGCTGTAGCAGAGCAGACTGCTGGACCCGGATGTGGCTCTGGTGGAGGTTCAGGTCTGCTCACCTTCACCTGAGGTCCCGGGCTGCTGACCTTCCCCGGAGGTCTCGGGCTGCTGACCTTCCCCGGAGGTCTCGGGCTGCTGACCTTCCCCGGAGGTCTCGGGCTGCTGACCTTCCCCGGAGGTCTCGGGCTGCTGACCTTCGCCGGGGGTCTCGGGCTGCTGACCTTCGCCGGGGGTTTCGGGCTGCTGACCTTCACAGGAGGCCTCGGGCTGCTGACCTTCTCCGGAGGTCTCGGGCTGCTGACCTTCTCCGAAGGCCTCGGGGTGCTGACCTTCACAGGAGGCCTCGGGGTGCTGACCTTCACAGGAGGCCTCGGGCTGCTGACCTTCACAGGAGGCCTCGGGCTGCTGACCTTCACTGGAGGCCTCGGGCTGCTGACCTTCTCCGGAGACCTCGGACAGCTAACCCTCACCGGAGGTCTCGGGCTGCTGAGCTTCACCGGAGACCTCGGGCTGGACGCCGTGCCCACCCTGGGCACCGACGGAGAGGTGGTTTTCAGCCCTGCTGTAGGTCTGGCTGTCTGTCCCAGACTGGGCGCCGACACACTATGGAGCTCCTGCTCCACAGCGGGACTGAACGTCGTGCCCACCCTGGGCACCGACGCAGAGATGGTTTCCAGCCCTCTGGTGGGGCTGGCTGTCGGCCCCAGACTGGGCACCGACACGCTATGGAGCTCCTGCTCCACAGCGGGGCTGAACGTCGTGCCCAGCCTGGGCACCGACGCAGAGATGGTTTCCAGCCCTCTGGTGGGGCTGGCTGTCGGCCCCAGACTGGGCGCCGACGCGCTATGGAGCTCCTGCTCCACAGCGGGACTGAACATCGTGCCCACCCTGGGCACCGACGCGGAGATGGTCTCCAACCACAGAGCTGCGCTGACGACCGTCGCTGTAGCCTCCGTGCGAGGAGTAGGCACGGGGCGTACTGGACTGGGGGAACGCACCACTGGTCTGATGCGAGGCGCAGGTACGGGCCGTACCGGGCTGGGGAAACGCACCGTTGTGTTGGTGCGTTTAGCTGGCACGGGTCGCACCGGGCTGGAGACACGCACCATAGGGCTGGTGCGCGGAGCAGGCGCGGGCCGTACCGGGCTGGGGAAACCCACCGTTGGATTGGTGCGTTTAGCTGGTACGGGTCGCACCGGGCTAATGTTGCGCACCGATGGTTTGGTGCGCTGAGTCGGTCTCCTCTTCCTCCGACTCTGGACCGGCGCTGGAGGCACCGGACTGGGAACTGGCGCTGGAGCACGACTGTCCCTGTCGTCTCTACTCCACCGCCAATCCCCATCCTGTGAGGGTCCCTCCGGGAACCCCCACGAGTGAGGGAACAGAAGCACATCGTCGTCGTCTTCCTCCGACACCTCTCTGTACTACTGCTCCCACGGCTGTAGGGGCTCCTCCTGGAACCCCCACGAGTGCAGTGGTCGGGGCTCTTCTCCTTCGATCCCCGACCACCCCCATAGCCCCCCCCTAAAATCAGTTTCTGGGCTCCAGGCTGGTCCTCAACTTTAGCCCGGTGACGTTTCCCCCGTCTTCCTCCACCGCATGATAATGGTAGACATCCTCCCTAGATAATTTCCCCATATCATAGAGGATGTCTACCAGTGTCTGCTCACGTTGCGTCCCAGGGTGGTGGATCATTCTGTCACGGGGTCCATTATATAAGGGACGGTAAACGGAGCGCTGGTGAAGTGTCATTCTTTTTATTTGATGAGGTGTTCTCACAAAGCATACAAATAAAACAGGAGAGTGCAAAAACTAACTAACAAACAAAACACGGTGACTTACTTGCTGTGAGCAAAGAAGCAGACAAGCAGGAACAATGATCCACACACAGGTGGATTTGTGTGGAGCTTAAATACCATCCCCAATCAGAGACAACGCTAGACAGCTGTCTCTGATTGGGGATGATAATCTCCCTGATAAGTGTGTGAGGACTTGGTTGTGTGCCTCTCTCCTCCCCTAGGTGGGAGTAAGAGGCCTTACCACAACCAAGCCCTCACAGTCTTGCGCAAAGCAAATGCACACACAATCGACAAAACCAAATAGGGCTCTTTGCCTTTAAAATGTTGACCCATTCTTAATGTCAATATCAATTAGTCAAATATGTAGGGAATTTGAGGATAACATATCACTTTCACTAGTAACATTCTAATAAGTAATAAAGTAACAGTGTTCCAAATACTGTAAGTAGTGTGTGCATAATCCCTTACTGTTATGCTGTGGGGCAACATAATAATGTTTATTTAAGCTTTATTAGTCAATTATTGGTTTTATATGCTCTTTTGGGAAGGCAACAGCTGTGTCCCAAATAGCACCCTATTCCCTATATAGTGCACTACCTTTTTTAAATTATTTTTTATTTAACTAGGCAAGTCAGACGACACTGGGCCAATTGTGAGCTGCTCTATGGGACTCCCAATCACGGCCGGTTGTGATACAGTCTGGATTCAAACAAGGTTGTCTGTAGTGATGCCTCTACCACTGAGATGCAGTGTCTTAGACCCCTACGCCACTTGGGAGCCCAATAGGGAATAGGGTGCGATTTGGGACTCAAGCATTCTCAGAAATGGTACTGGTGGAGATGGCTGCCGTTCTACAGGCGCCTAAACAATTGTGCTACTATGTGTGTTTTTTCGCATTATTTGCTTATTTTGTACGTAATGTTTCTGCAACCATCTCTTACGACCGAAAATAGCTTCTGGATATCAGGACGGCGATTACTCACCTCGGACTGGAAGAATACTTTTTCTTCAACGAGTCGGAAGGGAAGGATGTACTTTAAACACCCAACAAGGCCGAAATCCCTGTGATTCGCAGTAGAAAGAGACAGAGATATAGGGGATGCAGGTTGGGGTGCCATGTAAGGATCCGACAGCGGGTGGGTAATCTGCCTTAACCATCAGTATTACTAGCCAACATAAAATCATTGGAAAATAAATTAGACGAGGTACGATCACGAATATCCTACCAACGGGACATTAAAAACTGTAATATCTTATGTTTCACCGAGTCGTGGCTGAACGACGACATGAATAACATACAGCTTGCTGGTTTTAAGCTTTTTCGGGAGGATAGAACAGCTACCTCTGGCAAGACAAGGGATGGCGGTCTATGTATATTTGTAAACAACAGCTGGTGCACGAAATCTAAGGAAGTCTTGAGGTTTTTTTCGCATGAGGTAGAGTATCTAATGATAAGCTGTAGACCACAATATTTACCAAGAGAGTTTTCATCTATATTTTTCGTAGCTGTCTTTATACCACCACAAACCGATGCTGGCACTAAAACCGCACTCAATGAGCTTTATACGGCCATAAGCAAAAAGGAAAATGCTCATCCAGAGGCAGCGCTCCTAATGGCTAAGGACTTTAATGCAGGGAAACTCAAATCCGTTCTACCTGTATATCAGCATGTTAAATGTACAACCAGAGGGAAAAAAACTCTAGACCACCTTTACTCCACACACAGAGATGCATACAAAGCTCTCCCTCGCCCTCCATTTGGCAAATCTGACCATAATTATATAAAATCAAAGTTTATTTGTCACGTGCGCCGAATACAATAGGTGTAAACCTTACAGTGAAATGCTTAATGATTGCACGTTAGCTAGCAGAACGGAGGGAAGTGGGGGTTTATTAGAGCCCCTTCTTTTGGCGTCTTCTCTTCATGCAAATGACGGGGATCTGGGCCTGGTCCTGGGAAAGCAGTATGTCCTTCAAATCGGGGTCGTCGGATTCGTTGAATGAAAAGCAAGCTTTCAGCTCGTGGTGGTAAGTAATCAATGTTCTGGTGTCCAGAAGTTGTTTTCGGTCATAAGAGACAGTAGCAGAAACATTATGTACAAAATAAGTAAGAAAATAAGTTACAAACAACGCAAAAAAGCACAATTGGTCAGGAGCACGTAAAACGTCAGCCATCTTCTTCGGCACCGTGGAACTATATATACAGTGGGGAGAACAAGTATTTGATACACTGCCGATTTTGCAGGTTTTCCCACTTACAAAGCATGGAGAAGTCTGTCATTTTTATCATATGTACTCTTCAGCAGGGATTTTGGCCCACTCCTCCATCCAGATACTTCAGGTTTCAGGGCTGTCGCTGGGCAATACGGACTTTCAGCTCCCTCCAAAAATGTTCTATTGGGTTCAGTTCTGGAGACTGGCTAGGCCACTCCAGGACCTTGAGATGCTTCTTACGGAGCCACTTCTTAGTTGCCCTGGCTGTGTGTTTCGGGTCGTTGTCATGCTGGAAGACCCAGCCACGACCCATCTTCAATGCTCTTACTGAGGGAAGGAGGTTGTTGGCCAAGATCTCGCGATACATGGCCCCATCCATCCTCCCCTCAATACGGTGCAGTCGTCCTGTCCCTTTTGCAGAAAAGCATCCCCAAAGAATGATGTTTCCACCTCCATGCTTCACGGTTGGGATGGTGTTCTTGGGGTTGTACTCATCCTTCTTCTTCCTTCCTAGTTAACCATCCAACATCCACCAATGTATAGTGTACATATTCAGCCAACCACCCATACTATGCAATGTCCTTTTATAGCTTTTTTTGCACACCAGATATCTAGTATTTCTATACTTTTTCATACTGCCGCTCTATGTATCATGTACCGTGTATCTGTCTTTTGTGTACTTTCGTTGTGGCATTTTGCACCTGCCCTGTGTTTTTGTTGTAGCTGCTTGATAATGAAATTTCCCCCCCGGGGGATCAATAAAGTACCTATCTATCTATCTATCTATCTATCTATCTATCTATCTATCTATCTATCTATCTAACACGGCGAGTGGAGTTTAGAACAAAAAGCTCTATTTTTGTCTCATCAGACCACATGACCTTCTCCCATTCCTCCTCTGGATCATCCAGATGGTCATTGGCAAACTTCAGACGGGCCTGGACATGCGCTGGCTTGAGCAGGGGGACCTTGCGTGCGCTGCAGGATTTTAATCCATGACGGCGCAGTGTGTTACTAATGGTTTTCTTTGAGACTGTGGTCCCAGCTCTCTTCAGGTCATTGACCAGGTCCTGCCGTGTAGTTCTGGGCTAATCCCTCACATTCCTCATGATCATTGATGCCCCACGAGGTGAGATCTTGCATGGTGCCCCAGACCGAGGGAGATTGACCGTCATCTTGAACTTCTTCCATTTTCTAATAATTGCACCAACAGTTGTTGCCTTCTCACCAAGCTGCTTGCCTATTGTCCTGTAGCCCATCCCAGCCTTGTGCAGGTCTACAATTTTATCCCTGATATCCTTACACAGCTGTTTGATTGAGTGTGTGGAGTCCGTTTGATTGAGTGTGTGGACAGGTGTCTTTTATACAGGTAACAAGTTCAAACAGGTGCAGTTAATACAGGTAATGAGTGGAGAACAGGAGGGCTTCTTAAAGAAAAACTAACAGGTCTGTGAGAGACGAATTCTTACTAGTTGGTAGGTGATCAAATACTTATGTCATGCAATAAAATGCAAATTAATTATTTAAAAATCATACAATTTGATTTTCTGGATTTTTGTTTTAGATTCCGTCTCTCACAGTTGAAGTGTACCTATGATAAAAATTACAGACCTCTACATGCTTTGTAAGTAGGAAAACCTGCAAAATCGGCAGTGTATCAAATACTTGTTCTCCCCACTGTATATATATTATATCCTCCTGATTCCTGCTTGCAAGCAAAAACTAAAGCAGGAAGCACCAGTGACTCGGTCAAAAAGAAAGTGGTCAGATGCTAAGCTACAGGACTATTTTGCTAGCACAGACTGGAATATGTTCTGGGATTCTTCCGATGGCATTGAGGAGTACCACATAAGTCACTGGCTTCATCAATAAGTGCATCGATGACGTCGTCCCCAAAGTGACCGTAGGTACATACTCCAACCAGAAGCCATGGATTACAGACAACATCCGCACTGAGCTAAAGGGTAGAGCTGCTGCTTTCAAGGAGCGGGACTCTAACCCGGAAGATTATAAGAAATCCCGCTATGCTCTCTGACGAACCATCAAACAGGCAAAGCGTCAATACAGGACTAAGATTGAATCGTACTATACCGGCTCCGACGCTCATCGGATGTGGCAGGGCTTGCAAACTATTACAAAGGGAAGCATAGCCACGAGCTGCCCAGTGACACAAGCCTACCTGATGAGCTAAATTACTTCCATGCTCGCTTCGAGGCAAGTAACACTGAAACATGCATGAGAGAATCATCTGTTCCAGACGACTGTGTGATCACGCTCTCCGTAGCCGATGTGAGTAAGACCTATAAACAGGTCAACATTCACATGGCCGAAGGGTCAGATGGATTAACAGGACGTGTATTCCGAGCATGCTCTGACCAACTGGCAAGTGTCTTCACTGACATTTTCAACCTGTCCCTGACTGAGTCTGTAATACCAACATGTTTCAAGCAGACCACCATTGTCCCTGTGCCCAAGAACACTAAGGTAACCTGCCAAAATTACTACCGCCCAGTAGCACTCACGTCTGTAGTCATGAAGTGCTTTGAAAGGCTGGTCATGGCTCACATCAAAACAATTATCCAAGAATCCCTAGACCCACTCCAATTTGCATACCGCCCCAACAGATCCACAGATGATGCAATTTCTATTGCACTCAACACTGCCCTTTCCCACCTGGACAAAAGGAACACCTATGTGAGAATGCTATTCATTGACTACAGCTCAGCCTTCAACACCATAGTGCCCTCAAAGTTCATCACTAAGCTAAGGACACTGGCACTAAACACCTCACTCTGCAACTGGATCCTGGACTTCCTGACGGGCCGACCCCAGGTGGTAAGGGTAATTAACAACACATCCGTCACACTGATACTCAACACGGGGGCCCCTCAGGGGTGCGTG
Source organism: Thymallus thymallus (assembly GCA_023634145.1). Classification (NCBI taxonomy): domain Eukaryota; kingdom Metazoa; phylum Chordata; class Actinopteri; order Salmoniformes; family Salmonidae; genus Thymallus; species Thymallus thymallus. The sequence continues at coordinate 1,433,610 of CM042399.1, read as the reverse complement.
CTCAGTCCCCACCTGTACTCCCTGTTCACTCATGTCTGCATGGCCAGGCACGACTCCAACAACATCATCAAGTTTGCAGATGACACAACAGTGGTAGGCCTGAACACCGACAACGATGAGACACACCTATAGGGAGGAGGTCAGAGACCTAGCCGTGTGGTGCCAGGACAACAACCTCTGCCTCAACGTGACCAAGACAAAGGAGATGATTTTGGACTACAGGAAAAGGAGGACTGAGCTCGCCCCCATTCTCATTGACGGGACTGTATTGGAGCAGGTTGAGAGTTTCAAGTTACTTGGTGTCCACATCACCAACAAACTATCATGGTCCAAACACACTAAGACAGTCGTGAAGAGGGCACGACAAAGCCTATTCCCCCTCAGGAGACTGAAAAGATTTGGCATGGGTCCTCAGATCTTCTACAGCTGCACCATTAAGAGCATCCTGACTGGTTGCATCACTGCCTGGTATGGCAACTGCTCGGTCTCCGACCGCAAGGCACTACAGAGGCTAGTGCGTACGGCCCAGTACATCACTGGGGCCAAGCTTCCTGCCATCCAAGACCTCTCTACCAAGCGGTGTCAGAGGAAGGACCTATAAATTGTCAAAGACTCCAGCCACCCTAGTCATAGACTGTTCTCTCTGCTACCGCACGGCAAGCGTTACCGGAGCTCCAAGTCTAGGTCCAAAATGTTTCTTAACAGCTTCTACCCCCAAGTCATTTGACTCCTGAACAGCTAAAGGGCGACCAGAACCCTCTTTAACACTGTTGGGACTCTCTGATTATTATCTATGCATTGTCACTTTAACTGTACCTACATGTACATATTACCTCAATTACCTTGACTAACCTGTGCCCCCGCATATTGACTCTGTACCGCGACCCCTGTATATAGCCTCGCTAATTATCAGTGACTTTTATTTTCAATTTTTTTCTTGAAACTTCTTAAAGCATTGTTGGTTCATTTTTATTTATTTTATTTAACCTTTATTTAACTAGGCAAGTCAGTTAAGAACAAATTCTCATTTACATTGACGGCCTACCAAAATGCAAATGGGGGCTTGGATTAAAAAATAAAAAATACAAGACAAAACACATATCACGACAAGAGAGACAACAATACATAAAGAGAGACCAAAAAAAACAGCAGCAACACATGACAACACAGCATGGTAGCAACACAACATGATGTGTCCTATAAGGAGCATTGGTGGCAAATCTGATGACCGAATGGTCAAGAACATCTAGCTGCTAAAGAGCACCCTTACCTGCCGATCTATAAATTATGTCTCCTTAATCTAGCATGGGTAGGATGGTCATCTGAATCAGTGTTATTTTGGCAGCTAGAGTGAAAGAGAAGCGAATACGATAGAGGAAACCAAGTCTAGATTTAACTTTAGCCTGCATCTTTGATATGTACTGAGAGAAGGACAGTGTACCGTCTAGCCATACTCCCAAGTACTTGTATGATGTGACTACCTCAAGCTCTAAACCCTCAGAGGTAGTAATCACACAGGTGGGGAGACCTTTGTTATGGAGGTGTTCATAGCAAGGTTAAGGGCAGAGAAAGCTTATTGGACACTAAGAAAGCTTTGTTGTAGAGCGTTTAACACAAAATCCGAGGAGGGGGCAGCTGAGTATAAGACTGTATTATCTGCATATAAATGCATAAGAGAGCTTCCTAGGTGTGTTTGTTAAGAATACCACTGAAAATATAAAAAAAGAAAGTCCAAGCGTCTTCAACAGAGAGGATCAAGCTGATTCTATACCAATTTACAGAGGCCAGGTCATGAAGGAAGGCTTGCTCATTAAAGTTTTTTTACCAAACATCTATGACAAAATCAGGACAGGTCTCACTGAGCAGCCATTACGAACACAGGCTGTAAAACAGTGATCACTAAGGTCATTGTTGGACCTGACTTTCTCTAAAATAGGAATAGAGAAAGTCAGGTCAAAGTGAGTGTGATAACCTAGATCTGTCAGACTCTGACCATGGCCAAAGCCTGACAGTACCCCCCCCCCCCCCCCCCCCCCAAAGGCGCAGACTCCCGACCGCAAGTGGACAGCTTTCTCCCTGGATCTGTTCTGATGACCGGGCCCGGACTGGGCACCGTGTGGCGAACGGCTCCGGCCATGGAGTGGGGCAGACGACCGGGCTGGACTGGAGAGGCGCACTGGAGGCCAGGTGCGTGGAGCTGGCACAGGTTGCACCGGACTGGTGACACGCACTTCAGGGCGAGTGAGGGGAGCTGGCACGGGGCGTACAGGACTGGAGAGGCGCACTGGAGACTCGGCTTGGAAGGCTGTTACCGAACGACCCGGACTGGGGATGCACACTGTGGGCACCATTAACGCCAGCTCCGTCTTCTCATTCTCGACCTCCTCCCAATTCCGCCTACACAGCTCCACAATACTCCTGTATACTCCAGCAAGGTATTGCTCCTCCTCACTCGACTCAGTCCCCCATCGGTGCTCCTCTCGTTCGCGACCCCACATGGAGAGTGGCACTGGCGCTTCCTCCTCTCGGCCAGACCACCCCCATAGCCCCCCCCAAAAAATGTCTCTTAGGGTTGCCTTCGGGCTGCTCGACATCCAGAGCCCCGATGACGACGCTGTCCTCCTCGCTTCTCCCGTAGCTCCTTCTCCCCAGTAGAGCGCTGCTTGGTCTCGATATGGTGGTTCATTTAGTAGCACAGTAGTAGTTCGACATAATATTTATTTAAATTAAATATACTTAATGCTAACTATAACAAAACAAGAACGTAGAACAAACGTAAATACACTTACTCTCACAGACTGACATGGAAGACAATGAACCACACCCAGGTGTGGAACATACAAACATAAGTAGGCTCCCCAATTAGAGACAACGCTTAGCAGCTGCCTCCAATTGCGGACCCAACACAGAACACCACACAGAACTAGATAACCTAGATCTGTCAGACTCTGACTATGGCTAAAATAGATGAGCCAAATTTAATCAGGTAACCTGAATACAAAGCATGGCGGGAGATGGTTAGAATAGGATGGGAGGCAAAAAGTCTGTGTAACCAATAAAGAGTCACGGGTGGGTAAACAAGAAAGTCCATAGTCAACAACGCAAATAGCAAAATAGCAAAATAGCAAAATGCTCAAGAAAAAAATATTTAAAAGGAAATCCTACCGTGAAAACGGTTTTAAAATAGGAATAGAGAAAGTCAGGTCAAAGTGAGTGTGTAAACTATTGGGATTAATCCAATAACTATTACTAAATACTGGTTAAGGTAAAGAACTGTGAGTAGCTCACTGTAAACTACATTTTGTGTGGAGCTGTGTAAGTCTCCTTCTGTCTGTAAGTCCTAACATTAATCTGGTCTGTCCCTCACTGTCTGCTTTAGTCACGTTACATATTTAATAGTTGGTTTAGAAGGAAGCTCGCCTGCAGGTACAAAGTATATTAGCTGAGCTGCCATGTTAATAGTGCCCTTTGCCAGACTCACAGAGGCCTCCTTTTCACTTAGAATACTGGTCTTTCGCAGAATACGTTGCATTTCCTGTTCTCGTCATGTGTTTGGAACATTCTTAGAAACTGATGGCTTGTTGAAGCTAGGACGGGGAAGCTAGACCTCAATCATATACAGTATATGCAGTACATGACCCAGTGTCGGTGAAACCTTGTAATAACTATCATTAGAATGTTGAATGTAATCGAGAGCTCCAAAGCAGTTGAGGAATGTTAAAGTGGACTGAGCAGATCTCTTCTGAATTGTTCTATTTGACAGCTTTGTTCCATGTCTTTGAGAAGAATTTAGTCTAATGATCGGTTTTCGATCCACAGTGAGCAGTGTATTAGAGGTGGCTTGCCCCTGGGTTGATATTCAACTCTACAGTGCCATCAGAAAGGATTCATACCCCCAGACTTATTCCAAATGTTGTTGTGTTACAGCCTGAATTCAAAATGGATTAAATAGATTTTATTTCTCACCCATCTACACACAATACCCCATAATGAAAAAGATCAAACATGTTTAGAAACATGTTTTTGGAAATGTATTGAAAATGAAATACAGAAAGATCTCATTTACATACTGTAAGTATTTGCACCCCTGAGTCAATACTTTATAGAAGCACCTTTGGCAGCGATTACAGCTGTGAGTCTTTCTGGTTAAGCCTCTAAGAGCTTTCCACAACTGGATTGTGCAACATTTGCCGATTTATTATTTTCAATATGCTTCAAACTCTGTCAAATTGGATGTTGATCATTGCTAGACAACCATTTTCAGGTCTAGATTTTGAAGTAGATTTAAGTCAAACCTGTAACTTGGACACTCAGGAACATTCGACTTTCTTCTTGGTAAGCAACTCCAGTGTAGATTTGGCCTTATGTTTTAGATTATTGTCTTGCTGAAAGGTGAGTTAATCTCCCGGTGTCTGGCAGAAAGCAGACTGAACCAGTTTTTCTTCAAGGATTTTGCTTGTGCTTGGCTCCATTGCGTTTCTTTTTTATCTTGAAAAACTCTCCAGTCCTTAACGAATACAAGCATTCCTATAACATGATGCAGCCATCACTATACTTGGAAATTTGAAGAGTGGTACTCAGTAATGTGTTGTATTGGTATTCAGGACAAACCGTGAATTGCTTTGCCACATTTTTTGCAGTATTACTTTAGTACCTTGTTGCAAACAGGATGCATGTTTTGGAATATTTTTATTCTGTACAGGCTTCCTTCTTTTCACTCTGTCAATTAGGTTAGTAATGTAACTACAATGTTGTTGATCCATCCTCAGTTTTCTCCTATCACAGCCATTAAACTCTAACTGTTTTAAAGTCACCAAACTCCTGAGCGGTTTCCTTCCTCTCTGGCAACAGACTTAGTGTCAGGCTCTGGCCATAGAGAAGCCTATTGCTTCTCTATATAGCCATGGTCAGAGTCTGACAGATCTATAATTTATTTTCTATGTGGGGGATTTGTGTTGGATCCCTAATTAGAGGCAGCTGCTGTGCATTGTCTCTAATTAGGGATCCTACATATGTTTGTAGGTCCCACATCCTAGGTGTGGGTCATTATCATCAGGTCACTGTTAAAGTAAGTGTGTTACGTTTTGTTATATTGTGTTTTGTTTGTTTGTTAGTTCGTCATTTTTGAATTTGTGAAAGTAAATAAATGTCGAACTATAAATGCGCTGCGCCTTGGTCTCTACCGACTCGTGACAGAATGATCCACCACTTCGAGACCAATGCAATGCGGAGGAGAGAGAAGCCCGAAGGCAACCCAAAGAACATTTTTTGGGAGGGCTATGGGGGTGGTCTGGTGGCGAGGTCGAAGCGCCAGTACCACTCTCCATGAGCGAGGTGCCGAGGCCGGAGTATAAGGGGGGAGCGAAGTGCCGTGAGGAGGTGAGCGTGGGGGAATGCAATGGGACAGAATGGAGGGAGTTAAGAGAGCAGTTCAGGCGAGGTTGGGAGGAATGTAGGAGTCAGAGGAAGGAGCTGGAGTTAGTGGGGCCCAAAGTGAGCATCCCCAATCCGGGTCCGGTCGTCGGCTCTACTCCCATGCCAGAGCAGTCCGCTCCACCGGTGCCCAGTGTGGGTCCGGTCGTAAGCTCCACTCCCATGTCAGAGCAGTCCGCTCCACCGGTGCCCAGTGTGGGTCCGGTCGTAGGCTTCACTCCCATGTCAGAGCAGTCCGCTCCACCGGTGCCCAGTGTGGGTCCGGTCGTCCGCTCCAGTCCCGTACCGGCTCCACGCACCCGACCTCCGGTGCGCCTCCCCAGTCCCGGTCCAGCCGTCTGCTCCGCTCCTGAGCCAGAGCAGTCCGCTCCACTGGTGCCCAGTCAAGGTCCAGCTGTCTGCTCCGCTCCTGAGCCAGAGCAGTCCGCTCCACCGGTGCCCTGTCCGGGTCCGGCCGTCTGCTCCGCTCTTGAGCCAGAGCAGTCTGCTCCACTGGTGCCCAGTCCGGGACCGGGGCACCAGTGTTGTTGGTGTCCGAGTTGCCTGCTGCTGCTGCTGCTGCTGCTGCGCGTCGTCGTAGTAGTAGAGGAGCAGCAGCATTGGTACGGCGAGGCACGGGAGGCTCCTCATCGTCGACAACACCAACAAAGGACTCTGCGTTGTCGTCGTCGTCGTCGTCATTGTCAGGCACCCGCGTTGAACGTTTGGGCCTCAGCAGCAGCAGGGAAAGGCTATTTCGCTGAGGCTCATCGATGTCTGAGGCGCCTGGCGGGGCAGGCGGCTTGAAGTCATCATCATCATCATCACCATCATCGAGGAGGAGCATGGAGAAGGCGCTGGCACACAGAGCCTCGATCCTGTCCAGCAGTTGTGCGTACCGCCCGACAAAGACATCCCCTAGGGCCTCGTACCTGTCCAAAGGCATGCGGATGAAACGGGTGAAGCTCATCTGGTGGTCGTCAACAAAGAAGCCGGCACACTGGGGCATTCCCATGACCCTGAGGAACTTGACAAGCAGCGGATCGAGCTGACGACTACTCTGTTCCCTGGGGCACTGCCTCTTTCGCCTCTCTAGCAGCCGCCGCAGTTGCTGCTGCTGCGGCTGCGGCTGCTGCTGCTGCTGAAGGACGTTAGACAGAGAATACATGTTGTTGGTGTTGTTGTATTATTGTGTGATAGATATACACAGGTCCAGTCCAGGGAGTCTGCAGTGTATTTTTATATAATATTATTATTTTCTTTCTTTTCTTTGGTTTTGTTTAGTTTTGTTTAATTTTCTTTGCACAAAAAAAGGTTCTCCTCCTATTTTTACTGAGATGCTTCCCGCCGGGGCCCTGTCCTCTGAGGGTCAAAACGACCCAGGGCAGGCAGGCAGGCAATGTGTTAGCTAGCTAGAGAGAGTGGTGGCGGCCAACCCCGCCGGGGCCCTGTCCTCTGAGGGTCAAAACGACCCAGGGCAGGCAGACAGGCAATGTGTTAGCTAGATAGAGTGAGTGGCCTGTGGCTGTGGAGCGCCACCAACCCCAGCCGGGGCAACAAAACAATGTGTTTTACAGCAGCCAGAAGCTGCGGACGGACGGAGCAACGATAACCCTCAGTACGTTGTCCTCGGGTCAAAACGACTCCGCCGCCGCCGCCGCTAACTGACTAACTAACTAAGTAACGAAGAAAGAGCCAGAGGCTTTTTCTTTAGCACGTCTTAGACCAGCAGCAGCAGCAGCACCACCGAGGCCAGTGTTATTATAGCAAAAGTGAGTGAAAGCTTCCCCTCTTGAGGGGTACGGCCAGGCCATCGTGTAAGCCCCTAGGAAGAAAACAACAAGATACTACTAATAAAATATTGCAGCAGCAGCAGCCGCAGAGGCCTGAGGCGGCGGCAGGACACCGCCACATCAAGACAAGTCCCGATGTGGTGAGAGGTCTTTGGGGGGGCTCCCCAAGCCTAGGTTAGGTGCCTACTAAGCCATGAGTGTTCCTCGTCGTTTCACAGCCAAACAGGTCATAGAACAGATATTTTCCCAAGACGATTTTGACTGCGAAGAGGAGGAAGCTGAGGAGGCGTCAGAAGAAGAAGATTGTGAGGAATACAACCCGGCAGACGACGACGACGACACTGCCGAAGGGTTAGAAGAAGGAGAACGAGGAGCCTTAGAAGAACGAGACGAAGGGTTAGAAGAAGGAGAACGAGGAGCCTTCGAAGAGACGAAGAAGCAGAAGCAGAAGCAGAGCGAGGAGACCGCAGCCGCCGCCGCCGACAACAACAACAACATGACATCCCTCGAGTGGAAAGAGAGACTTTCGTGTCAAGAAACGGCCAAATCGAATGGTCCTCGGTGCCCTGCTGCGACGATGACGACGACGATGACGGCAATCGGGGCGGCGGGGCTTCACAATATAATAGGCTGCCACCGCAGATGAGGCCGGGGCCTACGGAGCACGCCCTTGGCCAGGCCAGCGACATCCTCTCGACATTCCGACACATCCTCTCGTTTGTCACACCCGAGATAGAAGACATCATCCTAGACACGACCAATCTGGAGGGCTTTCGAAAATACAGAGAGGATGGACGCCACCGACCTGCGCGCCTACATAGGGCTGCTCATCCTAGCCGGAGTGTACAGGTCCCGAGGCGAGGCCGCCGCTTCTCTGTGGGACGGCGAGAGCGGGAGGACCATTTTCCGCGCTACCATGCCGCTCAAAGTCTTTCACGCTTACTCGAGACTCCTTCGATTCGACGACCGCCGGACCAGACTCGACAGGCGAGCCTCGGACAAACTGGCCGCCGTCAGAGAGGTCTGGGACAAGTGGGTCGAGCGGCTGCCGCTCCTCTACAACCCCGGGCCCGACGTGACGGTGGACGAGCAACTGGTCCCCTTCAGAGGTCGCTGTCCTTTCCGTCAGTACATTCCCAGCAAGCCGGCCAAATACGGCATCAAGTCCTGCTACGCCTGGAAGATGCAAGTCTACACCGGCAAGCCCGCCGCCGCCACCGGAGGCCCCGAGAAGAACCAGGGGATGCGCGTCGTGCTCGATTTGACGCAGGGACTCAGCAGGGGTCACAACGTCACCTGCGACAATTTCTTCACCTCTACGAACTCGTTCGCCAGCTCCTGCTGAGGAGGAATGTCACCCTGGTCGGCACCGCCAGAAAGAACAAGCCCGAGCTACCACCCGCGCTGCTTGTCGCCTCGAAGGACAGCGAGAAGAGGCGCCTCTTCTCCTCCAAGTTCGCCTTCACGCCCACCACAGCTCTAGTGTCATACGTCCCAAAGAAGAACAAGAACGTGTTACTCCTCAGCACTCTGCACGCTGCCCGGGCTCACGTTGGCCCGTCTCCCTCGCACCGAAGCCTCCGCGGCACTCGTCAAAGCCCTTCAACAAAGCACGTCTCTTTGTCCACCCCCCCAGGAGCCATCCGCCCGCGCAGCAGCAGCAGCCCCAGCCCCAGCCACAGCCACCGCTCATCTGCAAGAAAGTAAGAGGAAGAGGTGTCAGGTCTGCCCGACAAAGAAGGACTGTAAAACACACACTGTGTGCTCCAGGTGTAACAAATACATCTGCAAAGGCTGTTCACAAGCCTACTGTCCCTCCTGTTCCAATTCAGCCTTTAGTCAGAGCGGAGGGCACGGCGTGTACACTGACAGCCACAGCCAGATCCAGAATAGAGGGACACTTCGACCCGGAGGGCACGGCGTGTACACTGACAGCCACAGCCAGAGCCAGAATAGCGGGACACTTCGACCCGGAGGGCACGGCGTGTACACTGACAGCCACAGCCAGAGCCAGAATAGCGGGACACTTCGACCTGGAGGGCACGGCGTGTACACTGACAGCCACAGCCAGAGCCAGAATAGCGGGACACTTCGACCCGGAGGGCATGGCGTGTGCACTGACAGCCACAGCCAGAGCCAGAATAGCGGGACACTTCGACCCGGAGGGCATGGCGTGTGCACTGACAGCCACAGCCAGAGCCAGAATAGCGGGACACTTCGACCCGGAGGCCACGGCGTGTGCACAGAATACCAGGACAACGGGAGGGTTAACATTATGGGTTATTGTGTGGAGGCCAGTGGAAAAAAAAAACTCTAAATTGTATCCATTTTAAATGGAGACTGTATCATATCAAAATTTGGGATGTAAAGTTGTTTTTCCATCTCTCATAAGGAAAAACCAAGACTTACCCAAGTGACAAAAAGCAGAGTGTGCTTTTTGACACACCACAAAAGCACCACAAAAGCAGAGTGTGCCAAAACAAGAAAGCAACTGAAGAAAGGGCTTTTCTACCAGGGTAAACTGAACCACGCCTAAAAGTGGGAACGGAAGGCAAAATTGCTTAATATGACAAAAACACTCCAAGGGGAGCTTAGAATTAGGATCCTGAAAGATGTATGCCTCCATTTTATGCATAATTTGTTTACTTTACCTTATATTCGAATTGGAGTTGAAATTGAATATTTTATGAGCACAGCCCAGAACTAAGGATGTTGTGTTGGCAAGGTAAAAAAACAAAGAGGAACAAGACCAAAGAAGTGTATTTTGAAAAGTTGGTACTGAAAAAACACCTGGATCGGCTAAGGCTTGCACAAATGACTCATTAATTACATTTGGTGTGTTAGCTATCCGCAAGTTTGCATTGAGCCCTGCTGAGGCTAGCCTGCCCCTTCCCGTATGCATTGCTCTCAGTGATGGGCACTGCGCACAGACCACCGATTGCATTTCGCTGTTAAATTGCCTTCACATCCAAGGATTAAGAGGAAAATCACCAGGTTTTTTTCAACCGGTTGACAAAAATCTAATTTGTCGCCAGAAATTTGCTCCATCCATAGCTCCCGCCATATGACACACATAAAATATTATCCCTAATAGCTTAAGTATGGAAAAAAGCAGATTAAAGTTTATTTTTACAGAGCCACTTCGAGCGTTTGGCTGCCAGACAGACCTCTTCAGAAGGAGCAAACCTCTCTGTACCTTTTCAAAATGAGACATTTGCCTCTAAACAATTAGAAGTCGTATTTATCTAATACATCACAGCCCATTCTAGGGCATGCTGAGCTGTTGTTTTAACCGCCCATTGGGGAAGGAGCAGGGGGTGGCTGGGAAAGGGTGCTGTCTTTATTATCATCATTACTTTTGTAAGTCATGGTTTGTCCTATTCTATGTGTGAGGGCTTGGTTGTGGTAAGGCCTCTTACTCCCACCTAGGGGAGGAGAGAGGCACACAACCAGGCTCTCACACATTATTAGGGGGATTATCAGAGACAGCTGTATAGCGTTGTCTCTGATTGGGGATAGTATTTAGACTCCACACACAGCCACCTGTGTGTGGATCATTGTTCTTTTGTTTGTCTGCACTGCCAGCAGCGCTCAAAGTAAGTCACTGTGTTTTTGTTTATAGTCGTGTTTTTTGTTATACTCTCCTTTTATTTGTATGCCTCGTGAGAACAACTCATCAAATAAAAGGATGACACTTCACCAGCGCTCCGTGTATCGTCCCATTAATACTAAGCGTGACAGAATGATCCACCACCCTGGGACGCAACGGGGGATTACATTAGGAGATATCCTCCTCGGTATGGGGAAAATTACAGAGGAGGAACACTCCTATTATCGCTCGGTGGAGGAAGGCTGGGGTCCGGAGCAGCCGAGGCGCCGGAGACGGAGGACACGTCACCGGGCTAGGGTTGAGGACCAGCCTGGAGCCCAGAAAACCCCTCAAACAGATTTTGGGGGGGGGGTATGGGGGTGGTCGGGGATCGAGGGAGAAGAGCCCCGACCACTGCACTCGTGGGGGTTCCAGGAGGAGCCCCTACAGCCGTGGGAACGGGAGTACAGAGAGGAGTCGGAGGAAGACGACGACGATGTGCTTCTGTTCCCTCACTCGTGGGGGTTCCCGGAGGAACCCTCACAGGATGGGGATTGGCGGTGGAGTAGGCACGACAGGGACAGTCGTGCTCCAGCGCCAGTTCCCAGTCCGGTGCCTCCAGCGCCGGTCCAGAGTCGGAGGAGGAGGAGACCGACTCAGCGCACCAAACCATCGGTGCGCAACGCTAGCCCGGTGAGTCCCGTACCAGCTAAACGCACCAACCCAACGGTGCGTTTCCCCAGCCCGGTACGGCCCGCGCCTGCTCCACGCACCAGCCCCATGGTGCGTGTCTCCAGCCCGGAGCGACCCGTGCCAGCTAGACGCACCAGCCCAACGGTGCGTTTCCCCAGCCCGGTACGGCCCGCGCCTGCTCCACGCACCAGCCCCATGGTGCGTGTCTCCAGCCCGGAGCGACCCGTGCCAGCTAGACGCACCAGCCCAACGGTGCGTTTCCCCAGCCCGGTACGGCCCGTGCCTGCGCCTCGCAGCAGAGCAGTGGCGCGCTCACCCATTCCTCACACGGAGCCTACTGCGAGGGTCGACAGCGCAGCTCTGTGTTTGGAAACCATCTCTGCGTCGGTGCCCAGGGTGGGCACGACGTTCAGCCCCGCTGTGGAGCAGGAGCTCCATAGCGCGTCGGTGCCCAGTGTGGGGCCGACAGCCAGCCCAACCAGAGGGCTGGAAACCATCTCTGCGTCGGTGCCCAGGGTGGGCACGACGTTCAGCCCCACCAGAGAGTTGGGAACCATCTCTGCGTCGGTGCCCAGGGTGGGCACGACGTTCAGTCCCGCTGTGGAGCAGGAGCTCCATAGCGTGTCGGTGCCCAGTCTGGGGCCGACAGCCAGACCAGCTGCAGGGCTGAAGACCATCTCTGCGTCGGTGCCCAGGGTGGGCACGACGTTCAGTCCCGCTGTGGAGCAGGAGCTCCATAGCGTGTCGGTGCCCAGTCTGGGGCCGACAGCCAGACCAGCTGCAGGGCTGAAGACCACCTCTGCGTCGGTGCCCAGGGTGGGCACGGCATCCAGCCTGAGGTCTCCGGAGAAGGTCAGCAGCCCGAGGCCTCCTGTGACGGTCAGTAGCCTGAGGTCTCCTGTAAAGGTCAGCAGCCTGAGGCCTCCTGTGAAGGTCAGCAGCCCGAGACCTCCGGAGAAGGTCACCAGCCCGAGGCCTCCAGTGAAGGTCAGCAGCCCGAGGCCTCCAGTGAAGGTTAGCAGCCCGAGGCCTCCAGTGAAGGTCAGCAGCCCGAGGCCTCCAGTGAAGGTCAGCAGCCCGAGGCCTCCAGTGAAGGTCAGCAGCCCGAGGCCTCCAGTGAAGGTCAGCAGCCCGAGGCCTCCAGTGAAGGTCAGCAGCCCGAGGCCTCCAGTGAAGGTCAGCAGCCCGAGGCCTCCAGCGAAGGTCAGCAGCCCGAGGCCTCCAGCGAAGGTCAGCAGCCCGAGGCCTCCAGCGAAGGTCAGCAGTCCGAGGCCTCCAGCGAAGGTCAGCGCCACGCCACCTCCAGCGAAGGTCAGCGCCACGCCACCTCCAGCGAAGGTCAGCGCCACGCCACCTCCAGCGAAGGTCAGCGCCACGCCACCTCCAGCGAAGGTCAGCGCCACGCCACCTCCAGCGAAGGTCAGCGTTCCGCCACCTCCAGCGAAGGTCAGCGTTCCGGAGCCTCCATCCACAGCTCAAGGCCTGGAGCCTCCTCCACCGGTGCCCAGTCCAGGGCCGGTCGTCTGCTTCGCTCCAGTGCCGGAGCAGTCCGCTCCACCGGTGCCCAGTCCGGGGCCGGTCGTCTACGTCGCTCCAGTGCCGGAGCAGTCCGCTCCACCGGTGCCCAGTCCGGGGCCGGTCGTCTGCGCCGCTCCAGTGCCGGAGCAGTCCGCTCCACCGGTGCCCAGTCCGGGGCCGGTCGTCTACGTCGCTCCAGTGCCGGAGCAGTCCGCTCCACCGGTGCCCAGTCCGGGGCTGGTCGTCTGCGCCGCTCCAGTGCAGGAGCAGTCCGCTCCACCGGTGCCCAGTCCGGGGCCGGTCGTCTACGTCGCTCCAGTGACGGAGCAGTCCGCTCCACCGGTGCCCAGTCCGGGGCCGGTTGTCAGCCCCTCTCCAGGGTCGAGGGCTCCCGCACCAGGGTCCAGACAGGACTTGGTGAATGGCGGGAGTACTGAGGGGGGAACCACCGCGCCGGGGTCCGGACCGGACCGGGCGTGCAACGGAGAGGTAGGAGGAAAGCTACTCTCACAGCCTGTGCCACGCCCGGAACCGGAACCGGAGCCCCCACCAGCAACCACCTCAGTACCCCGCCATGTCCCCCCTAGTTTTGGACATTTTTTCTTTTCAGGAGGGGGGGGATTGTATGTGTGCGGTCGGGAGTCCGCACCTTAGGGGGGGGGTACTGTGAGGGCTTGGTTGTGGTAAGGCCTCTTACTCCCACCTAGGGGAGGAGAGAGGCACACAACCAGGCTCTCACACATTATTAGGGAGATTATCATCCCCAATCAGAGACAGCTGTATAGCGTTGTCTCTGATTGGGGATAGTATTTAGACTCCACACACAGCCACCTGTGTGTGGATCATTGTTCTTTTGTTTGTCTGCACTGCCAGCAGCTCTCAAAGTAAGTCACTGTGTTTTTGTTTATAGTCGTGTTTTTTGTTATACTCTCCTTTTATTTGTATGCCTCGTGAGAACAACTCATCAAATAAAAGGATGACACTTCACCAGCGCTCCGTGTATCGTTCCATTAATACTAAGCGTGACACTATGCATAAAGAATATTAAACAAAAGGTTTTAATTTATTTAAACACAACCAACTTACATACAGTATCCCTTTCGTCTATGGGTGTAGGCTACTCACTGCATTTAAGTTGAACATTCAGTGATAGTGATATCTCGCTTTGGTTTTCCCAACAATAATAAGATTATTGAGCTTCAAGTGGGTTAGTTGCATGGCCAGTGACATCTCCTTGCGTGGCTGCACATACAGCACTATTCCCATTGTGATGAATCAGGGGATTTAAACATATGATGACAGTGTTCCTTAAGCCCCCTCCCCTCTGGCATTTCTTTATCAAATCCTTAAATCGGCATCTGCTGCAGGTGAATGGAAAGGACCGTACAGGCCTATGGTCTACCTGTATCACTGATGAAGCTGCAGGCTCCCTGCTTCTGCTTTAAGACCACTGGCCCACCTAGAAGTTGCCTTTTGAGGAGTCACATAAATTAAATGAATGTGTCAATTAGACAATTACGGCGTAATAACGTTAGAGACAGAGAGCACTTCGGCACAGGAGTTATGAGTTTGGCACACTTCACTCTCCACCCAGACTCGCAGAACAAGGGCCCCAGCTCTCTTCCCCTAATTGTATTTATTAATCTTTTTTTGATCAGCAATTTCTTTCCGTGGGTGTGTTTTTCGAATGCAAAGGGATGCACTTGTTCTCTCCTCAATTTGGCTTGAGAGAATTTTAAAATGTAGTAATTAAAATATTTTAGGCTTTAGAAATTGCAGCTAATTTAATTTAATGGGAAGATGAATTTCAATTTTATTTGATTAGCGGGACCCCTGGCACAGGTATTTATGGGGAAAATATGGTGTGTTGGCTAAGATGGCATAATAGAATTATGGATAATCGGATATCTCAGTCATGAATTGCTCTAATTTCACTCACATTTTCCATTAGATAGCTGGTTTACAAATATTTGCTCATCTGTGATGGGAAAAGCTATCCGTCTAAAATGATTATGGACAGAGCCTTCCGAAATATGTCGCTTTTTTTCTCTTCCCTCTTAAAAAACAGATTGTGAGGGATCAAAATTAGGAAGATTGAGTTACGGATCTCTGCATCTGGGAGAGAAATGTAGAAGATATGATGATTAAAGGTGGGGGATAAAAGCAATGTTTTAAAAAATGTATTGACAGTAAAACACATTTCATACACATTATCTGGTCTCAGCATACTCCTGACATGCAATATCATTCAGCACTGCATTAAACAAGGCAAAATATCTTATGCTGACAAACATACTGTACCTCATACAAGCTTGTGAATGGGAAATTTTAATAGCTCCAATCATATGTGACCCGCTTCAGGAAACTAGGCGTATGTTGCAAGTCAAGACTTCACTTTTTTAATTTTTTTTATTCAAAATTGGTTTTTTGCAGGAATGCCTTCTGGAATCACGAGCCTTGTTGGTAAACCACAGAAAAAGACAGCAACCTTCCCACTAGCCATGATTGACTGAGATAATGAGTCGGTTGGAGATGCCGAGAGAGAAGTTCGGATTGTTCTGCCAAAGGTAGGCTACTGTCTATTTGAGCTCAGTCTGTGTTGGCAATCCTGTCGAACGCAGCTTTATAAAAAATGTACCTATTATGGAGCTGTATAAGTCTTGCTTTCCACTTTCTGGAGGATCGAGTTTTGAAATCAGTGGAATTAGTGTATGATAGCTAAAGAGACGGCGAAACCACCTGTTTCCAGATCATGCCTTCAAACTAAGGGCATTTGTGGCCTGGGATCCATGACAGGGAGACGCGTCCATCATGCATGATGATGTATACGGGTAAGATAGTCTAGCTATCTACATTTTCAGATATTACACGTTTCTAATTTTGACAGAAAGTGGTTTAAATTCAAGCTAAAGTGTACTGTTAGCTAGCTAGCTAACGTTGGCTGGCTGGCTCCCTAGCGAACACTACATGTATGATGTTGTTTAACTAGCTAACGTTAGCTGGCTGGCTCATGATGTGTGTGATATTACACGTTGTTTACCTAGCTAGGTTCATTGTTTACCTAGCTAGCTAGCTAAATGTCTTAAGCTAACGTGTACTGTTAGCTAGCGTTAGCTGGCTGGCTCCCTAGCTAATGTTTGGTGACTGTCTCGTTAGCTAACGTTGTGACGTTTTTTGATCTTACATGTTGTTTACCTAGCTAGTTTCATTGTTTACCTAGCTAGTGTCACGAGAATTTCCATCTCAATGTTCTAAATGAACTATCACTCTAGCTTTGATTAATTCCCAGAGGTTGTAAGATTCTGGTTAATAAAGAATTAAGCAAAGTCTCAGTCTGCAACAGATCAGTCGTTTATTCAGAGAGCTCTCCTGAGAGAAAAAACACAAAACACTTTTATGCCATCCAGTTACAGTCAAGCCTCCACCTTGTTTTGTCCTCAGGGTCTGCCTTCAAAGACACTGTCCTGTTATCTCAGGTCACTCCCCTCAGTTGCTAATGTTTACACCTCAGGGACAAGACCCCCACTCTGATAGATGAGGATGGTAAACTTTTATGGCTAATCTCCTGCAAGCCCAACAACTACATCCTGACTCATTTACCAAATAGTAACATTCTAAACATTGTCTATGTAATTTCTAATACATCTTACACATTACACAGTTTCAGGGTGAAACATCTTAGTCATTAACATTAAACATACAAATTCCCTTATCAGCTAGCTAGCTACATCTTTCTGTCTTAAGCTAAAGTGTACTGTTAGCTAGCTAACGTTAGCTGGATGGCTCCCTAGCTAACGTTGCATGTATGACATTATTATTCGCATCCCAGATCCGTTAGCTTTGCTAGTTAGAGCCTAATGTCAGCTAGCTAACATTGAACCTGGTTGGTTACCTCCCAGCAGATTCATGCAGGGTAGTAATAACATGATTTGGAAATGTTCATTGTTATTTAACACATCATTCAACTGCGCCCTGGCTTTTGTCCTAGTGGAATGGAGGCTGGGCCCTGCACCAGACCAGCCCGCCCTGGAGTGCGCGTTTAGGGGTGGTCAAACGTCTGGCACAGCGGCCCTTTGACTGATGTACCCCTGCCATGTCACACACACACACCCCTCCCTACTACCCCACCTCATCCTCAACACTCTCCATCATGCCCCATACAATTCTCGGAGAACACATCAAACAAACAGCCCCCTCAGTTCTTATTGAAAAATAATGGTATAAGCCTGCAATACCTCTTGCAGAATTTTTTTTTACGTCAATAGTGCTCACAGTACTGTCGTGGCCAAAAGTTTTGAGAATGACACAAGTATTGGTCTCCATAAAGTTTGCCGCCTCAGTATTGATGATGGAAATTTGCATATACTCCAGAATGTCATGAAGAGTGATCAGATGAATTGCAATTAATTGCAAAGTCCCTCTTTGCCATGAAAATGAACTTAATCCCCAAAAAACATTTCCACTGCATTTCACACTGCCACAAAAGGACCAGCTGTCATCATGTCAGTGATTGTCTCGTTAACAGAGGTGAGAGTGTTGACGAGGACAAGGCTGGAGATCACTCTGTCATGCTGATTGAGTCAGAATAACAGACTGGAATCTTTAAAAGGGTGGTGCTTGAAATCATTGTTCTTCCTTTGTCAACCATGGTTACCTGCAAGGAAACACATGCTGTCATCATTGCTTTGCACAAAAAGGGCTTCACAGGCAAGGATATTGCTGCTGGTAAGATTGCACCTAAATCAACCATTTATCGGATCATCAAGAACTTCAAGGAGAGAGGTTCAATTGTTGTGAAGAAGGCATCAGGGCGCCCAAGAAAGTCCAGCAAGCGCCAGGACCGTCTCCTAGTTGATTCAGCTGTGGGATCGGGGCACCACCAGTGCAGAGCTTGCTCAGGAATGGCAGCAGGCAGGTGTGAGTGCATCTGTACGCACAATGAGGCGAAGACTTTTGGAGGATGGTCTGGTGTCAAGAAGGGCAGCAAAGAAGCCACTTCTCTCCAGGAAAAACATCAGGGACAGACTGATATTTTGCAAAAGGTACAGGGATTGGACTGCTGAGGACTGGGGTAGAGTCATTTTCTCTGATGAATCCCCTTTCCGATTGTTTGGGCCATCCGG
Organism: Thymallus thymallus; assembly: GCA_023634145.1. Classification (NCBI taxonomy): domain Eukaryota; kingdom Metazoa; phylum Chordata; class Actinopteri; order Salmoniformes; family Salmonidae; genus Thymallus; species Thymallus thymallus. Next base: position 1,415,482 of record CM042399.1, on the reverse strand, counting down.
AAAACACCTTGTCCGGAGAAGACAAGGTGAGCGCTACCATCAGTCCTGTGTCATGCCAAAAGTAAAGCATCCTGAGACCATTCATGTGTGGGGTTGCTTCTCAGCCAAGGGAGTGGGCTCACTCACAATTTTGCCTAAGAACACAGCCATGAATAAAGAATGGTACCAACACATCCTCCGAGAGCAACTTCTCCAACCATCCAAGAACAGTTTGGTGACGACCAATGCCTTTTCCAGCATGATGGAGCACCTTGCCATAAGGCAAAAGTGATAACTAAGTGGCTCAGGGAACAAAACATCGACATTTTGGGTCCATGGCCAGGAAACTCCCCAGACCTTAATCCCATTGAGAACTTGTGGTCGATCCTCAAGAGGCGGGTGGACAAACAAAAACCCACAACTTCTGACAACTCCAAGCATTGATCATGCAAGAATGGCCTGCCATCAGTCAGGACGTGGCCCAGAAGTTAATTGACAACATGCCAGGGCGGATTGCAGAGGTCTTGAAAAAGAATGGTCAACACTGCAAATATTGACTCTTTGCATAAACTGGATGTCATTGCCAATGAAAGCCTTTGACACTTATGGAATACTTGTAATTATACTTCAGTGTACCATAGTAACTACTGACATAAAGATCTAAGAACACTGAAGCAGCAAACTTTGTGGAGACCAATACTTGTGTCATTCGCTAAACATTTGGCCACGACTGTACAAGGCAAAACGTATTGTTTTAGTCCCATGTCCAGTTAATGCTTGTTGTGTTAGTTGTATGTGTATATTCTGTCAGATTTATGCTTGAATATCAGCATTATAACCACTCCTATTCTGTAATTGGATGACAATGTTAGGATATTTTCTAATTCTATGCATAAAGTGCGAGTCAATGCACTGTACTGGACAACTGATTTGTGTTGCAGGGTCCAAGTTCAATGTGGGACTGCCTCGAAATTCCATAAATCATTTGTACTGTAGTTTACTGTTATTGTTATGAGTAGGAAATGTTAGTCCTTATGCCTGCCTTCTTAACTACAGATTGTAGCTACACTACATGGCTGCACACAAGCCTAAGATCATCATGCGCAATACCAAGTGTCGGCTGGAGTGGTGTAAAGCTTGCCGCCATTGGACTCTGGAGCAGTGGAAATGCGTTCTCTGGAGTGATGAATCATGCTTCACCATCTGGCAGTCCGACGGACAAATCTGGGTCTGATGGATGCCAGAAGAATAATACCTGCCCGAATGCACAATGCCAACTGTAAAGTTTTGTGGGGTCTGGGGCTGTTCTTCATGGTTCGGGCTAGGCCCCTTAGTTCCAGTGAAGGGAAATCTTAATGCTACAGCATAAAATGACATTCTAGACAATTCTGTGCTTCCAACTTTGTGGCAACAGTTTGGGGAAGGCCCTTTCCAGTTTCAGCATGACAATGCACCCCTGCACAAAACGAGGTCCATGGAGAATGGTTTGTTGAGATCGGTGTGGAAGAACTTGTTTGGCCTGCACAGAGCCCTGACCTTAACCGATCTAACACATTAGCGATGAATTGGAACACCGCCTGCGTGCCAGGGTTAATCGCCCAACATCATTGCCCGACCTCACTAATGCTCTTGTGGCTGAATGGAAGTCCCCACAGCAATGTTCCAACATCTAGTGGAAAGCCTTTCCAGAAGAGTAGAGGCTGTTATAGCAGCACAGGGGGGACCAACTCCATATTAATGTCCATGATTTTGGAATTAGATATTTGTTGAGCAGGTGTCCACATACCTTTGTGTGTGCCATCTAGTGTATCATTTCCCATAGTGCATTATACTACTTGTTATATGCATTCATAGCTGCTCAAGGTTATTTATAACATCCTTCACAATACATAATGGCTATAAATACATTCATAATGAAATACACAGACAGTAGATGTATGCATGCATGTATAAATTTGCATTATCAATATTAACATAACCCGTTATGGCTCCTTAACATAGTCTACTCTGTGTTAATGCGTATGTGAATGCTTCTAATCCAATCACAATGATAACGCATCACACACAGTTTGTTCATAGAAAGGTCCTACTAGGGCTGTTGCGGTGACCATTTTACTGCCACACCGGTGGTCACCAGTCATGAAGGCAGTCAAATTCCACATGACCATTTAGTCACGGTAATTAAGCTTCTCCAAGTCTGATGCTGCTGATGGTCACTAGTAGCCTACCAAACTTGTTAACTGCCTAGTACTCAGCACTCTATTGTCCCTCTAATCACTCTGACATCAATGCAAATGTATTTTAAAATTGAATCAAACACTTCATGAAAGCCCATGAGCTCATGTTGCGCCACATTTCAATATTTCAATAGGCAATGCAATTTTGCTAGAAAAGCGAGTAATGGCCTCTACTAAAATATCAGGATCAGCTTTCTAGGCTAGGCCTACTATATGTGACCCGATTCAGGCGTATGTCGCAACTCCCGACTTCACAGGAGAGCCTTTTGAAAGTAAAACATTTTTTAAAAATCAAAATACGTTTTTTGGCAGAAATGCCTTCTCGAACATGCAAACTTTCATACAGCCTAGTTGGTTCAGCCACAGAAATAGACAGGAACCTTCGGCTAGCCATGATTGGCTGAGATAATGAGTGGGCTGGACATGCCAAGAAAAGAGTTTGGATTGGTCTGCACGCGTCTGTCTATTGGAGTTGGTCAGTATGTCTAGGTAATTGTGTCTAACGTGGCTTTAAAAAAAATGTATCCCAGTTAAACTGCATAAATCTAATGTCAAGATAAAGTGTACAATGGCTATCTTTAGCTGGCTGCCTCGCTAGCTAATGTTATGTGTATGCTCTCCACTTTCTGGAGGACCTAGTTTTTAAATCAGTGGACTTCGAGTATGATAGGTAAGGAGATGGAGAAAAAACAACTGTGTGGATTACATCTTCAAACTAAGGACAACCATGCATTGCATCAGACAGGAGACGCGTCCAGCCATGGTGTATACGGGTAAGATAGTCTAGCTAGCTACATTTTCAGATAATACACGTTTCTAATTTTGACAAAGTGGTTTCATTTCAAGTGTACTGTCAGCTAGCAAAATATCATACACATAACGTTAGCTAGGGACCCAGCCAGCTAACGTTATGTGTATGATATTTTTCCTCATATCTCAGACACATTTGCTTGAATACTTATAGCCATTGAACCTGATTGGGTAGCTACCTGCAGATTCATGCAGGGTAGTAACGTCATGAGTTGGGGTTATAGTCCATTGTTTAGTTAGTTACCTACATGTCTTAACAAAATACTTCACAATACATGCTTAGCTAATTAATATGTTAATCTACAACAAGAGTTATTAACTGAATGTATTGTGTGATCGTAGATCTTTAGAACTGCTGTAGGTTTGGGTGTGGGGGAGCTATGTGGAGGGAATGTGCTAGCTTGGGGGTTTCACGATAGAACAGTATTTTGTTGTAACATGAAACTAGAACATCTACTGAGAGGACAACTGGTTCCGTCAACTGGATTGCGTCACGAGGCTGGGACCAGCCTGCACGCCAACGATAGGCTGAGTAAGTTTAAACCACACTCAGCCTCTACTCTGACAGGCCAGCAAGAAGCGGGAACTATTCTGTCGGAGTATTTAAGGAAGAACAAAGGATAGGGCTCGCTCTCTTCTCTAGGCGCTCTTCTCTAGCGCTGCTCGCTGTTTGCTGACTCTCTCTCTCTCTCTCTTGCGCTCTCTCTCTCTCTCTCTTCTCGAGCCCTGCTAGCTGTTTGCCCTGCGTGGTTTCACAGTGAGACTGTATATACGAACTTCATACTTACCATTTAAGGGTTTGCTAGAATAAAATACATAGATGATTTAAACTGTGTAGTAATATTTTGTTCCAATACCAGATTTGAATTGACGCAACCTTAACAGTATCCATTTCAATAGAATTGCACTGCAACTGATAGATGTACTAGCTAGCTATCTAGCTACATTTCTTAACAAAAGACTCTCGTCTTAGTGTGCCAGAGCGCAAAATAACTGATGAATTTATGAACACTCAACACCCATTGAATATGGCCGGTGTCAGTAAACGTCGGCAACAAAGTGTAATTCAGTTGTTGCCAACAGCACAGTTAGTCACCAACGCTGTGGATAACATGAAAACATCCTAACCAGCTCTGCTAGGGTGAGTAAAATGGTCAGAGTGAGGTGTTTTCTCATTATGTGTCTGGAAGCAGCTAGCCAATATTAGCCAGTTAGCTTGGGTGCTTGACTGTCGTTGTGAGCTCAGAACTTTAGGATCAACCCTACTTATTGACCAGAGCATCCAGTGTGCGCTCTGAACGCGAAACGCTCAGAATTTACAAACGGACAATCTGACAGCACAGTTACAGTCACCAACGTTCTGGATAAAAACAGCCTAACCAGCTCTGCTAGGGCGAGCTGTGAGCTGTTCTCTCTCTCTTAGATGTCTGGAAGTAGCTGGCAAGTTGGTACAGAATGCTCGGATCAACCCTTAAAGAGATGGGTGGGGCTAAGGCTTAAGAGGGTGTGAACTATGCTGACTGGGTGTAGACAAAGAACGGCTCCAATAGTCGAAACATTGAAAGACGGTTTTCTCAAAGGTGAGTTTACAAGTAGAACAACTTTCAAAGCATAATTACTTTCCCACTGTTTCCTCAAATACAGTGTATGATATACCATTTTGTAGCTCTGAGTCTCTACTTTTGTTCAATGTAAAAAACAGAAATTCAAACTTTGCAACATAAGGCCGAATCCAGGTGGTGAGTCACATATTTCTTTCTCAACTTTCATAATATTAATTGCTTATATTTACAAACAGGAGTATAGCCTAACTGGCTGGCATGAAAATAAAATACGGGGAAAAGCGTCCTATATTTGCTATTTAAGTGCACATGTATTTTTTTCCCTCTGACCCTGTTTCGATACAGGTGCATGATAATGGTCCATTCTAAATCAAAACAAACTTCACACATATATTATTTAGTATATGTAAAGACAATATTAAATCAAGAATAGTCTGATGGGTGACAATATTAGCCTTTTGATGGGCCACCCTCAGGTGGTGAAGGTAGGAAACAACACCTCCATTTTGCTGATTTACAAGACTGGGGCCCCACAAGGGTGCATGCTCAGCCCCCTCCTGTACTGCCTGTTCAACCATGACTGCATGGCCAAGCACGCCTCCAACTCAATCATCAAGTTTGCAAACGACACAACCATAGTAGGCTTGATTACCAACGATGACGAGGCACCCTACAGGGAGGAGGTGAGGGCTCTGGGAGTGTGGTGCCAGGAAAACAACTTCTCACTAAACGTCAACAAAACAAATGAGATGATCGTGGACTTCAGGAAACAGCAGCGGGTGCACCCCCCCTATCCACTTCGACGGGACCGCAGTGGAGAAGGTGGAAAGCTTCATGTTCCTTGGTGTACACAAATGCACCACCCACACAGAGTGTATCACCGCCTGGTACGGCAACTGCACCGGCTGCAACCGCAAGGCTCTCCAGAGGGTGGTGCTGTCTGCCGAATGCAAACTACCTGCCCTCCAGGACACCTACAGCACCCGATGTCACAGGAAGGCCAAAAAGATCATCAAGGACATCAACCATCCGAGCAGGCCCGTGCACAGACCTCTGGAGGGGCAGGGGCCAAACCCAAAAAAGGGCAACCCCCCCCAAAAACATTTTTATAAATAATATAGAAAATAAATACCTACACTCGCAGGAGAAATAGCCAAACTTTTTCATGCATAACAGCAATAAGTATTCCTTTTATATACTGTACTATGTGCCTGTGAATCTGACCAATAAGGTAGCTGAGCTTCCTTCCTTTCTTGTGTACCACTTTATTGTATATTATAATGAGAAACGGTACACAATGTCAAGTGTATTTTGGCCTTTATTAACTGTGACGCTTAGGATAACGAGTTATCAAGTAAGCAACAGTCAATGAGCTTCCAGGACAGGAAACTAACCAAAGCACTGCATGCGCATGGTTTGAACCTGACCACAACCTCCAGTCCAGCAATTGGACTGTTAGTGTGGATCAAGAAAAAAAAAATATTTACATAATATTACAATGAAATTGTCGTCAGCACAAATTCTTCAGTGTTAATAGACCCTTATTCAGAGCAGCAGTCTTCTGTTGGCCATAGCCTTGTAAATGTTGATCACTTCACTGTGGTTTACTGGAATATCCCTCTCAATAGCCAGAAAGAGAAGATCAGAGAGCCTCTCTTCTGAGCAGAGGTTTCGAAGCCTGCTCTTCACGAGTCTCAGCTTTGAAAAATACCTCTACTGTGGCTGTTGACACTGGTATTGTGGCGTATTTCTGGAGCATTTTAAACAGCGTTGGAAATATGTAGATGCCATTGTTGTCTGTCATGGTAACTAACATGTTCTTTGTGCTGTTTTATTGGCTGGTTATTGGAAACGAGGAGTGGAAGTCCATGAGCTCTTCCTTCAGCTTCTGCTCATCAACATCATAAAATTCACATACTATGTGAATGGCTTCTTGATTCTTCACGTTACACTGGCCTATCCAGTTTGCAGTGACTGTCAGGCTGTGGAGTGCATTCAGGATCTTGCTTGAAGGAGTTTCCCCATCCGCCTTGAATCTTCTTTCAAGTTCTTATGTCACTGCATCCAGGAATGTGTGAATACTAACTCTGTAGTATTCTTCCACAGTTTCAAATATATGGTTCTCTGCCGCAGCTGTTGCACTTATATCTTGCAGGCACCTTCCTTTGACATTCTTGTCCGGGAGGAACAGGGGGAACGCTGATCCCTGCACTTTCTGCCTTTTCTGTGGCTTTATTGTACAATGCCTTGAACTCCTTTTCAGACCTCAGGTTCCCCAATGTGTCCAGAACCCCAGCAACAACAGTGTAGGGGCAGCTGCAAGGTCAATGTCTTGCTGTTGTAGAGCATCAGAGGCCAGCGCAGTGATCTCTAACACAGGGGTAGTGATTTCAAGCCAGAGGAAGAACTCAAAGTCAATGGCTTGAAGATACATCTTTGCATCCCCAGCAGCTGTTTCTGGAGGATCTTGCTCAGTGATATCAGTAAGCAGCTTCACAACAGCTTTCAGTACTTTTCGTAGGGCCCTCAGAGTGCTTTTTCTCTGCATGCCCATCAGGTGTCTGACAGTTTCTGTAGCTCAACAATTCGCTGCTCAGGGTACAGAGACTTCTGACAATCTATAAATGCTGTGTGCCGTTTTGTTAAGCTTGTACAGAACACATAGGGGCAGTTTCCCAGACACTGATTAAGACTAATCATAGACTAAATTGGAGATTTAAGCTGGACTAACTGAAATTGAATTTCTCAGACATGGTTTAAAATAGTCTCAGACTTTCCCTAGTTCTGAATTACAGTCTGATTTCCAGAAGTCTGATTAGAACTAGTCTAGATTTAAGTAAAGGCTTAAACTAAACCTGGCCAGAGGCAGGTTTAACTTCAGATTAATTGATGTTGGCCAGATTGACCTTAGCAATAGAGGAAAATGGATTACCTGGACTATTTTAATGATGAAAGAGTTCCATTTAGACCAGACAGAAGGGTGGTTATGGACAGGAGCAACCCACTGAATGATTTTGATGAAATCAACTTGTGTGACCGTTTTCGCATGTACAAAGCAACTGCAGCAGACATAAGTCTGCTTGAGACAAGGCTTTCATCTGATTCTTTTAGGGGAATGCCTATCCCTCCTTCGCTACAAGTACTGATCACCTTAAGGTTTTTGGCATGTGGAACCTTCCATCGTGAAACAGGCGATTTGTGTGGCGTAAGTGAACCAACTGTGTGGAAAATAGTCCACAAAGTGTGCAAAGCTATGTGTGAACTGAAGGACGACTACATCAAGTTTCCTGATGCTGCTGGCCAAGCCAACTACAAGGTAGAGTTCTTTGAATATGGAAACTTCCCTGGAGTCATTGGCTGCATTGATGGATGTCATATTCCAATAAAGTGTCCCTCTACTGCAGATTCTGAGGAGTACAGAAATCGTAAAAAACTGGTTCTCAATAAATGTACCAAGTGTGTGCACTCCCACTATGCAGTTCTCCAACATTGTTGCACGTTGGAAAGGTGCAACTCATGACTCAAGAATTTTCCAGAACTGTCTGTACGCTCAGTTTGAAGGTGGTCAACATAGTGGAATCATACTTGGTGAGTGGGTATGCACAGACCAACTTCTTGTTCACCCCTTACCTTCATGCAGTCACACCTGAGCAGCAGCGGTACAACCAAGCTCAGATCCGTAACAGAGGTACAGTGGAGCGCATGTTTGGTGTATGGAAGAGTCGTTTCCAGTGTCTCAGAAACACATTGCGCTTTGAACCAAGAAGATGCTGTATTGTCATAATTGCAACAGCAGTGCTTCACAATTACCTTAAACAGCATGGCTGCCCAGATCCTCAAATGGAACATAGGGATGAACCAGATCTGCCCATGGTTGAGCCAGACAATGACAGGTATGGACTGGCGTGCAGAGATGCTTTTGCGGGATGGCACATATTGAATTAATGTGGCCGACCAAATGAGGATTGGAACGGGGCCCCATCTGAACTGTCCAAATGATCATCATCAGGGATACCTTCCAGGGGCTGCTGGCTATCAATGATGGAAGTCAACAAGTCTCCTAGGTCATCGGTCTCCGGCCTTTCTGGGGGTCCACCACCAGTCTTGAAACGCTCCCTACATGCAACAGCATTTGTCTTCATTAAGTTTATTTTTTTTTCCACAGAATCTTAGAAAGATGAGACAATATAAAAAATTAAAATTCTGTATGATGCTGTTTGTAATGTACTTGGATCAAAATGAAGCAACATTTCAAAGTGACTGACATGTAAAAGTAGACCAACAATAATACAGTAGCTTACCTTGTCACGGTCGGGTGTGTAGAGAGTAGACCAAGGCTCAGCGTAGCGATAGTTCGACATCATTTATTAAAAGAACTAAACTTGATGCGATCTCTCTCTCTCTCTCTCTCTCTCTCTCTCTCTCTCTCTCTCTCTCTCTCTCTCTCTCTCTCTCTCTCTCTCTCTCTCTCTCTCTCTCTCTCTCTCTCTCTCTCTCTCTCTCTCTCTCTCTCTCTCTCTCTCTCTCTCTCTCTCTCTCTCTCTCTCTCTCTCTCTCTCTCTCTCTCTCTCTCTCTCTCTCTCTCTCTCTCTCTCTCTCTCTCTCTCTCTCTCTCTCTCTCTCTCAAAAGAAACACACTTACTTCAACACGGTACAATCGACAATGAACCACACCATGGGAGTGGAACACACACATATAAGTAGGATCCCTAATTAGAGAGAATGCATAGCAGCTGCCTCTAATTAGGGATCCCACACACCACACAGACGTAGAACTAGAACTGCCAGACTCTGACCATAGAAATATAGAGAAGCTCTCTATGGCCAGAGCCTGACATACCTGAAGTTGTTGAAGTGCCCTGTTGCTTACTTTTTCATTCGAGTTAAATTCATTGCAAACTGAAGTCCAAGCATTCTTTTTCTTGTTTTCTGTTGCTGAATCATGCTGTTTGTTCTCAATAATTGGGTGGTTTGACACAATTTGCTTCAAAAGGGTCCTTTCAAAGTCACAATCTTTGAATGTTGTCTTTTACCTTTGTCCATTGTTTGGTTGGGTGATTTACTCCAGTTCCACACAATGTTAATGTTTCTTAAGGGTCCAGCCCTGGTTTTTGAAGCAACCTCAGGTCTGCACCAAGTGCACAACATTACTCTAATCGGGCTTCACAGAGAGTAGCTAGTTAGTCTTTATTAACCTTAGTCTGCAACTCCCTAGTCGGGTACTACTTAATCTCAAATAAAGCAATGTCTCGGAAAGCCATTTTTTAAGTCCATATTAATTTAAGTAGAATTAGCCTAGTCCTCATTTATTTTAAACTCTGTCTGGGAAACCGCCCCATAGAGTTTTTCAACCAGGTTGAAAAAGGTAATGAAATGCCTGCTTGACTTGGCACTCTCAACAAGGACTAGGTTCAAGCAATGTCCTTGACAATGCACATACAGAGCTGTCTCATTGTGCTTGAGTATTCTTGACTGCAGTCCCTTGTACTGGCCACTCATGTTCGCTGCACCATGCATGTTTTCCATATTCAGGCCATTCTTCTGTAGTAGAGCAATGACTACATTCTCCATGTTTTCACCTGTTGTTTTATCAACATTACACACTTGAATGAAAAGCTCCTTCACCTCCATTTTGTGTACGTAACGTACTACAGAAGGCACCTGCCCTGTGTGGGAGACATCGGTGGTCTCATCGAGGAGTTTCGAGAAGATTTGGGAATCCTCTATTTCTTCATGGATCTCTCTCCTGACAAAGGTGACCAATGCTTTGATTCTCTCATTTTGTGTCCCATTTGACAACAGTGTCACTTGGGGTCTTTTCTTGGTGCCACTTTTCTCCTTAATACAATCTAAATGAAATTTTAGGACACTATCACACTGTGCAAACATCTTCACCAGTTCCATGAAGTTACCTTGGTTAGAAGTCGGACTCATCATCTCCTCTGAATGCTTTTCCTTGTCATGCCAAGTACAATGTTATATCAATCAATCTGGTCAGCACCTCCCTGTTTCTTTGTTCTTCTTTTTCTTTTATTGCTTTGCCATGGGTGTCTGATATCAAATGCTCCTTGTAAAGCTTTCTTACTGTAATTGTTCCACCTCAACATATGAGCCTCTGTACTCTTATGTTCTTTGATTTTTGTCCATCCCCTTTTTCCAATTATCAATACCAACAGATTTCCAGGCAATTCTGCTCCTTTAAGTGTCCTCATGTAGAAAAAGAAGACAGCTGAAACAGTTCATTGCATCCTTTTTGGGGGAATACTTTAACCATGTGGTGTTCTCAAACCACTCCTTATATCTTTATGTAGTTGTCATTATCATTTAGGTTGAATGTCTGGATGTGAGATGGATCTGTAGGATACTGTAAAGTCAGAAGGTTTGACATGGCCTCTTCATTTGTTTTACTAGAAATTTCAGTCCCCTCTGATGCTGCTGCTTCTCCGGTCTCCATCATATTATCTTCCTCTAAAGCTGTTTTAGACATTTCTTCCAAAGCTGCACTTGCCCCTGTAACATCTTACTGACCACTGACCACATATCTGCTCTCCTGCAACTTGGTTCTAGTTATGAACTAAGAGAGCTGCTACCCTTAACGCTTCCTTCTTATTTTTCTGAATTGTCTCCTTGCGTGGCATGTTTGCACTGCAACCATCAAAAAGAGCAGAAAAAGAGAGTCCCAAACGGGTCACTAAAGCACAGCAGCACTGTTTGTATAACAGCCTAAAGCAGGGGTGGGCAAACATTTTGGTTCAAGGCCCAAATAGGGATTTTGAATTTCAACGGAGGGCTGCACATATTTTTATTTGATGTTAAATGTGTTTGTCAAAATCTATTTGCTGGCCAGAAAAGCACAGTTATTGACACATTTCTGAGTCTATACAAATTATTATGTACTTTGGATCAAGTTTGAGATGTTTAATAGAGGGTTGGAGTGATTTTAATAACCACAAAAAACATAAATTGGGCTGGATTTAATTGCCCCGGGGCTTAGTTTGTCTACCACTGGCCTAAAAGAAAATTCCACATCACCTTAACCTTGGGCAAACTTTTTATCCAGATAAACATTTCAGGCACTGAACATACACCCAATTAAATCCATATAGTAGATTTTTTATTTATGATTACATTTGCAAATGTATATGCCATATTATGAACAGCAGTCAGCATATTAACCTGTCTTCAAATGTGACTGTACAAAGGATGAACAGACCTCCTGAGCTAATAAATACATGAACTGATTGTATATTCATTTCTGAATACAAATGCCTACCAAGAGGATGTGAGCCAGCTGAGCCTAGTAACGTTACAGATTTGTAAAGTTATTGTAGCTACTGTAGCAATGCATTATTGCTGCTGAGCAATACATTCCAAGCTAGCACCACTAAAGCTTAGGGTAACTAACTAGGTAGCCAGCGATTTAAAAAAAAGAAAAGAAAAAAAATATATAAAAGTTTGATTAACTTTTAGACTTTGTCTGACAGGGAGGGTGAAAACGGCAGCAGGAATAATTGGTTCACGCACTCTCCAATAAACCAGTGTATGTTGTACTATGTTAGCTAGCTGGCTGCTCATATGCTGATAACCAATGTAATGTCACGTAGCTGCAATAGACAAGACGCGCAATAAGTTTCAAGTTGGGCAAAACCATTTGGAAAGAGAGGGGTGTTCTGTTTTTCACTTGGGTGCCTATTTTTCATGTTACTACGTACTCTTTGGTTGTGTTTAGAAAAAAATTATATTCTTAAAAAAAAAAAAAAAAAACATCCAGACAAGAGGGGATTGGTCAATGGCAGGGCAGAGGGGCCGTTGCCCCCCTTCGCCCCTGCCTGTGCACGAGCCTGCACCCGAGCCATTGCCTGTTCACCCCACTATCATCCAGAAGGCAAGGTCAGTACAGGTGCATCACAACTAAAGTGGACAAATAACTTCTTAAATGTAAGCACATTAATCCGCTTTACAAGGGGTGTAGAGCCTTACTGGCATACATAAGCAGTTTGGGGAAGATAATTTTCACCATAAAAATGTATCTTTATAATAAAATAACTACATGCATAATTGCATTTGCCGTCACTTTAATGGAACATTTGTGCTTATAGCCTACTACCATGTGCGCATTGCTGCGCTTATAATGTGAAGAAATAGCCTAATAGTTTATCAACATTTTAAGCTCAACATTCTGATCTGTTGTCATCCACATTGCGTAAATATGGTTTTTTGATGGTGGTGGTTATATTAATCTGAGATCTATCGCATCCCACAACTGTCCCAGACTGTTTAATATTTATTTCTTGCAAAGAATAGAATAGGTCAACCTTTGTACTATGGGTGATAGTAGGTTGACATATGCTAGTGCTTTTGCTGTTTTTTATCTATTTTTTTACCTTTATTTTACTAGGCAAGTCAGTTAAGAACAAATTCTTATTTTCAATGACGGCCTAGGAACAGTGGGTTAACTGCCTTGTTCAGGGGCAGAACGACAGATTTTTTACCTTGTCAGCTCGGGGATTCGATCTGGCAACCTTTCAGTTACAGGCCCAACACTCTAACCACTAGGCTACCTGCCGCCCCTGTTTGTTAGGTCTACTCATATATTGTTGGCTGACGAACAAGTAAATGTGGACAGTTCTTCCAATATCTTCAATATGGATAATGACACGCGCAGTTGCGTCCCCGATGTGTCTGTCTTTACTTGTAGCCTGTGGGAAAGACCCATCACATCATTGAGCATGCAGCACTCAGGGAGAAGCACACAATGGCCACTGACCGCAAAAGCCATAGATTTTTTTTAGGGTGCGTTACAGCCACACAAAGGGGATGCCACCGATTTTAAATTCTGGGCATTATCAAGTGCTTGTTAAATTGTGAATGAGTGACTGCTGTAGTGTATTTGTATTTATTATGGATCCCCATTAGCTGCTGCCTGTGAGGGTTTGGCTGTGGTTAGACCGTACTCCCAATAAGGGGAGTGGTAGAACCACAGTCGAGCCCTCACACCCTAACTAGGGGAGGTATGATCCTCAATCAGAGACAGCTGTACAGGGTTGTCTCTGATTGGGGATTGTATTTAGGCACCCCACACATCCACCTGTGTGTGGGTCATTAATTCAACAGTCACTGTGACAGTAAGTGTGTTTCCGTTCTTTGTTGTTTGCATAGTTCGTGACATTTGTGTTTATCATTACCTTGGTCTCTCTCTACACCCACTCGTGACACTGCCAAGGCAGCAGCTACTCTTCCTGGGCTCCAGCAAAATTAAGGTAGTTTATACAATTTTAAAAACGTCACACTGTGTGCCCTCAGGCCACTACTCCACACCACTACCACATATCTACAGTACAACATACATGTGTGTAGTGCGTGTGTTTTCGTGTGTGTGTCTATGCATGTTTGTCTCTTCACAGTCCCCGCTGTTCCATAAGGTGTATTTTTATCATTTTTTAAAAATCTGATTCTACTGCTTGCATCAGTTACCTGATGTGGAATAGAGTTCCATGTAGTCATGGCTCTATGCAGTACTGTGCACATCCCATAGTCTGTTATGGACTTGGGGACTGTGAAGAGACCTCTGGTGGCATGTCTTGTGGGGTATGCATGGGTGTCTGAGCTGTGTGCTAGTCTTTTAAAAAGACAGCTTGGTGATTTCAAACTGTCAATACCTCTCTCAAATGCACGCAGTGATGAAGTCAATTTCTCCTCTACTTTGAGCCAGGAGAGATTGACATGCATATTATGAATGTTTACTCTCTGTGTACATCTAAGGGCCAGCCGTGCTGCCTTGTTCTGAGTCAATTGCAATTTTCCTAAGTCCCTCTGTGGCACCTGACCACACTGAACAGTAGTCTAGGTGTGACAAAACTAGAGCCTGTAGGACCTGTGTTGTTGATAGTGCTGTTAAGAAGGTGGAGTAATGGTTTACTATGGACAGACTTCTCGCCATCTTAGCTACTGTTGTATCAATAGTGTGTAATGCCTGCGCAGAAAACAAAGCATCATGCGTCCTTACAATGTATTAAAAATCAAAACATATAGCCCCTGCATTTGTAGAACTAAAGTTACATTAATAACTCTAAATTAATAGGAATATAGGAATAACAATTTCTTCGTTAACCACTCAACACAGAATAGCAGAATAGTGCGCACTCCCTCATATCGTTTGGAGAAAATATCCTTTCTATTTTATTCAGCTTTGTTCAATTGTATTCTTCATATTATAAAATAATGCCAAAGAATTCTAAGCGAATCTTGTCTGCTAAATGAACTAGAGTAGCCCACAGCCATTTGGCATAGCCAGATCAGGACCTAACAGAAGGACAATTCAGAGTATGCTATTCTGTTCTGCTGAATTAAACTACATTTTCTTCATATCATGCTTCTTTAGACCTGTATAAAATAAATAATGGATTTATTGTGAAGGTGTAGGCTATATTCCATGGATCTAGTAGACTTTTTAAAATGTAGATGTTCCAAAGGTCTATGTAGAAGCCAGGTGATGATAAATGTGTTTGTTAATTTACGGTCAATTTGGGTGGCAGGTAGCCTAGCGGTTAGAGTGTTGGGCCAGTAACCGAAAGGTCGCTGGTTCAAATACCCGAGCCGACAAGGTGAAAAACCTGTCTATGTGCCTTTGAGCAAGGCACTTAACCCTAATATGCTCCAGGGATGCCGTATGACTATGGCTGTCATTGTAAATAAGAATGTGTTAACTGACTTGCCTAGTTAAATAAAGGATAAATAAAATGAGTGAGACCGACAGTTATTTGCTTGACAATCACCGGCTGATGAAGTTTTGTGAAAGCCACAGGCCTAGGTCCTACACTGTACCAGGTCCTATGATATCAAACTTGCTATTAGCATTTACAACAGCTCATGGCTCTTTTTTATGTTAATATACAGTGCATTTGGAAAGTATTCCGACCCCTTCACTTTTTCCATATTTTGTTACGTTACAGCCTTATTCTAAATTTGATAGTAGTTTTATTGTTATTTCATCAGTCTATACACACTACCCCATAATGACAAAGCAAAAACGATTTTTACGTAAGTATTCAGACCCTTTACTATGAGACTCGAAATTGAGCTCATGTGCATCCTGTTTCCATTGATCATCCTTGAGATGTTTCTACAACTTGATTGGAGTCCACCTGTGTTAATTATATTGATTGGACATGATTTGGAAAGGCGCAAACACCTTTCTATATAAGGTCCCACAGTTGACAGTGCATGAGGTCGAAGGAATTGTTCGTAGTGCTCCGAGACAGGATTGTGTCGAGGCACAGATCCGGGGCAGGGTATCAAAAAATGTCTGCAGCATTGAAGGTCTCCATGAACACAGTGGCCTCCATCATTTTTAAATGAAAGATGTTTGGAACCACTGAGTTTCTTCCTAGAACGGAGCAATCGGAGAAGGGCCTTTGTCAGGGAGATGACCAAGATTGCAATGGTACACTCTTAGAAGAAAAGGTGCTATCTTGAACCTTAAAGGGTTCTTTGTCGGTCCTCAGGAGAACCCTTTGAAGAACCCTATTTGGTTCAAGGTAAAACCCTTTTGATTCTAGGTAGAACCCTTTTGAGTTACATGTTGAACCCTTTACATAGAGGGTTCTACATGGAACCCAAAAGAGTTCTACCTGGATCCAACAAGGCTTATACTATGGGGACAGCCAAAGAACCCTTTTGGAACTCTTTTTTTTCTAAGAGTAACTCTGACAGAGCTCCACGGGCCTTTATGGTAGAGTGGCCAGACGGAAACCACTCCTCAGTAAAAAGCAAATGACAGCCCGCTTGGAGTTTGCCAAAAAGCACCTAAAGGACTCCCAGACCATGTCTGATGAAACCTGTATTGAACTATTTGGCCTGAATGCCAAGCGTCACCTCTGGAGGAAACTTTACACCATCCCTTCGGTGAAGCATGGTGATGGCTGCATCAAGCTGACATGGAATTGTTTTAAGATGGTCACACAATGGATCATTTAGCTTTTTATTTAGAATTTTTTGAATTTAGGTATCCCCAAAAAATATTTTTTAAATGATCTGATAAAATATAGAATTTGGCTTTAACCACTATAGCCCATATAAATGCATTGAATAACACATTCAAAAATGTTACAATATCTATTAGCACAAAACTACCTCCATACTTCCATCCGGTGCTGGTTATCTTCAGACGAGTCATAAAGCAAAACTATAGTGTTTGTGAGAATCTCCCCTAGTTTTTAGCCTAAACGGTTCGGATGCTACAAAACACAAGTTGGCTCATCGACGGTACGATTTCAGACCCTGGACACTTGTGGGGGCCGTAGAGCAATCATGTTTGTGAGAGTCTCCCCTTTCCATAGAGGGGTCATAGGCCAAACGGTTCGGATGCTACAGAGGTTTTTGTGAGGCGACCGATTTTCAGTCTCATGGTCTGACAAACACCGCAGATGCCGAAGTGCAACATCAGCGGATGCGGTGGACTAAGACGCATCCAATGCAAAAAAACATCTCTAGATTTTGATTGGGTTTTTTGAATTATGTTACTAAGCCAGTGGTTAAACATTAAACATTGTTACACATATACACTGTGTGTACAAAACATAGGAACACCTTCAGCGTTGCAGTTAAACCCAGCAGCGTTGCAGTTCTTGACACAAACCGGTGCGCCTGGCACCTACTACCATATCAGTGTATATGAAGGGGAGGAGACAGGTTAAAGAAAGATTTTAAAGCTTTGAGACAATTGAGAAATTGTGTGTGTGTGTACCATTCAGAGGATGAATGGGCAAGAAAAAATATTGAAGTGCCTCAATTTTCTTTAACCTGTCTTCTGCCCTTCATATACACTGATATGATATGGTGTCAGGCGCACCGGTTTGTGTCAAGAACTGCAACGCTGCTGGGTTTAACTGCAACGCTGAAGGTGTTCCTATGTTTTGTACTGATTCAAGTGGAGTTAACAGGTGACATCAATAAGGGATCATAGCTTTCACCTGGATTCCCCTGGTCAGTCTGTCATGAAAACAACAGTTAATGTTTTTTATACTCATGAATAAAGCAACATTGCTAAGCTTTAGACCAAAGTTTGCTTTGGTAACGCTCCGCATGAACATCTCACAAACCCCCCACAAAAAATGTTTAATCTTTTTCCTGTACCCATGACTGACTGGCCATCCCGGTGGGCCGCTTGACAATTGGGGTCTATGCAACGCAAAATTTAAATAACCCCAGCCCCGGCTTAAATAAAAATAACCAAGTGCTGTGCGTCTGACTGGCCCAGGCGAGTGGGCTGCCGGCTCACTGCCACAGCCTCTCTCTCCCAGCCAATTACTTTTGGTCCAGTCCATTCTAACTTTACTTGGGCCCTGCCCCTTTCCCATCTCTGTTAAGTGGTGACATTTGGATAAATAGTAGAGTGGAGCAAGATGGACAAAAAGAGAAAAAACGTAAAGGTGGTGCTGAAAAGCGGAGAGAGAGGTCCCTTGAAGCTGATGCAGCCAAATGTTTTAAAATAACAAATTATTCATTTGGCGCCGTTACCAGGCAATCATCTCAGCCTAGTGAGCCTGAAGGCACTGGCAGCAGAGAGGAGAGAGAGCAGAGAGAGCAGCCCAATGAGCCCAGTTCAACTGTTAGTCAAGGTTTTGCAGCCGAAGCGGTAAGACAATAGGGATAAGATAAGCAATGTTTGGGTTTGGCTAATGAGCGCTCGTTAATGTCACTTTTCGTGAACCGACCAATCACAGCCTGGATTGGGCGGGACATTAAAAAAAAGGTTGACGTGCTACAGCAAACATTCGAAATGAACTCATTGTTATGCATCAATGGTTATTATTGACAAGTTAGTACTTAGCATTAACAAATTAGAGACTAACCACCAATGTAGACCATTTTTCATGCACAAGGATTTAATGGAACAAAACCTACAGAAATGATTAATGTTGGTTGTATTTCTTAAACTGCTATATTGTCCAATTTGAAAATGTTATACTAGTGGTATATACTGTACTATATGAATATACTAACATTATATAATTAATATTATATTAACATTATACTTTTTATTTAATGTGTTTTACTAATATACAAATGTATACTAATTAGGGTAAACGTCCCTATTTAAGACACTTGCAAATTTATTACATACTTTTTTGCTGTGTGATGTTTCTTTCAATGAAGCTGCTTGTTACATAAATGACATTATTGTAAGCCAATCAGATTTGTCAATATAGAGTTATCAAAGCATGTGTGACATGTGCCTGCTGATCCCAGAAGAAGTTGCAAAAAAACGTTGGTGATATTTCTACTCCTGTTTTTGGTAAGTACTCATTTGTTATCAAAATGTAAGTGATTAGTGTTTTGAATAAGGCATATGTTAGAATATTACTTGAATTATAAATATTGTTTCTTTTGAGTTTTAGAATGCTAGCTGTAAGGTTTATGTTCAGAGAGACTTCTCTGGAAATCTCTGTTTCGGAATTGGTCCCCAATTAGAGGCAGCTGCGCTGCATTGCCTCTAATTGGGGAGCCTATTTATGTGTGTGTGTGTGTGTGTGTGTGTGTGTGTGTGTGTGTGTGTGTGTGTGTGTGTGTGTGTGTGTGTGTGTGTGTGTGTGTGTGTGTGTGTGTGTGTGTGTGTGTGTGTGTGTGTGTGTGTGTGTGTGTGTGTGTGTGTGTGTGTTCATTTGGTTTTCTGTGCACGCCAATTCATGGTCGCTGTCTCGCCTTTGTTCGGTTTTGGGAATATTATATGGAATAAAAGGAATGTCTTCGCACTACAGCTCTGAGCTTGGATCCTGTTTCCTAGCGATCGTGACACTAGCAAACAGACCACATGCTGCATCAATACAGTAGCTGCATAGTATGGTTCATTGCAATGACTTAAAGCATGATAAGCAGGCATAGTTTACATTTTTGTATGCAGTTTATATTATTATACTGTTAAATAGACAATAAATGTGTGTTTATCTTTATACATTTTTTTTATAAAATTTTTTACCTGGTGGGCTTAAAAAGAAAAGGCTTCTTCCACATCACTCTCCCGTACAGCTTCTCCTTGTGCAAAGTGCGCTGAATTGTTGAACGATGCACAGTGACACCATCTGCACCAAGATGATGTTGCAGGTCTTTGGAGGTGGTCTGTGGGCTGTTTTTGACCGTTCTCACTATCCTTCGCCTTTGCCTCTCCAATATTTTACTTGGCCTGCCACTTCTGGCCTTAACAAGAACTGTGCCTGTGGTCTTCCATTTCCTCACTATGTTCCTCACAGTGGACACTGACAGCTTACATCTCTGCGATAGCTTTTTGTAGTCTTCCCCTAAACCATAATGTTGAACAATCTTTGTTTTCAGGTCATTTGAGAGTTGTTTTGAGGCCCCCATGTTGCCACTCTTCATTGGAGAGTCAAAGAGAACAACAACTTGCAATTGGCCACCTTAAATACCTTTTCTCATGATTGGATGTTCTTGTCTATGAAGTTCAAGGCTTAATGAGCCAATTGTGTGTTCCAATTAATCAGTGCTAAGTAGTTACAGGTATTAAAATCAACAGAATGACAAGGGTGCCCACATTTTTGCATAGCCTATTTTTCACATCTGATTTAATTTCATACAACTTAATATTGCTACACTAAAAATACCCCAGTACTCAGCTTTTATTAGAAAATGAATGGCATGCCACTGTGATCATTTTCTGTGACGACAGAGTAAATTTATTATGCAGCCTCAGAGGGGTGCCCAAACTTTTGTATACGACTGTGAGAGCATAGGCCTACATTTGGAGAAGGTAGAAATTGCAGAAATGTTGGTTTGTTTTGCTTAAGTTATAGGCTAATTATGCATGAGCTTCAAGATGTTATGACTGATGTCTCCATACAATGAACTCTGTTTTAATGTTACTCCACAATGAACTGAATGGTTTTAAAATGTGTTTTTACAATGTTTTCAAACTACTAGCCTAAATGTGATTAACATTTGAAAATCAATTAAAGGTTTTCTTTTGTAAAGAGGAAGTGGCTGTCATACAGTG
The DNA here is from genome assembly GCA_023634145.1 of Thymallus thymallus. Classification (NCBI taxonomy): domain Eukaryota; kingdom Metazoa; phylum Chordata; class Actinopteri; order Salmoniformes; family Salmonidae; genus Thymallus; species Thymallus thymallus. Next base: position 1,394,888 of record CM042399.1, on the reverse strand, counting down.
AAGAGAACCATGCTTTATTCTGCTTCATTTGTATGTCATTTGCAAAGCCCATGAATGGAATGGCAGACTGGAAGCATATCCATCAGAGAGTGGAAGAGCATTATGCATAGAGGTTATGCTGAGGCCTACTTTCTAAGGTCCTCCAAAGGTAACATTGAGAGCCTGTTCATCGGCAGTCAGTTGTCTGCTCAAGAAGTGCGCCGAAGTAGGCAAGTGCTAGAGTGTATTATAGATGTTGTTAAAGTCATAGGCAAGAGGGGTCTGAGCTACAGAGGCATGCAGTCTGAAGCAGCTTATACACTACATGACAGCAGCATTGACCATGGCAACTTTTTAGAGATTATCATTGTGCTGGGAAAGTACGACCTGTGTATGAAAGAGCATCTCACTGCCTGCATAGAGAAAAGCAAACTGCATGAGTCTGGGTCAATAGGGGGCAGGGGCTCTCTAATCTCTCTTATCAAGGACTACCATCGATAACGTCATTACCACCATCCAACACACAATTCAGGCCACCATAGCAAGTGAAATCCAGGAAGCTGGTATGTTTTCAGTGCAGATTGACACTACTCAGGACATTACAACACAAGATAAATGCTCTGTCATAGTCAGATAGGTGACGAACGTCATCCATGAGAGGCTTTTGGCTGTGGTGAAATCTGAGGCATCTACTGGACAATACTTTGTCCAGGTACTGAGTGAAGTACTGGAAACATGAAGCTTGACATCAGCAAGTGTATTGGCAATTCCACTAATGGAGCCTCCAGTATGCAAGGCCAGTATAAAGGCTTCTCTGCCCTGCTCTCTGCAAAGTCCACCAATCAAGTGCATGTGTGGTGCTATGCACGCATTTTGAACCTTGTTTTGGCAGACACAACAGAGTGTCTTGGCAAGTGGGTCATTTTTTTTCTCATTAACAACGTAGCTATGTTCTTCCGTGAATCCTACCAGAGGATGAACATTTGGGAGAAGGAGAACAAGGACCCAAGACACAGACGTCTTGCTCCAATTGGAGAGACTCTGGTGGGCTAAAGACATGCCTTAAAGAAGGTCTTTGGAGCTTTTGGAAATCCAGATGAGGGTCTGTATGTTGATGTCTGTCACAGTGCGTAGTATTTAAGCGACGGTAAACGGAGCGCTGGTGAAGTGTCATCCTTTTTATTGAATGAGGTTTTCTCACGAAGCATTCAAATCAAAAGGAGAGTGAAAACAAAACACAGTGACTTACTTTGCTGGGCTGCTGGCAGTGCAGACAAGCAGGAACAAACAATGATCCACACACAGGTGGATTTGTGTGGATCCTAGATACTATCCCCAATCAGAGACAACGCTAGACAGCTGTCTCTGATTGGGGATCATAATCTCCCTAATTAGGGTGTGAGGACTTGGTTGGGTGCCTCTCTCCTCCCCTAGGTGGGAGTAAGAGGCCTTACCACAAGCGGAGCAGACTGCTGGACCCGGATGGGGCTCCGGTGGAGGCTCAGGGCTGCTCACCTTCACCTGAGGTCCCCGGCTGCTGACCCTCACCGGAGGTCTCGGGCAGCTGACCGTCACCGGAGGTCTCGGGCTGCTGACCTCCACCGAGGCTTCGGGCTGCTGACCTCCACCGGAGGCTTCGGGCTGCTGACCTCCACCGGAGGCTTCGGGCTGTTGACCTCCACCGGAGGCCTCGGGATGCTGACCTTCACTGGAGGTCTCGGGTACCGACGTAGAGGTGGTCTCCAGCCCTGTAGTTGGCCCGTCTGTCTGCCCCAGGTTGAGAACCGACGCGCTACAGAGCTCCTGCTCCATAGCGGGGCTGAACGTTGTGCCCTGCCTGGGCACCGACGCAGAGGTGGCTTCCAGCCCTGTGGTTGGGCTGGCTGTCGGCCCCAGACTGAGCACCGACACGCTATGGAGCTCCTGCTCCACAGCGGGACTGAACGTCGTGCCAACCCTGGGCACCGACGCAGAGATTGTTTCCAGCCCTGTGGTTGGGCTGGCTGTCGGCCCCAGACTGGGCACCGACGCGCTATGGAGCTCCTGCTCCACAGCGGGACTGAACGTCCCCCTGGGCACCGACGCAGAGATGGTCTCCAACCACAGAGCTGTGCTGTCGACCCTCGCTGTAGGCTCCGTGTGAGGAATGGGCACGGGCCATACCGGGCTGGGGAAACGCACCGTTGGGTTGGTGCGTTGAGCTGGTACGGGTCGCACCGGGCTAATGTTGCGCACCGATGGTTTGGTGCGCTGAGTCGGTCTCCTTCTTCTCCGACTCTGGACCAGCACTGGAGGCACCGGACTGGGAACTGGCGCTGGAGCACGACTGTCCCTGTCGTCCTTACTCCACCGCCAATCCCCATCCTGTGATGGTTCCTCCGGGAACCCCCACGAGTGCGGGAACAGAAGCACATCGTCGTCGTCTTCCTCCGACTCCTCTCTGTACTCCTGCTCCCACGGCTATAGGGGCTCCTCCTGGAACCCCCACGAGTGCAGTGGTCGGGGCTCTTCTCCCTCGATCCCCGACCACCCCCATAGCCCCCCCCCCAAAATCAGTTTGGGGGTTTTTCTGGGCTCCAGGCTGGTCCTCAACTTTAGCCTGGTGACGTTTCCCCCGTCTTCGGCGCCTCTGCTGCTCCGGACCCCAGCCTTCCTCCACCGCATGATAATGGTAGACATCCTCCTTCGATAATTTCCCCATATCGTAGAGGATGTCTACCAGTGTCTGTTCTCGTTGCGTCCCAGGGTGGTGGATCATTCCGTCACAGTGCGTAGTATTTAAGGGACGGTAAACGGAGCGCTGGTGAAGTGTCATCCTTTTTATTGAATGAGGTTTTCTCACAAAGCATTCAAATCAAAAGGAGAGTGAAAACAAAAAACACGATTACAAACAAAAACACAGTGACTCACTTGCTTTCTGAATATACGGCAGACAAGCATGAACAAACAATGATCCACACACAGGTGGATTTGTGTGGATCCTAAATACTATCCCCAATCAGAGACATAATCTCCCTAATTAGGGTGTGAGGACTTGGTTGTGCGCCTCTCTCCTCCCCTAGGTGGGAGTAAGAGGCCTTACCACAACCAAGCCCTCACAATGTCCTTCTCACTCTTTCAACCAATACTTACAAACAATACTAACAGCTCAGATATTCCTCAGAATATTTCAAGTCACCTCACCAGTCTCTGGGGAGCAGCTGAAAGGAATGAGAGAGATTTTGAAAAAGTCAAGGCAGCTGCAGACACATTTGTTCAGTGGGCCAACAGGAAGTTGCAGGAACGGGAAGAGGAAACAGAGCTGGAGTTAGAGACCACTCTGCCAACAAAAAGGGCTCGAAAGAAGAAAACCATGCCTGGAGAGATGGCACAAGATGAGACTTTTACTGGGGCAGAGTGCATACAGGATTGGTGTCCATAATAAAATGTTGGATACAGTTAGAAATCGCCAATGGATGCTATCTATGAGTAATGGCACTTTGTATGCCGACATGGCTCTTATGGACCCTAAAAACTTTAGTCAGCTAACATCCAGTGCCAGTGGCCTTCCACAGACAGCCCTTCAAGAACTAAGCAAATGTTTGATCAAATTTGACAGCAGAGCAACAGTGGCCAATTTACAGAGTGAGCTCATGAGTCTGGCAGAACAGTGGACTAGGTTAAAACTATCGGGATTTGAAGAATACACAACCAGGACTATGGAAATGAAGACGGTAAACAAGAGCTGTTCATCTTGCAAGGACTGTCCAGTGTGTTGCTACTGTATTCTTAGTCAGTACAACCTATTGACCGACGCATACCACATCCTGGGCCTTGCTTACAAGTTCCTACTTACCCTGTCAGTAACCCAGGTAGCTACTCTGAAATTCATCAAGAGTAGGCTCAGGAGCACAGAACCTGGAGGCTTTTTTCATTTAACCTTTATTTTACTAGGCAAGTCGGTTAAGAACAAATTCTTATTTACAATGACGGCCTAGGAACAGTGGGTTAACTGCCTTGTTCAGGGGCAGAACGACAGATTTTACCTTGTCAGCTCAGGGATTCGATCTAGCAACCTTTCAGTTACAGGCCCAACACTCTAACCACTAGGCTACCTGCCGCCCCAATGCTATGGCTACTGAGCAAGATGTTTTAATAGCTCTGGACAGTGACCTGGTTATAGATGGCATTGCTGAGAGAAGTGAGCTGCTGCAGAAATTGAAGGAGGTAGGAAATATGTTTATTTTTATTTTCTTCTATGACTTGCCTACTCACCAGTCTTTTCACCAACACATTTCTTCCTATATTATTGATTTTACTGGTCAGATGGTTCCAGAGATTCTTGCTGCCAGGGCCATTGTGCCAATATGTGCTCCTTCTAGCCAGCCTCCTCCTAAGAGCAACATGTCCCCCCTGTTATATTTTACTAAAGTTATTGTTATAAATATTGTTCAGTAACTTGTTTACATAAAGTGTTGTGTGGGTGTATCGCTGGGGGGGTTTTGGTCAAAAAGTCCAGGGCCGTTTTTCATTCCCAGTCCGTCGCTGCCTGTACCATTAGGATGTTCTGAGGGGAAAAAAAGTATTTAACTGGAGACCCTTAGAAAACCTCAAAGCTTGTGGTTGCAGTGCACCTTCACCTAAAGCAATAGTAGTCCCTGAATCTTTATCTAATGTCTACTGTAAAGTTGACATGGCTGTAGTGTTTACCTAGGCTAGTGAATATATTTTAATGGCAGGATCAGGGTGTAGGCCTTTGATTAAAGGCTTTGTAAGGCCATTTTCCCCTTTTAAGTGCTATGTGAAAGTGGATTCATTTTTCCATTATTAACCAGGATGACTCATCGTAAATACAGAATTAACCAAAACCTGTTTTATGTACACACTTTCGACTTTGCTGCCAGCAAGCTCTTTTCTTTTTTAATATATTTTTACTTATTTGTTGTTTGTGCCAGAAAGCACGCTAATGTCTCTACAGTAGGTTATCTACATTTATTTCTAGTACGTTTAAGGATCTTGAAATATGTATGAAATGTAAATATTTCATATAGAACCCTGGTAATATCATGTTCAGAAGGTCCAGAGGTAAACTGCCAGGCAAATAAGCTAGGGTTTGTCTTATAAAGTATTCATTGTCACCTGGTAACGGCTGCTGTTTGTGTGTGTGTGTGTGTGTGTGAGAGAGAGACTTCTGCGCCACACTAGACTTGCCTAGTTAAAAATAACGTTACATGTAAATCTGAGCAGTACTCATGTATGAAATATTGTGTTCATAGGGCTCCCAAGTGGCGCAATGGTCTACGGCAGTGGAAGAGGTGTCACTACAGTACCTGGTTTGAATCCAGGCTGTATCAAATCCGGACGTAATTGGGAGTCCCATAGGGTGGCGCACAATTGGCCCAGCATTGGCCGGTGTAGGTCATCATTGTAAATAACAATTTGTTCTTAACTGACTTGCCTAGTTAAATAAATGTTAATTCTTTTTTATTATTATATAATATACCGTCAAATATATATGTATCATGCAAAACATTGGTTTGCTATAGTAATACAAACTGAATAATCTTCAAAAAATTACCTGATAAAAAAATAATAATAAATAAGCATTCCTAGATCTACCTTTAAAAATCACAATACTGTCAAATTTCTGAACAATATCCCAAAAAAGTGTGTAATATCCTAAATGAACCATTATTTAGCCCACTAAAACCTCATTTTTAATGTTGCTCCCTCCCTTATTTGAATAGAGCCAGGCAAGTATCCACCCCAAAAGAGATGACAGGCTAGTAGACCACAAAGATTGAAAGGGCCAGCCCACTGAGGGGAGGAAAAAAACTCCTCCGGTTCCTGCTCTGCCATAATTTCCTAGCCTGTGTGTGTGTGTATGGCAGCGAACCAGAGGGAGAGAGCGAGTGCCCGAGAAGGAGAGCGAGAAAGAGAGAGAGCACAAGGGGGAGGCTCTTTATTATTTCACCTACCCCCCATCAAACTACAGAGAGGAGGGGCCAGACCCCAGTTGCCAATCAAATTCACTCGTGGCAGCCGGCATTATCTCAGCAACAAATTATTGACAGATTACATGTCAAGGAGTTTAGTGCATGATTGAAGGAAGCCTTTTTATGTAGTTACTTTCCAAATCTGTTTCCCCCTTCACCAAACAACTATTCTAATGATATTCCAATATTTTGAAAGTTACGTCTGAGAGGATTTAACTTCGACTTCCCTGAATATGGTGAGTAATATACTTCTTCTCTACTATCTTTGTGAGATGTTTTATTAGTTGACAATTAAAGGTGTGCCTTTATCACTGACTAAATCTACAGAGAGGGGAAGTTGTCCAAGCTTAAACTACACATGCTGTGTAGATATATATATACCTGAGTGCACTACACCCTTATTTATAGCTGTTTGACAGTGCCCAAGGCTGGTTGCAATATCAAAATATGATCTCTGCATTATCGAGCACACATTACAGTGTACTTAAAAAATGATGTAGCACATTCAAGTAAAAAAACAAAAAAGTTAACTGAGCCAGTTTCATTTTCTCCTGTACGAGTCAAAGTTTATATCGGTGCTCTGAGGTGAACCAGCAAACACACAGCAAGGCATTTTCACTTCATTTTTAGTTACTTAATTTGGAATTATGATTTTGAGTAGATGTATATGCGCCATACAGTAGAAATACAGGTATTGAGTTCACCCTCATAGGTATGTGAAATTGCATTAGAGTGCCTTGAATGGCCTACGGGTTTGTTGCCAAGGGGGTAAAGCAAACAAACCGTTGTATTGGCTATGTTTTCACAAATGTAAAGGGAGCACAGCAACAACTACTATACATTTAATTTTGGTTTCTCCTTTAATTGAGTTTAGGCATACATAACTAAAACAGGAGACAACACAGAATATATACATATACACAGTACCATATATTGTAAGAATGTTCAATATTTATAAGGTGTGAAAGATCTTATCCAGAGCATGTTAGACCACAGCTTGTGCTGAAACATTTCATGGAGTCATTCTTCCCCATGCTTTTTTGGACTAACATGTTTACAGTCCAATGGATTACATGTCTTACTTAGTCTGGGTTACTTTTAAAGTCCGTTAACAGATTAAATGAAGCCTCGCCATATTCTTGAAGAATGCATTGCCCTTCCCACGAATGTGGCTCATTGTATAGCTGTGTGTGTTTGTGTTCTGCTCTCTGTGTATGAGTAATTTAAGTATTTGTACTATTGATACGTATGACTGTCACTTTTCTGTGAGTCGTCATTCTGGACTGACAATAACTGTAACCTAAGTTATTTATGTTCCATGCTATTAATAAATAAAAAACACTGGAAATAGCAAAACACTTAGTCAATTCCTGTTCATAAGTTCCAGAAATCCATCATTTGGTGGAAAGTTTTGATAGCAGTCTTTTATATGACCCTACACAGTTGAATTCAAGTATTGGGAAATTAACCTAAAATAATGTGTGTTTGAGGTAGAAACAAAGGATGCCAATACAATTCTTATGTGTGGCATTTAGGGACAATCAACTTTTAGACCATTTTGCCACAAACTCGCACAGACAACAGACCTAAGGGGTTGGCTATCATCTCAATGTTACCTTGGTTGTCCTCAATTATACTTTTGAAACAACCAGTAAACAAGTATAGTCCTAGCTCTGTCCAGACACACCCTAATTGGAAACTTTTCACTCAGCTCAGAAAACGTTTTATTTTTTTTACTTGATTATGAGTCATAATAGCGATTACCTTCTCCCTCAGTGATTAACCCTTGGTGGCCCTCTCCTCTACTTTTTACCGCCCTCCACAAAAACATGTTGAAATGATGGGGGAAAAACAAGACCCGAGGTGTTGCAGCCTTCCATAACCTTTTATCACAAATTAGCCATAACCAAATCAATTTGATGTCTTAAGTTGTTGCTGTCCTAATTATCCGGCTACTCGGATGACAGTATGTATCTGTTTATTTTGATGGGCTATGCTAATGGTAATGTTGTGTACCACAGATGAACAGAGTTTTTAAATACATTTAGCAGGGAGACATTTGGCAAGCCATTGTCTTTAACCCCTTCTATGCCAATTTCTCCTGGGGGACCTGGGTATTCTGTGGAGCCCGGTGAAGCTAGAGTGCATTTTTAGCAATGGGGTGATTACTATCCCCATGTCAACCGAGGAAAAACATTAGAATTCCCAATAAATTATTTACATCTTGCTTGAAACAACACATAAAGGTGTGCTTTTCTTGTCACTGACATATTGGAATAAGTCACCGTGATGACCGACTGTTTGTAAATTACAATGAAATTCTGTATTTTTAAGCACAACAAAAGTTCATATTTCTGTACATTTTTACCAACCGAGTTATGCAAAACTGTGAACAATTTTAAACATATATTCACTAGGCTATTCATCTACTTAATTGGTTCACAATTACATTTTTCAATTTCCATATTTTTTAAAACCTTTATTTAACTAGGCAAATCAGTTAAGAACAAATTCTTATTTACAATGATGGCCTACAACAGCCAAACTCAGACGACGCTGGGCCAATTGTGCGCCGCCCTATGGGACTCCCAATCATGGCTGGTTGTGATAGTCTGGATTCAAACCAGGTTGTCTGTAGTGACGCCTCTAGCACTGAGATGCAGTGTCTTAGACCACTGCACCACTTGGGAGCTGACACAGATCACTTTCATTTAATCAGTTAGTAAAATTATTTTTTCATAACAAAACGCACTCTTCTTGCATCAGAACACACATGTACAAACAGTTATTGAGGCTTTTTTTTTTGTTGGTCAAATAGTTATATTTGTGTAGTTTTATGGTGCACTCTGAGTGAATGTGTAATTGATGTTATGATAAGCTGTGTGTGTTATGCCAGGCTTTAAGGTAACGTCTGGGAGAGAGAGAACACAGGCGAGAGAGAGAGACTTGCCTGAGCATGTGCCCTGTCAGACACAAGCCACCATACACCATAATTATCGTAGTCCCCTGCTAATACCCAATTCGCACCAACTGCCCTTTTTTTGTACTGGCAGACGGGGAGAAACATCTGAGATCAAACGCTCAAACACTGAAATCAAGTCCAGATGCACGTGGACGTCCATACATCTCCCGGGCAGCATTAGGCAGGTAAAGCGTTCAGAGGGGGCTACTTTATGAGCCGGGGCATGTGGCATGGCCACCCCATTTCTTCACTACTGTGCACTCATGCAGTGTTCAGAACCTAAATAAATATAAATTATATTACCTTGTTTGTTTGAGTCCCAGCAAAAAAAAAAGATAATTGTTGTTTATTATTATTAATAATAATAGTAGTAGCAGTAGTAGTTATTTATATTTATTATATTAATATTTCAGTCATGTATACTTAGGCGTTCACAGCAAAGCATTCTGTAGATTGAGTAAATTGGTCAAAAATAATGGTACCGATTGGCCTATAGGGGGCACTGTTATAAGCATTCTCACTTAAACTCTCATAGACATTGCACTGTTTGACCTAGAGACTTTGTATCTTTCCTCATGCTGAACAAATTTGCCTCATGGACCCATGAAGACCATCAGGATATATTTTATTTTTCCATTTTGGAAAACCTTTGAAAATGTATGAACCATAAGTTAAAATAACACAAAATGCAGTCTGTAGGCCCATGGTACATCTCCTAACGTAGTTTGAGAAAAGCTGGTTAAGAGACTGCTGAGTTATTGATAAATCAGGAAATCAAATTGTATTTGTCCATTTTTTATCCTTTGTAAATCCACAATAATCTAATAACCATTAGGAACCATGTTTGACATAGATATCTTAAAAATTAAGGAAGCTATTAACAATGAACTTTTTTGACTATGTAATGCTAACGCTTAAAATAATAATGTAAAATCTTCTTCTCATTGACTAAAAGTCAGATTCACTTCAAATTTGGTCTTTGGACAATAATCACTAAATAGTTTGAGCAAAGAATGTCGACGCATTCAAAGATGGCCACACTATACAATTAGAACTTACTCTAATATGCTAAATATATATATTTTTAAATCTCATGAACCATAGGACCAAATGGAATGTAGGCCCATGATACATGTCTTAACTTATTTTAAGAAAAGCTAAGGGGTTGGTCAATGGCTGAGTTATTGACAAATCAAAAATCTGATTTTATACATTCATTTAAACCACTGTATATCCACTCCATAGTGGCCTATCAACTTGGTTCCCTAAAAGGAACCACACAGAATTTGGTATTGATATCTTAAAAAAACAAGGAAACTTAACAACTAATTATTTGCATATGTAACGATAATGCTCAAAATCATCTTCGGCATTTTATTCAACTGATATTATGTCCTCTGTCATCTTGTGAACCACGTTTATTGCTAGCAGCTATATTTGCAAATATGTATATTTTGTGTCTTGAGTCTCATATACACAAACTCTATCTGATAGGCAATAATATATTTGTACTGAGTTAAATCTGTCAGCTAATAACTAAACCAACTCGCCCAACTTTAAACACCCTGAAAAATATATACTCTTTTTAATATATTTACATTTTAGTCATTTAGCAGACACACTTATCCAGAATGACTTACTGTTAGTTAGCTCATACATGGTCATACTTTTTTTTGTACTGGTCCCCCATGGGAATCAAACCCACAACCCTGGCATTGCAAGTGCTGTGCTCTACCATCTGAGCTACACAGGACACCGTGTGAGGATATATCATCCTAACAAATGTCCCACATAAGTATACAGCAAATGACATCTTTGCTAATGAGCTCAGTGACCATTGTGCTGTTGCCTGCATGATATTTAGTTATCTAAATCTTGCTTTATTATACATGAGCTTTAATGAGCTACATTTCTTGTCTGACCTTGGGTTTTGTGACTGTGACTGTCATCTATATCTGTATAAGATCAGGCCATAAATTGTCTTACTTCTCTGTTTAACACTGTTGCAGATAAGCATGCTCTAATAAAAAAGTGTAAAGAACAGATCTAATCCTTGGTTCACGCATGAATTGTCTGAGAAATTACAGAAAGGCTACAGTTAGCCCAGGCTACAGTTAGCCTGGGCTAATGCTAGATGGACTGATTCTACAGATGATTGAATTGTGTATCTGAGACTGGTGGTAATCCAGCCAACTTCTGGAAAGTAGTGAAATCGTTGAAACAAAACTCCACTGCAAGTTATGACAGCCAACTTTTGAAAGAATAGTGTCTGAGAATTCTTCTTTCTCTAGAGTGAGTTTATTTAACTCGAAACAGATGATTTATTTAGTGTAATGCTAAAAATCCACAGGGGCTGATTCACTTGACGTTCTTACTACAGGTCTCTGACCCACTCTGTTGAATATTTTACCTGTATTTTTTACTTGACAATTGCTATTGGTGTTATCCCTAAGATCTGGAAAGCAGCATATGTCCTCCCCCTACATAAGAGCAGAGAGCCTTCTGACTTACGTAGATAACTACTGCCCGATCTCCAAGTTATCTTGCCTAGCTAAGGTAGCCTAGCTAAGAATTCCTGACCAACTCCCAGCTAATAACTTGTTTAACTGGTTTTAGATCTGGACATAGCACCGTTTCAACCACTATGCTTGTTTTAGATGATGTGTTAAATTGCCTAGATCATAAAAAGTATTGACTTTTCCAAGGCTTTCCAAGGCTTTCAGACAGTCTACTCATTCATAGACTGTCTGAAATGGACCTGGATCAGGAGTCTTGCAAATGGTATCTGACAGACGGGACACAATATGTGCTTTCTGATGGTGTTAAGTCTGGTTTTCTCAATTACGAAAGGTGTACCGCAGGGGTCGGTTTTGGGACCTCTTCTCTTTACTATTTCTATAAATAATATTGGTCTGTCTATTAAATCCTGTAATATTCATCTGTATGCAGCTGATACGGTTATGTATGCCATTGCACCAACTGTTGACCAAGCTATGTTAGAGCTGCAATCTGATTTTGTTACATTACAGAAAGCCCTTGTTGATTTAAAACTTGTATTTAACGTGGGCAAAACTAAATATATGTTGTTCTCTAATTAATGCAAAAATGGCTACATATTTACTCATTAGATGGTTTTCTCATCGAGCGGGTTTCCGCCTATAAATATCTGTGCATTTGGTTTGATAAAGATCTAAAGTTTAAAAACATACGGAAGAGCTATTTAATAACATAAAAGTGTGCTTCTTTTTTAGAAATAGATATTGCCTCTCTAAACAGCAGGAAGCAGATTTTACAGTCGACTTTTCTGACAGTTCTTGACTATGGCGACACCATTTATCAAAATGCAGCAGACACTATTCTAAAATCTTTGGGGATGCAGTCTACCATAGCACACTTCACTTTATCACAGGTGACAGTTTTGAGACCCCCTCACTGCTTCCTGTATCAGAAGGTCAGCTGCTCTCACTAAAGTCCCATAGATTACTTAATTACTCCCTTTTTGTTTACAAAGCTCTGCTGAAAAAGCTTCCAACCTACCTCACTTCACTGTTAAAAATATATATATAAGAGATGGCAAATCCGTTCACAGGGATGGTTAACTCTCGAGGTTCCACTAGTCCATACTGATCTACTGTAGGTAAATCTGCTTTCAGTTTTAGTGCCCCCCATTTTTGGAATAACCTACAAAACTCCCTACATTTTGACTCTCTGGTGCCTCTAGGTCAGTTTTGGTCTTTAATGTTGAATAAATGTAATGAGAATTGCAACTGTTTGGATTGAATTGTATTTGTGGTGTTTGAAGCTGTAGTGTGAAATGTTTTATTGATCATTTTGAATTGTAAATGAGACCCTGGTCTCAATGGGTCCCCCTGAACAAAAGTAAAATAAATAATATATACGCTATCGGTCAAACGTTTTACAACACCTACTCATTTAAGGGTTTTTCTTTATTTTTACTATTTTCTACGTTGTCGAATAATAGTGAAGTCATCACAACTATGAAATAACAGACATGGAATCATGTAGTAACCAAAAAAGTGTTAAATCATATAAAAATATATAAATTCTTCAAAAAGCCACCATTTGCCTTGATGACAGCTTTGCACACACACTCTTGGCATTCTCTCAACAAGCTTCACCTGGAATGCTTTTCCAACAGCCTTGAAGGTCTTCCCACATACAGTATACTGAGCACTTGTTTTCCTTGACTCTGCGGTCCGACTCATCCCAAACCGTCTCAGTTTGGTTGAGGTTGGGGGATTGTGGAGGCCAGGTCATTTGATGCAGCACTCCATCACACTCCTTCATGGTAAAATAGCCCTTACACAGCCTGGAGGTGTGTTGGGTCATTGTCCTGTTGAAAAACAAATGATAGTCCCACTAAGCCCAAACCAGATGGGATGGAGTATCGCTTCAGAATGCTGTGGTAGCCATGCTGGTTAAGTGTACACCTCCTCTTCTATGCATTACGGTGGGAAATATACATGCAGAAATCATCCGTTCACCCACACCGCGTCTTATTTTTTAAATTATTTTTGGTGATTTGTTAAATTGGGTAACCTTTATCTGTCAATAGTGTTGAAGTGAAGATTACATATCCATCTGTCCAAATATGTAGGGGGTGTATTTACTTTTTCACATGACTATATATATATAATAAATAAATAAATAAATAATTGATAAATAAATAAAAAATAAATAAAAACATGTAGAATTCGGCTGAAACAATATAACATTTGATTAATCTACATCTTTATATTTCTCAGTTTTGTGTATAGGCTGAGTTGTATTAGCTTCTTTTTGCTATAACCCAATTAAATAAGAAATTGCGAGAACGATGTCATCATATCGACTTAATCTGCAGGCAAAATGTGCTATGTCATGTATTCACATGTGCAGAGTCAAGAAAGGCATTAAGGATTGGTGACGCCCTGCCGGTCACATGTTAAGCAGCTCCCATTGTTCGTGCGTAAATTGTTGTTTTAGTATGTTTTTCGTGACTTTTTTTTGCAACAGTTGAACAATAATAATTCAGGATTATGGAGTGCTACTGTTTTACGAAGGTTTTAACAGTCCTTTTATCACTGAGGCACTTAGATTTTTCTCAGCGCCGAACGTACACGCGAGTCCTCAATTATTTACAACCGAGCCCAGCTCCTGGATTTAGCACAAGCAGTGCTGCTGCATCCCAGGGAAACGTTTGATATTCCGGATGAGTTGGAAAGGCGACGGCGGGGACGCAGGGCAGGATTTAAGTATAAGACAAAGCTAAGGAAGTACAAGCCGGCTATACCGTCTATCATTATGGGCAATGTGAGATCGCTGCATAACAAGATGGACGAGCTTCAGGGTCTGGTTCATGGACAAAGAGAATACCGGGAAGCTAGCCTATTGTGTTTTTCTGAGACATGGCTGAATGATAACATCCCCATAGATAACATAACTATCGGCGGTTTCCGGACCATAAGAGCGGACAGGGATAGCGTTTCTTCCGGTAAGAGTAAGGGGGGGGGGTTGGCCATATTACTCTTAAGGAGGCGAATGAGGCCCTACAGGACTGCTTTGAAACAACAGACTGGGATGTGCTCTGTGAGACATCAATGGACTTACTGACTGCATAACGGACTATAACAATTTTTGTGTAGACAACACTGTACCCACCAGGAAGGTACGCTGTTTTCCAAATAATAAACCCTGGGTCACCAGTGACCTGAAGGCCCTGCTGAATCAGAAGAAGAGGGCCTTCAAGGAGGGGGACAAGTACAAATTGAAATGCGTCCAGAGGGAGCTGAAGTTGCGGTTTGCTGAGGGGAAGAGAGGGTATAAGGAGAAGATGGAGGACAAGCTGAGGCAGAGCCAGGTGAGAGAGGTGTGGAAGGGTATGAGAAATATCACTGGCTTCAAAAAGTCAAACAGTGGGCAGACGGAGGGGACCCAGGACAGAGCCAATGAGCTGAACCAATTTTTTAACAGGTTCGATACTGGCCCTGTCCACCTCCCATCCAGCTCCCCAGGCCACACACCCTCACGGCTGTCCCACCCCCACTTTGCTCACAACACCTCTGCTGAGACAATCAGCGACCCCACCTCCGCCCCTACTCCCTCTGGACTGAACCTCAACACCCCCCTTCCCCCCACCTCCCCACCTGGGCTGGCTTTCACCACCAACCAAGTGGTGAAAGCACCCCCCTTTGTCCCATTGCCCAAGAAGGCGCACCCCACTGTCCTGAATGACTTCAGACCTGTAGTGCTAACATCACACATCATGAAGACCCTGGAAAGGTTAGTCCTCGCTCACCTCAGACCCCTGGTGTGTACATCACTGGACCCCCTGCAGTTCGCATGACAGCGCATCATCGGGGTGGATGATGCAATCATCTACCTTCTGCAGAGGGCCTACTCTCACCTGGACAACGCAGGTACACTGTGAGGGTTATGTTTTTTGACTTCTCCAGTGCCTTCAATACCACTCAGCCCCTGCTCCTGGGTCACGGACTACCTGACCGGTAGGCCACAATTTTTGAGACTACAGAGCTGTGTGTCAGAACGGGCAGTGAGCAACACAGGGGCCCCCCAGGGAACAGTCCTGTCAACTTTCCTGTTCACCCTCTACACCTCAGACTTCAGATATAACTCTGAAACATGCCACCTACAGAAGTTCTCGGATGACTCCGCAATTGTTGGGTGCATCGGGTGGGCAGGAGGAGTACAGGAGCGCAATCAATGACTTTGTTGTGATGTGAGCATAATGACCTTCAGCTCAACATCAGCAAAACAATGGAGATTGTGGTGGACTTCAGGAGAACCAAGGCTCAACTGACTGCAATCCCTATACAGGGGATGGATGTGGAAATGGTTGGGTCATACAAGTTCCTGGGAGTCCATATGGACAACAGGCTGGAATGGGCTGGTAACACCGGGGCTCTGTACAAATAGGGCCAGAGCCGACACTACTTTCTGAGGAGGCTCAGGTCCTTCAACGTGTGCAGTAAACTACTGCATACCTTCTACCAGTTTGTGGTTTTTGCAGTGGTGTGCTGGGGCACCAACATGAAAGCTGGTGATGCTTCTCGGGTAAATAAGCTGATCAGGAAGACTAGCTCTGTTCTGGGGATTAGCCTTGACACTCTAGAGGAGGTGGCGGAGAGACGGATCCTGGCAAAAACTTCTGGCCATCATGGGACAACGTCACCCACCCTCTGCATGCCATGGTTATGATGCAGAGGAGCACCTTCAGTCACAGACTGATCCCACCACGGTGTGCCAGATAGGGCTACAGGAGGCTATTAGACTATTTAATGCCTCACTGGGGTGCCGTGCCGTCGTCAACATAGACCTGGAACTGTTGGGGTGACAATTATGCATCCATCCGTGAGTAACTCTGGTCTGTAATCACTCATTCACTCAGGACTTATTTATTCATTCAGGTCTGTATATACATATTCATGTACAGTTGTTATATCATATCACATGCAATATTGTAAGTAATTCTTGGACTTAATTTACGTAGTCATTCACTCAGGAATGCATATTAGTATCCTGACAGTTGTATCTTTTTTCATTGCTTTTAGTATATCGAATGTGCAATACGTGCATTTATCTGTAATTAAACCCTGCGCACTAAGGACTGTATTTTAAGGGAATTACTATTGTTATTACCCTAAATTATATCATACACACATTTAGCTATTTAAATATCTATTCCTGTCAGTTACCTGCACAATTAATGTAACCATGCAAAAATCTTCCCTCTGGGATCAATAAAGTATCTCTCTCTCTCTTTCTCCCCCCCCCCCCCCCCCCATGGCTTCTCTGCTTTGCCGTTTCATCTTACATATGAAATGAGTAGAATAATCTGGGCTCATTGATATAAGAAATTAGGAGGTAATTAGCGCAGTGTGGAGACTTTGGAGTGTTTGACTGAAAAGCACAGGCTCCACTGGCCATGAATGAATTTGCATGCTTTGCTTATCAAAGCGCACTTATTAGGCACATCTGAAAGAGAGATTGAACCGGCACATTTTAACTGGGGGACTCAGAGGTGTGAACCACCCATACACATGTTTTTAAAAATATATATTTTTTATTTAACTGGTCAAGTCAGTTAGGGTGGCCAGGATGGGTACGGCATATGACAGTGTGCGAGTAGCGTGGCGGCAAGGAACATTGGGTTAACTATTTAATGATAGGGACAGTGATTGACATAGAAAAAAGCTGAGGTTGAGACAGTTTGACTTGTTAGGTCTTGAATTTGTCCTTTGCATCTTGAATTTGTCCTCTCAGTTTCGGTATACTTTTTTGATCGGGAAAAGCTTACTGAGGCCCCCTTTTTTCTCTTAAGTGACAGAGAAGAAACAGAGCCAATAACCCTGTCCACTTTGATAATTGACTGCAAGCAGGGATGCCAGTGGCTTTCAGACAACCGCCAGCAGTCCCCACCCTTCCTGCACCTCTTGTCCCCAACCCACCATGTCCCCAAAACACCGGCCCCTCGACCCCAGGTTCCCCTGATTAGCTGTGTTTTTTTCGTGTGACACTATTCACTTGGGTCAGTAGCAGGCAGCACCAGCAAAAATGACTGTCTGTACGTGATACATCTGAATCACAGCTGTTCAATTCTGTCACAGCCAACACAGAGAGAGAGCGAGTGAGTGAGTGAGTGAGAGCGGAGTGAGGGATGGTGGGGGGAGAGCACAGGGGCCTCAGGAGTTTGCAGTTTACATGGTTCTAGGGCCCACACCTGTTAAAACAGTTGGCAGTACTATGCCCATAGCCTTTTTTTTTTTACTCCCAGTTTTTTTCTGAGACCCCTAGCCTGAGACCCATTATTGAAGGATCTGTATCCTGGAGACCCCTTTTGCGGATTTCCCCCTGGACACAAGTTCAACCCTGCGGGGGAGGGAGGTGCACTCTGGCCTTAGTGTGGGGTGATGAAGGGAGATCATGGTGTGTGACACTGGGTTAATGGTTGTGCATGTATGCAGGGGGCATATATATGTATGTATGTATGTATATATATATATATATATATATATATATATATATATATATATATATGTGTATATGTGTATGTGTGTGTGTGTGTGTGCGTAAGAGAGAGGTCGGGTCATCTGACATCTTTCATCCTCCCTCTCCTGAAAGTTTTGCTTCACTCCCAGCGAGAAAATAATTGGATTTGGTTTGTTCTGCTGCAAAAGGGTTTGAGACAGGTGTTGTCACTGTCTTAATGGTTTCGGTTACACCATACAAAAAGAAAAGGTTACTGCGACGTCTCACAATGACCTTATTTGGTAATCAGCAGCAACACAGCTCTTAAGCTTAGTCACATTCTATGGGCCCACAACACCTGTTCCACTTATTGTGCCGGAATCTTCTATATTTGGCTATAAGTCGGGCTCCCTCAATTTATGTGGAGGTGTGTAAAACATACAGCGATGCCACATATCCCTAGCTGTGAATGACTTGAGAAAACAATGAAATATTTCTCACGACCCTCATAAACATCACGTTGTCGCCCACATGTTATTGACACACCGCAGTTGCACAACTACACATTGCCTCTGACTCCCAAAGTTCAGGAGAAATAAAACAAATAAAAAATAACACAATGAAAGTTAATAACTATCATATAGTTACTTTTTAGTTGGCCTTATAGGTAATCTTGATGCAACAATAAATTAAAAAAAAAAAAAGGAGCAGTGTGACTTTAAGGCTTTTATCTTCCCTCCCTGCTCTGTTCCCAAAGTGTAATGTCTATAATCGCACCAGCTGATATTCACAGTAACCTAACCAATAAGGGCTTATTGTTTGGACAATGGTGGAGGCCTCCTCTTTTGCCCCAACCACCGTTCCGTCCGCTCTCTCCCTTGATTCATTTAATGTCCTCGGCTGCTGGAAAATTATTTTATTGCTTGTTTGACTCTCCAGCCTTATTACTGGAGCCCCTTAATGTTCTCTGTAACCGTGGAAACCAGATGAATAAATGTCTGCCGAAGAAAATTAGATGATTAAATCAGGTCACCCTTGCTAAACAAATTAGCTTGGTCGAGCGCAATTTGTGTACCGAGCAGCTGTCTTAACAATTTCCTACCAAGAGGATTGTTTACTGGGCTAACGGTGAGAGAACATGGAGGAAGGGGAAAATAAAGATATCTGGAAAGAGATGACTTGAAAAGGAGTTATGATTGAAATAAATAATTGTGATAATCTTTTAGGTGGAAATGTAAAAACGAGAGAACTTCTCAGCATACAGATCCTTCAATAATTTATAACTGGCTAGAATACACATTTCCACAACAATTTTAGCTTTCTTTCCCTTCGATTTGTTCAGTACATATGTTCTCGTTTTTTTCATATTCATGTTCCAGATTCATTTTCCTTTTATTGTACAGTAGCTCTGTTCCTCTGATCCTCTGCACAGAACCTCAACTGCTTTTGTACTGTACTACTGAGCACGAGAGCCTCCTCAGTTTGAGGAAATGCTCCTTTTCAGTGTGTATTCATTACAAATCTCACCACAAACATGCAGAAGTAACGTTTAAGTTTAAAGGCACCTATGCGTGTTCATCACATTTCCCAGGCTTGTTGTTCACAATCAAAAAATCTAACAGCAGTGGCAAATCGAATTTCCGTAATATACCAAGCAACCAATCATTACTGCTAACTGTCCTTGAGGCAAACTGTATAGGATATATCATCCTCTGTCCCTGTTATACCAAAGGGTGTCCCAAATGGCACCCTATGGACTTTCTAGTGCACTTGTTTTGCCCAGGGTCCAAAAGTAGTGCAAAATATAAGGGATAGGGTGTAATTTGTGACACAGCCATGGTCATGGGCTTACATTGACATGTAGTGGCTAACACTCTAAAATGCTGGCCATAGCACCAGCAAGTAAAAAGGATATTACGTTAGTGTTTTATAAGCAATACAAAACACCCTCACAACAATTTTATGAACATCCAGACAAACTGTAGGTGGTGATTTAGGATGAAGCATGTAACATTTTTGGTGTAAAAAAAGATGATGTATCATCTAAAAATCTATTTATGAAGGTTTTCTGTAGATCCCCTCATGAGTGTCACCAAGTGTCTTTCCCATGCAACTACACAACCCCCTCCAACTCCAACTCAAACCCTAACCCCCTTCCCAGAGTTGTTTTACCATCCTACAACTCATTTTAGACAAATGCCCATGTCACACTGTTTGGTGTTTTACTGTTTGGTGTTTTCATCTCCTTTGAATAAGAGAGTGTATATAGTTGTATAACGATGGGGCAAACAAGCAGGCTTGGACTTAAAACCATAGCTGTGTAACGATAGGGCAAACACCCAGACTTGGACTTAAAACCATGGCTGCGTTTACCATTATCATAAATGTTAACGACACAGCGGTGGTGTTGTTTATGGAAGGACGCTACGCTGCGCTACTCAAGGATGTTGGCTGTTTACAAATTTGTTTTATTTTTTAAATGTGACCTTTATTTAACTAATCAAGTCGCTTAAGAACAAATTCTTATTTACAATGACGGCCTATACCGGCCAAACTCTGATGAAGCCGGGCCAATTGTGCGCCGCACTATGGGACTCCCAAACACGGACGGATGTGAAACAGTCTGGATTCAATCCAGGTTGTCTGTAGTGACGCCTCTAGCACTGAGCCACTTGGGAGCTCTAAAGCGCCACCACTTTACTTTTCTTCGCACTAAAACAACACTCTCTCCTCCACCTGGGCCACAACGTTTAAAAAAAATAAAATATGTTTATTATTTTCCAATAAAAAAGAAGACCGAGATACAAACATTGACATTCATTTTACTGTTAAATGCAATGGCAAATTTAAAGGACAAAACAAAACTTAACTCACACATGCAAAACTCAAATATAAAAATCCTATTTTGTGGTACATATTTTAAGAAGATAGCATATAGTCATTACAAGCAGTGTAGTTAAACCAAAAATAAATATTGAGTACAGCACAGAGTAGCAGCAGATCATCAACCCACTTATGAAGGAGGAATAGACCCTTTGTGACTCACCACCTGGATTTGGTCTTATGTAGCAAAATATGAATTTCTGTTTTTTACATTGGATAAAAGTAGAGACTCAGAGCTACAAAATGCTATATCATGCACTGCATTTGAGGAACAATGGGAAAGTAATTATGCTTTGAAAGTTGATAAACTCACTTTTGAGAAAATGTGATTTTTGTGTTTTGGTATTTAGTGAAGAACTCTTCTTTGTCTACACCCATCCAGCATTGTTCACACCCTCTTTAAGCTTTAGTCCTTATATGAGATTTCTGAACCAAGTTCCTGTGGATACCTCTATGTGGGCCTGTAGTACATCATAAAGTCTAGAGTCTGACCCTTTTAAATGGGGTTTGACAAGGAAAACACTATCTAATGTAGAATTGTTTGGCTTAATGCCATACTGTGGGATATGCGTCCTTAAGAAAATCCTGATTTGGAGGTATCTGAAAACATGTGTTGCTGGCATGTTAAACTTAGCCTGTAGTTGAAGCTAAATGACTGTCAATGTATAAATTACTGATTGTTGTGAGCCCTTCTCACTCCACTGCGAAAACATCATATCATCCAATGCAGGGTGGAAAGCATTGGCCTGTCAATTTGCTGTCAGGCAAATTGGGCTGTCAATGTATACAGTGGGTATGTTAAGAAAATACAGAATCTGTTTCCAGATCCTAAGAGTGTGACAAATGACTGGGTTAGAGTCATAAGTGGCTTTTTTGCCAAGGCTTGTGAACTTGTCCATCACTGTTCTTACTGTTTTTTCCAGTTTATCTTGTAAACAGAGAAGGAGCCAAATGTATTTATCAAGTTAAGTAAGGAGGGAATAGAAGTTTTAGGCTTAGATAAAAACCAAAGGTTATGGTCTGCATAGAGGGAGATTTTGTGTGTGTATTTTATCTTAGCGGGAGCTATATCGGCACCTACGAATGAGAGTAACGAGGGATTCCATGGCTATAACAAAGAGAGCAGGCGAAATAGGGCACCCCTGTCGACAGCCTTTGAACAGGCGAAATGACTGCAACATCTCCTGTTTGGTTACCACGGATGCCATTGGATGTGCATAAATCATTCTCATCCAATTAATAAATTCCTTTCCAGAACCGACATCATATATTTTGACCCAATCTGATCAAACGCATTCTCTGCATCAAGAGCAATTAGCACTGCCTCAAATATATGATCATGATACATTACGTTGAAAAGCCGTCTCAAATTGTAAAATATATGTCGACCTGTATGATGTCAGAAACATATAATTTCAATTGGTTTGCCAATATCTTCGTCAACAAATTATTTTCTATGGGGAGCAACGACACATCTCCATGGAATCTCTATTTTTTTCAAGATCAGTGCTATAGTAGCCTCATACAGTGTTTGCGGGAATTTGGACTTTTCTTTGGAATGTTTAAACATTCGCAACAGAAGTGGAGCTTGACTGGCGCAGTACTTCTTATAGAATTCTATTACATATCCATCGGCCCCAGGGCCTTGCTGTTTGGTAATCTCCTCTAAAGTTATCCCGGCATCGAGTGCAGCAGCTGCCCCCCTGTCTATTTGAGGACATTCACATTCAGTGAGAAAGTTTGTTCCATAGTTTGTGGATCAGTAGCATCTCATTTCGATTGATATAGCTCTGAGTAAAACTGTGCAAAGCATTTATTAATATCCTGCAGATCTGTTACTATTTTACCATTCTTGTCTTTTATTTTATGAATTACTCTAGATGCCTGTACATGCCTTCGCTGTCTTGCTAATAATTTATATGGTTCAAAATAACTTTGTTGTGTTCTAGAAAGTAAAGAGCCCACCCGTTTCGAAAGGATAGTATTGTATTCATATTTCAACTTTGTGATCTTCTCAAGAACTGCATTCAAGGACATTTTCTAAAGACCTTCTCCTGTTCCCCTAACTTTCTTTTGAAAAAGGCACGTTTCTTCTTCGATGTATATTAAATAATGTAACCTCTAATCACAGCCTTGAGAGAGTTGTCAACATCCCCTGTGTCATTAGCTCCAAGGAAAAAAGCTATCTGCTCCTTCAAATATGAATAAAAAGTCTAATCTTTCAACAAGTATATGTCTAAGCACCACGGTCACCGACCTGCAGACATATTGTCCAGTTTCAGCACCATGGACAGCAGAGAGTGGTCTGTAATTAGAATCGGCTGATAGGTAACCGACTCAGCTGCTGAAATTAGTTTGGAGTCCATCAAAAAAGTGTCAATTCTGGAATATGACTTATGAACTGACAAAAATAAAGAATAATCCCTATCTGTTGGGTGCGTCAGTCTCCAAATATCGATAATGTTAATGTTTGTCATCAATGTATATAAACAGACACTGGCATTTGATTGTTGAAGTGACCTTGATAGCAGTTTATCTAAAAGAGAATCCAACGTACAGTTAAAGTCACCTCCAACAATAACACTTGTGTCCGAGATATTTGGTATGACCTTAAATACCTTTTGAAAAAATAATGGATCATCAAAGTTATATCCATATAAATTGACCAAGATTATTGGTATCGAGTTCAGTGTACCAGCCACAATAATATACCGACCATTAGGATCTGAAATTGAGGATGAGTAAATAAAATGAATGTTTTTCCTTCTCAGGATTGCTACCCCTCTCGCTTTTGCATAAAAAGTATACTGATATATATGACCGATCCAGGCGACTCGTAGTTTGGCCTGAGCTGAGCGTTTAATATGAATTTCTTAAAGAAGTACTATGTCAGCGGCCAGTGATTTATGATGAGAAAAAACCTTGTCTCTTTTTACGACATGACCTAAGCCATTGCAGTTCCAACTGACTATCTTTAATCCACCAGGTCTACTCTGTGCCCGGTCCCTACATGGCATTTCTTATTTTAGAGCAAATTGTTGCTGTCATACAAAACCCAAAAGAAATATGTCCCGCTGTGAGGGAACTTGTCATGCCACCTGTTCTAAAAGTGAACATAAAACACAGACCCCATCCCATTACTGAGTGACTTCCCCAAACAAAGCACTCCTCGAATAACACACAAACCTTAGGGTGGGTAGACATAAAGCCTAATCTAACTCGGCATCTGCATACAAACAAATATGAAATAACACTTAACTCTTACGTTAGGCGGTGAGTGGGACTAAAACATGATAGGCTAAACAATGCTATACAAGCAATAACATCTCACCCATCATTATAAGTCCCAATTTCTGATCTTCTGATTGGAAAAAAACATTGGCAGGAAATTCAAACACATTTCTGGCCTTATTTGGCCACTTAGCCGGTTGACACAGCAGTTCTGTATCCTCAAAGTAAGATCTGGGTAGAAAGACACCCTGGCTCCGTTGTAGTTGAGGGGGATCGTTTGACTAGCCAACTTGAGGATGAGATCCCTGATCTGGGGATAGTGCAGCTGTGCGATGAATGGCCTTGGTGTTGCGCCCTTGGCCGGCTTCGTTGCCTGTGATCTGTGTGCGCGGTCGATCAGGAGGGCGTTTTGAAGTGTTCACTCCCCAGCAATGCTGGTATCAGCTCCGAAACAAATTCAGTGGGGGGTTCCCTTACTCATGTTCGGGCGTCTTGAATGCAATTTCAAACATTTCCAGTGTGTTTTCCAGGGTGTATTTCTACAGCTGAAACTGGAAAGCACTTGTTGCATTATAGATGTTTTAATTTGTGCAAATTCCATAGTTTTTGTTAAGTGATTATAGTGCTAGACAGATAACAGGAAGGTATTTCTCTTCTATGAAACAAGTGCTTGCTCACTGCCCACACAGAGAGAAGCTATTGGAGTAAATCGAACCAGTTCCGTGCAGTAGCCTACCCATACTTTAGCTCTGCAGACAGAGATATAGATAAGGGGGAGTAGAAAGAGAGAGGGGGAGTGAGGAGAGAGAGAGTGAGAGAGTAGGGGTGTTAACGCTTAAACGTTAAAACGTTTAAATGATATTAACGGTAAGAAAACATCACAGTGCAGTTAAAACTACAGGTTCTGATCATCATCATAAAGGGAAACATTCTAATTTAACAAATACCTAACGCAACAATGCTAGGCGTCACCACAGACCCTGGTTCGATCCCAGGCTGTATCGCAACCGGCCATGATCGGGAGTCCCATAGGGCGGCGCACAATTTGCCAATAGTCGTCCGGGTTAGGGGAGGCCGGGGTAGGCCGTCATTGTAAATAAGAATTTGTTCTTAACTGACTTGCCTAGTTAAATAAAGGTTAAATAAAATAAAGCATAAGCTAGAGATACAGTGGGGAGAACAAGTATTTGATACACTGCCGATTTTGCATGTTTTCCCACTTACAAAGCATGTAGAAGTCTGTAATTTTTATCATAGGTACACTTCAACTGTGAGTGACGGAATCTAAAACAAAAATCCAGAAAATCACAATGTATGATTTTTAAGAAATTCATTTGCATTTTATTGCATGACATAAGTATTTGATACATCAGAAAAGCAGAACTTAATATTTGGTATAGAAACCTTTGTTTGCAATTACAGAGATCATATGTTTCCTGTAGTTCTTGACCAGATTTTGGCCCACTCCTCCATACAGACCTTCTCCAGATCCTTCAGGTTTCGGAGCTGTCGCTGGGCAATACGGACTTTCAGCTCCCTCCAAAGATTTTAAATTGGGTTCAGGTCTGGAGACTGGCTAGGCCACTCCAGGACCTTGAGATGCTTCTTATGGAGCCACTCCTTAGTTGCCCTGGCTGTGTGTTTCGGGTCGTTGTCATGCTGGAAGACCCAGCCACGACCCATCTTCAATGCTCTTACTGAGGGAAGGAGGTTGTTGGCCAAGATCTCGCGATACATGGCCCCATCTATCCTCCCCTCAGTACGGTGCAGTCGTCCTGTCCCCTTTGCAGAAAAGCATCCCCAAAGAATGATGTTTCCACCTCCATGCTTCACGGTTGGGATGGTGTTCTTGGGGTTGTACTCATCCTTCTTCTTCCTCCAAACACGGCGAGTGGAGTTTAGACCAAAAAGCTCTATTTTTGTCTCATCAGACCACATGACCTTCTCCCATTCCTCCTCTGGATCATCCAGATGGTCATTGGCAAACTTCAGACGGGCCTGGACATGCGCTGGCTTGAGCAGGGGGACCTTGCGTGCGCTGCAGGATTTTAATCCATGACGGCGTAGTGTGTTACTAATGGTTTTCTTTGAGACTGTGGTCCCAGCTCTCTTCAGGTCATTGACCAGGTCCTGCCGTGTAGTTCTGGGCTGATCCCTCACCTTCCTCATGATCATTGATGCCCCACGAGGTGAGATCTTGCATGGTGCCCCAGACCGAGGGAGATTGACCTTCATCTTGAACTTCTTCCATTTTCTAATAATTGTGCCAACAGTTGTTGCTTTCTCACCAAGCTGCTTGCCTATTGTCCTGTAGCCCATACCAGCCTTGTGCAGGTCTACAATTTTATCCCTGATGTCCTTACACAGCTCTCTGTTCTTGGCCATTGTGGAGAGGTTGGAGTCTGTTTGATTGAGTGTGTGGACAGGTGTCTTTTATACAGGTAACGAGTTCCAACAGGTGCAGTTAATACAGGTAATGAGAAGTGGAGAACAGGAGGGCTTCTTAAAGAAAAACTAACAGGTCTGTGAGAACCGGAATTCTTACTGGTTGGTAGGTGATCAAATACTTATGTCATGCAATAAAATGCAAATTAATTATTAAAAAATCATACAATGTAATTTTCTGGATTTTTACAGACCTCTACATGCTTTGTAAGTAGGAAAACCTGCAAAATCGGCAGTGTATCAAATACTTGTTCTCCCCACTGTATTTGTTTTTTTGCATGGGCCTCTGTCGGCCTTCCGCATCTGCGGTGGAAGGTGGCCAAGCTACAGTGTTTTTTTGTCAGACCATGAGACCCGTCCGAACGCCCCCACAACTGGTCTGACTCCTCAAGGTGTCCCCCCCCCACACACACCTTAATCACACGATAGTGTGATTGTCAAGCTGTCTACGCAAACAGAGAGAACGCACTGCAACTGCCTCTGCAACGCAATGTTGCAAGGCAAACGCAGAGTTCAAAATGCAAACACTAAGTCAGTGTGATCGAGGCATTAGACTATTAACGAGAGCTGTAATGCACGAAAAGCTGAGGATAGCAGAGCAGCAGCTCAAGCCGGGAGTGGGGGGAGGGGCCGTGCGATGTGCGTCTGAGTAAGGAGGGGAGCAGCGAGGGGGAGAACGATAGCAACCAAGTCGACTTGCGCTGGTAGACTAACTTATTGCTAGTTATTTATCATCTCCTCTAATTACATTCTACCTGTCTTGACTGCATCAAACCGAGAGAAGCTAGTTAAGCTAGTTAAGCTAATTGAGACAACTTTAACCGTGTGCTTTCTCCCCTTCCTACAGTAAATAACAACAACTCCATTCAGATTATTAGGTAGCAGGCTACTTGATGGCTCTTGGCGTTGTTGCCTGTTCTTGCCATTGATTAGCTTAGATACGTATCTCCTAACAACATGCCAAACGGAGCCTCTAGCTCTCTGACTGTAGCCTAGTGCCGGTTTGATGACAGTCGAAAAGATGTCCAAGATAAAAATAAAGGCTGTTGATCCTTTGTCCTTATTTCAGCCTCACCTCTCCCATTTACAATGTTGTTTTATATGGCTTTTACATCCCTTATACATTTTTTTATTGGGATGTAAATATAATAGAAGTAACCTGAAAAGCCCAATAAGCAAATATTCCACATGGCACCCAAGGCAACTGACCTTGCGAAAGAATGCAAAGTTATAATGCCCCATGCATGCAAAACAAACCAGTAAAACAATGCCCATGAAAAGAGAGGGAGTTTAGGTGAAAATAAGAGAGAAAGGGACCGTTTTTTATACCCTGATTAACTGGGAACAAAGGCTAGTTTCCATGACGTGGTTTTGTGCAATTGGAACCCAGTCACCAAGACAACTCATCGGATAAACAAAGCATAAAGGAGCATGGAGATAAAGTCGCATCTACTACATTTAGTTGAGTTGTGCCTACTCAATATACAGAGTGTATAGAACAAGCAAAAATATAAATGTTTAATTTCAATCTGAGAGCGATCAAGTCATCCATAGCACAAAGTCAGATCAGTGGTGTATGCAAACTGCTGTTCAGCTTGTAAGCTAAAGGTTGCAGTAGATGGTGGTGGTGGTGGTGGTGAGGTTACAGCTCCTCCTCTGCTGTCTCTATTATCACAGTCTCCAGAACTAGCCTCCACCGTCCTCCTGTCCTCCCTGTCTCCTACAAAGGGCTTTGGCTACAGCTCCAACCTGCAGCTGTTCACACACAACCTGTCTGACCGTATCACACAGAACACACTATCATACCTGGGAAACACACTACATTCACCCAACTGGAACCCCATGAATACAGCTTCTATCAATGCCAATGAGCTTGTTGGGAGCTCTAGTCTTGGTTTAGGCTATTCTTCGTATTGTTATCACCTGCAGTCTGCGGGGCTAGCTTTTGCTGTCTGCCGTGAGCTCCCTGATGGAGTTACTGTACACAGTCACACACACGCTCACAGGCTTCCTCAAGAATTTACTGCTTTATGAAGGGGGTGGGGGGTAGAGATTTTGTGTAATTTGTGGACTACAAAATGCATGCTTTATTGTGTGCGGAAAGAGACAGAGGAGAAAAAAAGGAAGGTGGCTCAGAAATGCAGAATTTCCATTAGCGTACGTAATCGGAACCTCTCTTTGCCTAGTTTCTGTTACAGTATCTCTAATTCCGTATGCTTTTTGCTTAGTTTTTGTTAAAGTATCTAGGCCTGTCCTTTTCTATATTTTAAGCCAGTTTTTGTTAGTGCATCTCTTGTTCCGTATGCTTTTACTATGTGCAAAAGCACCACAATAGGGCTGAACTGACTGAGAAATTCCTACTATCACTGGTATCAGTTAAGGCCGAGGTTGTCTAAGGTGAGCTACAGTATTCCCACATATCCAGGTAACAAGAGAGTAAAGTGCAATAGTTTAAAAAAGGGCCTCTTTATTTTATTCTTGTGAATGTTGTCCATTTGCGTTTTCCATTTGTGTTTTCCGCAGACAATTGTAAATCCTCTTTCGGCTGGTGACGATGAGTGCACATACAGGTGATGCATTGAAACTGCCATAACTCACACACCCGGCAAAGCTCAAAATCAATTGGAATGGATAGTTTAGCTGGCCCCTAAAAATCTATGAGCAATTCATGTCCTTGATCAAAGTGTGTCATTCCTCTCCATGTTAGAGGCTGAAAAGGACACAAACACCCTTAACAACGTTTGTGTTGATGAAGAATGAGCAGACATGCATGGGGTTCTGTGTAATTAACAAGGATTTTGTTTGATTAGTTTATATAGGTTTTAGACATGTCGTCATGCCAATAGTTGGTTATTAATCAAATCATGTTTAGCAGATGTTATTGCGGGTGTAGCGAAATGCTTGTGTTTCTAGCTCCAACAGTGCAGTAATATCTAACCATTTCAACAATACACACAAATCTAAAGTAAAATAATGAAATTAAGGAATATATAAATATTAGGACGAGCAATGTAGGAGTGGCATAGACTAAGATACTGTAGAATACAGTATATTCATATGAGATGAGTGAAGGAAAAATATGTAATAATAATAATACATTATATTTATATAGCGCTTTTCTGAGACCCAAAGACGCTTTACAGAAAATAATGTATAACAAACAACTAACATGAAGAACATGACAGGTCAGGGGTCAGGGGTCGGCTTGTTTGAACAGATGAGGCTTGAGGCGGTGGATGAAGATGGTAAGGGATTCAGAGTCACGGATGAATTGTGGAAGAGCGTTCCAGAGCCTTGGTGCAGCCCTCGAGAAAGCCCTGTCTCCAAAGCTCCGTAGCTTGGACCGGGGGATGATGAGGTGGCCAGCAGTGCGGAGTGACCTGGAGGCTTGGTATTTTGGAATAAGGTCCGATAGATTGACTGGAGCAAGCTGATGGAGGGCTTTGTAGGTGAGCAGAAGAATTTTAAAATCAATGCGCTACGAGATGGGGAGCCAGTGGAGTTCCTGAAGGATAGGGGTGATGTGCTGCCAAGATTTGGAGTGTGTGAAAAGTCTGGCAGCTGAATTTTGAACTAGTTGTAGTTTACGGAGAGATGAAGAGTTAACATCTAACGTATAAACATCATTAAAGTGATGCGGGACATTGCTTTAAATTAGACTGTGTACGTTGTTGATATTTGGCTAAGGCCTCACATACAGTCTACTGATGGCTATATACTGTATAAATCCAGTATGAACCCACATTTACAGAAATACTGTTACATGACGTGAGGAATTGCTATCTGGGTTGGACTCCATTGGTCAATATCTCAATCAAACTATCACAAAGGGTCAAATTTCCAGGCTTGCATGTTTTTGTCTTTTTTGCCTTGCGAAATGTCACTATCAATTTGCACGGCACCAGATTAAAAAGGAGAAGAAAAAAATCAGTTTCAAAATAGTAATTGTATCCTTATTAATGCCATTAGTGTAACAGTCAGCATGGATCAGATCAACAGATGACTGAAGTAACTCCTATGTTTCAGCGCTGTGATGGAATCGTATAAATCTACTCACTCACTCACTCACTCACTCACTCACTCACTCACTCACTCACTCACTCACTCACTCACTCACTCACTCACTCACTCACTCACTCACTCACTCACTCAAATTCCAATCCTAGAGTAGAAATCTGTCATAAAGTTGGAGAGTTAGGGGACTAGTGAGAAATGTTCCAGCAGCTGCCCTCAACTAGCTCCTCCTGTTTATTTTAGGGGAGGATATTCCTTTTTTTATTTAAGTAGGAACCTTTAAGATTGGTCTGTGCAGCTTTTTCTCTCTCTCTGACTGCCAGTCTCTGTTCTAATTGGTTTCCACTTAATACACGTAACCTCAATTAACACACAATCAAGCCCAGATAAATCACATCCTTTAAGTCCTCAGAGGGTGTAGGGTTCTTGATGTCATCCTTAGTTCAAGCATACAACACAAACTTGCTGGAGTTCTATAATGCTTAAGGATGCAGAGGCAGTACTGTACTATAGTCTCATCAGTAATCACTGTAGCCTGAGGGTGCTTATGGCCCTAGATTGAGGGTCAAGATGCAGGTCAAGATAGCCATAGAATCAAGGCCATAGCATCAATCCCAAAACGTGAAAGCAACACATCCAGCAACACCTTCTTTCTCTGCTGACAAGTGAAATACTTATCTGCCTCTGTATTAGCAGTAAATTAATACAGAAATTCACAAAAATAAACATCCGATAGGGGTTTTGGGGGGATAGATTATAATTATTTTTCAACGTTAATAATCCACACTGTTTATGCTAATACAGTGGGGAACTGTTGAATTAACAAAGACAGAAACCTAAAAATACAAACTGAACCCAAACAACATGAGACGTTAAAAATGCACAAATAGCACTCTGGGGTCTTGTTTTATTAAATCGGCAGATAAATAAGAATTTGTTCTTAACTGCCTAGTTAAATAAATATTATATAAAATAAATAAATACAACTGGGGAGGGTCATGATGGTGGCGGGATTGGTGAGGATATCCTTGTTGGAGACCCCGACCCCTACCTCCATGGGTTATCTTCAAGGTTACGATAAACAATGACCTAGCTTTTAGCTTTAGTCTGAGGAGAGTTAAACCAGAGATTATAGTTTCACCTCAGCAGTAGTTTTGTTTTGCAAGTGCTGGGGTGGTTACCAGCTAACAAACATTGTGGGGAAGTCATTTTTCAAATAACCAAAGGAGAACCTTTTGGGAACATTCTGTGCTAGCTGGGTTTGCTATGTTAACAACAATAACCATGAGTTTAGAGTTTCAATGTACCAACACTATTTAGGATGTTCTGCCTGTTTGTTTCCTAATGATACAGTAATCTACATTTAGAGCGATGTATTATTGTTGTGTCTCGACTGTGTCTCGCTCTGTTGTATTTCAAGTAGAAGCTGTAGTCTAGTTGTTCAAGAAAAACAGCTTTGTTCCATTCATCAACTCTCATTGTTGCCCTAAATGCTCAGGGTGAGGCTGTACACCATTAATTGTTTTAAATATCTCAATGCTTCTCCGTAGTCAAAGTTGACACAGGCTGGCAGTTTGCCGAGTGTAAATGAAGCTCAGATTAAAATAAAATAAATTATGAGATGGGCTCAAGTTGATCATTTCTTATCTGCTGAGTTGCCAGGCCTTTCGTGGGACTTTGGTAAAGCTTACGTGAAAAAGGAAATTCATCGGTCCTGGCAACTTAGTAGCCTGTTACACTTGTTCCCTAATAGATGTTGTATGTTGTTAAACCCAGAATTGTGTACCAGCTACAGAATTGGCAACTTGGGTCAGAAAACATGAACTACCCTTTAGTCTTTATTATTTCATGTACTACATTTATAAACTTTTGTTAAGAACTAAAGTCATTCTTAGTCTGCCTGATTTAGAAGTTGTCACAATTTTTATTGAATTAATATTGGGTGTTAGTGAACGCTGAATAAGTATTGATTGAGTATTCGCCCAATAACCCCCTATCTCTTATTCCTCTTTCCTTTTATAACTCGCCACTACATTTAATAACAAAGTCAAACTGTCCCTTTTAACTGTCCCTTTTTTTTTTTTTCTTATCCAAGATGGCGTAACAGTGTAGACTTGTTTTTTGTTTGTCCCGTCTCATCTCCCGTGTCAAGTTTGTAATTTGTCTTTTCATACATTTTTATTTGTTCCCGATTTACCCCTCCTGCAAGCCACCTTACCCAACGTGAAACGGATCAAATATCGGATCAACCCAGCGCTTATCGGACTGCGTCCCCTTCCACTTCACTGGATTTCCACTGAAATAACAGGACCACCACACCGGCTCATCACAGCTAGCTAGCTGCATTTCGAGTGACCGACGTTTATAGCTAAGCTCCACTGTGTACATGCTACCAATGCTAGCGTGAGCTAGGCTCATCTCCCGGACATCCGACGTGTGCTAGCTACTCTCCCGGGCAGTACCTTATCAACCTACCTGGACCTTCTACTGTCGATACGGAGCCCCACCGAGCCACCGCGACTGGTCTGCCGACGTAATTGTCCGACGTGGTATCAACAGGGTTCTCCTCTGCGACGTCGCCGAAGACCCATCTGCTAGCTCCGGCCTGCTAGCTCCGGCCTGCTAACCCAGCCTGCTAGCCCAGCCTGCTAGCTCCGGCCTGCTAACCCAGCCTGCTAGCCCAGCCTGCTAGCTCCGGCCTGCTAACCCAGCCTGCTAGCCCAGCCTGCTAGCTCCGGCCTGCTAACACTGAACGCTCTGCCTCCTCGCTCACCGAGTGCAGCGCCCATTGAACTGATTCACCGGCTCGCCTCTTTGCTACTTCATCGGATCCTATGATTGCTCAGCTCCACAGCTGATGCCTGCAGGACTGTTTGGTTATACGGTATTTCGTTCTGTTTAACTATCAGGCCTCAGGTCCTGTGTGTAGTACATCACTTTTTCTAACTGACCCTCTTTGTCCATTCATTGCCATTACCCGTCGTTGTCATAGCCCTCTTAATTTAACGGTCATTTTATTTTTATTTTTCATTTATTTTTTATTTTTTGCCCCTTTCTTATTTCAATATGCCTTGTCTTTTGCTGTTCAGGCTAGCTATTATTGTTTTATTTCACTGTAGAGCCCCCAGTCCTGCTCAACTGGCCTCTGATAGCTCCTTTGTTCCTCCCCCCACACATGCGGAGACTTCACCTGGCTTAACTGGTGTCTCCAGAGATGCAACCTCTCTCTTCATTACCCAACGCCTAGGTTTACCTCCACTGAATTCACATCCTATTATACCCTTGTCTTTACATTATGCCCTCAACCTATTCCACCACGCCCAGAAATCTGCTCCTTTTATTCTATGTACCCAACGTACTAGACGTCCTGTTCTTAAAGCCTTTAGTCGAATATTGATTCTATTACTCCTCTGTTCCTCTGGTGATGTAGAGGTAAACCCAGGTCCTGTAACCCCCAGTACTACACCTATTCCCCAGGCGCTCTCATTTGTTGATTTCTTTAACCGTAAAAGCCTTGGTTTCATGCATGTTAACATTAGAAGCCTCCTCCCTAAGTTTGATTTATTCACTGCATTAGCACACTCCGCCAACCCGGATGTCCTAGCTGTGTCTGAATCCTGGCTTAGGAAGGCCACCAATAATTCGGAAATTTCCATCCCCAACTACAACATTTCCCGTCAAGATAGAACTGCCAAAGGTGGCGGAGTTGCAATCTACTGCAGAGATAACCTGCAGAGTTCTGTCATACTGTCCAGGTCTGTGCCCAAACAGTTTGAGCTTCTTCTCTTAAAAATCCACCTTTCCAGAAATAAGTCTCTCACTGTTGCCGCCTGTTACAGACCCCCCTCAGCCCCCAGCTGTGCCCTGGACTCCATATGTGAATTGATTGCCCCCCATCTATCTTCAGAGTTTGTATTGTTAGGTGACTTAAACTGGGATATGCTTAACACCCCGACTGTCCTTCAATCTAAGATAGATGCCCTCAATCTCACACAAATTATCAAGGAACCCACCAGGTACAACCCAAAATCCGTAAACATGGGTACCATTATTGATATCATCCTGACTAACCTGCCCTCCAAATACACCTCCTCTGTTTTCAACCAGGATCTCAGCGATCACTGCCTCATCGCCTGTGTTCGCAATGGGTCAGCGGTCAAACGACCACCCCTTATCACTGTCAAACGCTCCCTAAAACACTTTTGCGAGCAGGCCTTTCTATTCGATCTGGCCCAGGTATCCTGGAAGGATATTGACCTCATCCCGTCAGTAGAGGACGCTTGGTTGTTCTTTAAAAGTGCTTTCCTCACCATCCTAAATAAGCATGCCCCTTTCAAAAAACGTAGAACTAAGAATAGATATAGCCCTTGGTTCACCCCAGACTTGTCTGCACTAGACCAACACAAAAACATCCTGTGGCGCACTGCATTAGCATCGAATAGCCCCCGCGATATGCAGCTATTCAGGGAAGTCAGGAACAAGTACACACAGTCAGTTAGAAAAGCAAAGGCCAGCTTTTTCAAACAGAAATTTGCTTCCTGTAGTACTAACTCCAAAAAGTTCTGGGACACTGTAAAGTCCATGGAGAATAAGAGCACCTCCTCCCAGTTGCCCACTGCATTGAGGCTTGGAAACACTGAAAATTTCAATAAGCATTTTGCTACGGCTGGCCATGCTTTCCACCTGGCTACCCCTACCCCGGCCAACAGCTCTGCACCCCCGGAAGCTACTTGCCCAAGCCCCCCCCGCTTCTCCTTCACCCAAATCCAGAAGGCTGATGTTCTGAAAGAGCTGCTAAGTCTGGACCCCTACAAATCTGCTGGGCTAGATAATCTGGATCCTCTCTTTTTGAAATTATCAGCCAAAATTGTTGCAACACCTATCACTAGCCTGTTCAACCTCTCTTTCGTATCGTCTGAGATCCCTAGAGATTGGAAAGCTGCCGCGGTCATCCCCCTCTTCAAAGGAGGAGACACTCTAGACCCAAACTGTTATAGACCAATATCCATCCTGCCCTGCCTTTCTAAAGTTTTCGAAAGCCAAGTTAACAAACAGATAACTGACCACTTCGAATCCCACCGTACCTTCTCTGTTATGCAATCTGGTTTCCGAGCTGGTCATGGGTGCACCTCAGCTACGCTCAAGGTACTGAACGATATCATAACCGCCATCGATAAAAGACAGTACTGTGCAGCCGTTTTCATCGACCTGGCCAAGGCTTTCGACTCTGTCAATCACCGCATTCTTATTGGCAGACTCAACAGCCTTGGTTTCTCAAGTGACTGCCTTGCCTGGTTCTCTAACTACTTTGCAGACAGAGTTCATTGTGTCAAATCGGAGGGACTATTGTCCGATCCTCTGGCAGTCTCTATGGGGGTGCCACAGGGTTCAATTCTTGGGCCAACCCTTTTCTCTATATACATCAACGATGTCGCTCTCGCTGCTGGTGACTCTCTGATCCATCTCTACGCAGACGACACCATTCTGTATACATCTGGCCCCTCTTTGGATACTGTGTTTACTAACCTTCAATCAAGCTTCAATGCCATACAACACTCCTTCCGTGGCCTCCAACTGCTCTTAAACGCTAGTAAAACTAAGTGCATGCTTTTCTATCGTACGCTGCCAGCACCCGCCCACCGGACTATCATCACTACTCTCGACGGGTCCGAATTAGAATACGTGGACACCTACAAATACCTAGGCATCTGGTTAGACTATAAACTCAACTTCCAGACTCACATCAACCATCTCCAATCCAAAATTAAATCCAGAATTGGCTTTCTATTCCGCAACAAAGCCTCCTTCACTCATGCTGCCAAACATGCCCTTGTAAAACTGACTATCCTACCGATCCTTGATTTTGGTGATGTCATTTACAAACTAGCCTCCAACACTCTACTTAGCAAATTGGATGTAGTCTATCACAGTGCCATCCGTTTTGTCACCAAAGCCCCATACACTACCCACCACTGCGACCTGTATGCTCTCGTTGGCTGGCCTTCATTATATATTCGTCGCCAAACCCACTGGCTCCAGGTCATCTATAAGTCTTTATTAGGTAAATCCCCGCCCTATCTCAGCTCACTGGTCACTATAGCAACACCCACCCGTAGCATGCGCTCCAGCAGGTATATCTCACTGGTCACCCCCAAAGCCAACACCTCCTTTGGCCGCCATTCCTTCCAGTTCGCTGCTGCCAATGACTGGAACGAATTGCAAAAATCATTGAAGCTAGAGGTTCCTATCTCCCTCAATAACTTTAAGCATCAGTTATCAAAGCTGCTTATCGATCACTGCACCTGTATATAGCCCTTCTGTAAATAGCCCACACTACTACCTCATCCCCATATTTATTTTTTGTTTATTTTCACTAATCTTGCACACCAGTACCTCTATTTGCACATCATAATTTGCACATCCTTCATTCCTGTGTTAATGATGATAATTCTGTAATTTATTTCACCACTATAGTCTATTTATTGTTCTACCTCTTAACCTTACTGCATTTTTGCACTACATTTTGCACTCTGTATATAGATTTTTATATTGTGTTTTTGACTGTTTGTTTAATGTGTAACTCTGTGTTGTTATTTGTCACACTGCTTTGCTTTGTCTTGGCCAGGTCGCAGTTGCAAATGAGAACTTGTTCTCAACTGACCTACCTGGTTAAATAAAGGTGAAATAAAAAAAATAAAAAAAAAGGGGAAAGACAGTTTTGGCTAAAAGTTGGCAAAAGAATAATCAGTTCCCAGAGAAAAATGGCGCAAAACTCTGAGTTTTAGCAGCTTCAGCCAGGCGAAGTGTATACTGTGGAAATGGGGACAAATTTATCCTTACACTGAATAATGAGGGGGAACCAATATTTAACCATTTCTGGGCTGTCGCAAGAGCATTTAGAGGACTCTGTTCGGACACAATGCTTTGTGTGTGTGCATCTCTTACTCTACTTATTATAGTTATACCTTCATACACTGAGTGTACAAATCATTAAAGGGGAATAGAAGTGCTAGGATTTAGAACACCAGCTAACTGTAACTGTAAATCGCCATATTGTCATTGTTGCATCACTGTCAAGAGAGAAAATGTTGGAACTCCCAAAAATGGCTCAATTTGCCAAGTAACTCCTAGTCTGGGAATTAGTTTATTACAGATAATTGACACAACGACAGATATACCCAAAAGCGGACACGGAGGCAGAGATATGATTAAATATTTAATCAAGTATATGGGGCAAGACAGTCTCGTAGTGAATGACAGGCAGTGTTCGTAACAGGGAATCAGAAAGGCAATAGTCCAATAAGGGGAGTCAGGCTCGTAGTCGTAATGCAGGCAGCGTTCGGTACCGGGAATCAGAAGGATGGCAGTGCAGAGGAGTAGACAGGCTCGTAATCTGTAACACAGGCAGAGTTCGTTTTAGCAGGAGATCAGAAGGTCGAAGGCACAGGAGGGGCTAGACAGGCAGGTAGGGGTCCAAATACCGGGAAACAGACTGGCAGAGTTAGTCATACAATAGAGCGCTGGAACGACTGACTAGGCAAGACGATCTGGCAAAAGCCACAAGCACCCAAGAGGCTAAATACCCAAACTGATTAATGATGGTGATAGGGTGCACCTGGTGTGGGGAGGGGACAAACACAGACAGGTGAAACATATCAGGACATGACAGTACCCCTCCCCCTACGGGCGCCACCTGGCGACCGACCCGGGTGCATACCTGGCTGACCGGGATGCCGTCGATGAAAGTCGGAGGCTGGTAGCCCAAGGTAGCCCAAGGAGCACTCGAAGGGGGAAAGCCCAGTAGCGGAGGAAGGCAGGGTGTTGCGGGCATATTCCACCCAAACGAGTTGCCGGCTCCAGGTGGTGGGATTGTCCGAAACCAGGCAACGTAGCACAGTTTCTAGGTCTTGATTGGCCCGCTCTGATTGGCCGTTAGACTCTGGGTGGAATCCTGAGGACAGGCTGATAGAAGATCCAATAAGGGTGCAGAAAGCCCTCCAGAACTGGTAAGTGAACTGAGGACCCCGGTCGGAGACGATGTCAATGAGTAGTCCGTGGATCCGGAAAACGTGCTGTACCATCAATTGGGCAGTCTCCTTGGCCGATGGCAACTTAGGCAGGGGGATAAAGTGTGCCGCCTTCGAAAACCGGTCTACTACGGTGAGGATGGCGGTATTGCCGTCGGATAATGGCAGACCTGTGACAAAGTCCAGGGAGAGATGTGACCATGGACGATGAGGGACAGGGAGAGGCTGCAGGAGACCAGCTGGGGCCTGGCGGGACGTCATGTTTCGGTTGCACACCATGCAGGCCGAGACAAAAGAGGGGACATCCACCCCCATGGTGGGCCACCAAAATCGTCGCCGTATAAATGCCAGGGTCCGACGAGCGCCGGGGTGGCAGGTCAATCTCGACGAATGACCCCATTCCAGGACTCGGGATCGAACAGGGTCAGGTACGAACAGGCAGCCCGGCAGACCCCCTCCTGGGTCAGGGCTCAACTGTTGCGCATTACGCACAGCCTCTTCAACGCTCCAGACCAAGGACGTAGCCAGACAAGAGACAGGAAGAATGCGTTCATTTCTTTGGACCGTAGCAGTAGGGCTGAACACACGGGAGAGGGCATCTGGTTTCGTATTCTTTGAGCCAGACCGATAAGACAGGATGAAATCAAAACGAGTAAAAAACAGAGCCCACCTGGCTTGTCGGGCATTGAGTCTCCTGGCTGAGCGTAGGTACTCAAGATTCTTGTGGTCTGTCCACACAATAAATGGTTGTTCCGCCCCCTCCAGCCAATGTCTCCACTCATCCAATGCCGTCTTGACCGCCAGCAATTCCCGGTTGCCGACGTCATAATTTACTTCAGCAGGTGTCAGACGACGGGAGAGGAATGCACATGGATGCAGTTTCTGATCGTTGTCCGACCTTTGTGACAACACAGCCCCCACGCCGATATTGGAGGCATCTACCTCCACTACAAATTGCCGGGCTGGGTCTGGGTGAATCAAAATGGGGGCTGACGTGAAGCCCTGTTTGAGGGCAGTGAAGGCCTGGGCTGCTTGGGGTGACCACACAAAGCTCACTTTAGTTGAGGTCAGGGCAGTGAGTGGGGCCGCCAAAATGCTGTAATTTCGAATGAATCGTTGATAAAAATTGGCAAACCCCAGGAAGCGTTGCAGATCCAGGCGTGAAGAGGGCTGTGGCCAATCAGTGACTGCTTGGATCTTGCCAGGATCCATCCGGATGCTACCCGCGGCCACAATGTAACCCAGGAAAGGAATGACAGAGTGATGGAACTCGCACTTCTCTGCTTTTACAAACAGTTGATTTTCTAATAATCGCTGGAGGACCTGTCGTACATGTGCTGTGTGTTCCTGGGCAGAGTGGGAGAATATCAAAATGTCATCCAGATACACGAAGACAAAACGATTAATCATATCCCGGAGCACATCGTTAACCAGAGCCTGGAAGACAGCGGGGGCGTTAGTCAACCCAAATGGCATCACCAGGTATTCGTAGTGTCCACTAGCCGTGTTGAACGCCGTCTTCCATTCATCCCCTTCTCGTATCCGTACCAGGTGGTATGCGTT
This sequence comes from Thymallus thymallus, assembly GCA_023634145.1. Taxonomy (NCBI): domain Eukaryota; kingdom Metazoa; phylum Chordata; class Actinopteri; order Salmoniformes; family Salmonidae; genus Thymallus; species Thymallus thymallus. Next base: position 1,354,821 of record CM042399.1, on the reverse strand, counting down.
TTGGAGGTCCAGTTTAGAGAAGATCGTGGCTCCCTGGAGTAGTTCAAACGCGGAGGCCAGCAGAGGGAGTGGATAACGATTCTTCACCGTGAAGTCATTAAGACCCCGGTAGTCAATGCATGGGCGAAGAGTCTTAACCTTTTTGGCTACGAAGAAAAACCCTGCACCAGCAGAAGAGGAAGATGGCCGAATAATCCCAGCCCTGAGGAAGTTCTCTACATAATCTGCCATGGCCTTCGTCTCCGGACCGGACAAGGAGTACAGACGTCCACGGGGGGGTGATGTGCCTGGATGGAGGTCTATGGCACAGTCGTATGGCCGATGAGGTGGCAGCGAGGTAGCCCGAGACTTATTGAAAACCTCCCTTATATCCCAGTATTCGGAGGGGACAGATGACAAATCGATGTCCTCCGTGGCCTGTGAAACCTGTCTGGTTAGAACATGAGGTGCAGCCTTCAGACAATGAGCAAGGCAAAAGGGGCTCCAGTTTGTAACAGAACCGGTAATCCAATCAATGTGAGGGTTGTGTTTAACAAGCCAAGAATGGCCTAACACAATAGGAGCGTTAGGGGAGTGTAAGGGCAGGAACTGGATCTCCTCCCTGTGGTTGCCAGACAGGATCAGAGTAATGGGCACCGATATCTGAGACACCCGCCCAATAGAACGACCGTCTAGGGCTGTGGCCTCGATGGGTGTGCTTAGAGGGCGTGAAGGAATGCCTAATTTGACCAGAAGGGAGTTATCAATAAAACAGTCGTCAGCTCCTGAATCCATAAGGACATTTACTCTCAGGGTTTGTGAACCCCAAATAATAGTGGCAGGAAAAGGAAAACGAACCGGGGGTACCCACAGGCTTTTGGTTTGACCCGTATTCCTGCAGTTACGAATGAGCCCGCCCTTTTAAAGGACACCCGGCTGCGTAATGCCCCTTCTCTCCACAGTAGAGACAGCTGCGACTGTTTATCCTGCGTTGACGTTCCTCGGACGTCAGCTGTGCCCTTCCTATCTGCATGGGCTCAGATGTCAGGACTTCGGGCGCCCTCGAGGGTTCTCGGACGTATTCAGGTGGTGCCGTTACTCCCGGTGACGCTCTGCCACCCGGTCCGCCGAAATGCGGAAGTGCCTGAGCAAGACGACGATTCTCTCTCTCCCTGTTTCGTTCCTGAAGCCTACTGCCAATACGCATGGCAATGGAGATGAGGCTGTCTAAACTGGGAGGAACCTCTCGGGCGGCGAGCTCATCTTTGATGGGATCACATAATCCGTCGGAGAAGGCATCGAGCAGAGCCTCGGAATACCATGAGCACTCCGCTGCCAGGGTACGGACTTTAATTGAGTAATCCGGCACGCTGCTAGTCCCCTGTTTTAGATGTAGCAGCTGACGTGCCGCTTCTCTTCCGGATAATGGAGCATCGAAAACTTTTTTTACCTCCGCAGTGAACGCTGCTAGACTGTAACAGACGGGAAGTTGCTGGTCCCAAATCGGTGTAGCCCAGGCCAGGGCTCGCCCCGTCATCATGGTTATCATATAGGCGACCCGTGACTTCTCTGTGGGAAAGGCGGATGGCTGCAGCCCGGAGATACGCAAGCACTGGGACAAGAAAGGACGACAATAACTCGAATCACCAGAGAACCGTTCGGGGGCAGGTAAGTGCGGCTCTCTTAGGGATACCGGGGAAGGTGGTGAATTACTGGGTATAGGTGGGACAGGAGACGGGGAGGAAGCGCTCTGTGCTGGTAGTGCCAGTGTTAATTTCTCCAAGTGTTGGAGTAGACATTCGGTGGCTCGCTGCTGGTTATCTCTCTGCTCACGGAATTCTTCTGCTATTGACCGTAGCACCTCCTCGTGTCGACCCACAACAACCCCTTGACGGGCTATTGCGTTCTGTAGATGTGTCAACTCCGCTGGGTCCGTCATGGCCAGATCGTTCTGACACAACGACAGATATACGGGACCCAAAAGCGGACACGGAGGCAGAGATATGATTAAATATTTAATCAAGTATATGGGGCAAGACAGTCTCGTAGTGAATGACAGGCAGTGTTCGTAACAGGGAATCAGAAAGGCAATAGTCCAATAAGGGGAGTCAGGCTCGTAGTCGTAATGCAGGCAGCGTTCGGTACCGGGAATCAGAAGGATGGCAGTGCAGAGGAGTAGACAGGCTCGTAATCCGTAACACAGGCAGAGTTCGTTTAAGCAGGAGATCAGAAGGTCGAAGGCACAGGAGGGGCTAGACAGGCACGTAATCCAACAGGCAGGTAGAGGTCCAAATACCGGGAAACAGACTGGCAGAGTTAGTAATACAATAGAGCGCTGGAACGACTGACTAGGCAAGACGATCTGGCAAATGCCAACAGCACCCAAGAGGCTAAATACCCAAACTGATTAATGATGGTGATAGGGTGCACCTGGTGTGGGGAGGGGACAAACACAGACAGGTGAAACATATCAGGACATGACAATAATTAAATAATGTTAGTTAGGGAGCCAATAAACCTGTTGAAGCCGTTCATGTTTGAGCCGATCGTTGCCCCAGATCAAAGAGTTCGTTCTCGTAGCAGTAACAACACAGACATGCCGCCTGAAACACCTCAGCTAGAGGGTCAGCGAAGCCAAACACAAACTGGTGTGAGTGGGGATCTATCTATCGTATCCTCTAACAACGTTTTATCGCCTGCGCTGTGTGGTGCGATGGTAACACATTTACCTTTTGATTAGACAGCATCATGATTCATGAAATCTCATTCTAACCAATAATGGGGCGTACTCATTATAAATACATTGTGATTTAGTTTCGGTATCAGACTAACTTTTCTTAATATTTTGCTTGAAAAGCATACGGCAGGTAGCCCAGTGGTTAGAGTTTTGGGCCCGTAACTGAAAGGTTGCTGGATCGAATCCCTGAGCTGTAAAAATCTGTCGTTCTGCCCCTGAACAAGGCAGTTAACCCACTGTTCCTAGGCCGTCATTGAAAATAAGAATTTGTTCTTAACTGACTTGCCTAGTAAAGTAAAGGTAAAAAAATAAATACAGGCTGGCAGTTTAGCGCCAGGGAACAAGGGAGAATTGGATGAGGTGTTCGGCGTCCTACATAAAGCATGCATACCCAGAAGCAAAGGCATTTTATTAAACTTTTATTTAACTAGGCAAGTCAGTTAAGAACAAATTCTTATTTACAATGACTGCCTACACTAGCCAAACTCGGACAACGCTGGGCCAATTGTGCACCTCCTTATGTGACTCCCAATCACTGCCGGTTGTGATACAGCCTGGAATCAAACCAGGGTCTGTAGTGACATCTCTAGCACTGAGATGCAGTGCCTTAGACCGCTTCTTACTCCTGCTGTAATTTTTTCTAGACATAGACCTAATGCCTGCAACTTATTTATTTAACTAGGCAAGTCAGTTAAGAACAAATTCTTATTTACAATGACAGCTTACCTAAAGAGTCAGCCTTCCACAGGGATGTTGGCACATGTTGACTCCAGTGCTTCCCACAGTCATGTCAAGTTGGCTGGATGTCCTTTGGAATAGAATTCATAGACGTTTACGTATTGGCTGGCTTCAGTCAAGCTTGGCAATTGTGATCATCTTTCATATACATGTACAGCCAAACTCAGACAACGCTAGGCCAATTGTGCGCCGCACTATGGGACTCCCAATCACATCCGGTTGTGATACAGCATGGATTCAAACCAGGGTGTCTGTAGTGACACCTCTAGCACTGAGATGCAGTGCCTTAGACTGCTGCGCCACTTGGGAGCCCATACAGATGACACTGTGGTGTATGCGATTGGCCCCACAGGTGACCATGTGGTGTCAGAGCTTCAATCTGCCTTTATAATCACGTATGACTTATGCATATTCAGAAAGTATTCACACCCCTGGACTTTTTCCAAACGTTATTGTGTTACAGCCTAAACTTAACATTTTATTAAATTGAGAAGTGTTTTTTGTCACTGGCCTGCACACAATACCCTATAATATCAAAGTGGAATTATGTATGTATGTGTATATATATATATAATATATATATATATATATATTATATTTTATTTTTAACAAATTAATAAAAAATGAAAAGCTGAATCAATAAGTATTCAACCCCTTTGTTATGGCAATCATAAATAAGTTCAGAAGTAAAAATGTGCTTAATAAGTCACATAAGTTGCATGGACTCACTCTGTGTGCAATAATAGTGTTTAACATGATTGTTGAATGACTACCTCATCTCTGTTCCCCACACAGTGAATTTCAAACACAGATTCAACCACAAAGACCAGGGAGGTTTTCCAATGCCTCGCAAAGAAGGGCAGACATTGAATATCCCTTTGAGCATGGTGAAGTTAATTACACCCAGTCACTACAAAGATACAGGCGTCCTTCCTAACTTAGTTGCCGTAGAGGAAGGAAACCGCTCAGGGATTTCACCATAAGACCAATGGTGACTTTAAAACAGTTAGAGTTTAATGGCTGTGATAGGAGAAACTGAGAATGGATCAACAACATTGTAGTTACTCAACAATACTAACCCAAATTGAAAAAATAATTAAGCCTGTACAGAATAAAATAATTCCAAAACGTGCACCCTTTTTGCAACAAGGTACTAAAGTAATACTGCAAAAGGAATTAACTTTTTGTCCTGTATACAAGTGTTATGAGTACAACTCTTCAAATTTTCATGCACAGTGGTGGCTGCATCATGTTATGGGTATGCTCGTAATCATTAAGGACAGGTTAGTTTTTCAGGATGAAAAAGAAACTCCATGGAGCTAAGCCCAGGCAAGATTCTAGAGGGAAACCTGGCTCAGTCTGCTTTCCATCAGACACTGGTAGATGAATTAGTCTTTCAGCAGGACAATAACCTAAAACACATGTCCAAATCTACACTGGAGTTGCTTACCAAGAAGACACTGAATATATGGCAGTTTTCACTTAAATCTGCTTGAAAATCTATGGAAAGACTTCCTGGTTGTCTAGCTGTGATCAACAACTGACCGAGAATTTAGAAAATAATAATGTGCAAATATTATACAATCCAAGTGTGCAAATTTCTTAGAGACTTACCCAGAAAGACTCACAGCTCTAAATCGCTGCCAAAGGTGACTCTATATATTGACTCAGGGGTGTCATTTGGAATAAGTCAAGGGGTATGAATACTTTCTGAAGGCATTGTACGTACGTATGTACTTTGGATGGTGCCCTCATTGATCGTGTCCCCTGCATATAAATATCTGGGTATCTGAATTGACAAAAAGCTATTTTTCAGAAAGAATGTTGATGAGTTAGTTAAGAAATTAAAGGCCCAGGTCAGTCAAAAACTTGATTTTCCTGTGTTTTATATATATTTCCGCACTGTGAAAATTATGATATGCCCTTTTAGTGTAAGACCCGTTTTAAAAGACTGCCTGAAATTTCGGTGGGATGGAGTTTTGGCCTTCCATGGTGACATCTTCATTGCATTTTGTATCAGAAAGTAGGCTGGCCCTCTTTGAAGTCTCATACATTGATGCATTTCACAATTTTTGTCTATTAAGCCCTCTTGCAAAAAAATCTGCCATACCTTACCTCATTGTTAACCTTCTAACTTATAATGTAAGTTACCAGACCCGGACTCAGGGATGGCTAACCCAGGAGATCCCTTCAATCTTCACCGAGGTTATGGAAATCTGTTTAAAAAATGTTTGTGCTTCTCGTGAATAATTATCTCCAAAACTCCTTAAAGTTGGTGGAGTTGGTATCTCTAGTGCAATTCAGGCGGCTGTTAGGTCTTTTTGTGTTTGTTTCATATGATTGTGTTTTGCTTTGCGTGTTTTTTGTTTGCTTTTCCTGTATTGTGTAATGACTCTCTGCTTAAATAAAGGTTAAATAAATAAATTAAAAGAATAACATATAGAAAATACGATGTACTCGCATTGATATGTTATTTATTTTGTATTTATTTCTTTTGAAGGGGAGGTGCATCAGTGTCTATTCTAATCACACTACAAAACATCTGTTACCCTGGATACATTGCACCTATTAGCTCAGCTGAATGCCTTAAGTGATGAAATGTGGAACGTCTTAAGGGATGAAATCATTTTATGCTACTTTTCTCCTTTAAAAAAAAGAACAAGCGTGTCAGAGAGAGAGAAAGAAACACATTTTTTCACATCAAGCAGGAGGCTATTTTCTTAGCAAGAACTGACAGTCTAGTATGTAAATTAAGAATTTAGACTAGAGTTGAACCGTTTCTAATTTTGTGATGGCAAGATGATTTTGATTGAAAGTAATTAAGCAAGATAGCTGTAAAATTAATTAATGCAACTTTTATTGGATAGCGATATAGCTGCTGTCAGGCAGGGGGACAAATGGGGGTGACCTGGATTCTCTGCCCTCCCTCACAATACTTTTACGACACTTTAATCACATTAGAGCGGCTGGTGTGCATTTGTTCAAAAATAATAAAGGAAATATGGGCAGAAATGATCAGCTTTAAGTTCTGATTTCCTGACAGCCTCGCTAGTGTGTGTGTGTGTGTAACTACTCAGGGCAGATCTTCCATTCTTTTTTTACCCCTCCCAACAGCTCTGTGGAAAACGCTTTTGACAGTCTTGAAACGTCTTGGAACTTGGTGGAGGTTAAGATGGACTTTTCAATAAGGCAGATTCATCCCAGCTTAACAACGCTGTCATTTACAGGCATTATTGTTTCAGTGCCGTCCTTCCCCGGCACTCCAAACCTTCTGCTTGGGCACATGGTTGCTCTGCTTTGAGCAGTAGATCCAAGCCATGACAAGCTTGCTATATTCTACTGTAGTTTATATGCTATTTACATATATCATAAAATAACCCTAATATTATCCTATGGAATCAATCTGCCTGTGCCCTGCGTGAGGGTGCTTTGTGAGATATGATTGTAGCCAGGAGAGTGCAGTGCCCTCAACACCCAGGCCCTCCAGCCTGGTGAGGAAGATCTGATGGCTCACTGTGTCAAATGTGGCACTCAGGTCCACGGCGCCAGCATCATCAGAGGTGGTATCATACTGTTACTAAAGTCTCCAAAACCACCTGAAATGTGAACATCAGGTATATCCTGTGTGCATATTAGGTTTGTATGGCTGTTGTGAGATAGTGGGTGTGCATGTCTTTTAAAGAGTGTGTACATATGTGTGTATGAAAGAGAGAAATATGGAGAGCGCAGCATCGCCGTTCACAGCCGGTGAAGCTTTCGATAAAAATTAGTTTTACACAATATGCTAATTTTGGAGGGAGGGAGAGAATATTTGTAAGAAGGGAGATCTTCTACATACCCCTTCAATTACATATTATGATACCACATGCAATATGTTTCCAGTGCTTTCACTCGATTTCATTGGGTACATTTTGAGTGCTTCCTCATCCTATTCATGACATCACCTTGTCCAAGTACAAGTCATGCCCTGCCTTTAACCCCTTCATCTGGGGCTAACACGGGGTCCCTGGTTCACTCCAATCCCACAACTTAGGGAGTTATATTCTTTGTCCCAAATGGCACTATATTCCCCATATAGTGCACTTCTTTTGACCAGAGTCCTATGGGCCCTGGTCTAAAGTAGTGCACTGCATATGGAATAGGGTGCCATTTAGGATGCAGACATAGTCTTGAGGGATTGTCTCCCCACACATGAGCCGAGACATGAAAGGGTTCCCTCTGATTCTGGCAACAGATGGCCTTGCCCCCATAATCCCCTTTGATGCTGCGGTGGGCAGTTGCTCCTGAAGCCAAATCTCCCCGGCAAACTTCAGCCACTTTTCCTTTAACTGACCCCAATTGTCAAGGAGCTGGCAGCTGTCAGAGTTGGTTAAGTGTGTTTTTTGCTGGGTGACTGAAGTCTCTCCTTTCTCTCTTTCTCTTTTTCTCTTTCTCTCTCTTCTCTCTCTCAGAACATTGACCTGGGGATTCCTACTTAAAGCACACAGAACCCTGTTTTTTTTTGGCCCCGTCCTAGTTCTCCTTCTTTAGGAGGGTAAGAGGTAGGCAGCAGGAACGTTCCCCGGGGGCAATATTGTGAGCACAGATGGCGTGTGTTTGGGCTAAGAGGCTTAGATTTAATCAGGGCTCACCTTCATTACTGTCATTTGTAAGAAATCAGAGTTGTTTCTCTACTTCATGCCTTGGTTACTGTAGTTGTAGGTTATGCATTTTGATCATAATTGTTGTGGTTGGAGGATGAGGTAAGAAAAGTGGAAAGAGAATACATGTATAAAATGTTTGAAAAGCTTTTCTATTTTCCTACCTATTTTCTTACCAACTTATGTGACTCTCTTTTGTCCTTTTCAAGTATGTTTGCCTGTCCTCTTAGCCATCTAAATGGGTGTTTAAATTTAGAGAGCTGTCCATTTGCAGCGGACGCTGATGAAATAAGTCTGGTTGTTCTAAAGAAAGTGGTTTTCTGATAAAATCCCATGATAGAAATGAACTCACTAATGGATAAAAAAAAATACTTAATTTAATGACTTCTCTTAACCTTCCTCTCCACAACTTCACTTAAAGGTACACTGAACAAAAACATTCACGCAACAATTTCAAAGACTCCTAAGGAAATCAGTCAATTGAAATAAATTAATTAGGCCCTAACCATATACTGTAGCTTATGCCTGCCCATACCTTAACCCCACCGCCACCATGGGGCACGCTGTTCACAACGTTGACATCAGCAAACCACTCGCCCACACGACACCATACATGCTATCTGCCATATGCCCTGCACAGTTGAAACCGATTTGTCTGTGAAGAGCAGACTTCTCCAGCATGCCAGTGGCCATCGAAGGTGAGCATTTGCCCTCTGAAGTCGGTTACGACGCTGAACGGCAGTCAGGTCAAGACCCTGGTGAGGACGACGAGCTCGCAGATAAGCTTCCCTGAGACGTTTGTGCAGAAATCTTTGGTTTAACAAACCCACAGTTTCATCAGCTGTCCAGGTGGCTGGTCTCAGATGATCCCACAGGTTAAGAAGCCAAATGTGAGGTCCAAGGCTGGCGTGGTTTTACATGGTCTTCGGTTGTGAGGCCGGTTGGACGTACTGACAAATTCTCTAAAACGACGTTGGAGGCGGTTTATGGTAGAAAAATGTACATTAAATTCTCTGGCAACATCTCTGGTAGACAATCCTGCAGTCAGCATGCCAATTGCATGCTCCCTCAACTTGAGACATCTGTGGCATTGTGTTGTGTGAAAAAATTTCACATTTTAGAGTGGCATTTTATTGTCCCCAGCACAAGGTCCACCTGTGTAATGATCACGCTGTTTAATGGGCTTCTTGATATGCCACACCTGTCAGGTATCCAGCATTATCTTGGCAAAGGAGAAATGCTGACTAACAGAAATTTTGTGCACAACATTTTAGAGAAATACGCTTTTGTGCGTATGGACAATTTCTGTAATCTTTTATTTCAACTCATTAAACATGGGACCAGCGGTTTTCTTGTACCGTTCTTATTTTTGTTCGGTATAGATCGGTGCTGTCTGGATTCAGTACTTCGTTCTAAACACAGATATTGGAATATACAGTACCTGGGCATTTAGGTAGTTATATGGATAGCGAGAAATAACAGTCCATTACTTGATAAGTGAAATTTGCAAAAAGATACAGGAGACATTGTCTCCGATTGCAACGAGTATGCCCGGGTACAGGCTTGTCCCTTTGATTAAATAAAGTTTACTCACCCAAATATGCTAGCACCATTATCACCTTTAGCGCTTATTAATTATCCTCTGTAAATAGAATCAGGGCTGAATTTTGTCTTAACCCTTGTGATCGTGTATTCTGTCATGAAATTATAGTGTTTGAAAAGCAATGGGATGCCCAAATGGAAGACTACCTTTCAATCACATCTTGTCCCCTTGTGGGATGACCATCGGTGAAACTCACGTTTCAGTAGGAATTCGTCCGAAATGTCACCCTATTCCCTACATAGTTTAATTTAATTTGGGACGCAGCCTAGGGCTTCTGAGATGTGAATACGTAATAGCTAATTGGATTCTGGGATTTTCTTCTCCAAAGGCGTTATGGGCCTGGCAGCTGAACTTGAATTGGGCGCATGAGGACTATTTCAAGACTGAAATGCGATTGTTTTAATACTTTAATCCACCTGCTGCAGAATACACCTAATTATTCCAGTGACCTCTATCCATACTATTGTAACTGCGGAATATCATTCAGCAGGTCATTTCAGTCGCCCTCTGAAATGTTTTAATATTTCAGCCATTGAAATAGCTTATTTCTGAAAAATTACTTAACATTCACAGGATGGTCATTCTCCTTCAGGGAAATATAATTATCTGCAGTTTTATTTTTTGTATTTTTTTTTACCTTTATTTAACTAGGCTAAGTTAAAAACAATTTATTATTTACAATATGGCCTACTCCGGCCAAACCCGGAACGACGCTGGGCCAATTGTACGCCGCCCTATGGGACTCCCAATCACGGCCGGATGGGAACCAGGGACTGTAGTGACGCCTCTTGCACTGAGACGCAGTGCCTTAGACCACCGCTTCACTCGGGAGTCCATTTCCTTGAGTAACCTACTGTTAATAAACGTAGTTCCACATTTCTTTACATCTAACTTAAAAACTATTTAGAGCCCAATTGACATTGTTTTAGATGCATGCTCACAAAGAAGCCATGAATTACTCCCAACTCATTTCAAGAGTTAATAAACACCCAGAATGTGTGGAATCTTCCTAGGTTTAAACCACGCTAGTATGCAAACAAAAATGTTGTTTTCATTAAGAAGCCCTCATCTCCCTATATTCACCAAACACCCAACCCCCCACCATTTTACACACAACCCAAAATTTAGTATAATTATTTTAATTGTTGCCCAGGCATGGATTTGTCTTGACTGGATGCTATTCTGTTAGGGCCTGGTTGTCAATTGCAAGTTGGGGACACCAGCAGTGATGGCTGCCCAGTGCAGTGATTTCCCCATAAGGGACAGTTAACCCTCAAATCTCCCCCTCTCTCCACCCTCCCACCCTCTGTCTAGCCCACCTGCCTGAACCCGTGGTGGCACTGAGAGGTGGGGGGCTCGGTGGTGTGTGTGTGTGTGTGTGTGTATGGGAGGGAGGGAGGGAGGGGGGGTGAGGTATTGAGATCAGAAGGCATGAGCTTGATAGTAATGCTTGTTGGTTTTAGAGATACTTCATTTCAGAAGCGGGCCTTATTAACTGTAGTCTTCAGCAGCCGGCGAGGGGCTGCCACAGGAAGTCAGAGTACAGCAGGAGAGTGCATTCCTTCCACTTTTCTTGAGGTTAAATGTACCTTTCAGAGGAATTCAAACAAGAGTAAATAATAATGCTTTTTTTATTATTCAAGTGGGGCCCCTCCCTTTATTGTGCTTTTAAAGCCTTGGACATTGACAGCATCGTGGTTTACTGCCCAGTACATCTGGGGCAAAGATTGGCCGGAGGATGGTGTGGGTGTGTTTCAATGAATACTCTACTCTCATCATTGTAATTAGCTGGTGCATAGATTGACAGACAGGCAAGAGAGGGGTTAAGAAAGAGGCACAACAGGACATCTACCCCAGTCGTCTGATTTGATGACCCCATTTTTGGAGATATTTATCTCAAACACCAACCATAGCACCTTCCACAGCAATGGATGTTAGAATGTTCTTAATTTCAAATTAAATCGTGTAAATATGTTTTGGAAAACATTGCATTGAGTACTTGTATGACATTAAATTGTCTTACACTGCATTTTACATATTAACATGTATTACTTTATGAACATATCTTGATTGAGATAATACAAAAGGTTTGGATGAGCTAATGTTAATGAATCCGAAAAGGCAGGTCCAAATGTCCAAACTAAAGCCAAGAGTGCCTTTTTCAGCAGGAATGGTTGGGCTCTGATCAGTGCAGTGTGAGCCTATCAGGATCTAGCTAAACTCAGGCTATAGTGTGGGACAGCCTGTTATTTCTGTCACATTGACACCATCCTATTCTATTAGTCTTGTTTTAGCTTCAAATGATGAACACTTCGTCAGAGAAAACATTATTTTAAAAAAAAAATACAACTGTTTGGCTGTCATCAGGTGGTAATATTTATATTTATCGGCTTATGGGAAGCATCGACAAACATGATGCACACCTGCAATTTTATAGTACATGGCTCTGTGTTGTCAAGAGGAGAGCCTATACAGTACCATTTTGCTGGGAGACGGGGAGGAACACTGTAATTACCGTCTTGTGATTCATCTAGTCTACTGCATAAAATAGTGTTTATCCAGGCCACCATGTTTCTGTCTTTGACCAAGGGAGAGAAGGGAGGGTCATGTTTTTAACAATAGAGAGCCAGGGCAAACATTCAGGCTTCAGTTATTCAACGCCTGGAAAATGAGCAGACACCCCCCCACCCCGCCCCCCCTCCGACATACCCACACACAAATAAGCAGAAAGCTAATTTGTTAGTGCCCAAGCAGCAGAATATTGTGGTGGAAAAGTTATGCTTTGTCAAATGTTGACACGTGTAGCATACACAGGACCCTCAGTACTAGTGGCAGCTCTGTGTTGGGAGAGAGAAGAGGAGACGGGTCCAGGCGAGGCACCCTGTCTGTCTGTCTGTCGGCACATGAAGTGAAGATGCTTTGAAATGAGATTAGCCTTCCAACCAGCTGTCTCCCCCATGCATAATTGGAGATGAGTCCATGTGTGTTAACGGGAACGTGTGCATGTGCAACAGACCCATTGAAACGGTGGACATTCAGTATAAACATTTGTAGTGTGAAAGTTACTCTATTACGGTGACAGGTATTCTAGGGCAGTCATTATAAAGATTGAAGGTTTAGTGTTTCGTTTATGCTGTCACATTAGATCGTGTTTGTCTCTTCTGGGGAGGGACCATGTCACTGTTGTCATTCAAATAGCCACACCTTTGTCCTTCTCTACAGGGCCCTCACAACAGTGTATGTGAACATAGGCGTAGACAGACCTTTGTAGGCCCCTTTATGAGCCATACTTCCCGTCACTAAACCACCACTTACCTCGGTATGGGACAGGGTGACACTGGATAAGGGGAGGGTAAAGTCCCCCCCCCCCCCCCCCCCCCGAAATACACAAACTGTTCAATATGCAGTTATTTAGTTTTTGCACATTGTTTGCTAAATTGCCTTTTGCCTTCTAAAGAGGACTGTTCCAATTAGGACCAAGACCATCTTCTCCTGTCTGGCTTTTATAAGACATTTATTCGATATTTGTGTAAATTGCTTTAAAAGCATTTTATTACGTCATAAAAAGACTGCATTGATCTGCCGATCTTAGCCCATTGGACAGCTGTGTGTTTTGTTAATGGACACTTTGCTCCAAGCAACTTATGTAATTTTTTATATATAAATACAAAAATTCCATAAATGATTTAAGTACAAAGTAAGAATAGTTTGTTGTTTTGGTGGCCGGGGGTATTAGTATGGATATTTTCTTTACTTTATTATCTCCTGAAATATATAGTAATATGTCTACCGTATGTGTCCTCCCCAGCACACTCACACAGAGGAAAAAATAAATAAAACATTTGATTTTGTTTCAGCAACCACTGAATGTCACCCATATTCTGGTTGATCGTACTTTTAAGTTTTTTCATTGATTTGTTTTCCCGGCTCAGCTGCCGACCTCTACAGAGGGACGAACGTAATCAGTGCTGACGAAAATTAGATGGTTATTCATTTAGAAAATTGACAGAAAAACTATAAAATGCTCCTAAATCAATAGATATAATGAAATTCAAATAATCCAAGAGATGAGTTCTCCATAGCAACTGATAATGTGAAAAAGAAAAACAATTTCATAAACACGCTTTGAAAACAGATTGGGGGGTAGCTGTAAAGCGAGGAGAGCAGAGGAGAGAGGGAGGGAGGGAGGGAGAGGGGGATGTTTGTGGCTGTAGTGGTCTGTCCATCGATTGTTTCCCCTCCCACGTATGATGGATCTGTGTCTGTCCCAAGTACACAGGAATAATTAGAAAAGTCTTCAGGCCAGAAAGTGCAGATTCAGGTTTATTTTAGGGGCAGTGAAGTGGAAAACCATTTGTTGGTGACCTTCCTGAGAGGCTGTATTTACAGATCAGTTGTCAAAAGAGCCATTTAAGGGGAATGCACCTATCCTTGCACAATGGCAGGAAAGGTGTCTGTTTTAAAGGGAAAGATAACAGTAAAACCCAGTCTAACAGGTTTTTTCATTATTGAAGACAGAGCAGCCATGTGGTGAGGAGAAGGAGTGGGCCAACGTCAAGACCAAAGAGCTGATCGTAGACCTTAGGAAACGGAGGGCCGAGTACGCCCCCATTCACATCAATGAGGATGTAGTAGAGCAGGTCGAGTGCTTCAAGTTAGTTGATGTCCACATCATTAAGGAAGTATCATCGTACACACACACACACACACACAGTCGTGAGGAAGGCACGACATCAACTCTTCCCCCTCAGGATGCTGAAAAGATTCGGCATGGGCCCTCAGTTCCTCAAAATGTTCTACAGCTGCACCACTGAGAGCCTCTTGACTGCCTTCGTCACCACTTGGTATGGCAACTGCTTGGCATCCGACCGCAAGGCAATATAGTACATCACTGGGGCCGAGCTCCCAGCCATGGAGGAACTCTATACCAGACGGTCTCAGAGGAAGGCCCTAAACATTGTCAAAGACTCCAGCCACCCAAGTCATTCTGTTCTCTCTGCTACCGCACGTCAAGCGGTACCGATGCACCAAGTATGGAACCAATAGGACCCTGAACGCTTCTACCCCCCAAGCCATAAGACCGCTAAATAGCTAGTTAAATAGTTAACCAATAGCTACCCAGACTATCCGCATTGACCCTATATGTACATATCTACCTCAATTACCTCGTACCCCTGCTCATCGACTCGGTACTGGTACCCCGTGTTTGGGCCAAGTTATCGTTACTCATTCTGTAGTTATTCCTCATGTTTTAGTTTTTTTCATTATTTCTCTTTTAGTCCTCTCTGCATTGTTGGGAAGGGCCAGTATGGAAGCATTTCACAAATTTACAAAGCAAGTGATAAATACAATTTGATTTGAGTGGAGTAACTTCATTGTAGTGTACAGTATGTTTTAGGTGTGTTTTCACTTGTTACAGGGAGAAATACATTTCATATCTGTGAAAACACTTATTTTGTAGCGGTTGCTTTCTCTATTTCAAAAATATTTGGATCTCACCGTCAAGGGAGGGTTGCTACTAACTTGCTTGTGCCACCACAACCAGTAATTCAAACGCAATCTACACTGTGTATACCTAGGAACACCTTCCTAATATTGAGTTGCGCCTCTCCCCTCCCCTCCCTTCCCTTTAACCTCAGAACAGCTTCAATTAAATCGGGGCATGGACTCTACAAGGTGTCAAAAGCGTTCCACGCGGATGCTGGCCCATGTTGACTCCAACGTTTCCCACAGTTGTGTCAAGTTGGCTAGATGTCCTTTGGGTGGTGAACCATTCCTGATACACACAGGATATTGTTGAGCGTGAAAAACCCAGCAGCACTGCATTTCATGACACAATCAATAAGGTGCGCCTGGCACCTACTAACATACCCAGTTCAAAGGCACTTAAATGTTTTGTCTTGCCTATTCACCCTCTGAATGGCAGACACACAAACCGTGTCTCAATTGTCTCAAGGCTTACAAATCCTTCTTTAACCCGTCTCCTCCCCTTCATCTACACAAGTGGAGTTAACAAGTGACATCAATAAGGAATCATAGCTTTCACTTGGATTTAGCTTGTCAGTCTAGTGTTCTTAATGTGTTTTGTACTGTATATTCAGTGTGTAGCCTACTTAATAACTGCATATTTTTGAAGTGCCAAAACCAAATTCAATTCTATATTACCTCATTACCTTAACAAAAGTGTTGACTTTCAGTCGCTTTAACATCCGTATCCCATTATTTAACATCTTGTTTCTCTTATTGATAATTGTCAATGTATTCGACACCTCCCAAAAGGGCGGTGCACAAACGTGTCTGTCAATGTCTTTACCTTCCATTTTATTGTCATTAAAAGTGTTTGTTTAGTCAAATAAAAGGGTGATACACCCTCTGTTCAAATGATGCCAACCGCACGTTGCCCAGGATATCGTGTCTTAACAGATACTCTTATCCTGTTCCACCTGAGCATTAAAAGAAAAGAAACTGCCTCAAAAGGCTCAATACACGCTCGTAAAAACATTTGAGCAATATTTAATATAAACTTGTAGGATCAGATTCTGTTGTCAGCAGCGTCCCTACCCTACTTAATGAGAATTGGGCTGGAATCACACTGAAGGCTGGCACGCATATAGGAATCAGCTGTGTTTTTGTCTTCTTCATTTTAAAGTATTTTATAACATGTAGGTGATTAGATTAGGCTGTTGGGGAACATACCAACTGTCTCACAAGAACCTAACACACTCCCTCTCTCTGGCCTGTCGAACAAACTGCTGAAAGCAAAAACGACATTCACCTCATATTGTGTCACTAACTGCCTTGTTTATGGTTCAATTGCAAGCACTTCGATTAACAATAGCTTGTCTCATTTATATTTTTATCTTCCCACATATGTTATTGAGCAGTTGGATGAGTCTAGTGCTTGATGTTAAAGGGATAGTTCACAAAAACTGAAAAGCTTGAAAACTTGACTCCTGCTTTGGGATTGCATTAACAATGGACTAATGAATAAAATACAAAAATATTAGTTAGGTCTTTGATTGTAAGTTGTAGTTAACTTTGTCTCTTTCTCTCCTATAGCAAAGCAACCTCGTGGTACTGAGTAGGCCCACTGGGGATTTGGCATTCTCTAGTGGACCAGCTAATATTCTACCAGTGCTAATATTGCATTGGGAAATGTGCCCCACAAGAAACTAGAAATTCCCCACTTTAGAATTACAGAGAGCCTTCAGATTTAGCGTGCCTGTGTCAATGATGGGTGTTTATTTTCTATACTGAACAAAAATATAAATGCAACATGTAAAGTGTTGGTCCCATGTTTCATGAGCTGAAATAAAAGTTCCCAGAAATGTTCCATACTCACAAAAAGCGTATTTCTCTCAAATGTTATGCACAAATTTGTTTACATCCCTGTTAGTGGGAATTTCTCTGTTCCCAAGATTATCCATCCACTTTACAGGTGTGGCATATCAAGAAGATGATTAAATACCAGTCTCCCTCTCTCTCTTTCTCTCTCTCTCTCTCTCTCTCTCCCACACACACTTTTCTCTCTGAGACACTGGTGGCTGTCAGTGGGAGGCACACGCATATGTAGTGCGGGTTTTCACTATAGGAGAATGTCTTGTTTACAAGTTGTTATAGGATAGAGATGCATAATTAATATGTTGGACCTGTGTATTCCACCAACCAAGTACTTTCAGAAATGGACAAAAGTGATTGAAGTGAAGGAATGTGACTCAGTAAAGTTCCCTCAGAAAAATCTTTGAGGACCTTCTTTACTGTTACCTCTGGATTCCACAGGTGTATGCCTAACCAGGTTACAATATTGACCTTGTATTGATTTTCAAAGAATAACATATAGTTCACATAGCCAATGGTTGTCATTTAAATTCATTATTGCGTTTTATTGAATGAATGTTTTCAGTAACATTCACAGCCTATATTGGGACGCTATTTCTCAGCTAACTGACAAGTGGCAATGTTAGCTGCGCTAAAGTGAGTGACTCGTGCTATAGGGATAGATTTATTGCTGTGTTTAGATACTGATGTAGGGAGGGCGGTTTGTCAACGGAGGGATTTTACAAGTGTCGGGTGTAAACAGTGTGTGTTGAGAGGGTGTCGGACTCCTTTCCTTCTGCAGACAAATAATCCTCTAGTACAATTCAATTTTCCCCTTTTGGTTAAATAAATACTGGGTCTGTGAACCTTTTTCTTTCTCTCTCTCAGCTAGCCCTAATTCATCCCGCTAACTCTCTGGCTAACTAAACTCATAGTAGAGCGGAGCTTGTTCTCTCTCCCTCTCTCCAGAAGTTTGTTGGCTTTGTTTTCCCTGCTGTGGTTGTTTATTTGTTTTGAAAAGAAATGGAATGGTCTTCCTGAGTGAAAGGTGAAGTCACATAATTTAATTTGGCTTGTGTTACCGTGGCAATCTGGCAACTGTTCCTGCATCCCAGGAGGACTGCTATGGTTGCAGTGGGTGTGTTAAGGCAGGTTGCCACGGTAACACAAGCCAAATTAAATTGTGTGACTTCACCTTTCACTCAGGAAACTGTTCCATTTGTTATCAAAACAAATAAACAACCGCAGGTGAAGGCACTGGGTGAGGACTGATACAGGTGTCCCGGGTTAGAGGACAAGGAGCTGATACAGGTGTCCGGGTTAGAGGACAAGGATAGGGAGAGAGTTACATTACTGATTACATTTCGCAGGTAACTAGTAACTAATGGATTACATTTAGAAAGTAACCCACCCAACCCTGCACTTTGTACAGAAGCATCCATGGAAGCTTTATCATTCCACACTGTAGTTCCACCGATCTGTTTTACAGCCTCTGCATACGATACATTATGACTAATTCTATATCTCTTAGCCTGTCTCTGCACCTGCTGCACTATTGCCCCCCTGTACTTTTTCGGGCAAAACTGTCTCAAACCTCAGCATCACTGATAAGCTTCTTTGAGCCTCTTTCCTACTGATCAACCTTTTAACCTCAATCACTCTTCCTCTTTTCACATTTTCTTTAATATCATCTATGGACATAGCTATTGGAACCCCAGTGATGGCTCCCCTCAACCATAAACACCTGGGACATGGCTTTTAATCTTCTTCCCATTAAGATTTTCCATGTTCAAACTCTTCTCTTGCTGAGGCTGGCTAACACAAAATATTAACATTCTACTATATCCAATGAACCGAGCTAATTTGACTTCACCTCCCTCTTTCTCTACGGCATTAATTATTCGGATAGGGTAAATGAGGCCCTGTGGTCTCATCAAACACCATCACCACATTCCATTCCAATACATCATTACTCTTGCTTCCTACCTTGGCCCCCTTTATGCTTTCTTTACTAGATGCTCCACTGCTTCTGTATCATGATCTCTCTTCTTCCAATGTCTTTCCACTACCGACCATTCCTGTACTTGACCCTCATCCTCCCGCTCCTTACCATCAGAACTGACACCCATATTGTTCGTATTCCAGCACAGCTGTTGCTTCTCCAACCTTCTCTCCATTTCCTCCATTTTGTCCAGACTACTCTCCTACGCGTACTGTCCATAGGTCTACCACCGAAAGGCCTCGTTCCGTCAGCCTGCCTTGAACTAAAGACAAAGGGAACTCAGGTATTTAATAAGGGAATTGGTTTCATGTGTGCTCAGAGCATAGAGCTGTATCGAGGTATCTAGTGCCCAAAAGCCTTTTAACATGGGCAGCGCCATTGAGGACTGATGCATTTCAATCTCTATACATCTCTATGGCTCAGAGGTTCCTGCAGTTAAAGGAAAAGTTAACCAAAAAGTCAAATAAAAGGGAGAGTTCCTTAAAAAGTGTGTGAGTGTGTGTGTTGAGGGGGGGCGGGTTGCTAAGCAGATATTTTCCCCACTGTTTTCACTCTGAACCGTTAGGAGATTGTAAATTGTGGAGTACATGTTAACATTAACTGGTGACATACAGAGATTTATAGAGATACTTAAGTTAAGTGGGGCCGCACAGACTGGAAGGGAGGAAAAATATATAGCCTTTTAAGTTAATGCAAAAATATAGCCATTTTAAGTAATAATTGTTATTAATACTGGTGAGTCAGGGTGGGCTGGAAGTTTGAGTGGAAGTATGTGTGTGAAGACCACTCTTTCAGGCTTTTCATACTCTTTTGGGCTGAAGTTAAATTTTGTTTTGTTTTCATTTGACAATTTTGTCATTTGACTGTTTCTGTGCAATTTGCTTCAGTTGTTTGAAAATAAAAACTAAAACCAGTCCATTTCTTTGTCAGTTAAGAACAAATTCATATTTACAATGATGGCCAAACAAAAGGCAAAAGGCCTCCTGCAGGGACGGGGGCTGGGATTAAAAATATAAATAAATTAAATTAAAATATAGGACAAAACACATAATACGACAAGAGAGAGAACACTACATAAAGAGAGACCTAAGACAACAACGCAGCATGGTAGCAATACAACATGACAACAACATGGCAGCAACACAACATGGTAGCAGCACAACATGGTAGCAGCACAAAACAGGGTAAAAACATTATTGGGCACAGACAACAGCACAAAGGGCAAGAAGATAGAGACAATAATACATCACGCAAGCAGCCTCAACTGTCAGTAAGAGTGTCCATGATTAAGTCTTTGAAGAGATTGAGATAAAACTGTCCAGTTTGAGTGTTTGTTGCAGCTCGTTCCAGTCGCTAGCTGCAGCGAACTGAAAAGCTGCGCGACGCAGGGATGTGTGTGCTTTGGGGACCTTTAACAGAATGTGACTGGCGGAATGAGTGTTGTATGTGGAGGATAAGGGCTGCAGTAGATATCTTAGATGGGGGGAGTGAGGCCTAAGGGGTTTTTATAAATAAGCATCAACCAGTGGGTCTTGCGACGGGTATACAGAGATGACCAGTTTATAGAGTGCAGTGATGTGTCCTATAAGGAGCATTGGTGGCAAATCTGATGGCCGAATGGTAAAGAACATCTAGCCGCTCAATAGCACCCTTACCTGCCGATCTATAAATTACATCTCCGTAATCTAGCATGGGTAGGATGGTAATCTGAATCAGGGTTAGTTTGGCAGCTGGAGTGAAAGAGGAGCGATTTACGATAGAGGAAACCAAGTCTAGATTTAACTTTAGCCTGCAGCTTTGTCCAACCATTCTCCCAAGTACTTGTATGATGTGACTACCTCAAGCTCTAAACCCTCAGAGGTAGTAATCACACCTGTGTGGAGAGTGGCATTTTTCTTACCAAACCACATGACCTTTGTTTTTGAGGTGTTCAGAACAAGGTTAAGGGCAGAGAAAGCTTGTTGAACACTAAGAAAGCTTTGTTGTAAAGCGTTTAACACAAAATCCAGGGGAGGGGCCAGTTGAGTATAAGACTATCATCTGCCTGAGCTATGTTGTTTATGTAAAGAGCGTGGACCGGCCTAGGATCGAGCCTTGGGGTACACCCTTGATGACAGGCAGTGGCTGAGACAGCAGATGTTGTGACTTTATACACTGCACTTTGACCCCTGAGAGACACCAATAATCCTTAGCCGGCCCACAAGAATGGAATGGTCTACCGTATCAAAATCTTTGGCCAAGTGAATAAAAATAGCAGCACAACATTGCTTAGAATCCAGGGCAGTGGTGACATTATTGAGGACCTTTAAGGTTGCAGTGACACATCCATAACCTGAGCGGAAACTAGATTGCATACTAGAGAGAATACTATAGACATCAAGAAAGCCAGTCAGTTAATTATTGACAAGTTTTTCCAACAATTTTGATATACAGGGCAAAATAGAAATAGGCCTATAACTGTTAGGATCAGCTTGATCTCCCCCTTTAAATAAAGGACGAACCGTGGCTGCCTTCCAAGCAATGGGAACCTCCCCAGAAAGGAGAGACCGGTTAAAAAGGTCAGAGATAGGCTTGGCGATGATAGGGGCAGCAACCTTAAAGAAGAAAGGGTCTCAACCATCTGACCCAGTTGTTTTTTTGGGGGCAAGTTTAAGGAGCTCCTCAAGCATCTCAGACTCAGTGACCGCCTGCAGGGAGAACCTTTGTAGTTGGGCGGGCGATAAAGAGGGCAGAGCATCGGGGCAAGTTGCATTAGAAGGGGTGGGAGATGAGGAAATGTTGGATGGGCAAGGAGGCATGGCTGAGTCAAATAGGAATCCTGACTTAATGAAGTTCAGCCATGTGCTTCTTGTCAGTAACAACCACATCATCAACTTTAAAGGACATGGGCAGCTATGAGGAGAAGGGTTTATTCTCCAGGTCTTTAACCGTTTTCCAGAACTTCTTGGGGTTAGACCCACAGAGAGAGAACTGCTCCTTAAAGTAACTAACTTTGGCCTTCCTGTTAGCCTGAGTGCAATTATTTCTCATTTGCCTGAACGAGAGCCAGTCAGCCTGAGTATGCGTGTGCTCTGCAAACCAGGTCGAAACAGGGGCTGAACCTGTTTTTGATTCTCATTTTTTTTATGGGGGCGTGTTGGTTAACAATACCACTGAAAATATCAAAAAAGAAGGTCTAAGCATCTTTGACAAAGAGGATAAAGCTGATTCTATACCAATTTACAGAGGCCAGGTCACCACTCACCTATGACAAATCAGGACAGGTAATTTCACTGAGCAGCCATTACGAACACAGGATGTAAAACAGTGATCCATAAGGTCATTACAGAAAACACCAGACTGATACCTTTCAGGATTATTTGTGAGGATAACATTGTGGAGAGTAGCCTTTTCTGGATGTTTGGAGTCATACCTTGTGGGATTGGTAATAATCTGAGAAAGATTTAGGGAGTCCCGTTACTTTAGGACTTGGTCAGGTGGTTTTAAGCATGTCTCAGTTTAGGTCAACTAGCAGGACAAATTCAGACTTAGTGTAAGGGGCCAGGACTGATCTTAGGGAAGGTAGGGTACGGTGCTGATGGAGGACGATAACACCCAGCAACAGTCAACGAAGAGCTATTTGAACGTTTAATGCTTAAAACCAGCAAATCTAATTGTTGGGGGACAGACTTGGTGGAGACAACCGAGCACTGAAGGTGATCCTTGGTAAAGACCCCCCCCCCCCCCCCCGAGCTTTCGGGGGTGTGAATACTTTCTGTCAAGGGGTGTGAATACTTTCTGTCAAGGGGTGTGAATACTTTCTGTCAAGGGGTGTGAATACTTTCTGAAGGCATTGTATATCGAGATGTAAGAAGTCATCTATAATGTTGAAATCGTTTAAAATGATCACATACTAATTGGCATGGCACTAGTGTGAGTATCACACAAGAAGGAGGAAAAGAAGGTAGGAGGGGTGCAGGATGAAAAGAGGAGAGAGCAAGAGATGGTAGATTTAGTCATTGCTACCTCCATGGAGAAGAAGGGGAGAGGACAGCGAGGCAAGCTTACAGAGAGGGCCCCGTGCACAGATAATAACGGGGTAGCATTGCTCCTAGGTATCCACATCACCAACAAACTATCATGGTCCAAACACACCAAGAAAGTCGTGAAGAAGGCACGACAACGCCTTTTCCATGGGTCCCCAGATCCTCAAACATTTCTACAGCTGCAACATCGAGAACATCCTTACCGATTGCATCACTGCCTGGTATGGCAACTGCTCGCCATAAGACCATAAGAGGGTAGTGCGTACGGCCCAGTACATCACTGGGGCCAAGCCTCCTGCTATCCAGGAACTATATACTAGGCAGTGTCAGAGTTTTTCTTGGCCCAAGCAAGTATCTTCTTCTTACTGGCTTCATTTAGTAGTGGTTTCTTTGCAGCAAAAATCGACCATGAAGGCCTGATTCACGCAGTCTCCTCTGAACAGTTGATGTTGAGATGTGTCTGTTACTTGAACTCTGTGAATAATTTATTTGGGCTGTAATTTGAGATGCAGTTAACTCTAAATAACTTATCCTCTGCAGCTGAGGTAACTCTGGGTTTTGCTGTCCTGTGGCGGTCCTCATGAAAGCCAGTTTTATAATAGCAGATTGATGGATTTTTGTTAATTGAAATGCATTCCAGGTGACTACCTCATGAATCTGGTTGAGAGAATGCCAAGAGTGTGTAAAGCTGTCATCGAGGCAAAGGGTGGCTACAGTACTCTGAAGAATCTCAAATATAAAATATATTTTGATTTTTTTAACACTTTTTTGGTTAATATATGATTTCATATGTGTTATTTCATAGTTTGATGTCTTTACTATTATTCTACAATGTAGAAAATAGTAAAAATAAAGAAAAAACCTGAGTAGGTGTGTCCAAACTTTGGACTGGTACTGTACAAATAAAATCAAGAAACTGATGGTCACTAACAAAGATCCAAAGTTCCTCTGTGGAGATGGGAGAACCTTCCAGAAGAACATCCATCTCTGCAGCACTCCACCAATCAGGCCTTTATGGTAGGGTGGCCAGACGAAAGGCACCTGATAGCCCGCTTGGCATTTGCCAATAGGCACCTAAATGACTCTCAGACCATGAGAAACAAGATCCTCTGGTGAAAATAAGACCTCTAATGGTTTGAAACCAAGACTGTACTCTTTGGCCTGAATGCCAAGCGTCGTCTGGAGGAAACCAGGCGCCAGTCATCACCTGGCCAATACCATCCCTACGGTGAAGCATGTTGGTGGCAGCATCATGCTGTAGGGATGTTTTTCAGTGGCAGGGATTGGGAGACTAGTCAGGATTGATGGAAAGATGAATGGAGCAAAGTACTGAGAGATCCTTGATGAAAACATGCTCCGGTGCACTCAGGATCTGGGGTGAAGGTTCACCTTCCAACAGGACAATGACCCTAAGCACACAGCCAAGACAACACAATAGTGGCTTTGGGACAAGTCTCTGAATGTCCTTGAGTGGCCCAGCTAGAGCCCAGACTTGAACCCAATCGAACCCTATCTCTGGACAAACCTGAAAATAGCTGTGCAGCTTTTATAATTTTTTTCATCCAACCTGACAGAGCTTGAGAGAATATGCAGAGAAGAATGTGAGAAACACCCCAAATACAGGTGTGCCAAGCTTGTAGCGTCATACCCAAGAAGTCCCGAGGCTGTAATCGCTGCCAGTGGTGCTTCAAGAAAGTACTGAGTAAAGCCTCTGAATACTTATGTAAATGTCATATACATTTGCAACAATTTCTACAAATCTGTTTTTGCTTTGTCATTATGGGCTATTGTTTGTAGATTTATGAGGGAAAAAAGTGGAGGCTGTAACAAAATGTGGAAAAAGTCAAGGAGTCTGAATACTTTCCGAATGTACTGTATGCTTCTCTTGGCTGAGGTCCATATCCGGATCTTGATATGCTTTTTGATATGCTGACAATAATGACGATTTCTGAGTTTTCAGCACATGCTCAATCATTTGACAAATATGATATACATATTTTTCTTTCATGCACAAATGTTTGGTTCCCCTCCGGATATCATACATGGTATGGCCGGATATTGACTCATTAGATTTCCTGAGATAGGCCTATGTGGAGATCTTATTTTCTCTATATGATGACAAATACTGCCTGTTGGCCTACATAGTATATTTTCTCTGAAACTGTCCCATTACAGAGAATATCATAGCTCCATATATGACATTAAGGAAATTCTTATCTGGAGCATGTCTATTCCTTATATCTAATAAAATGTCAGATATCCTAAAATATAAAGATAAAGATATCTTGGGGCTCCCAAGTGGTGCAGCGGTCTAAGAAACTGCATCTCAGCACTAGAGGCTTCACTACATACACCCTGGTTCGAATCCAGGTTGTATCACAACCGACCGTGATTGGGAGTCCCATATGGCGGCTACAATTGCCCTAGTGTTGTCTGAGTATGGCCAGTGTAGGCCGTCATTGTAAATAAGAATTAGTTGCCTTGTTAAATATTTTTAAAATCCTGTGATATTGACCCTTTTCACCCAGTGCAGAGAGACAAAATTGCAGTTTTATAGCAAAAAAAGTTTGGGGTGGGGAGGCCCACCTGACAACACAGTTTACCCACCCTGCTCACAACCTTATCTCACCCTGCCACAGAAAGACTCTTGCTGAGTGCTCCAGTACACCCTCCCTCCACACAACACAACTGTGCTGGGATCAGCTATCAGCACCCATACTCGTCTTCCTCTCTTCCAGAGAGAGGTGAAGAAAGAAAAAAAGTGAGCAGGGTCCCACTTTTTTTGTGCATCCTGGCTTTTTGTTTCTTTACTCTTTCTTTCTTTTTGTCTTCTATTTGAAGTTTGCGAGGGACTTGTTTAAGCCTGGCTGCATCCCGACAAACGTTTTGGATAAGCCTGGCTGCATCATAGTCTGCAGAGGATAAGCAAATGATTAAGAGAAAATCTCGAAACCAAGTGGGGTTTGGTGTTGAATGCAAAAGGAGCTGTTGTGGTTTTTATCAAAAGCAAATTATTTGTTTGAGCCAGCTAGCAACACTTCCTTTTGTAGCCTTTCTGTTTCTTGGACCAAAATTGAAGGCCTTTTTTTTTCTCTGTAAAGCAGCTTTATACCCGCTTCATGGTTTCACAGTCACTTTCTGTTTCAGTGCAACTTGCTTTTCAATCACACTTTCAAATGTGGTAATTGCACTGTTTCTGCATACTGGGTGTGCCTACAAGGTATTGTTCACTATAAAAACAACATTTCTACAACACCAACCACTCTCAAACGTTGTGGTGGTGTCGGGGGACATACAGGAGATATCCAAATGTTTTTCAACCTCTCCAAAGTGCCTGAACGTTTAGCCTAGGCATTTCCAATGTATTCGTCCCATATACAAATTAACTGTTTACAAAAACAATATAAAAAGCAACAGATATACATTAAAAAAAAAATACACAAACTGTATTTACACAAACATGTCCTTTACTAAAAATGGTGCAAAAATAGAAATAAGCTAAAATATTTATAAATGGCATTCATGTTTGTTTTACATCCCAGGTGTAGATGATTAGATTTCACTTTCACCATAGCTTGTGCATGTCGTGATAGTCTTTGAAGCAGTCTCTCTCTGCCAAGAAGCTAAAATCGAACTGGCATTTCGGACAGAAGATTTGGCTTTTCAACCTTTTTTCCACCCTGTGTTTTGTACAATGCTTGCAGTTCTATCTTTTGTCTTTTGGCATGTGTGTTGGATAGTGGCGCTCACCTTGAGTGGGGGGTTGTTGTGAAGTTGCTTTTGGCCCCCAATTCAGCCATTTTTAACACCAGCTGCTCTCGGAAGGCCAACTGTGAGAGGGGGATTTGACCTTTTGCTTTGGCCATCTGCTTGTGGAGAATGAAAGCATTTACTGTAGCAATGTCTACAAAGTGGTAAAAAAAGATTTATACCACTTCCTGGTCTTGTGGAGGACCTGATAGTAGCCTATCAGAGCATCAAATAGGTCGACACCCCCCCCATGCTGGCATTGTAGTCCTTCACAGAAACGGGGACATTCTTCCTTTTTCACCCTCCTTGAGACATGGTTGTTATTGAATGACTTATGCTGTGTGGTGATCATGGTTACTTCCCTAGTGTCCTTCCATTTCAGAAAAAGCAACTTGTTAATCCTGATCCAACGTATGGTCCCCCTCTCTGTCTTTGTCATGTCGTTTACCTTGGTCTTGGGGATACCGATTCTGTTAGGATGAATGGTGCCACAAGCCCCTATTTTCTTTTTCAAGAAGTCGATGAAAAGTGGATGTAGAACCATCAGACGGGGTGATTGACATAGCAGTGGGGGATGAGGACCTTGACTGGCAGGGGCGTTTGCTGGGGAGGGGTGGCTCCCAAATGTCATCATCCAAATCCTCTGCATCCTCCACTCTGTGGTGAATAAAATAAAGGGAAATATTGTTGAAAGACACAGAATTACAGTTGACTAAATTTACAAAACAACATTAATGTAAAGTAAAAACACCAAGCCTAAACCTTATCTGTACAGTGACTCTCATAGAAGTTGTGAAGCACACACAATACAAACAGTAACACTTGACAAAGACAGAGGTGAGAACCACAGAGGTGAGAGTGGCTTCTCCAAATTAACAAGGATGAAACTTAGAACAGTGAACTAATATGAAACATTAACAATAACTACTTTGGAATTCTATAACATTGAAATTACTTGTTACATAGGCCTATGTAAACTAAATCCAAAACTCAAAAAGCAGACAACTTATAAAAAATGAAATACATATAGTAAATTAGCTACGTAAAGTCATGAAAATAATTGATTTACAGATCTAAAAGTCGAAAGGAGTCGAAATAGTAGCCAATCCCTTGTGTAATGGATGCTTTCTGTGCGTAAGCAGGCAACGTCATATTTTTGATGCGCCAAAATATAGTCACTTGGTGGACATTCGATGTTGCCATTCAGTCATACATCATCGGATAACATTGGCAATAGGATATATTTGTTCCTACCAAGCTAAGGATTAATACTCCCCATGTAGCTATAGCTCAAACACAGACCAAATTGAAGCTTACCCTGTAAGATGTTTGCTGTTTGGTGAAAACGTTGTGTAAAATAAACATTTTGACTCTCGGGGCTGGTGGTCAATAACGGTAGGTCACAGGCAGACTAATAAGACATCCTAATGATCTGTGGAGTTTCCGGCTTTCAGTGTGCATTGACATGCATTTAATTAACTCTACCTATTTAAACTGCAGTCTGTATGATTTGTTAATGAGTGTGTAGAGGTACAGTGACCTACAGCCAGTAGTCAGAGGAGCTGTGTGAGAGGAGAATAGCCTGCTGTCTAAGGGCCTGCAGCCACCTCATGGAACACACACACACACGCACACACACACACGCACACACACACATCCCACACACACACACACACACACACACACACACACACACACACACACACACACACACACACTCTATACCAACTGAAAAACACACACACTCTCTCTCTCTCTCTCTCTCTCTCTCTATGTTGACTGACTCCACATCCACACAACCACCATCCTCATGTCCACTGCAAGTACACACACTCTTGAACCCTATTGTCTTTCTAACAACTGACAATCCCCAGCCATGGCCACACTCACCCAAGCCCCATTAGGCTGTCAGAGGTAATTAAGAGTCAACATACTGCAGTGCTCACTGGGGGGACCTGTTTCTCTTACTGTACTCTCTACATCTACACCCCAATAGGGCATTTCCACCATGACTTTATACCCGAGTTTGGCCTAAAGACTGAGACCTTTGTCTTTCCAAATATTCCACCGCACATAAAATCCAGTGCAAGCTTAAGTAACAGGAAGATCCATTCACTTCACCCAAATCTGATGCTCACCATATTACAAAGACAGGCTATTTTTCTTTATATAAATATCTGTACATGAAGGGAAAAATCACATTTTCCACAGAAATTCTGCGTAAATGATAGGATACCTTTAACAGGCTTTATTTTTAAATGGCTTTCGCCTTTCAGGTAGATGCTACAGTAAAGGTCTTATAGGATATTTAGCTACCTGTGCCAGATGACATTTAGGGCGCACCTGTGATTCATTCCACCGCACATAAAATCCAAAAGAGAAAATCTGTCAAGCAGAGCAAATGTTTTAATGGTGGCCAGGGATTGATGTTGTCAGCGCAGGCATCCTGTCTGGAAATGTACGCTTTTTGCTTAAAGTCACCCCCTTCCTCTCTCACAGTCTCTTGTCTCAAGGAGATCAGCAGGAGATCTAAGGCAAACAATCCGAAGTAGGCCGAATTTGATGAAATTACTTGAAAAACATGGACTTGCTCTCTTGCTCTCTCTCACACACACACACACACACACACACACACACACACACACACACACACACACACACACACACACACACACACACACACACACACACACACACACACACACACACACACACACACACACACACACACACACACACACACACACACACACACACACACACACACACACACACACACACACACACACACACACACACACACACACACGTGTATCTGAAAAACTAATTTGAAAAGTAACCTTGGAAATCAATTAAGCAGTCCCCGGGAGCTGGAAACGTTTCCTCGAGAAAGACCACCTCCTTTTTATTTCCTCCCCCACACTGAGTTGGAACTGCCCGTCAAAACGTTGCCTTACGCAACGAATGAGGCTTTGCCGTGGGTTGCTCTGTATGGACCTTTATTACATTTTTTTTAGCTGCAAAGTGCCTTAGAAACTGTCAAAATGTCTTAAGAGTCTTGTTAAAGAAATGCCACAACTCATTTCACAGTAATGTTATTAATATGGCTGGTGAGAGGGGGCATGTCTAAACATCTAAACAGGCCTGCTTTTTAGATTTCACATGAGGGGGTTATTTTAGAGGCATTGTCATTGATTGACATTATCTGGCCTGACAGGGCCTTATATCAAGGTTAACCTCATGGACAAAAGCAAAGCGCCACCCTTATTAATCAAATCAAAACAAATCAAACTTTATTTGTCACATGTGCCAAATACATCAGGTGTAGACCTTACAGTGAAATGCTTACTTACAAGCCCTTAACCAACGATGCAGTTCAAGAAAAAAGTAAGAAAAAACAATAAAATGTAACACAATAAAATAACAATAGCGAGGCTATATACAGGGGGTACCGGTACAGAGTCATAGTGCAGGGGTACAGGGTAGTTGAGGTAATTGAGGTAGTATGTACATAGGTAGGGGTAAAAGTGACTAGGCAATCAGGATATATAATAAACAGAGTAGCAGCAGCGTATGTGAAGAGTGGCAAAGAGTGTCTGTGTGAGTGTGTGCGGCGTCAATATGCTTGTGAATGTGTGTTGGAGTATCAGTGTAGTATGTATGAGTGTGTGGGTAGAGTCCAGTGAGTGTGTGGGTAGAGTCCAGTGAGTTTGTGGGTAGAGTCCAGTGAGTGTGTGGGTAGAGTCCAGCGAGTGTGTGAGTAGAGTCCAGCGAGTGTGTGGGTAAAGTCCAGCGAGGGTGTGGGTAGAGTCCAGCGAGTGTGTGGGTAGAGTCCAGCGAGTGTGTGGGTAGAGTCCAGCGAGTGTGTGGGTAGAGTCCAGCGAGTGTGTGGGTAGAGTCCAGTGAGTGTGTGGGTAGAGTCCAGTGAGTGTGTGGTTAGAGTCCAGTGAGTGTGTGGGTAGAGTCCAGTGAGTGTGTGGGTAGAGTCCAGCGAGTGTGTGGGTAGAGTCCAGCGAGTGTGTGGGTAGAGTCCAGCGAGTGTGTGGGTAGAGTCCAGCGAGTGTGTGGGTAGAGTCCAGCGAGTGTGTGGGTAGAGTCCAGCGAGTGTGTGGGTAGAGTCCAGTGAGTGTGTGGGTAGAGTCCAGTGAGTGTGTGGGTAGAGTCCAGTGAGTGTGTGGGTAGAGTCCAGTGAGTGTGTGGGTAGAGTCCAGTGAGTGTGTGGGTAGAGTCCAGTGAGTGTGTGGGTAGAGTCCAGTGAGTGTGTGGGTAGAGTCCAGCGAGTGTGTGGGTAGAGTCCAGCGAGTGTGTGGGTAGAGTCCAGCGAGTGTGTGGGTAGAGTCCAGCGAGTGTGTGGGTAGAGTCCAGTGAGTGTGTGGGTAGAGTCCAGTGAGTGTGTGGGTAGAGTCCAGTGAGTGTGTGGGTAGAGTCCAGTGAGTGTGTGGGTAGAGTCCAGTGAGTGTGTGGGTAGAGTCCAGTGAGTGTGTGGGTAGAGTCCAGTGAGTGTGTGGGTAGAGTCCAGTGAGTGTGTGGGTAGAGTCCAGTGAGTGTGTGGGTAGAGTCCAGTGAGTGTGTGGGTAGAGTCCAGTGAGTGTGTGGGTAGAGTCCAGTGAGTGTGTGGGTAGAGTCCAGTGAGTGTGTGGGTAGAGTCCAGTGAGTGTGTGGGTAGAGTCCAGTGAGTGTGTGGGTAGAGTCCAGTGAGTGTGTGGGTAGAGTCCAGTGAGTGTGTGGGTAGAGTCCAGTGAGTGTGTGGGTAGAGTCCAGTGAGTGTGTGGGTAGAGTCCAGTGAGTGTGTGGGTAGAGTCCAGTGAGTGTGTGGGTAGAGTCCAGTGAGTGTGTGGGTAGAGTCCAGTGAGTGTGTGGGTAGAGTCCAGTGAGTGTGTGGGTAGAGTCCAGTGAGTGTGTGGGTAGAGTCCAGTGAGTGTGTGGGTAGAGTCCAGTGAGTGTGTGGGTAGAGTCCAGTGAGTGTGTGGGTAGAGTCCAGTGAGTGTGTGGGTAGAGTCCAGTGAGTGTGTGGGTAGAGTCCAGTGAGTGTGTGGGTAGAGTCCAGTGAGTGTGTGGGTAGAGTCCAGTGAGTGTGTGGGTAGAGTCCAGTGAGTGTGTGGGTAGAGTCCAGTGAGTGTGTGGGTAGAGTCCAGTGAGTGTGTGGGTAGAGTCCAGTGAGTGTGTGGGTAGAGTCCAGTGAGTGTGTGGGTAGAGTCCAGTGAGTGTGTGGGTAGAGTCCAGTGAGTGTGTGGGTAGAGTCCAGTGAGTGTGTGGGTAGAGTCCAGTGAGTGTGTGGGTAGAGTCCAGTGAGTGTGTGGGTAGAGTCCAGTGAGTGTGTGGGTAGAGTCCAGTGAGTGTGTGGGTAGAGTCCAGCGAGTGTGTGGGTAGAGTCCAGCGAGTGTGTGGGTAGAGTCCAGTGAGTGTGTGGGTAGAGTCCAGTGAGTGTGTGGGTAGAGTCCAGCGAGTGTGTGGGTAGAGTCCAGCGAGTGTGCATAGATAAGAGACGGAGGGTAGCAGCAGTGTAAAAACAAATGGGGGAGGGGGGGTCAATGTAAATAGTCCAGGTGGCCATTTGATTAATTGTTCAGCAGTCTTATGGCTTGGGGGTAGAAGCTGTTAAGAAGCCTTTTGGACCTAGACTTGGCACTCAGGTACCGCTTGCCGTGCGGTAGCAGAGAGAACAGTCTATGACTTGGGTGACTGGAGTGTTTGATGTTTTTTGGGGCTTTCCTCTGACACAGCCTAGTACATAAGTCCTGAATGGCAGGAAGCTTGGCCCCAGTGATGTACTGGGCCTTACACACTACCCTCTATAATGCCTTACGTTCCTTTGCTGAGCAGTTGCCATACCAGGCGGTGATGCATCCGGTTAGGATGCTCTCAATGGTGCAGCTGTAGAACTTTTTGGAACCATGCCAAATTTTTTTCTCCTTAGGGGGAAAGGTGTTGTCGTGCCCTCTTCACGATTGTGTTTGAACCATGATAGTTTGTTGGTGATGTGGACACCAAGGAACTTGAAACTCTAGAACCGCTCCACTACAGCCCCGTCAATGTTAATGGAGGCCTGTTCGGCCCACCTTTTCCTGTAGTCCACGATCAGCTCCTTTGTCTTGCTCACATTAAGGGGGAGGTTGAAATCCCGGCACCACACTGCCAGGTCTCTGACCTCCTCTCTATAGTCTCATTGTTGTCGGGGATCAGGACTTCCACTGTTGTGTCGTCAGCAATCTTAATGATGGTGTTGGAGTCGTGTTTGGCCACGCAGTCGTGGGTGAACAGGGAGTACAGGAGGGGACAAGGCACGCACCCTTGAGGGGCCCCAGTGTTGAGGATAAGCGTGGCAGATGTGTTGTTGCCTACCCTTATCACCTGGGGGCGGCCCATCAGGAAGTCCAGGATCCAGTTGCAGAGGGTGGTGTTTAGTCCCAGGGTCCTTAGCGTAGTGATGAGCTTTGAGGGCACTATGGTGTTGAAGGCTGAGCTGTAGTCAATGAACAGCATTCTCACATAGGTGTTCCTTTTGTCCAGGTGGGAAAGGGCAGTGTGGAGTGCGATTGAGATTGCGTCATCTGTGGATCTGTTGGGGCGGTATTCGAATTGGAGTGGGTCTAGGGAATCCGGGATGATGTTGTTGATGTGAGCCATGACCAGCCTTTCAAACACTTCATGGCTACTGACATGAGTGCTACGGGGCGGTAATCATATAGGCAGGTTACCTTCGCTTACTTGGGCACAAGGACTATGGTGGTCTGCTTGAAACGTAGGTATTACAGACTCGGTCAGGGAGAGGTTGTAAATGTAAGTGAAGACACTTGCCAGTTGGTCCGCGCATGCTTTGAGTACATGTCCTGGTAATCCGTCTGGCCCTGCGGCTTTGTGAATGTTGACATGTTTATAGGTCTTGCTCACATCGGCTACCCAGAACGTTATCACACAGTCCTCTGGAACAGCTGGTTCAGTGTTGCTTGCCTTAAAAAGCATTTAGCTCGTCTAGTAGGCTCGCTTCACTGGGCAGCTCGCTGCTGGGTTTCCCTTTGTAGTCCGTAATAGTTTAAGCCCTGCCACATCCGACGAGTGTCAGAGCCAGTGTAGTAGGACTCAATCTTAATCCTGTATTGACGCTTTGCGTGTTTGATGGTTCGTCTGAGGGTGTAGCGGGATTTCTTATAAGGGTCCGGATTAGTGTCCCGCTCCTTGAAAGTGGCAGCTCTAGCCTTTAGCTCGATGCGGATGGTTGAAGTCATTAAAACTCATTTTTCAACCACTCCACAGATTTCATGTTAACAAACTATAGTTTTGGCAAGTCGGTTTTGGCAAGTTTGGCATGACACAAGTAATTCTTCCAACAATTGTACAGACAGATTATTTAACTTATGATTCACTATATCACAATTTCAGTGAGTCAGAAGTTCACATAGACTAAGTTGACTGTGCCTTTAAACAGCTTGGAAAATTCCAGAAAATGATGTCATGACTTTAGAAGCTTCTGATAGGCTAATTTACATAATTTGAGTAAACACCATGGGACCACGCAGCCGTCATACCGCTCAGGAAAGAGACACGTTCTGTCTCCTAGAGATGAACGTACTTTGGTGCGAAAATTGCAAATCAATCCCAGAACAACAGCAAAATACTGGGTGAAGAGGAAACAGGCACGAAAGTATCTATATCCACAGGAAAACTAGTTCTATATCGACATAACCTGAAAGGCCACTCAGCAAGGAAGAAGCCACTGCTCCAAAACCGCCATAAAAAAGCCAGACTACGGTTTGCAACTGAACATGGTGACAAAGATCGTACATTTTGGAGAAATATTCTCTGGTCTGATGAAACAAAAATAGAACTGTTTGGCCATAATGACCATCGTTATGTTTGGAGGAAAAAGGTGGAGGCTTGCAAGTCGAAGAACACCATCCCAACCGTGAAGCACGTGGGTGGCAGCATCATGTTGTGGGGATGCTTTGCTGCAGGAGGGACTGGTGCACTTCACAAAATTGATGGCATCATGAGGAAGTAAAATTATGTGGATATATTGAAGCAACATCTCAAGACATCAGTCAGGAAGTTAAAGCTTGGTCGCAAATGGGTCTCCCAAATGGACAATGATCCCAAGCATACTTCCAAAGTTGTGGCAAAATGGCTTAAGGACAACAAAGTGAAGCTATTGGAGTGGCCATCACAAAACCCTGACCTCAATCCTATAGAAAATGTGTGGGCAGAACTGAAAAAGTGTGTGCGAGCGCGGAGGCCTACAAACCTGACTCAGTCACACCAGTTCTGTCAGGAGGAATGGGCCAAAATTCACCCAATTTATTGTGGGAAGCTTGTGGAAGTCTACCCGAAACGTTTGACCCAGTTAAACAATTTAAAGGCAATGCTACCAAATACTAATTGAGTGTATGTAAACTTTTGAACCACTAGGAATGTGATGAAAGAAATATAAGCTAAAATAAATAATTCTCTATACTATACTCTGACATTTCACATTCTTAAAATAAAGTGTTGATCCTAACTGACCTAAGACAGGGAATTTTTACTAGGATTAAATGTCAGGAATTGTGAAGAACGGAGTTTAAATGTATTTAACTGAGGTGTATGTAAACTTCTGACTTCAACTGTACGTACTGTCACTGTGGGGACGACGTTGTCGATGCATTTATTGATGAAGCCGATGACTGACTGAGGTGGTATACTCCTCAATGCTATAGGATGAATCCCAGAAAATATTCCAGTCTGTGCTAAAAAAACAGTCCTGTAGCGTAGCATCTGCGTCATCTGACCACTTCCGTATAGAGCGAGTCACTGGTACTACCTGCTTTAGTTTTTGCTTGTAAGCAGGAATCAGGAGGATATAATTATGGTCAGATTTGCCAAATGGGGGCGAGAGAGAGATTTGTATGCATCACTGTGTGTGGAGTAAAGGTGGACTAGAGGTTTTTTCCCTCTTGTTGTGACATGCTGGTGGAAATGAGGTAAAACTGATTTAAGTTTGCCTGCATTAAAGTCCCCGGCCACTAGAAGTGCCACTTCTGGATGAGCATTTCCTTGTTTGCTTATGGCCTTATACAGTTGGTTGAGTGTGGTCTTAGTGCCAGCATTGGTCTGTGGTGATAAATAGATGGCTACGAACAATATAGATGGGAACTCTTTTGGTAGATAGTGTGGTCTACAGCTTATCATAAGGTACTCTACCTCAGGCAAGCAAAACCTAGAGACTTCTTTAATATAGATAGATAGATAGATAGATAGATAGATAGATAGATAGATAGATAGATAGATAGATAGATAGATAGATAGATAGATAGATAGATAGATAGATAGATAGATAGATAGATAGATAGATAGATAGATAGATAGATAGATAGATAGATAGATAGATAGATAGATAGATAGATAGAAAGATAGATAGATAGATAGATAGATAGATAGATACTTTATTGATCCCCCGGGGGGGAAATTTCATTGTCAAGCAGCTACAACAAAAACACAGGGCAGGTGCAAAATGCCACAACGAAAGTACACAAAAGACAGATACACGGTACATGATACATAGAGCGGCAGTATGAAAAAGTATAGAAATACAAGATATCTGGAGTGCAAAAAAAGCTATAAAAGGACATTGCATAGTATGAGTGGTTGGCTGAATATGTACACTATACATTGGTGGATGTTGGATGGTTAACTATACTATACAGGTCGATGGCAGAGAAATACTTCAGTAGCTAAAAATGCGTATGATATGAGCAAGGGTAATAATAGTTTACTTAATAGACAGACTGGGTAAATGAACAGGTAAGTGAAAATTTTGCATGGTTAAATTAGCTGTACAGTTAGGTATACAGTTATATTTACAGATAAGTGAATACTTGCATGTTTACACAAACTGTACAGGTAAATGACAGGAAGAGATACTTTAATAGCTAAATCTGTGTATGATATCATTTGGGGTAATAATAGTAA
Source organism: Thymallus thymallus (assembly GCA_023634145.1). Taxonomy (NCBI): domain Eukaryota; kingdom Metazoa; phylum Chordata; class Actinopteri; order Salmoniformes; family Salmonidae; genus Thymallus; species Thymallus thymallus. Next base: position 1,318,088 of record CM042399.1, on the reverse strand, counting down.
TTCCCTTAAAATACAGTCCTTAGTGCGCAGGGTTTAATTACAGACAACTGCACTTATTGCACATTCGATATACTAAAAGCAATGAGAAAAGGTGCAACTGGCAGGATACTAATATGCATTCCTGAGTGAATGCCTACGTCCAATAATTACTTACAATATTGCATGTGATATAATATAACAACTGTACATGAGTATGTATATACAGACCTGTATGAATAAATAGGTCCTGAGTGGATGAGTGCTGACGGACCAGAGTTACTCACGGATGGATGCATAATTGTTAAACTAGGTCCTAGCACCCCAACAGTTCCAGATCTATGTTGCCGATGGCACGGCACCCCGGTGAGGCATTATATAGTCTCATAGCCGCCGGCAGGAAGGACCTCCTGTAGTGCTCTCTGGCACACCGTGGTGGGATCAGTCTGTGACTGAAAGTGCTCCTCTGCGTCATAACCATAGCGTGCAGAGGGTGGGTGACGTTGTCCATGATGGCCAGCAGTTTGGCCAGGATCCGTCTCTCCTCCACCTCCTCTAGAGTGTCAAGGCTCATCCCCAGGACAGAGCTAGCCTTCCTGATCAGCTTATTTACCCGAGAAGCATCACCGGCTTTGATGTTTGCTCCCCAGCACACCACTGCAAAAAAAGATGGCACTGGCCACCACAGACTGGTAGAAGGTATGCAGTAGTTTACTGCACACGTTGAAGGACCTGAGCCTCCTCAGAAAGTAAAGTCGGCTCTGGCCCTTTTTGTACAGGGCCCCGGTGTTACCAGCCCATTCCAGCCTGTTGTCCATATGGACACCCAGGAACTTGTATGACTCAACCATTTCCACATCCATCCCCTTTATAGGGACTGCAGTCAGACATTGCGCACTAGCTGTTATTGACAAATAGACACCCCCCCGCCCCTCGTCTTACCAGACGTAGCTTCTCTGTCCTGGCGATGCATGGAAAATCTCGCCAGCTCTATATTATCTGTGTCGTCATTCAGTCACAACTCTGTGAAGCATAAGATATTACAGTCTTTAATGTCCCGTTGGTAGGATATCCTTGATCTTCGATCATCCATTTTATTTTCCAATAATTGCACGATGTTATTGGGAGTTTACTCACTCGCCTGCAAATTTTTAGAAGGCAGTCCGACCGCCACCCTCTTTTTCTCCGTCTTTTCTTCATGAAGGTGATGGGGTTTGGGCCCGTCCCCGAGAAAGCAGTATATCCTTTGCCTAGGACTTGTTACAGTTTTTCCCAGTCGTTTATACACTGTGACCGAAAGCATACACAGAGTGATCAGATGTTCAAGCTAACATCCCAGAACCATGAACCATTTCTGAGGAACCAAGCACACATTCTACTTGCTTCAACTCAGTTTGTGATTCCAGTTCACTCATGTTGCAAAACACAACACACAACTCTCAATGTGTGAGCACAATTGTCATTGAGAAAACTCCTGTGCCATTTGTGAGAATACATGAGTCACCAGACAAAACTCAAAGTGCTAATGCACTACAACACACTTCACCTGTGCAAACCTAATTAACCAAATTGTCCACCCAGTTCTCCCCGTTCCGTTGAGTATAAAAAAGAACACACAAGGATGATTATACAGGAAAAATGGAGCAAAAAAGTGTAGAAAGGGGAAGAGCTAGAGGACGAGGACGGCGAGGCAATATTTCAAATGAAATAAGAGCCACACTGGTTGATAGTGTAATCACCCATGGGATGAGAATACGGGAAGCTGGGCAGCTTTACTGTGGCAGGAGTCATCAGGACATTCAGGACTACGAACCAGTGAGTGGGTATTAATTGACCATGCACAATATTTGGCTTTCGAAATATCAACAAGAGTACTGCATGTTTGCACATGACATTGTATTGTTTGCATACAGGGTTGAGAGAAGACCACCTGCTGGTGGTAGAAACCGTCTCTTCACCCAAGAACAAGAGGCTGAAAGTCAACATGGAGAAATCAAAGTGCGTATAATAGAGGACAATGGGATGTTTCAGAACATAGTGTTTCAATATCGACTATTGATCGTTTGCTGAGAAGGCACAGGATGAGCATGAAGCAAATACTGTATATCGTGTACCATTTGAGAGGAACTCCGATCATGTGAAAGAGATGCGCTACTTGTATGTGCAAGTGAGTATGAATCTGTTTACAGTACTATTGTGCACTCGGCAGAGACAAAGGTACAGGAAGTACACTAATGCACCATGTTCTAATCACTGTGTCTACGTGGTCAGAAAATACTTGAGCTTGATGCAAACGACGACCACATTGAGTTCATCTATGTCGACGAGGCAGGATTCAATCTGACCGAGAGGCGGCGCCGGGGAAGGAACATCATTGGCCACCGAGCAAGGTTGTGGAAAGGGGCCAAAGGGGTGGAAACATCACCATGTGTGCTGCTATCAGTCAGCAGGGGGTCGTCCATCGCCATGTCACTTGGCCCTTACAACACAGTACTCCTTTTGGTGTTTCTTGATGCCGTGTATGACCTTTTTTTCCCACCCCCAGAGAGACAACATAGGGCCCCAGGCCACACTACTTATGCTGTCATATGGGACAATGTGAGCTTCCACCAGGCAGCCCTAATCCAAGAATGGTTCACCAACCACCCCCAGATCCAAATGATTTTCCCTCCACCATTCCCCCTGGGAGATGGAAGGTGTATGATCGGAAACCGTATCAGCAAGTGAGTCTGCTCCAGGCAATGGAGGAGGCCTGCGGTGATATCACTGCAGAGGAATGCCTAGGATGGATCCGCCATGCTAGGCGCTTTTTCCCCCGCTGCTTGGCCAGGGAACACATAATTTGTGAGGGAACACATAATTTGTGAGGTGGATGAAAACTTGTGTCCAAATCAACATGACAGGAAGGACAATGACTGAGGTTTCTGTGTTTTCTTTTTGTTGCTTGGTGATACCAAATGTACAGTATGTGTTATGTATGAATACATTATAATTTTTGGGGTGAAATAAAGTTCTACTCTACTGGCTGTGTTGGTGGATTATTTTTGTTTTCCTACATGACTACATGACTCTTCCATTTTGATGAGTTTTATTTTTATAAACACAGTGTTTCCTTAATGCTCAGTGTATGTATGTGTGCATGATTCTGACCCGATTATTTGATTTTGAGGGCTGTGTACATAGTTTTTAGGCCAGAATTTCATTTTTCCCTGTGTGTAAGGTTTTGGAGATGTGACTTTTTATAATGGGCATTGTGTTAACAGTTTAGGGGTATTGAGGTATTATTCAGAGAATAGTGTGTATTCAATTGGGAAAAACTGTAAAGAAAATACATTCCAGTTCGAGGTCAGTAATCGCTCTTCTGATGTCTAGAAGTTATTTCCTGTCATAGAAGACGGTAGCAGCAAAATTATGTACACAATAAGTACAAAAATAAATTACAAACAACGCAAAAAAAATTCAAAATAACATAGTTGGTTAAGAGGCTGTAAAACGGCAGCCTTCCCGTTCAGCGCCATGTTTTCAATTTGTACACACCCTGAGGCCCTCTCCCCTCCAACTTCCTGTCGTGTGTGTGTGTGTGTGTGTGTGTGTGTGTGTGTGTGTGTGAGTGTGTGTAGCCTCATCTGCGTGTGTATGTATGAGTGTCTCCTGATGGCAGTGGTAGCAGTGGGGAGGGTGTAGGTGGGGGGACGTAAGTTTAATATATTTAATAAAATATCACAAAAGATAATGACTTGGAGTGACAGTCACTGTGTGCCCTTGCCATAGAGGAGAGCCTGTCACTAACCCCACTCACACATTCACACACACTCCCCCCTCACCCTCCCCATAAGCCTTTGTAACAAAAGCAAAAAACATCCTGTGTTATCTACACTGCCCAAGTGCGGCACGGCGTGGTGCCGACCGCCACACGCAGTCGCCACAAGGGAGAGACCTGGGTCGTCTGCTCGTCCAATGTGGCAGACGTCTTGTTCATCTCATGGTGTAACTCTAAAACCCACGCCACGGGAACCAGACTTCAAACCTCCCGGCCTCAAGAACAAGGAGCCGTTTGGGTAATACATCTCACTTTGCTCCATTTACTTTTTTTACTCCCGGTTTGTGGTCTAGCTCCCTGAAATACTGAGAAATGAAGTCTTTATTTGAAACTACAGTGCCTGCTACTAGGCCCGATTCGAAGTGCAATTTTAAAAAGGTAGCTCTCAGTCTGCTGAGAAATCATCCTCTGTCGCAAACTGAATAAAACGTTTGCTGTTTTGCCTGTCAGAATGGGGAAAGGGATACCTAGTCAGTTGCACAACTGAATGCATTCAACCGAAAAGTGTCTTTAAACCAACCCCCTCTGAATCAGAGAGGTGCGGGGGGCTACCTCAATCAACATCCTCATCGGCGCCCGGGGAGCAGTTGTTGCTGGGATTTAACTGCCTTGCTCAAGGGCAGAACGGTTTGGCTCTTGCCGGCTTGGCTCACGTCACCCACATTATTTTCCTTGTCTAATAAACCGTTTGGCTCTTCTGTTTTCTGCTCTAGAAAACACCTGTAATTACCCTGTTTGTGATCGAACCAGGGTGCGTATTTGTTCTCCCAACAATGCAACGTTGCTACCTGATGTTTGCACTCAACATTGTTTTCTGTATGGCGAGAGTGTGTGTGTGTGTGTGTGTGTGTGCGTGCATGTATTTCTGTCTGTGTGTCTTTGTCCCCCGGCGTCTTCTTTGTGTTTATGGGAGGTAAGGTAGGAGTACTTGGCTGGGGGGGCTGCAGTATTATAAAACATTTTTAATTTATTTAACTAGGCAAGTCAGTTAAGAACAAATTCTTATTTACAATGACGACCTACCCTGGACAAACCCAGACGACGCTGGGCCAATTGTGCGCCGCTCTATGGGACTCCCAAACACAGCCGGATTGTGAAACACCTGGAATCAAACCAGGGTCTGTAGTTACACCTCTAGCACTGAGATTCAGTGCCTTAGAACGCTGCACCACTCGGGAGATAGTGCTGCTGTGAAGTCCAAACGAGTCCCTCAAGGTCGGACTCAGAAGGGCAGCAAGCAACGTGCAAGCCAAGGTCACATCCTAGACTAAAAGCAATAAGTGCTTCATTGATTAAAAAAACACAGCAAGCAAGCAGATGTGCAACCAACTGATTAATAATAAAATAGATTTGTGAAAGAGAGGTATAGACTGAAAGTGAGACAGAGGGGGGTGGAAGGGAGAGCTTTGTCCTGTGTGTGTATGTGTGACTGCGTATGTGTGACTGCGTATGTGTGTGCCTGCGTGAGACTGCATGGGCTTTGTTAATTTTGTTCTAAAATTGTGACGTGGTGAGGTTGGACCCAGGAATCAGTGGTTAAGGATACTTTACTGAGAAACGATAACATGAGGACCACAGTAACACTGGGAAAAAAGTCTCAAAAACTCACTCAGGAGACAAAAGCACATGGCAAACAAATGAAGCCTAGTTAAATAAAGGTAAAAAAAAAAAAGCTTCTGCAAAGGAAAACACACACAGAAAACACACATCTCTTAACAGATCCGGGGGGGTGAACCCGAACCCGAACTGACACTCGAACGGTGATAGTCCAGTGGATGAGTTCGGGTCCAGTTTATGGCCTGAGTGGAGACGAAACAGCGGACAAACTCCTCCAGTTGGCCCGCTCAGTCTCTCAGTTGACGCCCCCAACAATGTCCTGGGGAAGTACATGTAGTCGAAAGACATGGGTAATCATGAGATCAGTGGTCTCCTTCGCTGAGGTTAACTTTGGTAAGGTGATGAAATGGCACACTACTGAACACTAGTCCAGGTGCAACAAAACTAGAGCCTGTAGGACCTGCCTTGTTGATATTGTTGTTAAGTAGGCAGAGCAACGCTTTATTATTGATATACTTCTCCCCATCTTAGCTACTGTTGTATCAATACGTTTTGACCATGACAGTTTACAATCCAGGGTTACTCCAAGCAGTTTAGTCACATCAACTAGCTCAATTTCCACATTATTCATTACGAGATGTAGTTGAGGTTTAGGGTTTAGTGAATGATTTGTCCCAAATACAATGCTTTAAGTTTTGGAAATATTTAGGACTAACTTATTCCTTGCTACCCAATCCGAAACTAACTGCAGCTCTTTGTTAAGTGTTGCAGTCATTTCAGTCACCTGTAGTAACTGACGTATATAGTGTTGAGTCATCCTTATATATAGGCACACTGGCCTTACTCAAAGCCAGTGGCATGCTGTTAGTAAAGATTGAAAAAAGCAAGGGGCCTCAACAGCTACCCTGGGGAATTCTCCCTGGATTGTGTTTGAGAGGCTTCCATTAAAGAACTCTTTATCCACATTATAGCCATATCACATAAGTTTTTCCAGCAGCAGACTATGGTCGATAATGTCAAAAGCTTTACTGAAGTCTAGCAAGGCAGCCCCCACAATCATTTGATCATCAATTTCTCTCATCATTAGTCATTTGTGTAAGTGCTGTGCTTGTTGAATGTCCTTCCCTATATGCATGCTGAAAGCCTGTTGTCAATTTGTTTACTGTGAAATAACATTGTATCTGGTCAAACACCCATTTTTCCAGACATTTTGCTACGGGTTGGTAACAGGCTGATTGGTCAGCTATTTGAGCCAGTCAAGGGGGCTTTACTATTCTTGGGTAGTGGAATGACTTGAGCTTCCCTCCAGGCCTGAGGGCACACACTTTCTAGTAGGCTTGAATTGAAGATGTGGCAAATAGGAGTGGCAATATCGTCCACTATTATCCTCAGTAATTTTCCATGCAAATTGTCAGACCCTGGTGGCTTGTCATTGATGATAGACAACAATAATTGTTTCACCTCTTCCACACTGACTGTACGGAATTAAAAAGTACAATTCTTGACTTTCATAATTTGGTCAGATATACTAGGCTGTGTAGTGTCAGCGTTTGTTGCTGGCATGTCATCCATATGTTTGTTTATCTTGCCAATGGAAAAGTCATAAAAGTAGCTTTTTTCCCGAAATGTCATTTAAGGTGCTCCAAAGCTTTTTACTATCATTCTTTATATAATTTAGATTTGTTTCATAATATGGTTTATTTATTTTTTTAGCTTAGTCACATGATTTCTTAACTTGCAGTACGTTTACCAATCAGACTTATTTGCCATATCTTTTGCCTTATCCCTCTCAACCATACCATTTTTCAGTTCCTCATCAATCCATGGGGATTTAACAGTTTTTACAAACATTTTCTTAATGGGTGTGTGCTTATTAATAACTGGAGTAAGCAATTTCATAAATGTGTCAAGCGCAGCGTCTGGTTGTTCCTCGTTACACACCACAGACCAGCAAATATTCTTTACATCACAACAAAACTTCTTGTATCACCTCTTATACACTATATTAGGCCCAGCCTTTTCCTAGATATGGCTAGTATATTGTGATCCCTACATTCTATGGATATGGATACTGCTTTAAAGCAAATTTCTGCAGCAAGTGACTTGCGTTCCAGCAGCCTCTAATGTGCTAGTGATTGCTGTTTAACAGTCTTATGGCCTTGAGATAGAAGCTGTTTTTCAGTCTCTCTGTCCCAGCTTTGATGTACCTGTACTGACCTCGCTTTCTGGATGATACCGGGGTGAACAGGCAGTGGCTCGGGTGGTTGATATCCTTGATGATCTTCTTGGCCTTCCTGTGACATCGGGTGCTGTAGGTATCCTGGAAGGCCGGTAGTTTGCCGCCGGTAATGCGTTGGGCAGACCTCAACACCCTCTGGAGAGCCTTGCGGTTGCAGGCAGTGCAGTTGCCGTACCAGGCGGTGATAAAGCCCGGCAGGATACTCTCAATTGTGCATCTGTAAAAGTTTGTGAGGGTTTTAGGTGCCAAGCCAAATTTATTTAGCCTCCTGAGGTTGAAGAGGCTCTGTAGCGCCTTCTTCACCTTCTTCTGGGTGGGTGGTCCATTTCAGTTTGTCAGTGATGTGTACGCCAAGGAACTTGAAGCTTTTCACCTTCTCCACTGCAATCCCGTCAATGTGGATAGGGGGGTGGGGGCGCACGCAGAGCCCTCACTTCCTCCCTGTAGGCTGTCTCGTCGTTGTTGGTAATCAAGCCTACTACTGTTGTGTCGTCTGCACACTTGATGATTGAGTTGGAGGCGTGCTTGGCCACGCAGTCATGGTGAACAGGGAGTACAGGAGTGGGCTGAGCACGCACCCTTGTGGGGCCCCTGTGTTGAGGATCAGCGAAGTGGAGGTGTTGTTTCCTACCTTCACCACCTGGGGGCGGCTTGTCAGGAAGTTATTATTTAACCAGCTTACTTGTTTAAAAAAACAAACACTGTTTTGAGGACAGCAGAGCTCGCTGCTCAACCTTACATCACTAAAAAGAGGACATTTGAAATACACACATTGTGAGATATTTGGTGAAATAGACAGTCATACCCCTATTCCACCTATAGGAAACAATGGGACGACCTCAGAGTTAAATAAAATACTGTGCTTTTTAGACATCTCTATTTCCCCAACATAATGGCAATGTCTGTATTTTGACAAAAGTTAATGTTTTGAAGTTCTATTTTTTCTAATGATGTAAATGTGGGTTGCATAGTATGCTGTGATCAATTGCTGGTAGGTAAAACTTCAAAATTATATTTTTACTCATGGAACTCTGAGGTCGTCCCATTGTTTCCTATAGGGGGAAAAGGGGTATGACTGCCAAATATCTCACAATGTGTGTATTTCAATTTATTCAATGTCCTCTGTGTAGTGATGTAAGGTTGGGCAGCGAGCTCTGCTGTCATCAAAACAAAACAAAGAGGCATAATCCTGTACAACAATATACATTTTACTAAAGCCTACTCACAACCTATTCATATCCCTGCTTTATTAGGCTACATCCTTTTCAATACAGCTTTATTCACCTGTTGCTGTGCGTTTTTGTAATAGACTGTAATAGACAGCATGTCTTTGGTCTCGTTGACCATAATGCTGAAAGCCTCACTTTGTGCAACTTCACTAATTATTGGTGTGGACTATTTCAGCCAGGCAATCAATTATTTTGTTTTGTGCACTATGCCCAAGTTTCTTTGACTTGTCATTTTTCTTTTGACTGTGATCATGCTTGGCTAGCAGTTCCATAATAGAGACGGAATTTCCTTTATTCTGACCTGGCCTACAAATCCCCAATCTTTTTAAGTTGCTTTTTTCACATTTTTGAACCCCTCTTCAGATGTAAACACTGAATCACCTGAGGAGGGGAGACTGAAGTATTCCAGCCATTTATGCGAACTGTACCACTCTTTCATGAAGCCCGGTCTTCTATCCCCCTAAAGGGTCCGAGAGAGAAACTTCAGGTGTGGGTGTTTGGGCCACTCTGCTCTTGACTTGAATATATCTAGGATGAAACAAGATAAAAAATCTGTTATTCTGATTTGAAAATAGTAGTAATAATAATAATAATAACATGAGTAGCTAGCCCCTCTCTATAGTAATTACTGATTGCATTTGTAATATCGGCCTATAGACAATTATATTCAGACTATTCAAACTCAACTACCAATAAACATGAATCAGAAGGCTTTATGTGATTATGTCATGACTCATAACTCAATGTAGACGTTACTCTCTAGCCATCCATTTCATTATCAGGGGCACTGTCACACGTCATAACTTCACCTGTTGGTCCAGGAACGGGTTGAAAAGCTGAGTCCTGCCTCGCTTGGTTGTCAAACTCTGTGACTGTTGTTGCTGCCTGTTCCGCACTTTCGTGCCATGCTGCTGTCTGTTGTTCTTCACTGTGCTCTGTCACTGATGCTGCCGGTACCTGTTCATCGCTGTCATGTTCTACCTCTGTTCTGTCATGCTCTCTCGCTGACTCTGCTGGTTCATTGGCTTGCTCAATGATGTTATCATCATCTTCGACTGCATCCTCACTAATGTTAACCCACTGCTCCTGCTCCCCTGTCGGCTGCGTCTCTCCAGTACTACTTTTCTTCTTAAAGAAAGAAGAGACATCCGTAGACTTTCTCTTCATTGTCTGCAAATTGACATAGGTACAGTGACTAATCGTAGCTAGTAAGCTAACGCTATACCAGCCCATAACGTCAGCTAACTAGATGCTCTGTTAGTAGTATTGTATGACTTACTTACCCGTTAGCAGTCTGGTGGTCTCAACTCAACTCTGCAGGCAACTGCCAGCTAGGCTAGCTTCCGATGATGCCACCAGAGACACAAGGCTGAGCTCAGCTGCTGCTGTCCATGACTGTCATGGTTTTTAGGTAAGACCCGAGGCGCTGAGAAGTAGTATGAAGCCATTCCTTTTATTAGTAAGCAAAATCAACAAAGGTGAAAACAAAACCACTAACTGATGTGCGACATGCACAAACAAAGAACCACACACAGGTGGGCACAATAATGAATTTAAATAGGATCCCCAATTAGAATTAGAGACAACATATGGCAGCTGCCTCTAATTGGGGACCAACAAAACTTAAACATAGAGTTGCCCAGACAACCCTACCGTCAGGCCCCGACAGTAAACCAAACCCAAACATAGAGATGCCGCTAGGCATCCCTACCGTCAGGACCTGACAATGACTGTCATCTGGCAGTGCACTGTGCACTGATATATGGCGAGCTTGAGACTGTACATTATTCCTCAAGTTATTGTTTCAAAAGAGGAAGTCCACAATGTAAATATATGTCAGGCTCTGGCCACAGAGAAGCCTATTTGCTTCTCTATGTAGCCATTGTCAGAGTCTGACAGGTCTATTCTTTCTGTATCTGGTGGTGGTTTGTGTTGGATCCCTAATTAGAGGCAGCTGCTGCGCATTGTCTCTAATTAGGGATCCTACATAGGTTTGTATGTTCCACACCGGGGTTGTGGGTTATTATTTCGCAGGTCACGGTGAACGTAAGTGTGCATTGTCGTTACGTTATTGATATAGTGTTTGTTTGTTCAGTAGTTCGTCATTTGTGTTTTATTATACATAGCGCTTTGGTCTCTCGCTGCACCCTCTCGTGACAATAGAATAACTGAGGTGGGGAGCATTGGGTGCATTGTACTGTATACCGGCAAGGTAATATCTGTAACTCACTCACACTATGTCAACGTCCCAAATGACACTCTACTCCCTATATAGTGCACTACCTTTGACCAGCGCTCTGGCCAAAAGTAGTTCTCTATGTAGAGAATAGAGCACCATATCAGAGGATTCCACAGCTTTGCAAAACATTTTGAAAATGTAGTTTATCTATCAGCGCAGCCAATGTCCCCTTATAGCGCTAACACACCGTTCATGCCTCTTGCCTGCTACACTTACTCATTGCTAGAGCACTGGGAGTCTGAGCTGCATCATGTTAGCTCCCCACTCAAGCTACACACAGACTAGAATGATACAACACGGCATGTAGAGCTGTTGAAACTGTTTGCAAAACAATGTCCATACAGGCTAGAAAACTTTACAATGCAAGACGATACCGGTATCTTCCAGCTTTGTAGGTTAACTTTCCTTGCTAGCTTATAGCTGAAGCTAAAGTCAATACACTACCCTAGTACTTTTTTTGGTGATAATACGCTATACATAACGCAAAATATGCTTATTTCAAAAATGATTGGCACCAAAAATGTTATTAATTTACTTAAGCGCACACTTTTATAAAATAACAGATTGCAACTTCTATGCAAATGGTGTTGATCGGTACAATAAAATAAGTCCCAAATGTCATTTGTAGTCACATGAAATCAGCTAATAACCTAATGCATGCACACACTGCTATTTAATATGCATTCCCCTGTATTGTGAATAGGCAGCCTAGGCTACATCTTAATTTACCTAGTTTATCAATAGAGATTTACCATTCAAATCAATTATAATCATTAGTTCGATTTTTTAAAAACAGTCAAATTAATTGTATTCTTCTATAATTGATTAATGAATGTATTTTTAAATGTTACCTTTATTTTTAATCAAGTGCTTTTCTGTGGCTTTTGTTAAGGTTGCGTCAATTCAAATCTGGTATTGGAACAAAAGGATTACTACGCCGTTTAAATCATCTATGTATTTTATTCTAGCGAACCCTTAAATGGTAAACATGAAGTTCGTATATACAGGCTCACTGTGACACCACGCAGGGCAAACAGCAAGTCAGGGCATGAGAAGAGCGAGAGAGAGAGAGAGAGAGAGAGAGTCAGCGAGCAGCGCTATAGAAGAGCGCCTAGGGAAGCGCATAGCCTAGAGAAGAGAGCGGGTCCTATCCTTTGTTCTTCCTTAAATACTCCGACAGAATAGTTACCGCTCCTTGCTGGCCTGTCAGAGTAGAGGCTGAGTGTGGTTTAAACTTACTCAGCCTATCGTTGGCGTGCAGGCTGGTCCCAGCCTCGTGACGCAATCCAGTTGACGGAAACAGTTCCTTATCTAGTGTTTACAACAAGACACAGTTCTATCGTGAAACCCCCAGCTAGCACATTCCTTCCACATAGCTCCCCCTACCCAAACCTACAGCAGTTCTAAAGATCTATGATCACACAATACATTCACTTAATAACTCTTGTTGTAGATTAACATATTCATTAGCTAAACATGTATCAGCCCTTACACTTTGGCTAATATGTATTTTTTTCTCTGTGGTATCATTTTGGTATTGTTTTGGTATTAAGTATCGTAATGGTATCAAGTATTGTGATACTAAACATTGTATCGGTATCGAAGTAAAAATTCTGGTATCGTGACAACACTAATACAATGTTAATTGAGTCTTTAAGATAGAACTTTGTTTCTCTCCCACAGTAATATTGTATTTTTTCCTCATCAAAAATAGCATGACCAGTAAGGTACAATGTACTGATAATTAAATAGTGACATACTTTCAAGTGAAGAGAAATACAGCGTCAGTACTACACTGAACTAAAATATAAACCCAACACGTAAAGTGTTGGTCCCATGTTTCATGAGCAAAAAATGTTTACAAAGAATAAAATAATAATTGTTCCATACTCACAAAAAACGTATTTCTTTCAAATTTTGTGCATACATTTCTCCTTTGCCAAGATAATCCATCCACCTGACAGGTATGGCATATCAAGAAGCTGATTAAACAGCATGATCATTACACAGGTGCACCTTGTGCTGGGGACAATAAAAGGCCACTCTAAAATGTGCAGTTTTGTCACACAACACAATGCCACAGATGTCTCAAGTTTTTAGGGAGCGTGCAATTGGCATGCTGACTGCAGGAATGTCCACCAGAGCTGTTACCAGATAATTTAATGTTTATTTCTCTACCATAAGCCGTAGTTTTAGAGAATTTGGCAGTACATCCAACCGGCCTCACAACCGCAGACCACGTGTATGGCGTTGTGTGGGCGAGTGGTTTGCTGATGTCAACGTTGTGAACAGAGTGCCCTATGGTGGAGGTGGGGTTTATGGTATCGCCAGGCATAAGCTACGGGCAACGAACACAATTGCATTTTATCAATGACAATTTGAATGCACAGAAATACCTTGACGAGTACCTGAGGCCCATTGTTAGGCCCATTGTTACAGATCTGTATTCCCAGTCATGTGAAATCCATAGATTAGGGCCTAATGAATTTATTTAAATTGATTGATTTCTTCATATGAACTGTAACTTAATAACATCTTTGAAATTGTTGCATGTTGCGTTTTATATTTTTGTTCAGTATAGTACAAAGAATACATCAATTTTAAGTGGCTGGCCAAATATTTAATTGAGCGTTGGCCTCCGTTAATACTGAACATTGTTTGTGTTGATTGAAGGATGAACTCTGCATTGATAACTTTGAAGATTGGGCACCAAACCAGCCCTGGTGGTATTTTTAGAATAAAATGAAATAATTCCAAAAGTGATTAATATGATATACAGCATATTATTCACTAACCTCTAAGTTTTTCTAATGATGTAAGTTATTTACAACATGATAAAGATCTGTACTTGAACCTGGAAAATCTGCTCAAGGTCAACTTTGGTGGCTCTTTTCATCAAATGAAAGGTAACAGTGTGCAGATTCTGCCCTAAAAAGGCAGCTCTTATTATGGAATGCTTGAGGCAGCTGCACTTGCTTTAGCCAAGGACATGCTTTAAAGATAGCCCGGGTTGGGTGAAATAATGCCACCCACTCCTCCTCCTAACAGTAACTCTGTCACAGCCATTGTTCAGTGGAGCTTTAGAGAAATATAGATTATATCTCTTAGTTTTACGGAAACAAGAACTAAACTACTTTTGCCGTTTTTGGTTAATAAATATTTGAGGGGGCGTGAGAGTATTTCCAACATACTTGTTGTCATGTTGGCTATGAATTCACTTATAGAAAGACACAAATGGAAATTGTACATCTAATCAGCAACGTTCCCATGTAAATGTAGTGCACATATTTCTAGAGCTCCTTCAGTGGCGGACAACAACACAAAGCCTCCGCTACATTGCCAACATTTGAAAGGAGCTGAAAGCAAAAGCCACAGGCTGCAGCAGTGCAGCCTACTGAGAGCTAGGAAAAGAGAGCAGAGGTGAGAAGAGGCTTAGTTCAGCTAAAACTACTAGGAGGGCTAGAAGGTGATGCGTCTGGGGGTCACTAGTTTGCATGGACACCAGCCAGCTCTATGGAAAGACTCACTTTAGCACTAGCATGTCGTCTAAAAAGCCCAAAAGTGGACAACATTTCTACCCCTTGCCTGTCAGGTTTAAAGCTAAGCAGCCCCCCACTCATTGGCAGCCTCTTTAGGTAAAGTGGAAGATAACAGTTCAGGAGCGTCTCTACAGAGATGTCTTGTGAAGGATTATGTATCCCATGTACTGGGAGCTTGTAGTACCGTAGGGGGTTCGATACTGATTTGAATGTGGTTTTCCTATTCAGCTTTCTTTCTTTTTTTCTGTACTGGCTAATACGTTAAAACTCTGACTAAACTGACTGTTAGTGGATTGACTAACATAGATACATAGAATGGGCCTATCTATTTATCCTTGCTGTCTTGTGATTGCTGGTTTTGTGGCAGTGCTTTGGGACTATTTATAGAAGTAGTTAGACTGTTTACTGTTCCATGGTGAAGCTCAAATAATCACAAGTGAATGACACTTGATCGACGGCCCTTTGTTGATGAAGAGGGCTGGCCTATAGCCAAACATGTTCATTGAGGGAAATTATGCTGAAATTCACACATGGTGGGTTTTAAACTTGTGAATTGACATTTTCTCTATTTTCTATTTCTCCAACAGCTGAAAGGACTTTTTACACTGAAAAGACCTCAGGACAATCTAAGATGGCCGCCAAAAGGAAAGGTGGCCTAAAACTCAATGCAATCTGTACCAAACTGAGACGTCAGGTGGTGTCCGACGGAAGCTCCCAGCATGCTGAGGGAGACCTGAGTGTGGCAGAGAACAGCGAGCACGGGAACTCCCACTACAACGACAGTGGCGAGCAAATCGAGACCAACTTCCCCGAGGGCCTAAGTCTCAGCCAGAGCCTCGAAGAAGACCATAAACGGCGTGAGGTCATCGAGAAGTGGGTCAACGGGGAGTTCGGGGGCGAACCACCACTCTCTGCCCTGGACTGTAGGGAAGAACAGCAGCAACAGCAGGGCTTCAAGTCCAACAATGGTAAGGACGGACCCCCCGAGGGCGTGTACATGGTGCAGCCCCAGGGCTGCAGTGATGAGGAGGACAATGCGCTTTTCAAGCCCGAACCCATGCTCAACTCCCAGGACAGCAGTTACCATGACGACAAGGACTCAGAAGACGGTCCTCACAAGGAGGACGTCTACATGCAGTCGTCTAGTGAGCCTCCGAGTTGCCAAGCACCTTTCTCCTCTCCAGGTACAAGACTCTCTCTCTTTCCTCTTCCGTTTGTTTTTCTGTTCTTTTCTCATCACTACTTCTCATCTCTAGATGAATACCGTTCTGGCTTTAACTTTTCCTTTAAAAATGTTATATTCCATTAGCTACTTTATACAGAAGTGCTAAGGAGCTAAGACATAGTGGGTGGGGGACATAGCCACATCCACGACGGCTTAAGTGAACCTGTTGCTGGAAAGAGAGAGACTAAGGTTACAATGTGAATAGCCAGTGACAGTATTACTCCACAGACAGATGGAACTGACTGACAAGCTATTTGGAAAAAAGTAAGTGAAAAAATACATTAATGCAGTATTTGGAGTAGGCTTACACTGCCTGCACACTCTATGTGTATGCACATCACAGCTGTAGGCAGGCCAAGAGTGTTAGGCTTAGCTTCATATTACACCTAGATTTTTCCCTAAGCTCACAAAATGTAGCCACTACTCAAGCCCCCTATTACACACTGTAGTAGCCTAGCCTGCCTTGGAGGAGTGTAGGTCTCGATTTTTGCTGAGCCAAGATTAGCTCTTAGCACTTGAAACCAGATTATCAGTTGTCAAATAAAGTCAGAAATTGAATAAGAACCCATTTCTTGCAATCACTGTTGAATCACAGTTGAGGGTACATTTTTGCTCATGAACATAACATTTGATATAAACAGATATACATTCATTGTTTATTGTATTAATGTATTGATAGATTGATTTGCTGTGCAGTGTTGGCTTACAGCAACAGCCCATTAAATGATCTGTCTCTATATTATGTTCCTCTGGTATCACTGAGGGAAAAAAACAAGAGATTATTTTCACAGGCAACAATAATAAAAAGTTGTAGTTGTTGTTGTGTGGTACAAAACAGGTTTTGTTTAGGTCTGTTTTCTGAATGCTCACCTCACTTTTCGCAGAAGTTTTTTGGTCTTTCACCTTGTGTTTCAGTGTCATGTACATACGCTGCAGAAGATTTTCTTCATCTTCTTCCCTTTTTTGTTTACACCAATGTAGGAGCAGTGGCTGTGGCCTCTCTCGGAGATGTAGGGCCAAGGGCTTCTCAGAAAATCAATCCATTTTACTGATACATGCAAGGGTTTTGCTGTTTTAATTAATCATTTTGTTTTTATTTTGTCAAAAAGCCTGTCTGTAAATATGTGTTTGTGTTGTGAAACCAGCTTACAACTGTCCCTCTGTTGGGTCCCTGTTACTTTACATCTCACAACGAAGACAAACTATTTGCAGACTGTGGAGAGATCATCCTGCATTAGTTACAACTCATCTTCGGATATGTTTCTTTTTTGCAAACTCTTTTTTATTGTAAGTAGGGCATCTACAGAATATTGTCATGTTTATGTACTGCTCACAATTAACAAACTCCCCCCCTCGCCGCTGTATTTTAAAGGCTGATGTGGAGCACGCATAATTATGAATAGAAACATAGTGGCTTAATTATCTCTCACAACATCAGTGACAATGTAATTAAAAAACATTGCAAGATAAATGAAAGAAACTGCATCAAGGCACCATGCGGATTTCCGATCAGTGCAAATACTTTTCCTAGATCATTTATATGTCGCATTATAAGCCCCTCATAAGCTATTCAGTGGAAACCATGGAATGAAAACAATGAACGCAATGACAAAAGATACTAATCGAACCAAACACAACTGACCATGACTTCCAATTGCACTGCACTGCTGTGTTCTGTGTCAAAGGTTATGGATAGTTTTCAAAACATTATTTTCCAGTTTTATTATATTTATTTATTTCAAAATAGCAAGCATGTTCACTTGCAAGCATTTGAGGAATCATTCTGCAACTCGTTGGTTTCTCAGTCATCCCAGACATTTGTTCATACTGAAACAAAATTCAAACAGACCTACAATTCAGAACAACAGCACTGTCACTTCAACCAGACAAGAGCTAATTAAAATATATATACAACGGGTGAAATAAGTATTGAACACGTCACCATTTTTCTCAGTAAATATATTTCCAAAGGTGCTATTGACATGACATTTTCACCAGATGTTGGTAACAACCCAAGTAATCCATACATACAAAGAAACCAAAACAAATAAGTTCAGAAATTAAGTTATGTGTAATAATGTGAAATGACACAGGGAAAAAGTATTGAACACACTTACTGATATGTATTTAATACTTTGTAGAAAAGCCTTTGTTGGTAATGACAGCTTCAAGACGCCTCCTGTATGGAGAAACTAGTCACATGCATTGCTCTGGTGTGATTTTGGCTCATTCTTCCACACAAACAGTCTTCAATTCTTGAAGGTTCCGTGGGCCTCTTCTATGAATCTTGATCTTCAGTTCTTTCCATAGATTTTCAATGGGATTTAAGTCAGGTGATTGGCTGGGCCATTCTAGCAGCTTTATTTTCTTTATTTGAAACCAATTGAGAGTTTCCTTGACTGTGTTTGGGATCATTGTCTTGCTGAAATGTCCACCCTCGTTTCATCTTCATCATCCTGGTAGATGGCAGCAGATTTTTGTCAAGAATGTCTATGTAAATTTGCCCATTCATCCTTCCTTCAATTATGTGAAGTTTGCCAGTACCATTTGCTGAAAAGCAGCCTCACACCATGATGTTCCCACCTCCAAACTTCACTGTTGGTTATTATGACATCCAAACAGTTCAATTTTGCTCTCATCTGACCACACTATATTCTCCCAGTATTTCACTGGGTTTTCCAAATGTTGTGCAGCAAACTTTAAACGAGCTTCAACATGCTTTTTTTTCAGCAATGGAGTCTTGCGTGGTGAGCGTGCATACAGGCCATGGCGGTGGAGTGCATTACTTACTGTTTTCTTTGGGACAACAGTACCTGCTAATTGCAGGTCTTTTTGAAGCTCTCCACAAGTGGTCCTTGGCTCTTGGACAACTCTTCTGATTATTCTTTTCACTCCTCTGTCAGAAATCTTGCGAGGAGCACCTGGTCGAGGCAAATTTATGGTGAAATGATTGTCTTTCCACTTCCATATTATGGCCCCAACAGTGCTCACTGAAATGCGCCTATAACCAATGCCATCATTATGTTTTCCAACAATTAGGTTGCGAAGGCCTTGAGACCGCTCTTTGCTTTTACCCATCATGAGATGCGTCTTGTGTGACACCTTGTCAATGAGACCTTTTTGTAGGCCATCAGTTGGGACTGAACCAGCTGATATTAATTTGCACTGACAGGGGGCTGGATTGCTTTTTAATTACTGATAGTTTTCAGCTGTTGTCTTGGCTTTCCATGCCTTTTTGCACCTCCCTTTCTTCATGTGTTCAATACTTTTTCACTGTGTCATTTCACATTATTACACAACTTAATTTCTGAACTTATTTGTTTTGGTTTCTTTGTATGTATGGATTACCTGGGTTGTTACCAACATCTGGTGAAAATTTCATGTCAATAGCACCTTTGGAAATATATTTACTGAGAGAAATGGTGTTCAATACTTATTTCACCCGCTGTAAATATATATATTTTTTTATTACAGATGCATTAAAGCTCATTAAAGTGATTTTTCCTCAGCTAGGGTTTGATTGAATTCAAGCCAAAGGCATACCATCATCCTCATTCCATTTAATTAAATGAGACATCAGCTTAAACACATACAGTGGGGAGAACAAGTATTTGATACACTGCCGATTTTGCAGGTTTTCCCACTTACAAAGCATGTAGAAGTCTGTAATTTTTATCATAGGTACTCTTCAACTGTGAGTGACGGAATCTAAAACAAAAATCCAGAAAATCACATTGTATGATTTTTAAGTAATTAATTTGCATTTTATTGCATGACATAAGTATTTGATACATCAGAAAAGCAGAACTTAATATTTGGTACAGAAACCTTTGTTTGCAATTACAGAGATCATACGTTTCCTGTAGTTCTTGACCAGGTTTGCACACACTGCAGCAGGGATTCTGGCCCACTCCTCCATACAGACCTTCTCCAGATCCTTCAGGTTTCGGAGCTGTCGCTGGGCAATACGGACTTTCAGCTCCCTCCAAAGATTTTCTATTGGGTTCAGGTCTGGAGACTGGCTAGGCCACTCCAGGACCTTGAGATGCTTCTTACGGAGCCACTCCTTAGTTGCCCTGGCTGTGTGTTTCGGGTCGTTGTCATGCTGGAAGATCCAGCCACGACCCATCTTCAATGCTCTTACTGAGGGAAGGAGGTTGTTGGCCAAGATCTCGCGATACATGGCCCCATCCATCCTCCACTCAATACGGTGCAGTCGTCCTGTCCCCTTTGCAGAAAAGCATCCCCAAAGAATGATGTTTCCACCTCCATGCTTCACGGTTGGGATGGTGTTCTTGGGGTTGTACTCATCCTTCTTCTTCCTCCAAACACAGCGAGTGGAGTTTAGACCAAAAAGCTCTATTTTTGTCTCATCAGACCACATGACCTTCTCCCATTCCTCCTCTGGATCATCCAGATGGTAATTGGCAAACTTCAGACGGGCCTGGACATGCGCTGGCTTGAGCAGGGGGATCTTGCGTGCGCTGCAGGATTTTAATCCATGACGGCATCGTGTGTTACTAATAGTTTTCTTTGAGACTGTGGTCCCAGCTCTCTTCAGGTCATTGACCAGGTCCTGCCGTGTAGTTCTGGGCTGATCCCTCACCTTCCTCATGATCATTGATGCCCCACGAGGTGAGATCTTGCATGGTGCCCCAGACCGAGGTAGATTGACCGTCATCTTGAACTTCTTCCATTTTCTAATAATTGCGCCAACAGTTGTTGCCTTCTCACCAAGCTGCTTGCCTATTGTCCTGTAGCCCATCCCAGCCATTTGCAGGTCTACAATTTTATCCCCGATGTCCTTACACAGCTCTCTGGTCTTGGCCATTGTGGAGAGGTTGGAGTCTGTTTGATTGAGTGTGTGGACAGGTGTCTTTTATACAGTTAACGAGTTCAAACAGGTGCAGTTAATACAGGTAATGAGTGGAGAACAGGAGGGCTTCTTAAAGAAAAACTAACAGGTCTGTGAGAGCCGGAATTCTTACTGGTTGGTAGGTGATCAAATACTTATGTCATGCAATAAAATGCAAATTAATTATTTAAAAATCATACAATGTGATTTTCTGGATTTTTGTTTTAGATTCCGTCTCTCACAGTTGAAGTGTACCTATGATAAAAATTACAGACCTCTACATGCTTTGTAAGTAGGAAAACCTGCAAAATCGGCAGTGTATCAAATACTTGTTCTCCCCACTGTATAACTGCAGCTCAGGTGGTTAGGAAAGACAACATTTGACCGTACAAATAGCATTGGAAATGTCCCCCACTAAAACCGTAGGCCTTAACGGTGTATTTAAAGTGAGATTATAGGCCATATACAGTATAGTCTCCACAGCGAGCTGTAGCCTTATCATTAAGATGGGCTCCCAAGTGGCGCAGTGGACTAAGACACTGCATCTCAGTGCTAGAGGTGTCACTACAGACAACCTGGTTTGAATCCAGACTGTATCACAACTGGCCGTGATTGGGAGTCCCATAGGATGGTGCACAATTGGCCCAGCATCGTCCGAGTTTGGCCGGTGGAGGCAGTCATTGGTTATAATATGTTCTTAACTGACTGAACTAGTTAAATAAAGGTACAAAAAATATATATTTAAATCTCCAACACCTCACCCTAAAGAAAATGATGTACTTTTTACTCCGTACATTTTCCCTGACACCCAAAAGTACTCATTACATTTCGACAGGAAACACTTCTCAAGAGAACATCCCTGGTCATCCCTACTGCCTCTGATCTAGCAGACTCACTAAACACAAATGCATTGTTTGTAAATTATGTCTGAGTGAAAAAAACAAAAAAAACATTGTGCTGTCTGGTTTGCTTTACATAAGGAATTTGAAATGGTTTATACTT
The DNA here is from genome assembly GCA_023634145.1 of Thymallus thymallus. NCBI lineage: Eukaryota > Metazoa > Chordata > Actinopteri > Salmoniformes > Salmonidae > Thymallus > Thymallus thymallus. The sequence goes on along the minus strand of CM042399.1, from coordinate 1,296,407 downwards.
TTACTTTGGATACTTAAGTACATATTAGAAATTCCATTTACTTTTGATACTTAAGTATATTTTAAAACCAAATGCTTTTGGACTTTTACTCAAGTAGTATTTTACTGGGTGACTTTCACTTTTACTTGAGTCATTTTCTATTAAGGTATCTTTACTTTTACTCAGATATGACAAGTACTTTTTCCACCACTGCATCAGACGAGGAGAGAAATCCTAATTGCATGAAGTGAGGAGATTAAGCACACTTCTTTTAATACTCTCCAGTGACGCCACAGAGAAAGAAGGGGAGAGGAAAAGCGAGACAGAGAGAAACAAGAGAGCGAGAGAGAGTACTGTTGCAGCAATGGGCCAATCTCGCCTTAAGCCTTAAGCCCCGGTCTCCCTCACAGGCATTTGCATGACAACATTAAGAGGGCAGGAGATAAGGCTGGAGAAAGAAATCTAATTTACATGTGTTTCACAAAGGTTATCTGCTGTCGGTGCCAGGTGTAATCCTTTCAGTTCAAGTCCAATCATTGGCCTGCCATAGATAGCCAGTCACGTGGGCCAAGAGCTGAATAATGTGACTCGGCACATTTAACAATAACACTGATGATGGTATGTATACTTAGCACATTTTCTTTGAATAATAAATCTGATGACATGAATGTCAATACTATTACTACCACCACCTTTATGAAATTTCCCCCCGGGGGATCAATAAAGTACCTATCTATCCATCTATCCGTCTATCCGTCTGTCCGTCTGTCCGTCTGTCCGTCTGTCCGTCTGTCCGTCTGTCCGTCTACTACCACTTCTATTATATGCCCTACTGCTGCTACTACTATTACTACTGCTACCTGTACTACTATACTACAACCACTGCAAAACTATAATGATAATCATAGTATTGCTGTAAAACAACAAACTAAAAGTAAAGCTAATTAATGAAAATGTTTAAATAAAGGGTTTTTTAATGTACATAAAGGGGGAATGTCAGTCTGAAAACAGGATGGGTTCCCCCCAGAAAAGTTGGAAGGAATTTGCATGTGGAAGGTTCAAGGTTCAATTCATTTGTCATGATGATGATGATAGATTTAATTTGTTATAGCTCTTTTCATTACGTTATTTCAAAGCTCTACAAAGGCAAAAAAGGCATAAAAAAATAATAATAATACAATCAAAATACAATCAAAATATCCTGTTTAGAATCAAGGCTGGTAATATCAATAGTAGGCTAGGTGTTGCTCTCAGATGGTCAGGGAAATGCAATGAAATCCTTACCCACAATATTGTTTACCTCTCAATAATAATACTAACACTATAATAAATAGATGCATTACAATAATAAGTACACATCAGTAAATACACATGAGTGTGCATATAAGAATTACAATATGTAAAATACAGTGCAGAACAACCATAAAATCACTTGCTGTTTAGCAGACTCACCACTTGGGGGTCAAATCTGTCCTTTTACTTAGGGTTAAATGCTTTCTCCAGCTGAACATTTCATCATTGAAATAGGCTCCAGTACAAAAGGCATGCCTTTATGACTCATATACTACTATTCCTGGAACCAGTGGAAAGTCTTGTCCCTTGTTTGAAAATGTGAAGAAGATCTACAGATCAGATTTTTTTTTAAAACATGACTACGCAACATTAACCTAATAAAAACAGTTCTGTAGTAATGAGGTATGGGCAGTTGGCCGAATCAGTGGCGATTTTAGCATGTAAATCTTAGTGGGGCAAACTCACACATTATTTGGGGGATGCATTCCAGCAAAGCCAAACACATCACTAAACAATAAATTAATTGCACTATAACAGTGACAAACAGTGCCCACAAACTGTTAGGGCCTACATAAAGCTGTCCCAACAGCAGAGCTTTCATTTTAGCACCATGGAATGAATCCTTACCACCGCTACACCTGCCTATCAGCAGAGCCTTGTCTGGCAGCGAAACAGTTAATTCAGCCTAATTTACTGCCTTTTTAAGAAACATACAAATTTTTGGTCCATTAAAATAACATCAAATTGATCTGAAATACAGTGTAGACATTGTTAATGTTGTAAATGACTATTGTAGCTGGAAATGGAAGATTTTTTAAAAATGGAATATCTACAGCGGGTGAAATAAGTATTGAACACGTCACCATTTTTCTCAGTAAACGCATTTCTAAAGGTGCTATTGACATGAAAGTTCACCAGATGCTGGTAACAACCCAAGTAATCCATACATAATTAAGTTATGTGTAATAATGTGAAATGACACAGGGAAAAAGTATTGAACACACTTACTGATATGTATTTAATACTTTGTACAAAAGCCTTTGTTGGTAAAGAAAGCTTCAAGACGCCTCCTGTATGGAGAAACTAGTCGCATGCATTGCTCTGGTGTGATTTTGGCCCATTCTTCCACACAAACAGTCTTCAAATCTTGAAGGTTCCGTGGGCCTCTTCTATGAATCTTGATTCCATAGATTTTCAATGGGATTTAAGTCAGGTGATTGGCTGGGCCATTCTAGCAGCTTTATTTTCTTTCTTTGAAACCAATTGAGAGTTTCCTTGGCTGTGTGTTTGGGATCATTGTTTTGCTGAAATGTCCACCCTCGTTTTATCTTCATCATCCTGGTAGATGGCAGCAGAATTTTGTCAAGAATGTCTCGGTAAATTTGCCCATTCATCCTTCCTTCAATTATGTGAAGTTTGCCAGTATCATTTGCTGAAAAGCAGCCCCACACCATGATGTTCCCACCTCCAAACTTCACTGTTGGTATGGTGTTTTTAGGGTGATGTGCAGTGCCATTTCTCCTCCAAACTTGGTGTGTATTATGACATCCAAACAGTTCAATTTTGCTCTCATTTCCCAGTATTTCACTGGCTTTTCCAAATGTTGTGCAGCAAACTTTAAACGAGCTTCAACATGCTTTTTTTTCAGCAATGGAGTCTTGCGTGGTGAGCGTGCATACAGGCCATGGCGGTGGAGTGCATTACTTACTGTTTTCTTTGGGACAACAGTACCTGCTAATTGCAGGTCTTTTTGAAGCTCTCCACAAGTGGTCCTTGGCTCTTGGACAACTCTTCTGATTATTCTTTTCACTCCTCTGTCAGAAATCTTGCGAGGAGCACCTGGTCGAGGCAAATTTATGGTGAAATGATTGTCTTTCCACTTCCGTATTATGGCCCCAACAGTGCTTACTGGAACATTCAGAAGCTTAGAAATGCGCCTATAACCAATGCCATCATTATGTTTTCCAACAATTAGGTTGCGAAGGCCTTGAGACCGCTCTTTGCTTTTACCCATCATGAGATGCGTCTTGTGTGACACCTTGGCAATGAGACCTTTTTGTAGGCCATCAGTTGGGACTGAACCAGCTGATATTAATTTGCACTGACAGGGGGCTGGATTGCTTTTTAATTACTGAGAGTTTTCAGCTGTTGTCTTGGCTTTCCATGCCTTTATGCACCTCCCTTTCTTCATGTGTTCAATACTTTTTCACTGTGTCATTTCACATTATTACACATAACTTAATTTGTGAACTTATTTGTTTTGGTTTCTTTGTATGTATGGATTACTTGGGTTGTTACCAACATGGTGAAAATTTCATGTCAATAGCACCTTTGGAAATATATTTACTGAGAAAAATGGTGACGTGTTCAATACTTATTTCACCCGCTGTACATAGGCGTACAGAGGCCCATTATCAGCAACCATCACTCCTGTGTTTCAATGGCACGTCATGTTAGCTAATCCAAGTTTATCATTTTAAAAGGCTAATTGATCATTAGAAAACCCTTTTGCAATTAACACAGCTGAAAACTGTGCTGATTTAAGAAGCAATAAAACTGGCCTTCTTTAGACTAGTTGAGTATCTGGAGCATCAGCATTTGTGGGTTCGATTACAGGCTCAAAATGGCCAGAAACAAATAACTTTCTACTGAAACTCATCAGTCTATTCTTGTTCTGAGAAATGAAGGCTATTCCATGCGAGAAATTGCCAAGAAACCGAAGATCTCGTACAACGCTGTGTACTACTCCCTTCACAGAACAGAGCAAACTGTCACTAACCAGAATAGAAAGAGGAGTGGGAGGCCCCGGTGCACAACTGAGCAATAGGACAAGTACATTAGTGTCTAGTTTGAGAAACAGATGCCTCACAAGTCTCTCAACTGGCAGCTGCACCGACAGTGCAGTTTGCACTGTTCTGTGAAGGGAGTAGTACACTAACATAATTTCAAATGGGTTTTCTAATGATCAATTAGCCTTTTAAAATGATAAACTTCGATTAGCTAACACAACGTGCAATTGGAACACAGGAGTGATGGTTGCTGATAATGGCCCTCTGTACGCCTATGTAGATTTTCCATTTAAAAAAATCTGCCGTTTCCAGGTACAATAGTCATTTACAACATTAACAATGTCTACACTGTATTTCTGATCAATTTGATGTTATTTTAATGGACCAAAAATTTGCTTTTCTTTCAAAAATATATGAATATATGGCTGACTTGCCTAAACAAATGTGGTTTCTACTGACAGTTGAGATGTACAAGCTATGGCATAAGAGAACAATGAGTGGATAAGAGGAAATCCGTCATTTTGATTAAGACATTAATGAGCGAGCTAAGACGGAAATAGTCAATTTAAGCACTTTTGAAATGTACAGCGACAGAATTCAGAATATGGGCCATTCTTACAGTATTCTCCCTGCACACCAAGTCAGAATCGTAGGATAAATAAAGGGGGCATATAAGCAGACAATTCAATCTCTAACAATATTCAATGACATTTCTCGAAAACAGGATATAGGTTACATGTGCACCACCATGTCAGAACAGTAGGCTATGTTATGTTATGTTATTAGGGTGAGGCACATTGGCTACTAACTACACAACATACACAGCATTACTTTCTTAGCTACAGTATACAGTACATATCTCCCTGGCATATTACATCATTTATGCAGCAGCATACAATACATTCTTGGACTCAACGTTGTGCTGTTCTCACTTGAACAGGAAGGTGGCGCGGGGGTCCTTCTTGTCATCAAATTCTGTCATTCTCTGGATTTATGGTGCTTTCAAGACAACTGGGAACTCTGAAAAAAACAAGGTAAAATCGAGACCTCAGTAATCTTCAGGTCGGACATCTAGAAAGAACCGGAGTTCCCGACTTGGAATTCTGAGTTGGATGACCGGTGAAAATGGATTTTCCCAGTCGGAGCTCATTTTTTCAGAGTTCCCAGTTGTTTTGAACTCACTAAAGTCTTGAGAATTCCCAGTTCAGAATTTCCAGATGGTTTGAACACAGCAGAAGTCATGCTGGATTGACAGCATGACCAATGTATTCAACCTTTTCTAGCCCATGGTGTTTTAAGCTTGGAAGCTTGGAAAAGAGATCCTTAAACCCAGACTTGGACCACACACCCTCTCCACCAAATAGCAGGCAGGGGAAGCAAAATAGTTCTTCTAAACCAGTCATTGTTGAATTGATGATTTCCAACTTGTATTGTAATTGTTTTTATTTATTTAAACTTTATTTTGACAGGGAAAACAGACTGAGACCTAGATCTCTTTTACGGCTGTGCCCTGTGTAAACATGTTAACATGTACCATTTAGACACACAGACAGACATTTTGGAGAAGAAAGATTACAACAAAAAAAAACAGAGAAACATTTCAAGAAAAACAAAGAAAAACATAGAGTTCAACAGAAACAAACACAGATAACATGATATTGATCCTCTAAAATATTTTTGAAATGGGCAAGGGGCACCAAAGTGTCTAGCTTGAGGTGGGTCTGCAATTTGTTCCACAGAAAAGGTGCAAAGGAACTGAAGGCAGTTCTACCCAAATCTGTGTAGACTGCAGGGGTCTCTAATGTAATCCATGACTGTGGTATTACAATTAGTATGTCTATTGGAAATTAATACTGAAATATATGGCGGGTGTTTTAAAAGGAGTGCTTTATAAATAAACAGGAGAGCATGTTTTTCTCGCCTCACAGACAGAGGTGCCCAACCCACATTTTGGAATAGAATACAGTGATGTGTTCTGAAACTATCCCCCCTGATAAACCTGAGTGCACAATGGTAAATAGCATCCAGTGGTTATAATGTGGTTGCCGAAGCATGCATATAGATAACATCACCATAATCTAAAACGGATAAAAAAAGTATAATGTATATGTCCAATGGCTAATGAGCACCGATACATTTTATCTATAATTTCTCTTCATATAACAAGGATTGAAAAATTATGACTGCTTGTCTAGCTTGATACCTAAGATTTTGAAAGTATGATGTTGACATGATCAGTCCAATCAAAGCTACGGTAATTATAACATGATTTTACATAATGTTATCTGTGGCCAATGACCTTGAGCCTTCTTGGATGGGCACGTCTAATGTAAATCTATGGCAGCACCCCAGGGGGCTTGAACTTTCTAGCTTTCCTTGACAGAACACTGAACCAATCACGCCGCAACTAGAGAATATTACCAACCCCTACTCTCTGTATTTCCCGCTGGCTGCCCCCCCCCCAACACAGAAAGCACTGAGCTAGGCTTAAACACCTGCGTTTTGGAGCTGCCTTACTCCAGAAAGCAAAAAAGAGACCATGTTTGTATGCGGCTTTATTAACTCAATATTTACTGTTTAACATTGTTTGCAAACTGATACGTGACACGTATTAATGCCTAACATTTTTTTAGCTAACCAGGTGTGAATGTTTTCCTGCGCGAAAGGCAGGCGTATTGGAAACAAGCGCAGGGAGGCAGGAGGGTAGCGGGAAAATGAGTTTTACTAGACACACTCCTAAATTGTTCCGCAACACAATGGAACTAACATGTAACTCACAATTATGACAATCACCGACAGAGACCCGGGGGGAGCAGAGGGAATAAGACGCACCAACAATTAGTGACATAATGGAAAACAGGTGTGAAGGGAACAGGACAAAACGGACACTGAGTAGTGGATCGGTGGTGGCTAGTACTCGGGCGACGTCGACCTATTCCGGCAGCCCGCCCCAGGGGAGGGAGCAAATTCGGCTGAAGTCGTGACACCAGGTGGGAATCAAAACAGGTGGGGCTCACTGGGCCTAATACATTATCACAGCATATTGGCTGTGCTTGGCCTGCCAATATTGTTCTTCTCAGACCATATTATATTTCAAAACTCAAGCTTTTATAACAAAATAGATCAGTTGTTGTATCCCTTGCGAGGCACAGCGGAGCATAAATTGAAATACATAGCAAATAATTTGCTTTTTATTTTACTGGACTGATGGTACCTGCATCTGATGGTCAGTCTCAGTGGAGGGAGAGAGCAGCAGAGGGTCCACCTCTCACGGTCCCTGCTCTCTCATTTCCTCCGGTGAGACTGACCAGAGAGAGGGGACACTCATGCACAAATTTGTGTTGTTCCTATGACCAGAGTAAGTAAAATATTCCTTGATATTAAAATAGACACGATGAGCTGCTAATAATTAAAACGCCGGCCTATCGAAACACTTATCTACTCATTCATTGCAGCTGCAGCGCAAGTGGAAGTAGGGAGAAGTGTTGAATAAAAACAGTGTTGACAGTGCTGAATAAAACCTAAACATGAACTCACACATAAAAACAGCAGCTCTTTGCTCTATTCTTTGATAGTCTGTCTCTGGACATTGTTTTAAACTTGATTTAGCTCTACTGGTCTGCCTGGTAGGCAGAGTTGTCCCTTCAGATGAATGGTTCAAAATGGGAACACATTGACTACACCGCCAATGGCGCAAGATGAATAAAAAATAAATAGGAGTGCAAAATGTATTGTTGGCTTTTCTATGGAAATGTTTGTTTTGGTCTCCAGAATAACCTTGCAATATCGTCACAGTCACAAGGCCCATTGGTAAGGTCTTTCACGGAGCAATTCTAAATAGCGTAATCTATTTCAAATCGTCAAGTATTCAAAAATTCAACAATAGTTAATAGTATAATAGATTAAATGCCATCTCTAATGTGTGGTGAATGTACAGTATATCTAATGTGAGGGAAGTAATACAGGTAGTTTTGGTTTGTTCTTCATGGTGAATGTTTTCATTCACAATCATTCATTTCAAGACTGGGGAAGTCCCACCAAATGTTTTAGTTCATTTCCAGTATGTTAGACATAAAATGATTTACAAATGATTTAAACAGCCCTTTTCAGCTTTTTTACAGTGATTTTGCTATCCATTTCTTGGTTTTATGATTGTTGGAAAGAAGAAACCTCCTATTATGATACTTTAGAACTCACCTAGATGTTGATGGTCATAAGAAGATGACACTCAGGTATCACATATCTTACTTAAGGGCTCTGTTGTTTCTTCTCTTCCCTGTTCTGTGCAGGAGCAGCATTCGCTCTGCGAGACTACACAGCCGACACCATCAAAGAGTTCCTTGGCATGTTTGGCTACAACGACCAGCAGGTGAGTGACGAGCTGGCCAAGAATATCAGCATCGAGAAGCTCAAAGCCCCTACCTCAGGCTCCAACCCGTCCCCCCAGAGCAGCGAGGAGGCCGCGCGTCGAGTCTGCTTCTCCAAGTATGAGGAGTACATCCGCAAGCTGAAGGCTGGCGAGAGCCTCCCCTGGCCCATCCATCCCAACCCCAAACCGGACGACCTCAACTCCAAGCTGACCCAGGAGAAGAATTCTCTGCTTCAGGCCCAGGTGGCCACCTCTGGTGGGTGCTACTCAGGGGCAGAGGGACAGATCTATCCCTTCAGCCTGGACCACAAGCAGGGGCAAGGGCAGGTTCACAACCTTGGGCACAACCCTCCGCCACCAAACCCCACCTCCCACCTCCAGGACTTGGCCTCCCGAGTCTCAAAGTACGACTTCTTCATCCAAAAGCTGAAGATGGGCGAGAGCTTGCGGAGCCAGCAGAATGGCAATGCCTACAAGAGGCCCTCCAAGTACGACCTGGAAAATATCAGGTACCTGCACCTTTTCAAGCCCGGCGAGGGGAACTCTGTCATGGGGGACGCCATCACCTATAAAACGGGAAAGGTGGGCCGCCGGTCCAAGTACGACATCAAGAATATCCAGAAGCTGATGCAGGGGAGGCCCGAGCCCTCGCTTATGCCCAGCGTTCTGTCTACCACGCCGGGGAATGCAGGGACGCCAGGGGCCCCTACCTCTGCCTCCTCCGCCGGGGCCACTGGCCACCCAGGGCTCACCATGGATCAGATGGGCCACATGGGCTTCAACACGTCCGACTACATGAAGTCCAGCTTCTCCAAGACCAACTCCATCACCACAGGCACTGTGTCCTCTGTCAAGTAAGAACGTCTTTAGCTGACTTGAATGACACTTTAGCTGAAAGGCACTATATACAGTGGGGAGAACAAGTATTTGATACACTGCCGATTTTGCAGGTTTTCCTACTTACAAAGCATGTAGAAGTCTGTAATTTTTATCATAGGTACACTTCAACTGTGAGTGACGGAATCTAAAACAAAAATCCAGAAAATCACATTGTATCATTTTTAAGTAATTAATTTGCATTTTATTGCATGACATAAGTATTTGATACATCAGAAAAGCAGAACTTAATATTTGGTACAGAAACCTTTGTTTGCAATTACAGAGATCATACATTTCCTGTAGTACTTGAACAGGTTTGCACACACTGCAGCAGGGATTTTGGCCCACTCCTCCATACAGACCTTCTCCAGATCCTTCAGGTTTCGGGGGCTGTCGCTGGGCAATACGGACTTTCAGCTCCCTCCAAAGATTTTCTATTGGGTTCAGGTCTGGAGACTGGCTAGGCCACTCCAGGACCTTGAGATGCTTCTTACGGAGCCACTCCTTAGTTGCCCTGGCTGTGTGTTTCGGGTCGTTGTCATGCTGGAAGACCCAGCCACGACCCATCTTCAATGCTCTTACTGAGGGAAGGAGGTTGTTGGCCAAGATCTCGCGATACATGGCCCCATCCATCCTCCCCTCAATACGGTGCAGTCGTCCTGTCCCCTTTGCAGAAAAGCATCCCCAAAGAATGATGTTTCCACCTCCATGCTTCACGGTTGGGATGGTGTTCTTGAGGTTGTACTCATCCTTCTTCTTCCTCCAAACACAGCGAGTGGAGTTTAGACCAAAAAGCTCTATTTTTGTCTCATCAGACCACATGACCTTCTCCCATTCCTCCTCTGGATCATCCAGATGGTCATTGGCAAACTTCAGACGGGCCTGGACATGTGCTGGCTTGAGCAGGGGGACCTTGCTTGCGCTGCAGGATTTTAATCCATGACGGCGTAGTGTGTTACTAATGGTTTTCTTTGAGACTGTGGTCCCAGCTCTCTTCAGGTCATTGACCAGGTCCTGCCGTGTAGTTCTGGGCTGATTCCTCACCTTCCTCATGATCATTGAAGCCCCACGAGGTGAGATCTTGCATGGTGCCCCAGACCGAGGGAGATTGACCATGATCTTGAACTTCTTCCATTTTCTAATAATTGCGCCAACAGTTGTTGCCTTCTCACCAAGCTGCTTGCCTATTGTCCTGTAGCCCATCCCAGCCTTGTGCAGGTCTACAATTTTATGCCTGATGTCTTTACACAGCTCTCTGGTCTTGGCCATTGTGGAGTGGTTGGAGTCTGTTTGATTGAGTGTGTGGACAGGTGTCTTTTATACAGGTAACGAGTTGAAACAGGTGCAGTTAATACAGGTAATGAGTGGAGAACAGGAGGGCTTCTTAAAGAAAAACAGGTCTGTGAGAGCTGGAATTCTTACTGGTTGGTAGGTGATCAAATACTTATGGCATGCAATAAAATACGAATTAATTATTTAAAAATCATACAATGTGATTTTCTGGATTTTTGTTTTAGATTCCTTCTCTCGCAGTTGAAGTGCACCTATGATAAAAATTACAGACCTCTACATGCTTTGTAAGTAGGAAAACCTGCAAAATCGGCAGTGTATCAAATACTTGTTCTCCCCACTGTAGGTAGATCTGCGTGAGATGCTAAGCTTCTCTCACACAACAATATGAATTTGTGTACTGCATGGTTTCTTAAACTATGGGTCGGGACCCAAAGTGGGCCCTGGACATGTTAGAGGTGGGTCGTGAGTTATAAGAATCTATAATCACACACTATTTCTTCTTAATTTGGTTCAATGGAAGACGATTTGAGTCACGGGAGGTCGGTCAATTTCTCATTTGGGTCTCGAGCTGAAAAAGTTTAAGAACCCCTGGTGTACATGCTTATATTAAGGTAGTGTTTTTCAAGTCATACATTTTCTTAAATGAATTATGAAATCCCAGTAGTGGTGACTGAAAATTGTGAAAATAGGGCGCTCATGACAAAAATAATCCAAGGAAATAATGAAAATCTTGTTCTCAAATAGCCCTTTTTCAAAAGATTCCAGGTTTTTAATGTTATACAATTCTCCTAAATTTTGTCTCTGTGGGACACCTTGGAGATAATGGGCGTCTCACATACACTTAACTGCCACTGCGAGTCAGTTAGCCTAATGCAAAGGTAATTGCCACCTCCACAACAGCCGATGCGAATGTAGCGTGAAATAGTGCATGGCGCCAATAGATCCATGACGTGATGAGTAGCAAAGGCCCATGAAGTGTTAACTTGCTGGGCGCTCTCTGAGGAGACTGATTTAGCACAGTCATAGCAAAGTGACTGACTTCCTCCTTCGGCTGAGCAGGAACAACTCTCCCTTTAATTACTTTGGAGTTGTGATTTACCTCCCAAACATTTACAGAGGCTTAGCACTAACACCACAAACCCGAGTACACTCTGAAGCAATCAAAGAAGGGGGTTTGGGGAGCCAGCCCTGGTTAATGCTAGCAAACAAGTGGGTTTGGGAAGCTAGCCCTGGTTAGCGCCAGCAAACAAGGAGGTTTAGGGAGCTAGTCCTTGTTAGCGCTACCAAAGGTCAGGTCATCTGATGCAGCACTCCATCCTTCCTGGTAAAACAGCCCTTACACAGCCTGGAGGTGTGTTTTGGGTCATTGTCCTGTTGAAGTGCAACTGCACTTGGAGAAACTTTCAAAGTTCTTGTACTCTTCTATTTGAGCTGTTCTTGCCATAATATGGACTTGGTATTTTACCAAATAGGGCTGTCTTTTGTATACCACCCCTACCTTGATTGGCTCAACTGTTGATTGGCTCAACACAACTGATTGGCTCAAACGCATTAAAAAGGAAAGAAATTCCACAAATGTACTTTTAACAAGGCACACCTGTTAATTGAAATGCATTCCAGGTGACTACTTAATGAAGCTGGTTGAGAGAATGCCAAAAGTGTGCAAAGATGTCATCAAGGCAAAGGGTGGCTACTTTGAAGAATCTCAAATATGAATTATATTTTGATTTATTTTACACTTTTTGGGTTACTACATGATTCCATATGTGTTATTTCATAGTTGTGATGTCTTCACTATTATTGTACAATGTAAAAAATAGTAAAACTAAAGAAAAACCCTGAATGAGTAGTTGTGTCCAAACTTTTGACTAGTACTGTATGTATTCCAAATACATTTGCAAATGTATGTCACACATTAAAATACATTTCAAAATGCATAAAAATACATCAATTAGCCAATTAGCCGCTCACATGGAGCTAAATACCAGCCGTATTCATGGGGGTAACCATGCCTCCCCCTCAAGGCAGGTCACATCTCAGTGGGAAACATCTATCCTGACTTTAAAGATGTCCTCCAGCGATGTTTCAAGTATAAATACAGTAAAGTACACACTCTAAAGGGTGCAGAAATATGTTTTGAGAAAAATTGTGTTTTTTAGACACAACTGCAAGCTTCAAGGAGTTGGTCTAATGGGAATCTGTGATGTCTTCGGCCTCCCATCTCGCTTGAGGAACATAAAGGAGGAGAAATAAAGAGCAAAAGAGGAAAGGCCCATCCCCCCCACTTACCTGGACTACCTATTGAGATGTGCCTTTTGTTATCTAAATCAGGGGCAAAATTTGTTAAAGAGTAGACCGGAATACCACTTTAAACTGTTGATTGAACAGTTTAAAGAACCAAATTGGTTCTACCCAATTTGTTGCTAACTGAAACAATACCTTCTGTTCCATTGAACGCTGTCTACTCCTGTTTGAAGTCAGTCCATAACCCTGATGAGACAACATGTCAACAGCCTTTGGAGGCAGGAACCTTAGGGACATTTAGAAAAGTAATCTTTTCGAGAGCTTTTGCCTATTCCCATCTATATTTGCATATGATCACTCTCCAAAATAGTCCATAAATGATTAATATGTTTCCCCTGCCTTTCGCCTTTCATTGTTTGGAAGGCATGCATCAAAGTGTGTTTATAACTTCCTGAATCATACCCGCGCGAAAACTGCAGAAAATGTACATTGATAGCCCGAAGTTTGAAATGGCTTGAAAGTAAATATGGTGTTAGTTGTCTTTATTAACAACGCGTCCAATCCCCCATTAATCGTGTCTCTTCTGTGTTTGCTTGAATTAGGAACAGCCTACCGCCGGAGAAAAATGTCACAGAGGACATCAACCTGTACCAGAAATATATAGGCAGGTATGCAAATCCTCCCTCTCTGGTGGAACAAGTGTTGTCCGGACATTGAAACAAACCTTTTTTATTAACTGATGGCGTATTTAACACAGTGGTGAAACTAGTTGTGGAGTGGTAAGCTAGTAAGAGGCCAAGTTTATGGGCTGAGAGGAAGAGGAAATGGATTTACAGTATATTAGGAGGAAAGAGGCATGAGATTATTTAAATGGTGGTGAGAGGTGTGCTGACAACATGGCATTAGTTACTCTGTTTGAGGCAAAACATTTGCTAAGACTCACGTTACAATAGACGCCACAATATCCCATTCTCCAGTAATTTTGATCCCCACACTAGAAAGGTGATTATCACTTCTTTATTTGTTCGCTTTAAAAAGAAAGGAAAAGGATTATTTCAAAAGCCCAAAGTGGCTTTTGCGTTAATGATTACTTCTCCAAGCCGTAACAAATCAAAAGCCCTGGCACTGACATTTCCACTGTGCACACACACAAACACACATACACAAACACAAAACCTTCTTTGGACAGATTACATTTTACAAGAAGATTTAATTAAGGAATTTTTAATGAGGCTTCTGCTGCCACTGCCAATAACTGTTTTGATATTTGCCCTGCATAATGCATAACATTTATCTAAACATCTCAGGAGTTGATGTGCGAGGAGGCTGCAGATAAGCCCAGATACAGTTAAAATTTCCGTTTTGGGGAGAGAGAAAAAAAGAAAGGGCAGAGGATGAAGGGAGGAAAAAAGACAGAAAAGGAGGAGAGACAGGGTTTATCTGGGGTGCTGTGGGAGGGTGCGAGGAGATGTGTGTGTGTGTGGGGGGGGGGTCATCGCTAGAGCCACAACTAATGAGCGCACACTTATGCTAAAAACCCAGCTTTGTAAACGTTGTTGACTATCTCCCCCCCCCCCCCCCCCCCCGGTAGTGTTTAGTCTTTGTTTTCCCTCTTTAAATGCTTTCACCCACTATTGCCTTTGATCTGCGTTGTTTCGGGAGATGCGCCACTATCTCTGTACCGTTGCAATATTAATATTTAATCTGCAGCTGAATAGCAGAGGCCCATAAGACCCCCCGAAACGGCAAGTGGGATTTATCCAGAGGCAAAGGGATACAGCTGGGCAATGAGCAGAGGGGAGGGCCGCACTCCCAGAGGGGCTGTTTGTGTGTGTGTGTGTTTTGTGTGTGGTAGGCTGAGGAAAGCGCCGATGGTGGGAGGGTTGGTGTGTGTGTGTGTAGTGTACTGTACTGTTCGCTCCATTTCTGTTTTTTTTTTTTCTTCTAAAGAAGCCGTCAAACCTTCCCGAAGCCCCCTCCACCACCACCACCACGATACACCGAACCCCCCACAACACCACCAACTTTTAAAAGGTAGTGGATTTGCCGTTCTATTAGATTAATGAACTCCGCAAAAAGTGATCGTTTAATGCAGCCCTGGATAAATTCTACATGGAGTGAGAGAGAAAGAGAATGAGTGAGAGATCTTTTACTTAGCCCCTTTTTCCTCCTCTGCGTTTCAAGCAGGTGGGGCTCTTGGCAGCCGCAGTGCAAATGTTTATTTGTTTGTTTTCAGTTGTCATTTTTGTTTTTTAACAGTCATCATCGTCAGACTTAAAATCAGGCCCGTAAACGTGCAGGGAAATGTGGCCCACTCTTAACTGGTCAGACTCTTACAGTCAGGAGGGAGGAGGAAGTGGAAGGGAGGGGTGGCAGGTGCATGTAGATCCACTCAAGCTTCTCAGCAGAACCTAACCTTCCTTTGATTAAAGCAAGTGTGGTTAACCTGAGAGAAAACGCCACAACATTGATTTGGCAATGTTTAAAAATGTGGGCAAATGAGGGAATCGTTTGGGGTTTACAGTTTAATAAGTGTCTGTGTACCGGCTGCTTTCAAAATAAAAGGAGCTAATTTTTGTCAAAATTGGTGTGACAGGCGAGTCAAATGTGGCGGAGAATGAGAGATGCACCCAAAATAATTAGGGAGGCAGTCTATATTCAGGCAATACTATAATTTGTGGGGTGAATATAACTTCCTCTTTGCCCTATGAATGTTGCCAGTGTGCTGAGAAAAATCATTGGACTAGCCATAGCTTTTACACCTGTTCCTTGATTAGTCATGACAAAATCACTCCGTGTGAAGCCCACATGGCCCACGATATAACCTATTTTTTTGTCACTTGACTTACAGGTTCTCAGGGAGCCAGAACTGTGGACATGTGCACTGTGCCTACCAGTACAGGGAGCATTACCACTGCATGGACCAAGAGTGCAACTACCAGGTGAGTAGCTGTGTGCTGAACACCCAATTTGTTGCACATTTTAGGACACCCCTACTATGACAAAGTCCCTTGCTATGAGAAGTTTTGTAGGAATGTCCACAATGTATACCGTACAACCTTCTGAAAACCCCTAAGGTGTACATTTTAGGGCATTCCTATACCCTATGACTTAAGTCCCTACTCCCACTGATAAAAGTCCCCACTCCCAATGACAAAAGTAACTTCTACCTATTAGAGGTTTTGTAATGTTGTCCTAAAATGGATACCGTGCAAACTGATCAAAAATACAGTGTAGACATTGTTAATGTTGTAAATTACTATTGTAGCTGGAAATGGCTGATTTTTTTATGGAATATCTTCATAGGCGTACAGAGGTCCATTATCAGCAACCATCACTCCTGTGTTCCAATGTTACATTGTGTTAGCTAATCCAAGTTTATCATTTTAAAAGGCTAATTAATCATTAGAAAACCCTTTTGCAATTATGTTAGCACAGCTGAAAACTGTTTTGCAGGTGTGTCTGGACCACGATAGTTTTTTGGTGATGTGGACACCAAGGAACTTGAAAATCAACAGCCCTGTCGATGTTAATGGGGGCCTGTTCGGCCCGTCTTTTCCTGTAGTCCACGATCAGCTCCTTTGTCTTGCTCACATTAAGGGAGAGGTTGTTGTCCTGGCACCACACTGCCAGGTCTCTGACCTCCTCTCTATAGCCTGTCTCATTGTTGTCGGTGATCAGGCTTACCATTGTTGTGTCGTCAGCAAACTTAATGATGGTGTTGTAGTCGTGTTTGGCCACGCAGTCGTGGATGAATAGGGAGTACAGGAGGGGACTAAGCATACACCCCTGAGGGGCCCCAGTGTTGAGGATCAGCGTGGCAGATGTGTTGTTGCCTACCCTTACCACCTGGGGGCGGCCCGTCAGGAAGTCCAGCATCCAGTTGCAGAGGGCGGTGTTTAGTCCCAGGGTCCTTAGCTTAGTGATGAGCTTTGAGGGCACTATGGTGTTGAATGCTGAGCTGTAGTCAATGAACAGCATTCTCACATAGGTGTTCCTTTTGTCCAGGTGGGAAGGGGCAGTGTGGAGTGCGAATGAGATTGCGTCATCTGTGGATCTGTTGGGGTGGTATGCGAATTGGAGTGGGTCTAGGGAATCCGGGATGATGCTGTTGAGTGAGCCATGACCAGCCTTTCAAAGCACTTCATGGCTACCGACGGGACTATGGTGGTCTGCTTGAAACATGTAGGTATTACAGACTCGGTCAGGGAGAGGTTGAGAATATCAGTGAAGATACTTGCCAGTTGGTCCGCGCTAGGTAAATGGTATATGAATGACCGTCATCCAATATGGTGTAATAGAAATAAGGCCATGCTCATAAAATAAATTCAACATCACTGACTGCCACTATTTGGATGCATTATTAAATTGTGTAATACGTTTTCAAAGAAATGTTTCTTGCATTATTAAATAGTTAATACTGGCTAGTGGCCACTGTGATATTTACGGGTAATTTGAGCTGGCGTCCAAGAATGTCGCATTGCCAGCCACAACGAAAGGTTAGGCAAGGATGTAATTTGAATTGAAAAGTAGAAATCCCTTTCTTCATCTCTCGTAGTAGGAATAAGGCCTAATCCCAATTATGGCAGTGTCACACCCTGATCTTTTTGCCTGCCCCTGTTCGAATAATACACTTTTGTTACTTTGACACTGTCTGCATCTGGGTCTTACCTTAAATGTGATAGTATGAACTGGCCGTGACCAAGCGTTGAACACATTGCTGGACATTTCCGCGTGTTGTCTGGGAGGCAGCCTACCACGACGGTAACCTCACAGCCCCTCAGTAACCCGACGGTTAGCAGCGCCGCCCCACAGGTCACCCCGGTTTTCAGGGAACTCCGCTTCCCTCCCGATAACGCTTTGATGGAGAGCCAGGCACCTGTTGGGTGTTTCTCGCTCAGTGTGCCCTCATCATCGAGCTTCAGCCCTCCTCCTTCCCCTCGGACCGCTCTAAAATAGCGTACCTCATCAAGCTGATTTCCGGGAGGGCTCTCGCCTGGGCTACAGCAGTATGGGAACAAAAGCTGGCCATAGGCTTCAGTCTGGAGGAGTTTGTAGTGGAGGTAAAGAAAGTTTTTGATGCCCCATTGTCCGGGAGAGAGGCTGCCCGGAAGCTACTCCAGCTTTGGCAGGACTCCCGCAGTGTGGCAGACTATGCAGTGGATTTCCGCATGTTGGCAGCTGAGAGTGCCTGGAACACGGAAGCGCTGTTCGACATGTTCCCGCACGGAGTATCGGAGGAAGTTAAGGACGAGCTTGCAGCCCAGGAACTACCGACGGATCTCAATTTCCTCATCGCCTTGACCATCAGGATCGATGGGCGACTACGGGAACGAAGGAGGGAGAGGAGATTCGATTTCAATCACCCATCCAAGGATTCCACCTCGCCTCCGAGGAATCCCGGAAGTCCCTGATGGTCCCGTTGCAGAGAGAACCCGAGGCTACCCGAGTTCCCGCTGAAGACTGCCGTTTTACCTCCTCCCGAGCCTATGCAACTAGGCAGAGCTGGGTTGTCTCCAGCTGAACGGCTATACAGGCTCCACACCAAGAGTTGCCTCTATTGTGGGACTCGTGGTAATTTTGTGTCCACTTGTCCACTAAAAGACCAGGCTCACCGGTAGGAGCGAGTACTCTGGTGGGCCACATGGGGAACATTTCTTCTTCACTTACCCCTTTTCATGCCATTTTGCTGAACCAGTCTAAATCTCTCCGGGTCCTCATCGACTCTGGGGCCGATGAGAGCTTTTTGGGCTCTACCCTGGCTTCCGAGCTGGGCACCCCCACTCAGCCCCTCTCCATTTCCATGGATGATAGATCGCTGGACATGCGCTCTATAGGCCGGGTCACCCACAATACCACTCCCATCAACCTACATGTGTCAGGGAACCACAACGAGGCTATCCAGTTCCTGCTTATTAAGTTTCCTCAGATTCCCGTGGTATTGGGATTCTCCTGGCTCCAGCAACACAATCCCTTCATTAACGGGTCTACTGGTGCCATCATGGGCTGGAGCCTGTTCTGCCACGCCCATTGCCCGAAGTCAACACAACCTGCCCCGAGATGTCTTCCTGGGGGCTCGGAAGTTTTTCCCCGGACCTCTCCGGCATTCCTGCGCAGTACCAGGACCTCCGGGAGGTGTTCAGCAAGGCCCGGGCCACTTTGCTTCCGCTGCACCGACCATATGACTGCGGGATTTACCTTTTCCCTAGCACTACTCCACCCCGGGGTCGACTGTACTCTCTATCGGGACCACAGACCAAGACGATGGAGACCTACAGTACTGTGCAAAAAAGTTTGGCAGGTGTGAAAAAATGCTGTAAAGTAAGAATGATTTAAAAAATAGACATGTTAATAGTTTATATTTATAAAATAACAAAATGCAAAGTGAGTGAACAGAAGAAAATCTACATTAAATAAATATTTGGTGTGACCACCCTTTGCCAGCATAAATTCTTCCTCGGTACACTTGCACACAGTTTTTGAAGGAACTCGGCAGGTAGGTTGGCCCAAACATCTTGGAGAACTAACCACAGTTCTTCTGTGGATTTAGGCAGCCTTAGTTGCTTCTCTCTCTTCATGTAATCCCAGACATACTAGATGATGTTGAGATCAGGGCTCTGTGGGGGCCAAACCATCACTTCCGGTACTTCTTGT
Organism: Thymallus thymallus; assembly: GCA_023634145.1. Lineage (NCBI taxonomy): Eukaryota > Metazoa > Chordata > Actinopteri > Salmoniformes > Salmonidae > Thymallus > Thymallus thymallus. The sequence goes on along the minus strand of CM042399.1, from coordinate 1,276,907 downwards.
TCTTCTTTACGCTGAAGATAGTTCTTAATGACTTTCGCTGTATGTTTGGGGTCGTTGTCATGCTACAGAATCAGATGCCTCCCTGATGGTATTGCATGATGGATAAGAATTTGCCTGTACTTCTCAGCATTGAGGAGACCATGAATTCTGACCAAATCCCCAACTCCATTTGCAGAAATGCAGCCCCAAACTTGCGAGGAACCTCCACCATGCTCCACTGTTGCCTGCAGACACTCATTTGTTTACCGCTCTCCAGCCCTTCGGCGAACAAACTGCCTTCTGCCACAGCCAAATATTTGACTCATCAGTCCAGAGCATAGTTGAGTCGCTTGGCTTTGTTTCCACGTCGGAGGTATGGCTTTTTGGCCGCAAGTCTTCCATGAAGGCCACGTCTGACCAGACTTCTCCGTACAGTAGATGGGTGTACCAGAGTCCCACTGTTTTCTGCCAATTATGAGCTGATGGCATTGCTGGACATCTTCCGATTGCGAAGGGAAGTCAGCATGATGTCTCTTTCATCTGCTGCAGTAAGTTTCCTTGGCTGACCACTATGTCTACGGCCCTCAACGTTGCCCGTTTCTTTGTGCTTCTTCGAAAGAGCTTGGACATCTGGAAACCCCTGTCTGCCTAGGAGAAACCTTGCTGATGCAGTATAACTCCCTTGTGTCTTGTTGCTGTGCTCAGTCCTTCCATGGTGTATGACTTTTCCATGGTGTATGACAACTGTCTTCAGCAATCTCACCTTGTTAGCTGAGTTTGGCTGTTCCACACCCAGTTTTATTCCTCCTACACAGCTGTTTCTGTTTCAGTTAATGATTGTGTTTCAACCTACATATTGAATTGATTATCATTAGTACCTGTTTGGTATAATTGTTTAATCATACACCTGACTATATGCCTACAAAATCCCTGACTTTATGCAAGTGTACCTAGAAGAATTGATGCTGTTTTGAAGGCAAAGGGTCGTCACACCAAATATGGATTTGATTTAGATTTTTTCTTCTGTTCACTCACTTTTTATTTATTTAATTGATAAATATAATCTATAAACATGTTTATTTTTGAAAGCATTCTTACTTTACAGCATTTTTTCACACCTGCCTAAAACCTTTGCACAGTACTGTACATTGGGGCTCCCTAGCTGCAGGATTCATCCGTCCTTCTTCCTCTCCCGCCCATGCATCGTCCCGCCCGGGGTCTCAATGACATAACGGTGAAGACCCGCTACCCGCTACCACTCATCTCCTCGGCCTTCGAGCCGCTCCAGGGGGCCACCGTGTTTTCCAAGCTGGATCTATGGAACGCCTACCACCTGGTGCGGATACGGGAAAGGGACGAGTGGAAGACTGCCTTCAACACGGCCAGTGGTAACTATAAGTATCTGGTCATGCGATTTGGCCTTACCAACGCCCCTGCTGTGTTCCAGGCTCTGGTTAATGATGTTCTCTGCGACATGTTGAACCGGTTCATCTTCGTCTACCTCGATGACATCCTCGTCTTCTCCCGCTCCACCCAAGAACACCGGCGTTCTGGGTTCTCAAACACTGCTTCACCACAGCTCCCGGCTAGTCTCCTTCAACCACTGCCTGTCCCTCACTGTCCCTGGTCTCACATATACCTGGACTTCGTCAAGGGTCTTCCCCTGTCTGAGAGCAGCTCATGGTGCAGCACATCTTACGGATCCATGGACTCCCAGTGGACATGGTCTCCGACCGGGGTCCTCAGTTCTGGTTCTGGAAGGCATTCTGCACGCTCATTGGGTCGTCGGCCAGCCAGTCCTCAGGGTTTCACCCCCTGTCCAACGGCCAGTCGAAGCTAGCCAACCAGACTTGGAGACGACTCTTTGCTGCCTGGTCTCCGCAAACCCCACCACCTGGAGCCAGCAACTGGTGTGGGTTGAATATGCCCGCAGCACCCTTCCTTGATCTGCCACGGGTCTCGCCCTTTGAGTGTTCCCTGGGCCATCAGTCCCCGCTCTTCCCTGAGCAAGAGGAAGAGGTCGGCATATCTGCCCCTCCGGGTGGAGTCCCGCAAACTTTCCCCCCGGTTTATCAGGCCTTTCTCCAAGGTCATTAGCCCCTCTGCTGTTCGTCTTCTGTTGCCCCGTACCCTCCGTATACATCCCACTTTTCATGTATCTAAAATTAAACCCATGTCTCACAGCCCTTTGTCCACTGTTTCCAGGCCCACCCCTCTTCCCCGGCTCATCGACGGCCAACCAGCGTATGCGGTGAGGTGTCTCCTGAAGGTTCGACCTCAGGGCAGGGGATTCCAGTACCTGGTTGACTGGGAGGGTTATGGCCGGAGGAGAGGTGCTGGGTACCTGCTAGGGACATCCTGGTGTGTTTCACCTGTCTTTGTGATTGTCTCCACCCCCCTCCAGGTGTCACCCATCTTCCCCATTATCCCCAGTGTATTTATCCCTGTGTTCTATGTTTGGTTGTTGCCAGTTCGTTTTGTTCGTCAAGCCTACCACCGTTTTCCCCTTGCTCCTGTCTTTTCTAAAGTTCCTGTTTTCTAGTTTTCCCAGGTTTAGACCATTCTGCCTGCCCTGACCCTGAGTCTGCCTGCCGTCCTGTACCTTTGCCCCACTACTCTGGATTACTGACCTGACCCTGAGCCTTCCTGCCGTCCTGTACCTTTGCCCCACCTATCTGGATTACTGACCTCTGCCTGCACTTGACCTGTCCTTTTGCCTGCCCCTGTTCGAATAATAAACTTTTGTTACTTCGACACTGTCTGCATCTGGGTATTGCCTTAAATGTGGTTGCTCTAGGTCTCACCGGAGTCACTTTTTTTGTTTTCCTTCTCTGCTTCTCGGTGTAAGAGGCTTTTTAATTTTGTATCTTATCATATTCCCTCCTTATTACAGCCGAAACGGGAACGAAAACCGCACCGTTAATGTTTTAATTAAAATGGAATCATATCTCGTTGAGGGAAATGGAAGAGAAAATGTTTCTTTGCTTCACTCGTTTGTTTTGTTGTCTCTTTTATTCCCTCCAGTGCAAGTCAGAGAAACCATCTGCACGGAACACAATTTTGCCAAAGCCAGGAACATCACAATTGTTATCTTGTAGGTCAAGTAAATAAAGAGGGAATAGATAACTTTACTCACACTCCAAAAGTCCCACTTATTTTACACTACATGACCAAAAGTATATGGATACCTGCTCGTCGAACATTACATTCCAAAATCTTAATATGGGGTTGCTCCTCCCTTTGCTGCATAACAGCCTCCACTCTTCTGGGGTGGCTTTCTACTAGATGGAACATTGCTTGGAACATTGCTGCAGGGACTTGCTACCATTCAGCCACAAGAGCATTAGTGAGGTCTGGCATTATTGTTGGGCAATTAAGCCTGGCTCCCATTTGGAGTTCCAATTCAACACCAAAGGTGTTCGATGGGGTTGAGATCAGGGCTCTGTGTAGGCCAGTCAAGTTATTCCATACCAATCTTGACAAACCTTTTCTCTATGGACCTCGCTTTGTGCACGGGGGCATTGTCATGCTGAAACAGGAAAGGGCCTTCCCAATACTGTTGCCACAAAGTTGGAAGCACATAATCATCTAGAATTTCATTGAATGCTGTATTGTTAAGATTTCCCTTCACTGGAACTAAGGGGCCTAGCCCGAACCATGAAAAACAGTCCCAGACAATTATTCCTCCTCCACAAAACCTTACAGTTGGCACTATGCATTCGGGCAGGTAGCGTTCTCCTGGCATTCTCCAAACCCAGAATCGTCTGTTGGACTGCCAGATTAGTCTGTCACCCTCCCTTCGGCAAATCAGATCACGACTCCTTTTTGCTCCTCCCTTCCTATAGGCATAAACTCAAACAGGTCTATTCATGGTCTATTCAACGCTGGTCTGAACAATCGGAATCCATGCTTCAAAATTGTTTTGATCACACGGACTGGAATATGTTCTGTGTAGCCTCTGAGAATAACATTGACGTAACATTGCTCCCAGTCAAGCTAAACACTTTCTTCGCGGCCCGTTTCCAAGGACTGTGGGCTCTCGTTCTCCATGGCCGACATAAGGCATGTTAATCCTCGCACAAATTCTGGCCCAGACAACATCCTTACCAGTGGCCTCAGAGCATTAACAGACCAGCTGGCTGGAGTGTTTACGGACATATTCAATCTCTCCCTATCCCAGTCTGCTGACGTACTTGCTTCAAGATGTCCACCGTTGTTCCTGTACCCAAGAAAGCAAAGGTAACTGCCATCCAGGACCTGTATACCAGGCAGTGTCAGAGGAAGGCTCCAGCCACTCTAGTCATAGACTGTTCTCTCTGCTACCTCACGGTAAGCGGTACCGGAGCGCCAAGACAACATCCAAAAGGCTTCTTAACATCTTCTACCCCCAAGCCATAAGACTTCTGAACAGCTAATCAAATGGCTACCCGGACTATTTGCAATGTCCCACCCCCTCTTTCACGCTGCTGCTACTCTCTGTTTATTATATATGCATAGTCACTTTAACCCTATCTACAGTTGAAGTCGGAAGTTCACATACACTTAGGTTGAAGTCATTAAAACTCATTTTTCAACGACTCCACAGATTTTATGTTAACAAACTATGGTTTTGGCAAGTCGGTTAGGACCTTTTTTTTGTGCATGACGCAAGTCATTCTTCCAACAATTGTTTACAGAGAGATCAGTTCACTTATAATTCACTATATCACAATTCCAGTGGGTCAGAAGTTTACATACACCAAGTTGACTGTGCCTTTAATCAGCTTGGAAAAATCCAGACAATTATGTCATGCTTTAGAATCTTCTGATTGGCTAATTGACATAATTTGAGTCAATTGGAGGTGTACCTGTGGATGTATTTCAAGGCCTACCTTCAAACTCAATGCCTCTTTGCTCGACATCATGGGAAAATCAAAAGAAATCAGGCAAGACCTCAGAAAATAATTATAGACCTCCACAAGTCTGGTTCATCCTTGGGAGCCATTTACAAATGCCTGAAGGTACCACATTCATCTGTACAAACAATAGTTAAATTATAAACACCATCGGCCCACGCAACTGTCATACCGCTCAGGAAGGAGACGCGTTCTGTCTCCTAGAGATGATCGTACTTTGCTGCGAAAAGTGCAAACCAATCCCAGAACAACAGCAAAGGACCATGTGAAGATGCTTGAGGAAACAGGTACAAAAGTATCTATATCCACAGAAAAACAAGTCCTATATCGACATAACCTGAAAGGCCGCTCAGCAAGGAAGAAGCCACTGCTCCAAAACCACCATAAAAAGCAAGACTACGGTTTGCAACTGCACATTGGGACAAAGATTGTACTTTTTGCAGAAAAGTCCTCTGGTCTGATGAAACAAAAATAGAACTGTTTGGCAATAATGACCATTGTTATGTTTGGAGGAAAAAGGGGGAGGCTTGCAAGAACACCATCCCAACCGTGAAGCACCTGACTCCAGTTCTGTCAGGAACAATGGGCCAAAATTGTGATATTGCGAGGGGTGAAAGTGAGTGATGAGGCTAAGACTGAACGAGAAAGAGGAAATAGAAGTATATAGGATTTAATAAACATGAAAGACAGCAATACACAAAGAAAGACTAATAACCCACAAGGGTTGAACAGAAAACATGGAGTTAAATAGTGACCCTGATGACCGATGAGGAACAGGTGTGGGTCATCAGGGTGTTACTACCATCTTCCCCCGACCGCCGGTTAGAACGGCGGCGAGGATGATCGCTGGAGAGGAGGAGGGACCGGTGCTCTGCGCGGGGCATTCGTTACAGTACCCCCCCCCCAGGCGCGGCTCCCGACGTCGCCACTCGCCGGCGCCCTGGACGACCCCGAGGGCGAGGTGCTGGTCGATCCGGACGGCGAGCATGGAACTCTGTGGTAAGCGACGGATCACAGGTGTCCGCCGCCCGAACCCAGCTACGCTCCTCAGGGCCGTATCCCGCCCAGTCCACCAGGTACTGGATCCGACCCTGCCGTAGCCGAGAGTCCAGCACCTTGTCCACTCGATATGCCAGACCCCCAGCTACCTCCGTTGGTGGTGGAGGCGCCACTGCAGGTCCGGACCCCCCTAGTGGACCAGGAACCACCGGTCTGAGGAGAGAGACATGGAAAGAGGGAGACAGGTTGTTATAAGGTGGTGTGAGTCTCAACCTATAGGTGACCTCGTTCACTCTCCGAAGGACCGTGAATGGTCCCACATACCGGGGTTCTAGCTTATGACTGGGCAAACGGAGCTGGAGGTTCCTCGTGGACAGCCAGGCTTTATCCCCTGGGTGGAACACTGGAGCCTCACTCCACCGCCTGTCCGCCTGTGTCTTTTGCTGCAGAACCGCCTGCTGCAGACGGACCCTAGCGGAGGACCAGACTCCCTCAGCCCTCCCAAACCACTCCTCCTCCACCGCCTGAACTTCACCAGAACCCCTCCCCCAGGGGCACAAACGGGGCTGAAAACCCAGTACCACCTGGAAGGGGGTCAGACCAGTGGAGGCGTGGCGCAGGGAGTTCTGAGCGTATTCCGCCCAGGGAAGGAAACGGGTCCACTCACCTGGCTGTTCCATGCAATACGCCCGAAGGAACCTCCCCAGTTCTTGGTAGGTGCGCTCCGCTTGCCCATTCGCCTGAGGGTGGTACCCGGATGTGAGACTGACCGCGACCCCCAGTTTGGACATGAACGCCTTCCACACACGAGAGGTGAACTGGGGACCCCGGTCAGACACGATAATAATAATAATAATAATAAATTCAACTTGTATAGCGCTTTTCACGAACTCAAAGTCGCTTTACAGGGGAGGTAAATAAACAAGACAAGACAAACAAGACAAGACAGAGAAAAAAAATAAATAATAATAATAATAATAAATAAATATATATATATAATTGGGAGTGGCATGGGGCTAAGGATAGGCAGAGGTGAAGAGATGGGTCTTGAGGCGTGACTGGAAGATGGTGAGGGACTCAGAGGTGCGGATCTCATGGGGGAGGGAGTTCCAGAGCCTGGGAGCTGCCCTTGAAAAGGCTCTGTCCCCAAAACTGCGGAGCTTGGACTTGTGGATGCAAAGGAGACCGGCTGAGGCGGATCTGAGGGACCGTGAGGGTTGGTAGGGGGAGAGGAGGTCAGTGAGGTATGAGGGGGCCAGGTGATGGATGGCTTTGTAGGTAAGGACCAGGATTTTGTACGTGATCCGGTGGGAAATGGGGAGCCAGTGTAGTTGTTTTAGGACTGGAGTGATGTGATGCCAGGATTTGGAGCGGGTGATGAGTCGGGCGGCTGCGTTCTGGACCAGTTGGAGTCTTTTTATGTAGGTCGAGCTGATACCAAGGAGTAGTGAGTTGCAGTAGTCCAGTCGTGAGGAGATGAAGGCGTGAATGAGTCTTTCAGCAGCAGGGGGTGTGAGTAAGGGTCTGATTTTGGCGACGTTGCGGAGGTGAAAGAAGGAGGTTTTAATGACATGACGGATGTGGGGCTCAAGGGAGAGGGTTGAATCAAAAATCACGCCGAGGTTGCGGGCCTGGGGAGATGGAGAGACAATGGTGCCGTCGATGGTGAGAGTGGGGTTATTGGTTTTGCTGAGTGTGGATTTCGAGCCTATGAGGATGAATTGTGTTTTATTGCTATTGAGTTTGAGGAAGTTGTGTTGCATCCAGGTTTTGATAGCTGACAAACATGAGTTGATGTGGGAGAGGGGAGGATTGTGGGGGGATTTGGTGCTGAGGTAGATCTGGGTGTCATCGGCGTAACAATGGAAGTTCAGGTTGAAGTGGCGGAGTATCTGACCAAGGGGGAGGATGTAGATGATGAAGAGGAGGGGGCCAAGTACGGAGCCTTGGGGAACGCCTTGGGTGACTGTGGTAGTGGCAGAGGTGTGGTTTTGAAGAGAGATGAAGTGGGATCTGTTGGAAAGGTAGGAACGGAGCCAACTGAGTGCAGTACCTTCGATACCAAGGTCTTTGAGTCTGGTGAGCAGGATGTTATGGCTCACGGTATCGAAGGCTGCACTCAGGTCGAGAAGAATAAGGATGTTAAGGGAACCAGTGTCAGCGGAGGTGAGGAGGTCGTTGAGGACTTTGAGGAGAGCGGTTTCTGTGCTGTGGAGGGGGCGAAAACCAGATTGGAGAGATTCAAATTGGTTATTGGCATGAAGATGGGTTTGTAATTGTGAGGCGACTAAACGTTCCAGGGTTTTAGACAGAAAGGGAAGGTTGGAAATTGGGCGGTAGTTGTTGAGGGAAGAGGGATCCAGACCAGGTTTTTTAAGGATTGGTGTGACAGTGGCAGTTTTGAAAGCAGAGGGGACAGTTCCAAGGGACAGAGAGGAGTTGAAGAGGTTAGTGAGGTAAGGGCAAAGGACGGGGAGGCAGGACTTCAGGAGTGGAGTAGGGAGGGAGTCAAGTGAGCAGGTAGTGGGTTTGGAAGAGCTGATGAGTTTAGAGATTTCAAGAGTGGTGACTGAGTCAAACTGGGAGAGGAGGCAGTGTGGAGGTGGGGGAGGGAGGTCAGGAGGGATGGGGGGAAGAGGGGCCGTGATAGGTGCTGGAGTAGATACTGGGAGGTCGGATGCAGGGGATAGAGATTGATAAATGATGTTGATTTTATCAGCGAAAAAGTGAAGGAACGAGTTGCAGAGATCGGGAGTAGAGGTAGGGAGGGTGTTGGTCCGAGGCTTGATAAGGTTGTTCGTTATGGAGAAGAGGATTCTGGGGTTTTGACAGGGGTTGGTGAGGAGGATGGTGGAGAGGTAGGCAGATTTGGCAGCAATGAGGGCATCTTTGTAGGCAATGAGGTGGAGTATATAGGCTTCAAGGTGGACTGTGAGAGATGATTTTTTTGTCAGACGTTCAAGTTGGCGGCCAGTTTGTTTCATTTTCCGGAGTGCAGGTGTGTACCAGGGTGACGAGGTGTTAAAAGTGACGGTTTTTGTTTTGAGGGGGGCCAGAGTGTTAAGGGAGGCACACAAAGCGGAGTTGAGATGGTTTATGAGATCATCAGGTGAGGTGAGAGTTGAGTCCAGGTGGAGAGTGGTTGAGAGCAGGTCAGAGAGATGGTGTGGATCAATAGACTTAAGGTTGCGGAAGATGATTTCTCTGAGGAGGCGGGGGCGTGGAGTTGGAGAAGGAAGGGTGAACCGTATCAGTTTGTGATCAGAGAGGGGAAAGAGGCATGGATGGAGGTCGAGCACTGGTTGGTTAGTGGAGCAGACCAGGTCGAGGATGTGTCCTTTTTCATGGGTGGGGAATGTGACATGTTGGGTGAGAGTAAAGTTGTCCAGTAAAATGGTGAATTCTGATGACAGCTTGCAGGTGGGGGAGCCTATGTGGATGTTTAAGTCACCGAGTAGCAGCAGACGTGGAGAGAGAGATGAGGCTAGTGTGAGGAGTTCAGTAAAATCAGAGAGGAAGGAGGGATTTGGTTTAGGTGGCCGGTAAATGAGGATAACTGTCATGGAGGAAAGAGCTTTGAAGGCGAGGTGTTCAAATGATGATACTGAGGGGAGGGTGAGTTCAGTGATGTCCTCCGGAAGTCCATACTGTCGGAAGACCTGTTGAAAAAGCACCTCAGCAAACTGGAGAGCAGAGGGGAGGCCAGGTAGTGGTATGAAGCGCACCATCTTAGAGAACCTGTCCACTACCACGGCGATGGTGGTTTTCCCCTCTGCTGGCGGTAGATCTGTGAGGAAATCTACCGCGATGTGAGTCCAAGGCCGCTGAGGTACTGGTAGGAGGTGGAGCTTTCCTGTTGGAGCAAGACAGTACATAATGACGCACAGTCCTCCCCATGCCCAGCCACCAATACTTTTCCCGGAGCGCCTCCAGGGTCCGACTGATACCTGGGTGCCCGGTGGCAGGTGTTGTGTGTGCCCAGGTTACCAGCCTTCCCCGCACTCTCCTTGGAACGTAAACCTTCCCCGGAGGGCAGGTTGCTGGGGTAGGATCCCGTCTCCCTGCTCGTTGGATCTCCGTGTCGATGTCCCAGGAGACGGGTCCTACAATACATGATGGAGGCAGGATCGGGACGTCCTGCCTCGTCTCTGGCCCCGGGTCATGGATGCGGGAGAGTGCGTCCGCCCTGCCGTTCTTTGTTCCCGGGCGATAGGTCAGGGTGAACTGGAAGCGCTCAAAAAACAAAGTCCAGTGGGCCTGTCGGGGGTTAAGGCGCCGGGCTGCCCTGACGTACTCCAGGTTCCGATGATCCGTCAGGACAGTGAACGGCTCATGAGCGCCCTCTAGCCAGTGTCTCCACTCCTCCAATGCCAACTTTACCGCCAGTAGCTCTCGGTCACCCACGTCGTAGTTCCTCTCCGCAGCAGTCAGCTTTTTGGAAAAGTACGCACAGGGGTATAGCAGGGGAGGGTTCCCCTGCTGCTGGGAGAGGACCGCCCCTACCCCGACCTCCGATGCGTCTACCTCGACCGTGAAGGGCTTCAGCGGGTCTGGATGGCGGAGCAGAGGAGCGGTGGTGAATCGGCCCTTCAGGTCGAGAAATGCCTTCTCGGCACTCGGGGTCCAGGTGAGGCGTTGAGGGTTTCCTTTCAACAACGACGTGAGTGGCGCTGCGATGGAGCTATAGCCCTTGATAAACCGGCGGTAAAAGTTGGCGAAACCAAGGAAGCTTTGGAGCCCTTTAATGTCCCGAGGGACTGGCCATGACCTGACTGCCTCCACCTTCAACTCCTCCATCTTTACCCCCTCCGGAGAAATACGGTACCCGAGGAAGGAGATCGCCGTTTGGTGGAAGGCGCATTTTTCCTCCTTGATATACAGCTGATTCTGTAATAAACGGCGGAGGACAGCACGAACGTGCGTCACGTGTTCTGAGAACGTCGGGGAGTACACTAGGATATAATCGATATATCCGACTACATACCTCCCCGACATATCCCGAAATACCTCATTCAGAAAAGACTGGAATACCACTGGGGCATTGGCGAGTCCGTATGGCATCACTAGGTATTCATAGTGACCTGACGCCGTGCTAAATGCGGTCTTCCACTCATCTCCCTCCCGGATTCGTATAAGGTTGTATGCACTCCGGAGGTCTAGCTTGGTGAAGAAACACGCTCCCCGTAGCTGCTCTATGGCCGCAGGAACGAGGGGCATTGGATATCGGAACTTCGTTGTCACCTCATTCAGTCCACGATAGTCAATGCACGGCCTTAATCCCCCGTCCCTCTTTTTCACAAAAAAAAAGCTAGCTGAAGCAGGGGACGTAGAATGGCGAATATGCCCCTGCTCCAGTGCCTCTCGGATATACGTCTCCATATTATCCGTTTCGACCATAGAGAGCGAATATATACGTTTCCGGGGAGGCACGCCACTAGGCATCAGGTCGATGGCACAGTCCCAAGCACGGTGTGGAGGGAGACATTTGGCTTTTTCTTTGGAGAACACCCCGCGTAGATCTTCATATTCGGGCGGAATGTTCCCCGTGACGGCACTCTCCGGACTCTCCACTGATGTAGCCCCTACCGTCATTGTAATACAGGTCCTCCTACATTTATTCGACCATCCCAGAATCCTCTGTGCGCTCCAGCTGATGGTAGGGTTGTGCTGCTGGAGCCAGGGAAGTCCCAAGATGACTGGATGTATGGATGACGAGATCACCCGCAAATCCAGCCTCTCTCGATGGCAGCCGTGTATGGTGAGGGTGACTGGACGGGTAACGTGGGTAATGGAACCGGAACCCACCGGCCGTCCATCCAGAGCTTGAACTGGCAGGGAGGACCTCAAACGGCGCAACGGCAGCCGGAGAGCGTCAACTAAAGTCTGGTCTATGAAACTCCCCGCCGCTCCGGAGTCAATCAGGGCTGTGGACACATGATCGGGGAAGTCACCAGACAGCACCACTGAACAGCAGAAAGGTCTGGCGATTTTCTCAGCCCGTAAAACACTTACTGTGCCCACCTGGGCCATCCGGCCACTTACCCATTTCCTGCGTCCTGCTGGCACAGAGGGGCATGCCCTCCTGACATGACCCCTCTCCCCGCAGTACAAACAAAGCCCCTGACGACTCCGTCGCTCTCTCTCCTCCGCGGAGAGTCTCGTGATCCCCACCTCCATCGGCTCATGTTCCGGCTCGGATCGAGGAAGGGGAGAATCGACCGTAACTCTTCGGATCCGCTCTCCCACAGTGACGTTGCCCACTCGAGTGCACGCCCCGTGAGGAGAGTGATCATCGTGTGGACCTTCTCCGAGTCTGGCACTGGCTGATCGCCCAAATACAGCTCACACTGAAGAAGGAACCCACGACAACCCTCCGGATTGCCATCGTACTTGTATGGGGTGGCTCTCTGGAGTTCTCCTCTCGGGACGTGCCGAGACTCCACACGATCGGGTGCCGGGGGCGCAGTGGTTCCCTGTGAAGTCACCGGGGGTTCCCCGCTCGATCGTGCCGCCATGAGAGATATCATATCCCCGAGAGCAGTAACCAACCCGGCGACCTGTGCCTCCATGGCTCGGAGCCTCTCGTCCAGCTCTGGTGACCTGCCGGGTGTCCCAGCTCCCCCTCCGTGCCCGTCCATGGAGACCTAGGGATATGAGTGAGAAAAGAAAAGAGAGTTAACGGTGAGGACGACAACAGGTAGGTGAAAAAAATTAAATAAAAGGTGCCTCTGGTTGGGCGGGTTATTCTGTGATATTGCGAGGGGTGAAAGTGAGTGATGAGGCTAAGAATGAACGAGAAAGAGGAAATAGAAGTATATAGGATTTAATAAACATGAAAGACAGCAATACACAAAGAAAGACTAATAACCCGCAAGGGTTGAACAGAAAACATGGAGTTAAATAGTGACCCAGATGACCGATGAGGAACAGGTGTGGGTCATCAGGGTGTTGCTACCATCTTCCCCCGACCGCCGGTTAGAACGCCGGCGAGGATGATCGCTGGAGAGGAGGAGGGACCGGTGCTCTGCGCGGGGCATTCGTTACAAATTTTTTTGTGGGAAGCTTGTGGAAGGCTACCCGAAACGTTTGACCCAAGTTAAACAATTTAAAGGCAATGCTACCAAATACTAATTGAGTGTATGCAAACTTCTGACCCACTGGGAATGTGATGAAAGAATTAAAATCTGAAATAAATAATTCTCTCTACTATTATTCTGGTATCTCACATTCTTAAAATAAAGTGGTGATCCTAACTGACCTAAGAGAGGGAATTTTTACTAGGATTAAATATCAGGAATTGTGAAAAACTGAGTTTAAATATATTTGGCTAAGGTGTATGTAAACTTCTGACTTCAACTGTACATGTACACTTACCTCAATTAGCTCAACTAACCTGTGCCACCGCACATTGACCCTATACAGGTACCGGTACCCCCTCTATATAGATCGGCAGGTAAGGGTGCTCTTGAGCGGCTAGATGTTCTTTACCATTCGGCCATCAGAGTTGCCACCAATGCTCCTTATAGGACACATCACTGCACACTATACTCCTCTGTAAACTGGTCATCTCTGTATACCCGTCGCAAGATCCACTGGTTGATGTTTATTTATAAAACCCTCTTAGGCCTCACTCCCCCCTATCTGATATATCTACTGCAGCCCTCATCCTCCACATACAACACCCGTTGTGCCAGTCACATTCTGTTAAAGGTCCCCAAAGCACACACATCCCTGGGTCGCTCGTCTTTTCAGTTCGCTTCAACTAGCGACTGGAACGAGCTCCAACACTCAAACTGGACAATTTTATCTCAATCTCTTCATTCGAAGACTCACTGATGGGCACTCTTACTGACAGTTGTGTCTGCTTTGCGTGATGTCTTGTTGTCTTTACCTTCTTGCACTTTGTGCTGTTATCAGTACCCAATTAGGTTTGTACCTTGTTTTGTGCTGCTACCATGTTGTGATGCTGCCATGTTGTGTTGCCACCATGTTGTTGTCATGTGTTGTTGCCTTGCTGTGTTGTTGTCTTAAGTCTCTCTTTACGTAGTGTTGTGTTGTCTCTCTTGTGGTGATGTGTGTTTTGTCCAATATTTTTCTTCAAATTATTATTTTTTTTCAATCCCAGCCCCCATCCCAGCAGGAGGCCTTTTGCCTTTTGGTAGGCCGTCATTGTAAATAAGAATTTGTTCTTAACTGACTTGCCTAGTTAAATAAAGGTTAAATACAATTCAAATAATCACTACTTTTATTTTACTGCTGCTCTTTAATTATTGGTTATTTAAATTTTATACTTAACACTTATTTTTCTTAAAACTGCATTGTTGATTAAGTGCTTGTAAGCTAGAATTTCACTGTTGTATTTGGCACGTGACAAATAAAATTGAACTTACCTAAATTACTATCGCCCCGTAGCACTCACTTCTGTTCTTTGAGAGGCTAGTTAAGGATCACATTACCTCTACCTTACCTGACACCCTAGAACCACTTCCATTTTCATACCGCCCCAGTAGATGCAGACGATGCAATCGCCATCACACTGCACACTTCCCTATCCCATCTGGACAAGAGGAATATCTATGTACGAATGCTGTTCATTGACTATAGCTCAGCCTTCAACACCATAGTCCCCTCCAAGCTCATCATTAAGCTCGGGGCCCTGGGTCTGACCCCCGCTCTGTGCAACTGGGTCCTAGACTTCCTGGTGTGCCGCCCCCAGGTGGTGAAGGTAGGAAACAACACCTCCACTTTGCTGATCCTCAACACAGGGGCCCCACAAGGGTGCGTGCTCAGCCCACTCCTGTACTCCCTGTTCACCCATGGCTGCGTGGCCAAGCACGCCTCCAACTCAATCATCAAGTTTGCAGACGACACAACAGTTGTAGGCCTGATTACCAACAATGATGAGACAGCCTACAGGGAGGAGGTGAGGGCCCTGGCGGAGTGGTGGCAGGACAATAACCTTTCCCTCAACAAAACAAAGGAGCTGATCATGGACTTCAGGAAACAGGAGGCTGAAGAAATTTGTCTTGGCCCCTAAGACCCTCACAAACCTTTAGAGATGTACAATTGAGCGCATCCTGTCGGGCTGTGTCACCGCATGGTACGGAAACTGCACCGCCCGCAACTGCAGGGCTCTCCAGAGGGTGGTGCCATCACTAGCCGGTTGCCACCTGGTTACTCAACCCTGCACCTTAGAGATTGATGCCCTATATCATAGACATGGAATCACTGGTCACTTTAATAATTTCACATGCATATACTGTATTCTATTCTACTGTATTTTAGTCAATGCCCCCCCGACATTGCCCGTCCTAATATTTATATATATCTTAATTCCATTATTTTACTTTTAGATTTGTGTGTATTGTTGTGAATTGTCAGATACTACTGTACTGTTGGAGCTAGCAACACAAGCATTTCGCTATTGGGCCCTGGACATTGCTCGTCCTAATATGTACAGTATATATTTAATTACATTATTTTACTTTCAGATTTCTGTGTATTGTTGTTAACATCGCTCGTCTTAATATTTATATATTTCTTAATTCCATTATTTTACTTTTAGATTTGTGTGTATTGTTGTGAATTGTTAGATATTACTGTACTGTTGGAGCTAGAAACACAAGCATTTCCCTACACCGACAATAACATCTGCTAAATATGTGTATGTGACCAATAACATTTGTTTTGATTTGAAGCGTGATTCATCACTCAAGAGAATGCGTTCCCACTGCTCCAGAGCACAATGGTGGCGAGCTTTACACCACTCCAGCCGATGCTTGGCATTGTGCATGGTGATCTTAGGCTTGTGTGCGGCTGCTCGGCCATGGAAACAAGTTTCATGAAGCTAGCACCGAACAGTTATTGTGCTGATGTTGCTTCCAGAGGCAGTTTGAAAGTCGTAGTGAGTGTTGGTCATGCGCTTCATCACTCAGCAGTCCCGTTCTGTAAGCTTGTGTGGCCTACCACTTTGGAGCTGAGCCGTTGTTGCTCCTAGACCTTTCCACTTCACATCAACAGCAGTTACAGTTTACCGGGCACAGTTGACCGGGGCAGCTCTAGCAGGGCAGAAATTTGACGAACTGACTTGTTGGAAAGGTGGCATCCTATGACGGTCCCGAGTTGAAAGTCACTGAGCTCGTCAGTAAGGCCATTCTACTGCAATCTTTTGTCTATGGAGATTGCATGGCTGTGTGCTTGATTTTTTTTTACACCTGTCAGCAACGAGTGTTGCTGAAATAGCCGAAAATACTAGTTAGAATATATAGTGTATGTTTTTGTTGCTACCTATCAGTGCTACACTCCAAAAGTCATAGCTCTGGCTTTCTCCATTGCAAAACACAGAGCCTCCTCTCCTACTCTGCCAGTTGTCTCCAGCGCTTTCAGCTGTTTCCAGAGCGATAAAGTGACTTGTTGCTGATTTTGTGACTATTTAAAGTAAACACCAACCTGTTGCCGTGCATTTGTCCCTTGGCAGAGGTTCACCAGCAAGCAAGACATGATCAGGCACTACAATATGCACAAAAAGAGGGACAACTCTCTACAGCATGGCTTCATGCGCTTCAGCCCACTGGATGACTGTAGCGTCTACTACCACGGATGCCACCTCAACGGGAAGAGCACCCACTACCACTGCATGCAGGTAAACACACACATGCGCTCATATGCACACACACACACGCACATACACTCGTAAGATGTGCTTAGAAACACAGACACACATATACACACTCTTGTTCCACTCACCAAAACGGTATACACACATGCACACACAAACACAAAAACACATACATACGTTTGTTTTACTATCCTTGTGGGGACCAAACAATTGATTCCTATTAAACATCCTATTTTCCCTAACCCTTAAACTAAGCCTAACTCTAACCTTAACCATTGTACTGTTGAAAAACAAATGATAGTCCCACTAAGCGCAAACCAGATGGGATGGCGTATCGCTGCAGAATGCTGTGGTAGCCATGCTGGTTAAGTGTGCCTTGAATTCTAAATTAAACACCATCACACGTCCTCCTCCATGCTTCATGGTGGGAACCACACATGCGGCGATCATCCATTCACCTACTCTGCGTCTCATAAAGACACGGCAGTTGAAACCAAAAATGTCCGATTTGGACTTAACAGGTCTAATGTCCATTGCTCGTGTTTCTTGGCCCAAGCAAGTCTCTTCTTCTTATTGGTGTCCTTTAGTAGTGGTTTCTTCGCAGCAATTCGACAATGAAGACCTGATTCACGCTGTCTCCTCTGAAATGTTGATGTTGAGATGTGTCTGTTACTTTAAGCATTTATTTCTGCTGCAATCTGAGGTGCAGTTAACTCTAATGAACTTATCCTCTGCAGCAGAGGTAACTCTTCCTTTCCTGTGGCTGTCCTCATGAGATCCAGTTTCATCATTGCACTTGATGGTTTTTGCGACTTCACTTCAAGTGCAGTTCTTTAAACGTTCTTAAAGTAATGATGGACTGTCGTTTCTCTTTGCTTATTTGAGCTGTTCTTGCCATATTGTGGACTTGGTCTTTTACCAAATAGAGCTATCTTCTGTATACCACCCTTACTTTTTCACAACACAAATGATTGGCTCAAACGCATTAAGAAGGAAAGAAAGGGACCCCCGAGAGGCGCAGCAGGCACTAATTGGCCCAGCGTAGTCCGGGTTAGTGGAGGGTTTGTCCTTGTTTCATCACGCTCTAGTGACTCCTGTGGCGGGCTGGGCATATGCACGCTGACACGGTTGCCAGGTGTGCAGTGTTTCCTCCGACACATTGGTGCGGCTGGCTTCCGGGTTAAGCAGGCATTGTGTCAAGAAGCAGTGCAGTTTGGCGGTTTGTGTTTCGGAGGAAGCACGGCTCTCGACCTTCGCCTCTCCCGAGTCCGTACGGGAGTTGCAGCAATGGGACAAGACTGTAACTACCAATTGGGGGAAAAAAATCTGGTTGAGAGAATGCCAAAAGTGTGCAACGCTGTCATCAAGTTAAAGGGTGGCTACTTTGAAGAATCAAAAATATATTTTGATATGGTTACTACATGATTCCACGTGTGTTATTTCATAGTTTTGATGTCTACAATGTAGAAAATATTATAAATAAAGAAAAACCCATGAATGAGTTGGTGTCCAAACTTTTTACTGACACTGTATATTGGAGAGCAGAGACATGGCCTCCATGCCAAGCCCAGGGAAAACCACGCATGACAAGACACACACTGATGAGCTCCGCACTTTAACTTCCTCTATTAAAGGGAATTATACTTTTCCCAATGAGCCCAAATTGCCATTTAAGAGCAGTTTTGATGCATTTGACAAAAAGTGTCATAAAGTAAATAACTAAAATAAGCGGCAGCGCTCCTCTCTCTTTGACTCTCTCCTCGCTCCTTAAAGGGCATGGATAAAAATTCAGTAAGTTGTTTGTATAAACTTAAAATGTTTCATATTTTCAAGGTGTCATAGCGTAATTGCTTTTAAGACATTCAGCCCTTGTTTTAACAGGCCTGAGAACCTGCAGATGTTGGCATCAGGCACCTTTCATTTAGTATTTGATTCAATATGGAGAAGTTGCCAGTTGAAAATTGCCAGGGATGATATACTATTGCTGCTTTTAATTCAAGGGCTCCTGAGTACCAGAACATTTTAAACTAAAGAAAGTGACAATCAACCTGCCTACGCCTCCCTTTTTATTTATCCTTTATTTACCTAGGCAAGTCAGTTAAGGACAAATTCTTATTTACAATGACAGCCTACACTGGCCAAACACTGTGCACCTCCCTATGGGACTCCCAATCTTGGCCAGTTGTGATACAGTCTGGATTCGAACCAGGTTGTCTGTAGTGACACCCCTAGCCCTGAGATGTAGTTTCTTAGACCATTGCGCCACTTGGAAGCCCTCCTCCCCTCTTCTCCATCCTCTACCTCCCCTCAAGTTGCTCTGCAAGTTATAGTAAGGTTGCATACTGAAGCGCTCTGAATATGAATCACATCTGCTTAAAAGAAAGCCTTAAATGGAAGGTAGTTTTTACCCACACGGCCCTGGTAGTTTTACCACTGACTCTCGCTCAAGGTTTTCATGTCAACGTCATGTTGCAAGTTTTCAAACAGGGCAGGTTTGCCTTATTTAACTTGACATGATGTTCTCAGGTCTCTTCATGTTCCCACTGTGGAAAAAGTATGTGTTATTCATTGTTACAAACCACTGCTATTTGATAACAAAATCAGGTGAATAAATGCTAGGTTGCCTTTCTTAGAGCCCTATTATGCATTTACACTGGGGGCCAAAAGTTTTGAATATTACTCATTCAAGGGTTTTTCTTTATTTGCACTATTTTTTACATTGTAGAATAAAAGTGAAGACATCAAAACTATGACATCACACATATGGAATCATGTAGTAACCAAAAAAGTGTTAAAGCTGTCATCAAGGCAAAGGGTGGCTATTTGAAGAATGAAAGTGTTTGTTCAAATAAAGAAAAACCCTTGAATGAGTAATTTTTCAACATTTCTGGCCCCGAGTGTATATCAATGACCGATTAGGATTTAAGTTGAAAGTTTGTCTCCACACCTCTTTTAGTTTGTTATGGTAACTAAGAATGTTCTCAATAACCTATTTGGATAAGTAAAGAATAAGTTGATGAATTAATAATATACGTAGCTTTATTAGCATATTACTGAAAAGCTCCAAACTCACACTCCCCTCCCCATCTGTAGGTGGGCTGCAACAAGGTGTACACCAGCACATCCGATGTCATGACTCACGAGAACTTCCACAAGAAGAACGCCCAGCTGATCAACAACGGCTTTCAGAGGTTCCGTGCAACCGAGGATTGTGGAACGGTGGAGTGCCAATTCTATGGCCAGAAGACCACCCACTTCCATTGCAGGTCAGTAGATCAGATCTGAACACATGGGTTCCCTCAGTAATAGAGATAGAGATAGTATTTACACAGGTGTTTCTTTTCACCAGGTCTCAAAGTTGTTTGCATCATATGAGTTTAACTCACCCCAGCCACTTTGTTTAGTGTGTGCATCCATGATGGCCCAAAGAAATTGCAATGCATTACATTTTTCATATACTGTAGATTGTATCTGCTTCATACTATGGGTTCGATGAGCTGGTATTCCCCTTGTGTGGCCGTAATTGCCCTCTAGAAAAATGTATGCATTGCGGCCAAAGTGGCCTTTGGGCCCTTGGACTGAATATAATAATTATAATTCCCTTTTCCTGGCTGCCAGTCTCCGTAGCCTACTACGAAGCACCACTCACTCACATGTCTCTCTCAGATATCTCAATTCTTATTAGCCAATGCATGTCACGTGATCAGGTCCTTCTCACAGGCATCGCAGCTCCGAAGTAGGCTACAAGTGAAGACAGACACATTGGGGATGCAACGGTGCCCTTCTTATCGAATTCTGAGGCGCCTATTAAATATGTTGAACTGTCCACATTTACTTTTCGCCAGCCAACAAGATGAGTAGGCCTAACGAACAGCAAAAGCACTAGCCTGTCAATCTACTATCCTCCATTGTACAAAAGTTGATCTATTGTATTGGTCAGCTCTTTGCTCTTTGTCCTTCTGTGCGAGAAATAAATATTCAAAACATACTCTGGGACAGTTGTGGGCTGTTCATCCAAAAATATTTTAAAAGCAATGAGGCTGATGCAACAGATCAGAATGTTCAGCTTAAAATGTTGATAAACTATTATGCTATTTCTTCACATATAAACACAGCAATGTGCAAATGGCAGTGGGCTATAAATAAGCACAAATGTTCCAAAATGCAATTAGCGGGAAAACACCGCAAATGCGTTTCATATGACAGAGATGAAAATATCCTTCAGAAATTTAGAAAGAGGGAAGGTCTAAAGACGCAACAACAAGCATGGGTTGTTAATATAACTAGGATTGTGTCGTTGGCTGCTGGACAATAAAGAAAGTTGAGAACATGAGAGAAATAGGTTCTAATGGTTTCAATGACAAATGAGAAAGTGTTTATAAAATACTCCCCTTAATATTCTTGTGGTTGGAACATGGTAAGACAAAGATCCAGGTTTTAAACCATTACGTTTATGGTTAAATAGTTTCAAAATATTGACTGCCTCCACTCAGATTGCAAGGTGGGGGTGATGTTGCAGTCCACAACAGGCACTGGCCTTTCTCTCCTATCAAACAGTGCCTCAAGTATGTTGACAGAATCAACCCTTTAGATATTAATAATGATCCTATATTATATTTGTCACACATGAAGTGCGTTTAGCTTATATATACTGTATGTAATTATAAGTCTCATTAAAGTGTGGCTACATTTTCAGGCACCTCATGTCAGCATAGGTCTGGACATGACAGGCTGTAGCCAATATGCTACATTTCGACATGTAGGCTAATTATTTATGTGCATTCAAATACAGTTGTGTTTTTCTTAAAATAATAGGTAGTGTTTTTCAGGTTTTAAACTATTAAACGCTATTTTTGTTAATGGCCTTGGTGCCCTGGCAGATTGGTCACCTCTTGAAGGCCAAATGGCCTTGCCCCTAAAATTACAAAAATCCAGGTACTACTGAAGAGGCCTTGTAACTTGACATCTTTTTAACTTATTGTCTTCCTCTTTTTCGCCTGCTTTCCTCTCCTTACTCAGGCGCCCGAGTTGCACCTTCACCTTCAAGAACAAGTGCGACATAGAGAAGCACAAAAGCTACCACATCAAGGATGATGCGTACGCTAAGGATGGCTTCAAGAAGTTCTACAAGTACGAGGAGTGCAAGTACAAGGGCTGTGTCTACAGCAAGGCCACCAACCACTTCCACTGCATCCGCTCGGGCTGCGGCTTTACCTTCACCTCCACCAGCCAGATGACCTCCCACAAGCGCAAGCATGAGCGCCGCCACATCCACTCCTCTGGCGTCATAGGCCTCTCCTCAGGTGGTTCCTTCCTGGTGCCTAAGGAGGAACCCGAGTATGAGTCGAGCAACGACGACCTCATGGACTTCTCGGCCATCAGCAATAAGAACTCCAGCCTGAGTGACTCGCCCCCCACCCAGCAGTCGTCTAACGGGCCTGGCGCCCACCTGCTTGCCACACCGAACACGGTGATGTCGTCCTCAGGCGGCAGCCACGGTGGCCTCAATCCCACCCCCTCGCTGTCACACTCGGCACGCATGTCCAGCCTGCTGTCCCAGGCACTGCCCAGCAATGTGCCCGTGGCGCTGGCATTGTCCAACAACCCCTTCTCCTACGCCTCGGCCTCTTCCATCATGGAGAAGATCTCTGCTAGCAAGGGCCTCATATCTCCCATGATAGCCAGGCTGGCAGCGGCTGCCCTCAAGCCTTCCGTTAACCACCAAGACACAGGTTAGTGGTTTCCAAATTAAAATTCTAAAAGCTTGATTGTCTATCCAATTTACTGCTTGTTGTAATAGTAGTTACAATGTGTCTGACATTGAATTTTTCTCTTTGTGTTTATACCTCATTCATTCTGTAAAAGTAGAAACACTCCTCAAAGAGGATGTAGCTAGTGTCTGTCTGGCTTTCTTCACAACATGATACCACAGGGGGATGGGTTAGTTAAATGGTAGTGTTTTTGGAGAAGGAAGGTGCCCTGAGAGTGAGAGAGTGTTAGAGAGTGTGAGGGAGAGTGTGAGGGATACAGTAGACTGCTTTTTATCAGTGTTTCTCACCAAGTGTTTTTTTTTTCTTCTAAAAGATCCAGGCCTCTGAAGGGTTTACTTATTAGACACAAATGATCTTTCACAAGTTTTGTAACTTAGCCAGAGTAATTACATTGTGGTACATTATTCCTGGAGAATTTTTCAGAAAAAACACAGCTATCCACTCATTTTCTTCCTCGTTTATTTTCGTGGCGAAAGTCTTTGCTGAGATCATTAAGCTCAAACTTACCTTCCTGTCAGCAGGAGGGTGGCAGGTAGTCTAGCGGTTAGAGCGTTGGGCCAGTAACTGATAGGTTGCTGTTTCGAATACCCGAGCTGACAAGGTGAAAAACCTGTCGATGTCCTTGACAAGGGACTTAGCCCTAATTTGCTCCAGCGGTGCCGTACTACTATGGCTGACCCTGTAGGTAGGCTGTCATTGTAAATAAGAACTTGACTTGCCTAGTTAAAAAAATAAAAGCAGTCTTTGCCCCCAGCAGTCTTTATTTATATATCATCCTGTTGCTGTCCTCACTTACGACATCATCTGCTGAACACCGATTCGGGGGAAAATTCGATCAGGAGGTCACGCTATTTGAACTGATCTGAATGGCTGTCAATCTGTCAATCTGACCAACATAGCCCTGTTCCTCTTGGGCATGCTCAATTGGCATTGGCTGCCTGCCGTTGTCAGGTTAACAATGACCAGGCGAGGATGGGAAGGGGAGGGGTGTCCAATCTGAGCCCCCCACTTTCTCTCAGAATTAGCTTCCAACTTAATGACCAGTTAGGAGACAGCCCAGCTAATAAGTTGTGACAAGTGCTGCTGAAAAAGGAGGATTTTTCCCTCCTATCTTCCGCCTCTCAATCCCCATTTAAAGGCCTTGAAGGCCTGAAAGTCCATTTCGCAATAATTATCACTCAGTTTTCTTTTCGGCCAGGACAGGAGTCAGATTGGATCTCGTCACAGGGTAATAATGCTGACCAACAATAAAGATGTTCTCTCTCTCTCTCTCTCTCTCTCTCTCTCTCTCTCTCTATCTCTCTCTCTCTCTCTCTGGCTTCTCCTCAGGGAATGGGCATGATGGCTCTTTGGCCAGTCGGTTCAGTCTGGTTCAAGTGAAGCAGGAGCCAATCGACCATACCTCCGGGGCCTGCCAAGACTTCATCCAAGAGCACAGCCTGGACCTGAGCAAAAAAGACCACAGGCAGAGTCATAGGGACACACTCCTAAGGTTTACACCTTAATAAAGCAGGTTTACACCTAAATAAAGCAATGTTATCTCAATCAGTGTGAGAGCCCCTAGTAAAATTCCTATCAAAGTGGGACTGAAGAGTTGCGTAGGGGGATGCGATCTCTTCTCTGACTCGTATTTCTGAAAGCAGTTTTGGTCGAATTGTAAATATTAATTTATTTTGGTCTGGAAATTCATGTTTTTATTCCTCAAAAACAATTATGTTATCTCGATTTGCGTCTTAATGTTTTGCCTCCAACACGTTTCTCCATCTCTCACTGATCTCACGACATGGAAATTGTCATAAACCTTCGACACATTTTTTAAGAAGCAACATTTGTAGTCTTCATTATACATACACACCCTCCTGTGATAAATAATAATCTTGAACATTGTTTATTTTCATTGTTCCAGTAATGAATCAAACGGACACCCTGTACCAGGAAATACATCTCTTTTATCCTCGCTTATGAATAAGGTAAGATCGAATGCTTTTCATCCCTCCAAGACAAATTAGCAGGAGGCACAGAGGGCCTCTGTTTGTTTTTTAGTGTTTCACTGCAAATAAGATGAGTTTGTATCATTTACATTTTTCAGCCATTTTTCATAATGTGTAATTCAACTGTACCTCTCACAAATTAATATAATGTTTGTTTTTTGATGAGCTGTTTTGAACTCCATATCAATTTGTTGTCTTCCCTTCTCCTTTTTCTTCCCTGGCTTCCTCTCACTTTATATTTATTTATGTAGCTTGCAATTTTTTTTATTAAATAATTTTTTAAATAAAATAATTTTTAAAAAAGAGTACACGTTTGCTGAGAGATATTTAAATGTGTGTTTTTGTAAAGATTAAAATGGACCGTGTTTTAATCATTCATATTTTCTGACTAATACAAATGCACAGCGGTTTCCATTACCGTCATAATTTTAGAGTTATCCACCTCCATTTTTCTCTACTGGCAAACTAACTCATTACTATCGGCTAAGGGGCTTTTCTTGCCCCTCTGCTTGTATTCTTGTTTGACAAACACACTCAAACACATCATGACTGGTTTCCACAAAGTGACCGTTGAGGCACTTGATGATCTGACGTCCTACGGCTCTCCCCTTCATGTAGGCCTTTTGGGTCCCATTCTTTGCCACCACCACATCACGTAAAGCATGCACAATCCCTCACAGAGGACGCTTGGTATGCGCACTTGGCCTGCGCTCAAGCAGAAGCTGGCTGTTTGTAAACTCAGCTGAGCTTTCGCTCTTCCAAAATGTGTGTGCGTGGCTGTGTGCATGTACATATGTTTGTACCTATGTACATCCTTGTGTATGTTTGTGTAAGTCCGCACTCGGCTAACCCTACCGCTGGCGGTGCTTTGTGCGCTGTGTGTTTTGCAGATGAACGCCGGCTTCTTCAGAGCCCTGAAACTGAAGACGGAGTTGGAGAGCGGCCAAGGGGATGACACCTCGGAGGCAGTGCAGTACCTGAGCCGCATCATGAAGAGGCCCATGCCAGACAAACCCACTGAGCTCTGGAGGACATATCTGCACAGGTACTTGAAGAGCTCGAGAACTATTATGATGGAGATTCTCCCTTGAGTATGCTTTTTAGTCTAGAATTTGGCCCTTATCTCTGTTAAGTGGAGGTTTCCATGTCTTACATTGTGATGCCTCCCCACATGTAGTATACTGCTTCTCATTGTATTCCTTTTTCCTCTTGTTTATGCTCATTGCATCTCTGCTCTGCTTTGCTTCTGGGTCAAGATTCGACACGGACAACTTCTGCGAGGCCCAGTGTGACTTCCTGCAGAAGGTCCACTTCCACTGTGTAGTGGAGGAATGTGGAGCGCTCTTCAGCACGGTGGACGGAGCCATTAAACATGCCAAGTGAGTGTGGTGGCACTGCACCAGAAGACTATTCACCAAGCAGAGTCCATGTAATACACAGTGCCATAGCTGTGTGTCTTCTGACTGTGCAGATTCTCATTTACAGCAACGACCTGGGGAATAGTTACAGGAGGGGGGATGAGCCAATTGGAAGCTGGGGATGATTAAGGGACCATGATGGTATGATGGCCAGATTGGGCATTGAGTTGGGGTATGTCTGAATGACTGAATGAAAGATCTTACTATGCGTGTCCCCACCATGTTCGTCTGTCCAGCTTCCACCTACGAGCCACGCTGAAGGTGAAATCGGAGCCCCACTTCAACAAGGCCAAGGACTGCGGCGACGGAGCGTCCCTCCAGCCCGCCTCCCCCAATAACCCTGCCATGGATATAGCCAACATGTCGTCGTCAGGCGGTGGCTATGGTTCCTTCCACTCCCTGCTGGCATGGAAGCAACTTGCGGGCAGCATCTCCCAACTCAACGCCTCCATACCTAATCTGCCCACCAACTCGCCGCTGGCCACCATCTCTCTGGAAAACGCCAAGCCACAGGTCAAACCGGGCTTCCTGCAGTTCCAAGACAAGTAAGGGGCCGTTTGGCTCATGATAAACTTGCATGGAACACTTTGATTTAAGCGCCTTTAGAACATTGAACACACTCATGCAAAATCATTGATCACTGCCATGACAAATTAGTTTTTCATTAGTCTAAACAAAAAATGTAATCATAAAATTAAAACATAGGTTGTTATGACCTGTCATGGCAACATACTTCATATTAAATGTTATATATACACTAAAAAGCTATTTTAATGGAGATTCTCCCTTGAGTAGGCTTTTTAGTCCAGAAGTTTGCCCTTATCTCTGTTAAGTGGAGGTGAACCTCACATGTAGATCTTTCATTCAGTCATTCAGTCATACCCCAACTCAATTCCCAATCTGGCCATCATACCATCATGGTCCCCTAATCATCCCCATCTTCCAATTGGCTCATTCATCTCCCCTCCTGTAACTATTCCCCATATAGTATCTACCTGGTAGTTAATCCTTTAATCTGGTATAACTAATAATAATATAACTGATTGGTCAGAGAGTCCACTCACTTGGCATCACAGGTCCCTGGTATACCTAGAGAATGAAGACCAGAAGTGTTTCCTCCCTCTATGACCACAGTATAAAATCCCTGTCCTATTGTTTAGGAAAAGGTCTTGAACATACCCCCCTTTCTTAATGTTTTTTGTTCATACAGGGACCCTTGCCTGGCCACTGACTGTAAGTACTCCAACAAGTTACACTTCCACTGTCTCTTCGGGAACTGCAAGTACGTCTGCAAGACCTCAGGGAAAGCCGAATCCCACTGCTTGGACCACATCAACCCTAATAACCACCTGGTCAACGTCCGAGACCAGTTCTCTTACTACTCCCTCCAGTGTCTCTGTCCCAATCACGTATGTCCCCACCTGCTCTCTCCAAGCACCAGTCTCCAAGCACTCCCGCCCAGCAAACTACTGTCATATAATCAAGTTTTCTAACCATGAAATATAGAAACTATTAGACCTGTTTTTGCGTGATTTAACTTGAGTCTTTTCCAATTGCTCCTCTTCTAACTTCTGTCTGCTCGGAGACGACAGCCAACTCACCCTGTAATGTCTGTTTTTATGTCATTGATGTCACTTTGACTGCTGCATTCTCCCCTCAGAAAAGGCCAATTTAGCTGATATTACCCAATAAATCATTGTCAGTCACACAATAAACGGCTTGAGTAGGTCAAAATCAGGCAAACATTTCTCAAATGAAAGCCCTTAATGGAGGCTTCTGCCTCTTGTGAGCCACTAGAGTAAGAAAAAAAAAAAACGTTTAATGAATGTGTCTAAAATCATCCTCTCACTTAAGGTCTCCCCCCTCCTCCCCTTACCCTCCCTCCCTCTATCCACCTCCTGAACTGAGAGAATCCTATTTAGCCTAGTCCCTATGGGACACACAAGCCAGAAACAGATGGTGGTGTTGAGACAGTGTGTTGAAAACAGCCAGTTTCCATGTCTTACATTGGGATGCCCCCCCCTCTGTCACTTTGCCTTCCCCCAGCACTGTGAGTTCAGAATAAGGGGCCATTACCACTGTCTGCGACCCGGCTGCTACTTTGTCACTAACATCACCACCAAGCTGCCCTGGCACGTCAAGAAGCACGAGAAGGCAGAGCGACGCGCAGTCAATGGCTTCAAATACTTCACCAAGAGAGAGGAGTGTGGCAGGCTAGGTAAGTCATTCTCTGTTACTCTTTCTCTCACTAAGTCTTTCTCGCTCTCTTTCTTTCTGACTGCTAGTCCAGCGAGAGATGTAAAGGTTAAGAGTGTGCATAGGCATCATGACACCTTATTGTCCTAGTGATTACATTGTTGGCACTGTAATATATACAGTGCCTTCAGAAAGTATTTTTCCAAATTTTGTTGGGAATTATTAGCAAATTTATACAAATTAAAACGAAATATAACATTTAAACAAGTTTTCAGACCCTTTACTCAGTACTTTTTTGAAGCACCTTTGACAGCGATTACAGTCTCGATTCTTCTTGGGTATGACACTACAGCTTGTATTTCCCATTCCTCTCTGCAAATCATCTCAAGCTCCCTCAGGTTGGATGGGGAGCGTTACAAAGATGTTTGATCGGGTTCAAGTCCAGGCTCTGGCTGGGTCACTCAACGACATTCAGAGACTTGTCCCGAAGCCACTCCTGCGTTGTCTTGGCTGTGGGAACCTTTGACCCAGTCTGTGGTCCTGAGAGCTCTGGACCAGGTTTTCATCAAGGATCTCTTTGCACTTTACACCGTTCATCCTGACTAGTCTCACAGTCCCTGCCGCTGAAAACCATCCCCACAGAATGATGCTGCCGCCACCATGCTTTAACGTAGGGATGGTGCCAGGTTTCCTCCAGACATGACGCTTGGCATTCAGGCCAATGAGTTCAATCTTGGTTTCATCAGACCAGACAATCTGAGAGTCTTTAGGTGCATTTTGGCAAACTCCAAGCGGGCTGTCAAGTGCCTTTTACTGAGGAGTGGCTTCCGTCTGGCCGCTCTACCATAAAGGCCTAATTGGTGGAGTGCTGCAGAGATGGTTGTCCTTCTGGAAGGTTCTCCCATCTCCACAGAGGATCTCTACAGCTATGTCAGAGTGACCATCGGGTTCTTTGTCACCTCACTGACCAAGGACCTTCTCCCCAAATTGCTCAGTTTGGTCGTCTTGGTGGTACCAAACTTCTTCTATTTAAGAATGATGGAGGCCACTGTTTTCTTGGGGACCTTCAATTCTGCAGAAACGTTTTGGTACCCTTCCCCAGATCTGTGCCTCGACACATTCAATTCCTTCGACCTCATGGCTTGGTCAACTGTGGGACCTTATATAGACGGATGCGTGTCCAATCAATTGAATTTACCACAGGTGGACTCAAATCAAGTTGAAGAAACATCTCAAGGATGATCAATGGAAATAGGATGCACCTGACCTCAATTTCGTGTCTCAGAGCAAAGGGTCTGAATACTTATGTAAATAAGGTATTTTTTTAAATATATTTTTTTATAAAATTTACAACATTTTGCTTTGTCATTATGGGGTATTGTGTGTAGATTGCTGAGGAATCTTTTTATTTTATTTAATCCATTTTAGAATAAGGCTGTAACGTAACAACATCTGAATACTTTCTGAATGCACTTATACTCTCATAAAACCTAAATGTGTGGATTTCATATTACACTTGAATGTATATCTATATATTTATAAGGTACAAACACTAAGGTTGTTTTAATATTTTTCTCCTGTCAGAAATTAGCAATGATATACTTATTTGTTAATTATCTTGCTTTTCTGGTAAGCCTGTTTGTGGAGCTGTACTTTTCCCAGACTCCCCGCAGCATCATTTACAAATTATTTTAGAAGTCATCTTTAACTTCTGGCTGTTCCAAAAGGTGTTTAAAAAAAATTAATACATTTTTAAAAAGGCAGTTTTTGTCCCCTATCCAGATCAGCCCGTTTTATTGTTCGGGTTAGAAAAAGGAAAGGGATTACTAAAAGAAATGTATGGATATAGTGGTATCCATGGCAACAACATTAAACTGAACACGGCCAATGATGTTACCTGGATGGCGTCTCATAAAGGCCTTCGATGTCGCTGTGATTACAGTTATTGACTCAACTTTGCGTTTAAAGTTTGAGCGGTGTGTACAAAAGCTATTGATGACATGTGGCATTGTGTCTTGCTCCGGGTGCCATGGTTACTGACATGCTAGCACCTGCAGAGGAAGTTACTCTAGCAATTATTTCTGCCTGCTTTTATATAATGATATTGATATATCACACTAAACACACAAAAAAGAAACCAACATTTAATTTGAAATCATAAAGCAATTGGAAAATGACTCAAAAGCGAGGAAAATAATAAAAGAGGAAGAAACGACAACTACAAAACAATAGTGCCATGGAAAAAATACAACAATGACTCTATTTTGAAAAATTAATATGAGAATAATTGTATATTTACCTTGGTTTGCAGGGGTGTGTGCATTATTGACCCACACTGCATATGAGAATGTATTTATGTTAATTCCTAATTGAATAAAGCATGTCACTCTAATAAAAGAGCTCCACAGGTTTAGTCCACGGCAGTCTAGACTGGCTCAGTGTGACACTGGAGTTATCTAATCTGATATGTCTCCTACATGTACATTCATTTTTGCCCCATCTGTGTCAAACTGGTTTTCAGAGCGGTTCATAGACTTTTGTTAAAGGATGTCTTCATAAGGGTGAATCTCCGTAATGCTCCAGGCTATACCAAAATAGTATTGAGTTAAACTCTGTGAAAACGTTGTGAGTGATGTTGTGAGTGAAACCGTGTCATTGTCTATTTGAAGGCTGCAAGTACAACCAGGTGAACAGTCACTTCCACTGCATCCGTGAGGGCTGCCAGTTCTCCTTCCTGCTCAAGCACCAGATGACTTCGCATGCCCGCAAACACATGAGGAGGATGCTGGGAAAGAACTTTGACAGGGTTCCATCCCAGGTAATGATGGAACACACCTGCTTTGAACCAGCCAACCACTGTGTGTTTGTGTGTGTGTGTGCGCGTGTGTGCGGGGACATGTGTGTTCCACGCACACCCTTATACTGAAAAATGTGACTGTGGCAGCCTGAGGGATAAAGATTTGGGGTTTTATAATTTTCCATTGTGCTTCCTGTTCTCAAAGTCAGATACATGGATAATGAATAATGAACCCCTTTTTAATAAGTAATGAATACCTTTCATAGCATGTCGCGACAGTTGATGAGAAATTGCATTTTGACATCACTTTGATGTCTTTTGAGTATTCTGGATTTTTTATAAATGTTAACCTTTGTTACAGAACATCAATAAGAGGTTGTCATTAATATGATATGTCATTTTCAAAACAGTATCATGGTACATATTTTTCACTGAAAGTATGTCTAAGGAAGTGTGTGTTTTTACGTACTTGCAATACACAATCTACCGTCAGCAATGTCATTGTTGTATCAGTACTTTAAGATGTAATGCCAGTATAGTTGGTGCCCCGTGAGAGGAGAATATCCTACATTAATGGCGAATCCCAAATTAGATTTTTGTTAATGAATATAGTGTCTAAAAACAGTGAATCATGTGTAATGAACATTCCCAACAATACATATTCTTGACATAGCTGTGTGTCCCCTGTGTCTGGCCCTCTATAGGTGGTGTCCCATGGCCAGAGGGCCGATGACATGCAGCACTTGTCGGACATGGGCTCGGGCCCCATGGGCATCCACCCGGGCATGACTTCTAGCTTTTCCAGCATGATGGACGAGACTGATGACTACATGGGCTACATGGGCGAGGGAAGCCCACCCTCCTCTCAATCCTCCAATCAGGACCGCAGCTGCAGCAGCACCCCTGTGGACAATGAGAGCTCCTCAGCAGGTGAGTTGAGGAGTGGGGGCAGGTTATAGAGGCTAGGGTAGCAAGGTTGGTTAAGGAGTGAGCATTGACATTGTGGCAGTAGCAGGTAACAAGGAAAATTATGGATTTATGGACAGTGCTGTTTAGTTAAATGACTGCAATATTGTTTAATTTCAGTGAAAAGTATATTGTCTATCAAATCCTACAGTATTAAGTAAAACTTGGTTATGAAGTTAGAATGAAGCAATGTTTTTGTAATGGAAATTAATAAAAAACTACAAATACAAATGTCCATATCTCATCAAAATCATAATTTCCTGATTTTATTAGTGAATTACATTTTTACAAATACTATTTCAAACAATGGGAAGAGTGAGAAACCAACCATTCAAAATCCATAAAGTAAATGTTCCCCCATTCTCTTTTACTGAGGCCATTCATTTTCTATGATTCATTTTACACAGTAATTACTTAAATTATGGCAATGTAAGTTTTATATAGTGGACTACATTTCCATTTTACCTGAAAGCTATCCCTGCAGCAACATCAGAGTTAAGGATGTCAATGTGTACAAGCATTTTGCACTAGCAAAGAAAGGGCTGAGGCATACAGTGTTCTGCTCAAACTTCTCTATACGTACACAAATTCTCTGCTTTTCAAAATCTGAGCTTGCCTTCACTGAATGAGTTTCACATTTAGATTATTTTGTGTCAAATGTTATCCACCATTCTCATCATTGTTGCTTTAGCTGGTGTTTGTTTTTTTGTCTTGATTCGGCTTCATTTTGTATCATTCTCTTATCTTGTCCCTTTTTACCTTCCATCTCTGTGTATGTGAATGGGTCTGTGTGTGTGCGTCTACCCATCTGTCTGTTTCCCTTCCCGTCCTTCTCCACTTCCTGGTCATCCTGCCTCTACAGGACCAGGCTGCCTGGTCACATCTGCACCCTCTACCCCCACTGACACTAGCGCTCCCCAAAACGCACCTCCTCCACCACCTCCTCCTCAGCTTGGACTTCAGTCTCAGGCTCCATCTTTTCCACCTGCCCTCCTCTGGCCTCCTATTCCCTCGCTCCCATACCTCCTCTCTCCATCCTGTATTACTTCTCAAAATTGTTGCAAGGGAAGATCTCTCTGCAAGGGAAGATCTCCCCTTGGTGCAGCTTGTTTAGTGTTCTGTACCACTAAACGTTGAACAGTTGCAGTCTTAATGTTCTTTCCTCTCTCTGTAGGCAACACCATCTCCATCCCTATGGTCACGAGTGCCAGGAAACACTTCTGGATCATTGAGGACATGTCCCCCTTTAGCAAGCGACGCAAGACAGCTTCGTCACGCAAAATGCTAGACGAGGGCATGATGCTAGAGGGCTTCCACCGCTACGACCTGTACGAGGACTGCAAGGACAACGGATGCCAGTTCTCCCTGAAGGTGACCCACTACCACTGCACCCACGAGAACTGCGGCTACAAGTTCTGCGGCCGCACGCACATGTACAAGCATGCGCAGCACCACGACCGCGTAGAAAACCTAGTCCTGGATGACTTCAAGCGTTTCAAGTCCTCGCTCAGCTGCACTTTCCCAGACTGCCAGTTCTCGGGCAACAGCACCCACTTCCACTGCCTGCGTTGCGGCTTCCGCTGCACGGACAGCACAAAGGTGACAGCCCACCGCAAGCACCATGGCAAGCAGGATGTGATCAGCTCCGCCGGCTTCTGCCAGTTCAGCTCCAGCAATGACTGTGAGGTGGCTGACTGCAAATACAAGCTCAAGTGCTCACACTTCCACTGCACATACCCCGAGTGCAAGCACACGGTAGTGGGTATGTCCCAGATGGACTCTCACAAGTGCAAGCACGAGAAGCAAAAGTGTGGTGAGCTGCAGTCGGTGTCACCCCGCCAGGAGGGGGTGCACCACATGGGGGTAGGAGTGTCCGCGGTGCCCCATGCCTCCATGGGGATTCCTCCAGCCTCTCCCGGTGGCCTCCCAGGACTGTACCACCACAACAACAACCATGCCCCATCCATGCTCTATCCCACGGCCAGGCTGGAATCTGACAACAACCACCCCTGCCCAGCCTCCTTGGTCAGCCTCGACAGCTCCCTCAACCTGAGCACCGACACCAGCAGCTCCTTATTCTTCATGAAGATTGCAGCTGGCCTGGGCCTCAATGACTCGCTGGACCTGAGAAAAAAGATGCAGCATTACCATGACCCAAGCCTGACCATGGCTGACGGGCCCAACCACACGTCGCCGCTGGGCCTGCCCACTCCTCAGGACGACACCACGGGAACATCTGGCGACCCCGAAGATAACCTGTCGCCCGAGGAAGAGGCCAATGAAGAGGATGAGGATGAGGCAGAGGAGGATCTGAACACTTACTCGTATGAAGATTTGATGCTGGAGCTCGACGACGACAAGGACAATGGCGAGAGTTTTGATGCTTCTGTAAACCACACTGACACCAAACTGGAAAAGCAAGAGGCTGACCCATGAAAGATACTCTGATACTGAAGAAGAACAATCCTGTATACTATTGTCGTAACTTTGTCTTATCATTAAAGTGGTTACTGCTATTTATCGAATAATTACCTATTAGTCTAATTATTAGATTAAATTAATCCTGCAATAATTAGCTCATTAGGATTTCTGGGGCACCACGGAGAGAAATGTATTCTACTGGGTTGCTACTCTCCGAATTTAACTCAAATGTTTGTTCTATCTTCCGAAATATAACAGCGCCTTATTTTAATGAATGTTGCCTCATCAATCTCATCCTAGAACTGTCATGAGTCCGTCAATATGCACAAACCCCAGCGCAAACTGATCCTTCCATATACACAAATTGGTTTAATTATTTATTTCCTAACTAAATGATAGTACAGGATACACAGTAATGGTTATAGAAAATTGGTTCTAATAAAATGCACTTAATAGGATAACAGGTCCCTAGTGGATCTGCTCAATATTACATGGGCTATACCCGATGGAGATTTAGAGAGAGAGAGAGTGGTAGGTAGAAATAGACAGAGAAACAAAATTCAATACATTTCGAAAAACTACGCTGAGCCTAACCTTAATACCTTGCCCTCACTGCCGCTCTCATGGGTCATATTATAATGCATGTATTTACTTGTGCGCTGATTCCCTCTGATGGGTACCGGTCTCTGGTGTAAGTCTACAAGATGTCACAATGTCCTTTCCTTTCGGTGTCTGCTTCCTATAGGACTCGTTCCTGGAGACGGCTAATCAGCCGTGTCGATATCCCCACAGCTTGGGGATGTGGTCAGTGTAGACAAGCAATGACTTTTAAGAGAATAACCGGGTGGTTCTGCTCGAATTCACCTTCTTAAATACAGTCATTGTTTCAGAGTTCCTCTGTGGGAACCACGTGTTGTCTTTTTGTGGAGTTCGTGACTTATCGTAGACCTCCGGCTGCAGCACGAATGTCCTCGAGTCAAACAAGTTTATTTGCGTCTCAAAGGTTTTATACTGTTTCGGGCGGAACAGGCGTTTCTGTCGTTTATGACCTCATCTGATTCCCCTGAGCGTGGCTTGGGAAAGCAAGGCATTAGAATTAACTATGATCTCGTGTAAACATTCTCTTAAATCTGGATATTTCTTACCAAACGTAACGAATGTAGACATTCGGGGGGAGAGAAGCTTGGCAGAAATGGCTCCATCAAATGACCTGTAACCTCAAGTCATGACACTATGAACAAACAAATTAGTGGCCTCATTCATCATCGTTAGAGACACTGCAGATGACAACAAGAAAACAACAAGAAATTATGGCCCAAAATGATTTATTATGATGTTAGCAAGATTACCAACATTATTAATTCAATTATGCATAAAAAACAGAGAGACAACCAATTAGGTCCTCTTTTACACATGGGTCAGCAATGTAAACATTTTACTAAACATCAATCTTTTTGTGTGTGTGCATGTTTGACTTTAATTTATTTCACTTATAGTTTTGACTTTTTTTGTGTGTGGAAAAAAACGATAAGAAAAAAACAAATCTCTCTCTACAAGTGTGTGTGTGTGAACTTTGATATACAAAGGAAATTATTGGTGCAGTATTCTAATGAACTGCAGGACCCTTGTTAACAATGAAAGGGAAAGACATCACTGTTCAATTACATTGAGGGAAATGTATAAAGCAGATTGTGTTTGAAAATGTGATCTTATTTCTGTAAGTAAAAAATTGAAATAATACTATTTCTTCATTAAGTGCAGGGTTCTGGCTTGGAGTCTTCTCTCTCCATCCTTTGCAAGGTTATTTTTCAATGTGCATTTTCAAATAGAAGTGGACAGTGACTGTGACCTCAGTCTCAACTGCATTTGAGGATGGATCTCTCAGCAAGCATTAATCTCAGTGTATGCAGTTACCTGTGAAATTGTGTTAAAATCTCACCAAAATCAAGTTTATGCTCTTGTAATTGTATCCCTTTCCCCCTGTTGAGGAACCTTTTGAGTTTGCGTATGGGTAGCGCACTTTTATATAGACAATAAATATTCAAACATATAATTAAATATATTTTTGCATCATTGCATTATGATTGTGTTATACAGCGGGTGAAATTAGTATTGAACACGTCACCATTTTTCTCAGTAAATATATTTCCAAAGGTGCTATTGACATGACATTTTCACCAGATGTTGGTAACAACCCAAGTAATCCATACATACAAAGAAACCAAAACAAATACGTTCAGAAATTAAGTTATGTGTAATAATGTGAAATGACACAGGGAAAAAGTATTGAACACACTTACTGATATGTATTTAATACTTTGTACAAAAGCCTTTGTTGGTTATGACAGCTTCAAGATGCCTCCTGTATGGAGAAACTAGTCACATGCATTGCTCTGGTGTGATTTTGGCCCATTCTTCCACACAAACAGTCTTCAAATCTTGAAGGTTCCGTGGGCCTCTTCTATGAATCTTGATCTTCAGTTCTTTCCATAGATTTTCAATGGGATTTAAGTCAGGTGATTGGCTGGGCCATTCTAGCAGCTTTATTTTCTTTCTTTGAAACCAATTGAGAGTTTCCTTGGCTGTGTGTTTGGGATCATTGTCTTGCTGAAATGTCCACCCTTGTTTCATCTTCATCATCCTGGTAGATGGCAGCAGATTTTTGTCAATAATGTCTCTGTAAATTTGCCCATTCATCCTTCCTTCAATTATGTGAAGTTAGCCAGTACCATTTGCTGAAAAGCAGCCCCACACCATGATGTTCCCACCTCCAAACTTCACTGTTGGTATGATGTTTTTAGGGTGATGTGCAGTGCCATTTCTCCTCCAAACATGGTGTGTATTATGACATCCAAACAGTTCAATTTTGCTCTAATCTGACCACTCTATATTCTCCCAGTATTTCACTGGCTTTTCCAAATGTTGTGCAGCAAACTTTAAACAAGCTTCAACATGCTTTTTTTTCAGCAATGGAGGCCATGGCTGTGGAGTGCATTACTTACTGTTTTCTTTGAGAATAGTACCTGCTAATTGCAGGTCTTTTTGAAGCTCTCCACAAGTGGTTCTTGGCTCTTGGACAACTCTTCTGATTATTCTTTTCACTCCTCTGTCAGAAATCTTGCAAGGAGCACCTGGTCGAGGCAAATTTATGGTGAAATGATTGTCTTTCCACTTCCTTATTATGGCCCCAACAGTGCTCACTGGAACATTCAGAAGCTAAGAAATGCACCTATAACCAATGCCACCATTATGTTTTGCAACAATTAGGTTGCAAAGGTCTTGAGACAGCTCTTTGCTTTTACCCATCATGAGATGTGTCTTGTGTGACACCTTGGCAATGAGACTTTTTGTAGGCCATCAGTTGGGACTGAACCAGCTGATATTAATTTGCACTGACAGGGGGCTGGATTGCTTTTTAATTACTGATAGTTTTCAGCTGTTGTCTTGGCTTTCCATGCCTTTTTGCACCTCCCTTTCTTCATGTGTTCAATACTTTTCCCCGGTGTCATTTCACATTATTACACATAACTTAATTTCCGAACATATTTGTTCTGGTTTCTGTCAATAGCACTTTTGGAAATATATTTACTGAGAAAAATGGTGACGTGTTCAATACCCGCTGTACTTGCAAAGTTAAATCAGGCACTTCAACATATCGATTTAGAACTAGGCGAGGAACAATCGTGACTAACTATATAGCTGGAGGTCTGAATGAACTGACCAGAGGAAAAGATGATTCACTCAGATGTAATGAGGAATCACAAAAGGTAGTGTCAGGGCTTGTGTTTGTTTGAAATGTACAGACAGAAAGCAATGTTTCAATTTTGGACATTTTGTTTTCCATTCGCTATGGCTGTTGTTGAGCTCCTATTGTAATGGTTTATTTAATATTTATGTGACCTTGCAATGAGCCCTTTGATTTATTTGTAACTTCTGAAAAAATATGGCATGCATCTTTTAACAAGGAATTTGTTTTAAGATGTTATTTTAGTTCAGTTTGCTTTGATGCACAAAGATGTTTAATGTAACAAAGAACTGTTGTTCTGTATTATATTTAAAGTAAGGACTGATTTTATTTGCTTCTGTTATTAGAGGATTTTAATATGAAATGGGCATGCCTGAGTTATGGTGGCCTAACGACAAGACTAATAAGAACTGTGATCTCAATTAATGATTTAGAACATGATGACAATGCTCAGATACTGTAGTACTACATTATCACACAAAACACATTGTAGTCTAACCTATCCTCAGGTTTACTGGGGAGTGAAAATTGTTATGATTAATTATTTCTTGAACAGTCATAATATAGGCAATTATGTGTGTAGATAATTATCCACTAAATATGTTTTAGAGAAGAAAAAGGTTGTACAGTATTTTTATTCTGTAAAATGACTATATATGAACAAAACTCTAAGAAAGAGCTTCCTTTTTAAAAGAAAACTATAAAAAGATAAATTAACAATAAAAAGAAGAAAATTGAAATAACCCCACTACAGTTTGCTTGTGTGTGTGACTTAAAAAAAAAAAAAAGTAATTAGATTTATAGAGGAAGTAGGTAAACATTGTTAGGGGCCTTGACATACTGTAGCACTAAAGGCAGTAGTGGGATTGTGTTTTTCGCCTTGACATTTTTGCATTAGAAAAATCCTGTTTTTCAACTGATGTTCAAAGCTAATACAAAAAAACACAATGATATGATTTAGACCTATTAATGGATGTTTCTGGTTTTATTTAACACTGTTGTAAAGATTTTTATGTTTGTCATTTTCACGTGTGCTTTTTGTTTTTCATGATTTCGATTTTTTGTTGTCGGCATGCCTCTAAAAGACTGAATTGTCTCATTGGACTAAAATGCTGGCAGTGCATCCCTTTTTGTTTTTGTTTATTAAATTTTTTCTGACAAAATTGTGGATATAGCTGTTGGGCTGGGAGACATTGTGCACTTGAACGAGATGTGTGTGTGTGTGTGTGTGTGTGTGTGTGTATGTAAAATTGCAGGATTTTAAAATTAAGAAAATTTAAATTAATTATTCTAACGATACATATGTACTGCTTTGTAGTGCTTTTAGCCCAATGATGTCTGGGGTCATGTGTCGTGGGGGGAGTACCAGAGTTCTGACACTATATAACCCATTTACAGTAGCTGGAGCAAGGCATGCGGGCAGAGAACCAGTCTCTCCTTCTGTGAGTGTCTGGCTAGTCTCTCTTCCCCAGGACAGATACGGGTAATAGTAGAGAGACCTGTGGAACTGCTCTGGTCGCTTAGAGCCACAAGGCCTTGATTCATTTTGTCATTCTATTCTTTCGAATGCTTTTCTCCCACTAGACATTGAAGTGAAAGTTTGTCCAAGTAGACATTCAAGTGAAACATCGGCATCATTGCAGATAGCAGAGAAACAACAATATTTGTTGTCAGGCCCCCCAATGAGGGCTCGCCTTTGGTCAGAGATGAACCAATCAGAACCAGTACCATTCAGAGTTTGAAATGGGAATGGTCTTGGGCTGAAAGGAGGAGTCTTCTGGTGCCAACAAGATGGGTTTCTGTGTCTCTTTGCGAAAGGTAAGGAGGACACTTTTAGTTTTGGGTGTTTTCTTCTTTGTGAGCTTTGTGCTGTTAAGTCCCTTACTCTCTTTCAGTGGCACACAATGACCAGCGCGCAGCTCTGGTGGTGTCTGTCCTCCGTCAGCCTCCAGCTGTTGCCATCTATCCTCCTCTTCCTTGTGATGTTTCTTTAAATAAAAAATGGGTGATGGCATCACCATCTGTCAGCCAGCTGGCATCCGGTATATAATCTATGAGAAGGGAAAAAATAAACATGACAATTATATTACACAAAAACCAGACGGAAACAACCTCCAAATCCTGCATAGGCTGCTGCTGAAACGACAGATTGTTTTACCGTTTTAATTAACAGATAAGAATATGAGATGAAAACAGAACGGAAAACTAAATGAATGTATTTTCTCTGTCAGCATAATAGTGTACTAAAAGCAGCAGTTTACTACTACTGCTACTGCTTGGTGGCAGACAAATAGAGAAAAGTTGTCAAATATTTTGCTCTCCAGGACAAAAAAACATCTCTAGCTGGTTTTCATTTTGGTTTTATTTCACAACTACACAGGGAGACAAATCAGACATTTGTATGAAAAATAGACAATGAAGCAATTTAAAGTCTCTCAAATTACTTTCATTTACTTCCCTCTGCACAGGTCTTCATAACTGCGTATTTTCCACTTGGATTAGTGCGGATCAGTCCTTCAATGTGCTATATTTATATACAGTGGGGAGAACAAGTATTTGATACACTGCCGATTTTGCTGGTTTTCCTACTTACAAAACATGTAGAGGTCTGTAATTTTTATCATAGGTACACTTCAACTGTGAGAGACGGAATCTAAAACCCAAAAATCCAGAAAATCACATTGTATGATTTTTAAATAATTAATTTGCATTTTATTGCACGACATAAGTATTTGATCACCTACCAACCAGTAAGAATTCCGGCTCTCACAGACCTGTTAGTTTTTCTTTGAGAAGCCCTCCTGTTCTCCACTCATTACCTGTATTAACTGCACCTGTTTGAACTCGTTACCTGTATAAAAGACACCTGTCCACACACACAATCAGACTCCAACCTCTCCACAATGGCCAAGTCCAGAGAGCTGTGTAAGGAGGAAGAAGCAATACGGGGCTGTCGCTGGGCAATACGGACTTTCAGCTCCCTCCAAAGATTTTCTATTGGGTTCAGGTCTGGAGACTGGCTAGGCCACTCCAGGACCTTGAGATGCTTCTTACGGAGCCACTCCTTAGTTGCCCTGGCTGTGTGTTTCGGGTCGTTGTCATGCTGGAAGACCCAGCCACGACCCATCTTCAATGCTCTTACTGAGGGAAGGAGGTTGTTGGCAAAGATCTCGCGATACATGGCCCCATCCATCCTCCCCTCAATACGGTGCAAACGTCCTGTCCCCTTTGCAGAAAAGCATCCCCAAAGAATGATGTTTCCACCTCCATGCTTCACGGTTGGGATGGTGTTCTTGGGGTTGTACTCATCCTTCTTCTTCCTCCAAACACGGCGAGTGGAGTTTAGACCAAAAAGCTCTATTTTTGTCTCATCAGACCACATGACCTTCTCCCATTCCTCCTCTGGATCATCCAGATGGTCATTGGCAAACTTCAGACGGGCCTGGACATGCGCTGGCTTGAGCAGGGGGACCTTGCGTGCGCTGCAGGATTTTAATCCATGACGGCGTAGTGTGTTACTAATGGTTTTCTTTGAGATTGTGGTGCCAGCTCTCTTCAGGTCATTGACCAGGTCCTGCCGTGTAGTTCTGGGCTGATCCCTCACCTTCCTCATGATCATTGATGCCCCACGAGGTGAGATCTTGCATGGTGCCCCAGACCGAGGGAGATTGACCGTCATCTTGAACTTCTTCAATTTTCTAATAATTGTGCCAACAGTTGTTGCCTTCTCACCAAGCTGCTTGCCTATTGTCCTGTAGCCCATCCCAGCCTTGTGCAGGTCTACAATTTTATCCCTGATGTCCTTACACAGCTCTCTGGCCTTGGCCATTGTGGAGAGGTTGGAGTCTGTTTGATTGAGTGTGTGGACAAGTGTCTTTTATACAGGTAACGAGATCAAACAGGTGCAGTTAATACAG
This sequence comes from Thymallus thymallus, assembly GCA_023634145.1. Taxonomy (NCBI): domain Eukaryota; kingdom Metazoa; phylum Chordata; class Actinopteri; order Salmoniformes; family Salmonidae; genus Thymallus; species Thymallus thymallus. The sequence continues at coordinate 1,235,194 of CM042399.1, read as the reverse complement.
GTAATGAGTGGAGAACAGGAGGGCTTCTTAAAGAAAAACTAACAGGTCTGTGAGAGCCGGAATTCTTACTGGTTGGTAGGTGATCAAATACTTATGTCATGCAATAAAATACAAATTAATTATTTAAAAATCATACAATGTGATTTTCTGGATTCTGTCTCTCACCGTTGAAGTGTACCTATGATAAAAATTACAGACCTCTACATGCTTTGTAAGTAGGAAAACCTGCAAAATCGGCAGTGTATCAAATACTTGTTCTCCCCACTGTATGTATACTGTAGCTAAGAAAGTAATACTAAGTATATGTAGTACGCGGCAGGTAGCCGAGTGGTTATAGTGTTTGGCTCGTAACCGAAAGGTTGCTGGATTGAAGCCCCGAGCTGACAAGGTAAAAATCTGTCGTTCTGAACAAGGCCGTTAACCCACTGTTCCTAGGACAACATTGTAAATAATAATTTATTCTTAACTGACTTGCCTAGTTAAATAAAGGTTAAAAATGTTATGTAGTAAGTTGTTAGTAGCTCACCCTAATAATTTGGTATATTTTCACCACTTAATTTCACCTACCGTTTGGGGGTGCACATGTAGACTATAACCGGTTTTTGAGAAATGTAATAATTTCATTGTCTGCTTATATGCCCCCTTTATTTATCCTACGCTTCTGACTTAGTGTAGAGGGAGAACACTGTAAGAACAGTCCATGTTCTGTCGCTGTACATTTCTAAAGTGCTGAACAAATAGTTATATTGACTAACATTACGTCTGTCCTAGCCCGCTCATTAATGTCTTAATAAAAATTATGGATTGCCTCTTATCCACTTGTCGTCCCCTCATGCCATAGTTTGTACATCTCAATTGTCAGTAAAAAACACATTTGTTTAAACATGTCAGCCATATCAACTATGTTTTTTTAAAAGGCAGTAAATGAGGCTGAATGAACTGTTTTGCTGCCAGACAAGGCTACGCTGCTAGCCAGGTGTAGCTGTGGGACTCTGCTGTTCGGACAGCTTTATGTAGGCCCTAACAGTTTGTGGGCACCGTTTGTCACCGTTCTAGGGCATTTAATGCATTGTTTAGTGTTGTGTAGTGGCTTTGCTGGCATGCATCCCACTTTTTAAATGTTTTGCACCACCAAAAAAAATCGCCACTGGTGCAGCTGTAGAACTTTGAGGCTCCGAGGGCCCATGCCAAATCTTTTGAGCCTCCTGAGAGGGAAGAGGCGCTGCCATGTACTTTTCATGACTGCGCGGGTGTGTGTGAACCATGTTAAGTCCGTAGTGATGTGGACGCCAAGGAACTTGATGCACTCGACCTGCTCTAAAACAGCCCCATAGATGTGGATGGGGGCGTGCTCTCCCCTCTTTCTCCTATAGTCCACGATCAGCTCCTTGGTCTTACTGACATTAGTGAGAGGTTGTTGTCCTGGGGCCCCAATGCTAAGTCTCTGACCTCCTCCCTGTAGGTTGACTCATCGCTGTCGATGGTGGTTATAGAGTTGTGCATGGCCATGCTGTCGTGGGTCAACAGGGAGTACAGGAGGGGACTAAGCACACCCCTGAGGGGCCCACCATGTTGAGGATCAGTGTGGCGGAGGTGTTGTTGCCTAGCCTCACCACCTGTAGCTGGCCCCTCAGGAATTCCAGGATCCAGTTGCAGAGAGAGGGGTTCAGCCCCAGGGTCCCTAGCTTGGTGATGAGCTTGGAGGGGACTATCATGTTGAATGCTGAGTTGTAGTCTATGAACAGCATTCTCATAGTTATAGTTATTTCCCCCCTTGTCCATGTCAGAGAGGGCAGTGTGAAGTGCAATTGAGATTGCGTCATCTGTGGATCTGTTAATGCGGCATGCAATTTGGAGTGGCTGTAGGGTGTCTGGGATGATGGTGTTGATGTATGTCATGACCAGCCTTTCAAAGCACTTCATTATTACAGATGTGAACACTACAGGGCGATAGTCATTTAGGCAGGTTACCTTGGAGTTCTTGGGAATGGGGATAATGGTGGTCAACTTGAAACATGTTGGGGTTACAGACTGGGACAAGGAGAGATTGAACATGTCTGTGAAGGAACTTGCCAGCTGCTTTGAGAATGCGCCCTGCTATTCTGTCTGGCCTGGCGGCCTTGTGACTGTTAACCTGTTTAAACGTTTTGCACACATCACCACAGAGCGCGATATATAACAGTCAACTGGAAAAATGCAAGGCACAGTGTTATATTCCTCAAATCGAGCATTAAAGGCAGTTAGCTCATTTGGGAGTTCTGCATCGTTCTGCATCGTTCCTGTTGTAATCCATTATTGTCGGCAAGCCCTGTCACATAGGACGAGCATCGGTGTAGTAGGGTTTCACCTTCCTCCTATATTGTCTTTGGCATGTTTGATGTCTCGTCGGAAGTCGTTGGGTGCTTTCTTGTATGTGTCCATGTCCCATTCCTTTAGCCAACCGCGGATATTGTCTGTAATCCATGGTTTTTGGTTTGGATACGTTCTTATCGTGACTGTTGGGACGACATCGTCTATTAACTTTTTGATGAAGGCTGTGACTGTTGCTATCGGCTGAATCCTGGAACATATCCCAGTCTGTACCAGCAAAACAGTTTTGTAGCCTTGTGTCTGCTTCATCCGACCACTACCATATTGAGTGCATCACTGGTACTTCTTGTTTGAACTTTTATTTGTAAACAGGAAGCAAGAGAATGGAGTCATGGTCAGATTTGCCGAAGGGAGGATGAGCGAGGGCCTTGTATGCAATTCTGTGGGTAGAATAAAAGTGGTCTAGAGTTTTAGCGCCCCTAGTGGCGCAGAAGACATGTTAATAGACGTGAGGTAAGATGGTTTTAAGTCTCCACGCGTTAAAGTCTCCGCCCACCAGAAACGCTGCCTCTGGGTGAGTGGTTTCATGTTTGTTTATGGCCCCATACACTTCGTTGTGTCAAAATGGTGTTGGCTTGTGGAGGGATGTAAGACAGCCATGATAATTACGGATGACAAATCTCTTGGTAGATAAAAGGGTCTGCAGCTTACCAGGAGCTATTCTTTATCAGGTGAGCAAAAGCTTGAGATTTCCTTCACACTTGAAGCAGCACACCAGTTGTTATTTGTGACCGACAGGTCTACACCCATTCAGCATTGTTCACACCCTAAGATTTAGCTTTAAGGATTCACATGTGAGGCTATGTACTAAAAACCAAAGAGCACAGTGACATCATAAACATTCTATTGTAATAGTTACTTGCATAGTGGAGTCTTTTGTTTAGACATGTAGCTAGCTAGCTAAACAATGAACCACAATCCCAACTCATAACTTTACTACCCTGCATGAATCTGCAGGTATCTAACCAACCAGGTTTAATGTTAGCTAGATAACATTAGGCTATACCTAGCCATACAAATGGCTCTGAGATACTAATAATATTACTTCACAGATCATACACGTAATGTTAGCTAGCTAGCCAGCCAGCTAACGTTAGCAAGCTAGCTAAAAATACATTTTAAATACACTCTCTTTTTGACTCCGTCGGCATAGTTGCAATCAAACGCCAAATTATTCTCCATCTCCTTAGCTATCATACTCTAATTACACTGATTTCACAACTCGGTCCTCCAGAAAGTGGAGAGCAACACTTATGCAGTTCTACTACGTGATATATTTTTTAAAAAGCGATCAATATGGACAATATGGAAACCAAAGTACATATGCTTAAATCATCAGAGTTATTTTATGCGCTCTAGAGAACAACTAATACTAATTTCAGGTCAATAAAGTTTTTCTGGGGGCGGGGGGTGGTCGGGGGTAGACGTGTTTAGTGAGAGTTCTGGTCTCTCACGACCTATAATTTCAAAATTGTCTGACAATATGGCAAAAGGAAAAAGCCCCAAAAAAGAGGGCACTAAACTAAATAATTTGGACAAGACAGAAAACAAGCTGATCGCCACGAGGAGTTGAAGATGCTAGCTCCCAAGAGCTCCCCACAGAACCCACTCTGAGTGACCTACTGGCTGCTGTAAACTCCCATTTATATATATATATGTATATATATATGTATATATATGTATGTATATATGTATGTATGTATATGTATATGTGTATGTATGTATATATGTATATATATATACAGATATATATATATATATATATATATATATATATATATATGATACAGTCAAAGACCACTGTGCCACATGGGAGCCAAGCAAGAAGGTGGACACAAGGTTGGCAGATATCTAAAAGAGAGCAATGAAGGGCAGGGGGCATAAAGTCAAGCAGACGACAGCTGATCACGAGGCCAGGCTACAGGACATTGAGTAACAGTGCAAAACTTTCAAAAATTACAACAAAACCCCGAAAGCTGACTGGAAATGCTTGAATCTCATTAAATACACCCAAACATCTGAATATTTGGGATCCAGGAGTACAATGAGAAAGGGAAACCCACTGAAATTGTATCGGAGCTGATATAGGCACTGCTGGGGAGTAAACATTTCAAATGCACTACCCCCAGACCAGGGATCTCATCCTCAAGCTGGCTAGTCAAAAGTTCCCCCTTAACTGCAACAGGGTGTCTTTCTACCCAGATCATACTTTGGAGGTGAACCAACGGAAAGATCATGATTAGTTGAAGAAATGTAGGGCGGCCAACATCCGATATGGATTCCTCTTCCCAGCCCGGTTTAAGGTGACAGTCAACATGTACCCCAAAAGAGGCTGAACTGTTTTTGTCAAGCAAGCTCCCTGGCTGAGGATACAGAACTGCTGTGTCAGCCGGCTAAGTGGCCAAATACAGGAATCTGTTTGAATTTCCTGCCGAGTTCTTTTCCATCAAAAGATTAGAAATTGGGACTTGTAATGATGGGTGAGATGTTATTGTTTATATTGTTTAGCCTATCATGTTTTAGTCCCACTCACCCCCTAACGTGAGAATTAAGTGTTATTTAATCTTTGTTTATCTGCGGAGCATCTATAGATGCCGAGATATTTTAGGTTATATGTCTAGTCACCCTAAGGTTTGTGTGTTAGTCAAGGAGTGCTTCAGTTGGGGAAGTCACTCAGTAATAGGAGGGGAGGGGGGGATAGGGTCTGTGTTTTATGTTCACTTTTAGTACAGGCGGCATGACAAGTTCCCGCAAAGCGGGATGTTTTTCTTTTTGTATGACAGCAACAATTTGCTCTAAATAGGTAATGCCACATAGTAGACCTGGTGGAATAAAGTTGGAACTGCAATGGCATGTTGTGAAAAGAGCTAAGGTTTCTTCTCATCTTAATTCACTAGGCGCTGACATAGTGCTTCTGTAAGAAACTCATATTAAATGCTTGACTCAGGCCAAATTACGGCTGGATCGATCAGATATACCAGTCAACTACTTCACTGTTGACGTTGAGACTGGTGGATCGATCAGATATACCAGTCAACAGGCTTTTCCGTTTTGTCTGTTGCTGTTTAGGTTAGTTCTTATTGTTCTATTTCACTGTAGAGCCCCCAGTCCCGCTCAACATGCCTCAGATAGCTCCTTTGTCCCACCCCCACACACACGCGGAGACCAAACCTGGCTTAACTGGTGCTCCAGAGATGCAACCTCTCTCATCGTTACCCAACACCTAGGTTTACTTCCACTGAACTCACATCCTACCATATCCTTGTCTGTACATTATGCCCTGAATCTATTCTACCACGCCCAGAAATCTGCTCCTTATATTCTCTGTACCCAACGCACTAGATGACCAGTTCTTATAGCTTTTAGCCGTACCCTTATCCTACTCCTCCTCTGTTCCTCTGGTGTGGTAAACCCAGGCCCTGTAGCCCCCAGTACTACACCTATTCCCCAGGCGCTCTCATTTATTGACTTCTGTAACGGTAAAAGCATGGTTTCATGCATGTTAACATCAGAAGCCTCCTCCCTAAGTTTGATTTATTCACTGCTTTAACACACTCCGCCAACCCTGATGTCCTAGCAATGTCTGAATCCTGGCTTAATTCTGAAATTTCCATCCCCAACTACAACATTTTCCGTCAAGATAGAACTGCCAAATGAGGCGGAATTGCGATCTACTGCAGAGATAGACTACAGAGTTCTGTCATACTATCCAGGTCTGTGCCCAAACAGTTTGAGCTTCTACTTTAAAAAATCCACCTTTCCAGAAATAAGTCTCTCATAGTTGCCACTTGTTACAGACCCCCCTCAGCCCCCAGCTGTGCCCTGGACACCATATGTGAATTGATTGCCCCCCATCTATCTTCAGAGTTCGTACTGTTAGGTGACCTAAACTGGGATATGCTTAACACCCCAGCCGTCCTACAATCTAAGATAGATGCCCTCAATCTCACACAAATGATCAAGGAACCTACCAGGTACAACCCTAAATCCGTAAACATGGTTATATCATCGATATCATCCTGATTAACTTGCCCTCCAAATACACCTCCTCTGTCTTCTACCAGGATCTCAGCGATCACTGCCTCATTACCTGCGTCCGTAATAGGTCTGCAGTCAAACAACTGCCCCTTATCACTGTCAAACGCTCCCTAAAACACCTTTCTAGCAGGCCTTTCTAATCGTCCTGGCGCGGGTATCCTGGAAGGATATTGACCTCATCCCGTCAGTAGAGGATGCCTGGTTGTTCTTTAAAAGTGCTTTCCTCACCATCTTAAATAAGCATGCCCCATTCAAAAAATGTAGAACTAAGAACAGATATAGGCCTTGGTTCACTCCAGACTTGACTGCCCTTGACCAGCACAAAAACATCCTGTGGCGTACTGCATTAGCATCGAATAGCCCCCGCGATATCAAACTTTTCAGGGAAGTCAGGAACCAATATACACAGTCAGTTAGAAAAGCAAAGGCTAGCATTTTCAAACAGAAATTTGCATCCTGTAGTGCCAATTCCAAAACGTTTTGGGATAATGTAAAGTCCATGGAGAATAAGAGCATCTCCTCCCAGCTGCCCGCTTCTCCTTCACCCAAATCCAGATAGCTGATGTTCTGAAAGAGCTGCAAAATCTGGACCTCTACAAATCTGCTGGGCTAGACAATCTGGACCCTTTCTTTCTAAAATTATCCGCTGCAATTGTTGCAACCCCTATTACTAGCCTGTTCAACCTCTCTTTCGTATCATCTGAGATCCCTAGAGATTGGAAAGCTGCCGCGGTCATCCCCCTCTACAAAGGGGGAGACACTCTAGACCCAAACTGTTACAGACCTATATCCATCCTGCCCTGCCTTTCTAAAGTCTTCGAAAGCCAAGTTAACAAACAGATCACCGACCATTTCGAATCCCACTGTACCTTCTTCACTATGCAATGTGGTTTCCAAGCTGGTCATTGGTGAACCTCAGCCATGCTCAAGGTCCTAAACGATATCATAACCGCCATCGATAAAAGACAGTACTGTGCAGCCGTCTTCATCGACCTGGCTAAGGCTTTCGACTGTGTCAATCACCGCAGTCTTATTGGCAGACTCAACAGCCTTGGTTTCTCAAATGACTGCCTTGCATAGTTCTTCAACTACTTCACTGTTGACGTTGAGACTGGTGTTTTGTGGGTACTATTTAATGAAGCTGCCAGTTGAGGACTTGTGAGGCGTCTTTTTCTCAAACTAGATACTTTAATGTACTTGTCCTCTTGCTCAGTTGTGCATCGGGGCCTCCCACTCCTCTTTCTATTCTGGATAGAGACAGTTTGCGCTGTTCTGTGAAGGGAGTAGTACACAGCGTTGTACGAGATCTTCAGTTTCTTGGCAATTTCTCGCATGGAATAACCATCATTTCTCAGAACAAGAATAGACTGATGAGTTTCAGAAGAAAGTTATTTGTTTCTGGCCATTTTGAGCCTGTAATCGAACCCACAAATGCTGATGCTCCAGATACTCAACTAGTCTAAAGAAGGCCAGTTTTATTGCTTCTTTAATCAGCACAACAGTTTTCAGCTGTGCTAGCATAATTGCCAAAGTTTTTTCTGATGATCAATCAGCCTTTTAAAATTATAAACTTGGATTAGCTAACACAACGTGCCATTGGAACACAGGAGTGATGTTTGTTGAAAATGGGCCTCTGTACACCTATATAGATATTCAAATGCTCTTCACGGAAATACAGACTTCGGAAATTTCTGGATTCCTTCAGACGCGAGCCAGCAGCAGAATGAGTGTTCCCGAGACCCAACCTCTCCTTCCGACGTTCTCGTAGGTTCCCATCAATCCTAATAGTAAGGGCGATGAGAGAATCGAGGTCTAATGGTCTAATGAGCTCATAGCTCATCTTTTATTTTCTCAGACAGACCGTGGAGGAAATTGTCAAAACGAGCCTCCGGATTCCAGGCACTCTCGGTGGCCAATGTGCGAATAACTACTGCGTAGTCTGCCACGCTACGGAAGTTCTGATGAACCTGCAGTAGTTTGAGCCGCCTCCCTCCCGGGCACCGGAGAATCGAATACTTTCCTCACCGCTGCCATGAAATCCTCCAGGCAATGGCATACAGCAAATTGCTGATGCCAAACAGCCGTTGCCCAGGAGAGCGCCCTTCCAGACATTAGCGTAATTAAATACACTATTTTCGATCGGTCCGACAGGAACAAAGAGGGCTGTAGCTCAAAAATGAGGGAGCACTGGGAAAGGAACTCCCATCAGGTTCCAGGATCACCCGCATATCGCTCCGGAGGGGGGTAAGTGGGGTTATCAGGGAGCCAGGGTAGGCTGAACGAACACACAACTAGTAGGGAGGTTACTGAGTGGCTGGGCGGTCTCAGGTGTGGCGGGCTGCCTGTGAGCTAATTCACAAAATTGCTCTGTTAACGCTTTGAACCCCTGGTCGTAGCTTTCTGCCAGAGACCGAATATCCTCCAAAAGGTTCTGAAGGAGCTCCTCATGTCTCCTAATGGTAGCTCCCTGCAGAGCGACAGTGTGGCGGAACTGGTCCAAGTCTGCTGGGTCAGTCATAGCCAGTTTGTACTATAACGACACAAGGCAAGACCCAGATACAGGAGGCAGGTGGTTAGAGCTCCAATATTTATTAAAGTATAAGGGGTAGGAAAAGGGCAGGTCGGGGACAGGCAAGAGTTCATCAACCAGATCAGAGTCCGAACAGTACAGGGTGGCAGGCAGGCTCGAGGTCGGGACAGGCAAGGGTTCAATAACCAGGTCAGAGTCCATAAGGTACAAGACGGCAGGCAGGTTCGAGGTCAGGGCAGGCAGAATGGTCAGGCTGGCGGGCTCAGTGTCAGGACAGGCAAGGGTCAGAACCAGGAGGACTATGAAAAACAGAGACTGGGAAAAATAGGAGCTGGGAGAAAACGCTGCTTGACTTGGATAACAAGATGAAATGGCACAGAGAGACAGAAAACACAGGTAGAAATACACAGGGGATGATGAGCAACACCTGGAGGGGTTGGAGACAAGCACAAGTGAAACAGATCAGGGTGTGACAGGAATACCTATTTCAGAATGCTGTTCATTGACTATAGCTCAGACTTTAACACCATAGCACCTGCCAAGCTCATCATTAAGCTCGGGCTGTGGGTCTGAACCCTGCCCAGTGCAACTGGGTCCTGGACTTCCTGACGGGCCGCCTACAGGTGGTGAAGGTAAAAAACAACACCTCCACTACGCTGATCCTCAACACAGGGGCCCCACAAGAGTGTGTGCTCAGCCCGCTCCTGTACTCCCTGTTCACCCATGACTGCATGGTCAAGCACGCCTTGTCGTTGAAGATATTTTTAAGAAATATTTCCGACACAGGAGCTTGTGAATCCAGAATAGACTTTATTACAAAGCAACAAAGCCGAGCTGCACCCTGGAACAACTGCCAGCCTCAGACTGGGTGAGCTCTTTTATACAGTTACATGGTTACTCCTCCTTATGCAAATATTTGACATCATAGCTGGTTCGCCACCAATATCTTTCTGCTCCTTTTATCTTTTGTTCACACCCCAATTATATTTTGGTTTGCCCTCCTATTTTGGCATTGCTTTCAGGAGCTGAACTATATTGGTGGCGTGACCTCAGTTCTATTTTGGTTTCCCCTCCTCTTTTGGCACTGCTTTCTGGACTTTAACTATATTAGTGGTGTGATCTCAGTAGTGTCATGATCATGTGCTTAACTCAAAAGTGCATTATATGATTCTAGGTTCTATGTTGAAGTGCATTGTTGTCACAATTGGGTGGAAGGAGAGACCAAGGCGCAGCGCAGGTATAGTTCGACATTTTATTATACTATGTATAAAATTCACACAATGACGAACTACAAACAAAACAATGAATGGAACACACTTACTTCCCTGTGACATGAAACGTACAACGACCCACACCAGAGTGAAGGACAGACCAAATTATATAGGATCCCTAATTAGAGACAATGCGGTGCAGCTGCCTCTAATTAGGGATCCAACCCAACACCCACACAGAAACAGAAAAGAAAGACACTGTCAGACTCTGACCATAGCTGCATAGAGAAGCAAATAGGCCTCTCTATGGCCAGAGCCTGACAATTGTATAATTATGGTGAGCTAATCTTAACTCAGAAGTGCATTATAGGATTATATAGTGAGCTCCCTTAAGCTCATAAGTGTGCATAATAGTTCTGTTTCCTGTCTCGTGTTTATCCAGTGTATGTAGTGGGAAAATGCCTATATATTCCCCCCTTTGGGAGAATAAAACTCCCAAGATAAAAAACCTCATAACAACATTCTTAATATGACTCCCAAAACATGTGGCCTTCCCTCGCGGTCACCCCTCTAACAACCATTTTAGGTTACTCTAAAACCTGTTAGAAGATTAAAGGCATGGTCCGTAGACCCAAGTAACCTGAAACCCTATGTTACATACGTGTTCTGGGTGAACAGATATTCAGAAGGTCTACCTTAATTTTCAGCATCCTTTTAGTTACAATTGATGACAAAAAATCCCAGTAGGTTAAATGTGAGTATATGCATAAGCTCATTTCCATAGTGATTACAGGTGCATATGCTTATTAAACCAGAAACAAAAATTAATGGACATGTTCAAACACATTCTTAATTTCCACACAAAGGACAATCTGCCCTTTGACACCTAGCACACTCTCATAAGGTTCAGCATGGTGATAGTGTCCATACATTTTTGGACCACGTGTTCCTATGGAACATAATTTACAATAACCTCCTTTTGGACATGGTTGTTGATTTAGCATGAGCTCCTGACTTTGTTTGCACACTGACATCATCATCCTTGATATAATCCGGAACTGGATATATGTCCGGAAGATCATGGTCTGTGACGGTTTCTAACAGTTGTTGTTATTTCTGATATGAATGAGACAGATGCCATACAAACATTCCGGGTTCCCAAACGGGAAGTCCAATGGGCCTCCTCTAATGTTTCATGGTCTTCCATGTTTGTCAGTATACTGTCCTGGGACCCCTGGAGCAGGATACACTGCCTGTTGTGCATTGCCAACAATCGTATGTACAGACATTTGCTTATCCATGGTCTTAATGAAAAGAGATTTCAGTAAGGGTATTAAACAGCAAAAAATGACTCACATTACTGCTAGTGCCACACCAATCATGAGCCAAGCCATTTTCGTAAACATTGCTCCCCACTTTCCCAGAGTTGACTCCAACCAGTCCCAGGTGTGTGCATCCTGTCCAGCAGTGTTTTTTACTTCTTGATGTAGTCCTTTTAGTTTAATCATTGCTTCCGTAAATGAGCCATCAGCGGCCGTATTGCTACGAATGAAAGTGCAAAATTTGTCTCAACATTACACATACTCCCCCTTTTTCTGCAAGTAAGGAGTTAAGCGCTATTCTATTTTGCCAAGTCATTGTACTGGTAGCCTGCACTTGCTCTCCTAATGCTGATAAGACATTATCCGTATAGTTAATGAACCGTTGTTGATTATAATACAGGTAATTAATCCATTCCACATTTTTGTTAGGTGTTATCCACAATAGCATAGACTCAAATCCTGATGATATTTCACTACAAAGTTTTATATTCGTTGGGGATACCCCTGGGCTGTCCTATTTCATCTAAATACACTGCTGGATCTGACTGGTATGACCTCTTCATTCTTACAGCTATTAGTACCTTTTGAGTTAGCATAACTCTAGCACAATGTCCAGACCAATCACTGGGCAGTTAGGCCCTTAGACCCCCTTTCCTTCCACATAACCACCAACAGTCTGCTAGTGGTTGATCTTGTTTTGTAAATAGGTTCCCTACTCCTCGAAGGATGCCTCCATTATCTTTTCTTGTAACATTATAAGTGTGAGAGCAATTACCCCAAAATGTACCTAGTGCTTGTCCTCCCTCTCTTAGGTAACATTCGTAGTCTCCCATAATCTTTCCCTGCCAGCGCGGTGTTTTTTCTTTAGTCGTTGGCCAATTGGTGTTGTTTTTGCACTGCCATTTCCATACTGACTCATACTCAGTTGCTCCACCCAACAGGATGCACCAAAATGTACAGTATGGTCTCGTGTCCGGCAGTATGGTAATAGCTTCATCAGTACTGGGTGCCTCTGTAGTCCCATCGGGGAAACCATAGTTGTTGTTATGTTATCTTGTTCTTGTTCCATACATTCATTACTGTCATGTGGCATTGGAACCACTGTAACCTTGGGTTTAGCTGCCGCACAGAAATAGCAGCTCTCTTTCACTATAGCTCCTGTAGAAAATCTTGCCCATCTGTACCAATCATTTCCTACAGCTTGTTCCCACAATTCTTCAGTTATTTCTTGATCATTAGGGTCATCTAAATAACTCTCTAGCATAGGTATGCTTCCAGGTTTCTGAAGTGTACTTTCCCAGTCAGTGAGGAATTTCCATGTACTGTGGAAAAGTCCTTCCGTGTCCCTTTTTTGTTTTTTGCTATTCCTGCTAGTTTTGCCTTTCATTTCTATTTCACACTTCCATGGTACCCATTTAGCCTTCCTTTTTGTGTCTACTGTTCTTATTTGTTCAGTCCCTGTCCATACTCTAGCCTCTTCTCTAGTCATGTTCATGCCTGCTACACTACATCTTACAGAATCACGTCATGTTCAATTCTGTGTGCCAGAGCCGTTCTGCTCTTGATCCCATTTTACATTTTGATTCACGAGTGGCTTTATGTTCTATTCTCCATTTTCTTTTCTTAATATAGAACAGGCAATTGGTGTACTCCAGATGTATAGTGTCCACTAATCCTCTCACTGTACATTTCACTTCTTTAGTTTGCTCTGGAATAGCCTGAATCATAATTGCAAGAAGGCAAGTGTCTCTTGTTTCCTCTAGATTTCTCACATCAGGGTGTGTCTCTGTCAGTGTTTATCCATAGTTCCCCAGTTGTTCTGGCTTCCAAGTGTCAGTCGAATGCCCATGCAAGGGCTGAGAAATCAATGGTGAGAAAGTCACTTTGTTCCTAATTTTCCATGTTTTCTTGATATTCTTGGTCATTGCCTGTGTCTGAGGGAAAGTCCTTGATTGTTGCCTGGGGTATTATCCACAACATAAATCCCATTAGCAGGATCCCCCACTTCATCCTACCCCATCTCCTGATTCTCCTGGTCAGCAGAGAGAGTGCTTGTTGTCCTTTGATGCCTGTGTCAACAGTTGCACTTGCCTCTGCTTCTTCCTGAGCTCTCTCAGGTGTCTGTTGTCCTTCAATGCCTCCATCGACAGACGCACTTGCCTCTGCTTCTTCCTGAGCTCCTTCAGGTATCTCGGGCTCCTCCTCTTCTTCATCGTCCGTTGGTGATGCACCAGCTCCTTCTGGGACCCTGGTGCAGTGGTTCAGATGGTACCACGTCGTACTCCCTCCCACCTGTATGGCCATGGCTGTTGCTCGGATAACCTTGTATGGTCCATCTCTCCTGGGCTCGTTCCACCTTCTCCTGAAAACTCAGTTGTAGACCTGGTCCCCTGCTATCACCGGGCCTGGCCCCTCTGGTTCTGGCTCCGGTTCTCATCTTTTTTCCTGTAGGTAAATAGCTTTATGTATAGTAGTTAGTTGCCTTACATATGCTTTAAGCTCCATTTCTTATTGCTTCAATGAAGGACCTTTGTGAGATCCCCTTGGAACTGGCACTGGCATGGGTCGACCCGTAAGCATTTCATGCGATAGTTAGTTTGCATGCGATAGCTAGTTAAAGCAAGTGGTAGTGCATCCACCCAGTTGAGCCTTGCACTAGCGCAGATTTTATTCAATTTAGCCTTGAGGGTTCCGTTTCTTCTCTCCATCATTCCTTGCAACTGCTGTTGTAACACCTTTTTCTGAATAAATGCTGACCCAATGTCTGAACTGATCTCTGTTGGTATTCCAAACCTGGCCATTACTCTGTTTAAGAATTGTATTACTCTTTCTGATTTTTGATCTGCTGATGGTATTGCTTCCACCCATCTGCTAAATCTGTCTATTATAACAAGCATGTATCTTTTGCCATTTACTGTTCTTATCATGTCCACATGCGCAAACTTCACATCTTGCCAATATACTATCTACCGTTGCTTGTAAATATGGTGACCAGTATCCCTGTCTTTTAATCTTTCTTATCACTTCCCCCCTTGCACAATGGTCAAACCCATGTGCATCAGTTAACGGTAGGCGCCACTATGGAGCCTTTATGGGATCTCCATAGTCCTATTGCACATTAAGTGGCCCCTCTTCGGTGCCATATTGACATTTCATGGGGCCCAGCTTGTTCCTGCATCCTAATTATATCCTCTGGTCCTGGTGTGGATTCAATAATGACCATTGGTGCTGTTAAAATTGGGATAGTATATTTAGATGCGTTTTTTGGCAGTTTCATCCACTGCATTGTTGCCCCTAATAACAAAATCCTCCTGTGTTAAGCAATGGAGTGGACTCTAGGTCTGGTCTAAGTCTGGTAAATGTTAGAGATTCTGCTACACAATCATGCTCTTGTCCCTCAAACCCTAGCGGAATTCTTTCAGCTGGGTTTACTGTGTTGCACCGTTTAATGGAAACATCTGGATAGGTCAACAGGGTCATGCATTCCAAGGTCCTGGCATTGGTAAAGATAAACTTTCCCTGTTCTATCAACTCCACTATTTTATGATGTGTGTACATCCTTATCGGATGTCCCATGGTGAGGGTGGATGTCTTGTCATATGCATATTGCAGTGCAGCCAGGCCCTGATAACAAGGTGGATATACCTGGGCAACTGAGTCCAATTTAGCACTATATTATGAAATAGGTTGTTTCTGTCTTCCACTGCACGTTTCCTGCATAAGTACTGCTGCTGCATACCTGTCACACGTTTGCCAAATACAGCAAAAATGGTTTCAGGGACTGCAAGAGCCGGGGCGGATTGCATCTATTTTTTAAGTGTTTCAACAGCAATGAGGGCGTCATTGTTCCATTCAAGACCCTGAGATCTAGCTGTCCTGCCTCTTTCATAATTTCTCGCAGAGGGGCTGTTTTTACCACATAATCTATCCAGTCTGAACTGAATCCGGTCATTCACAAAAATGTAAACATCTGAGCCACTGTTTGAGGAAGTGGTGCTTTGCTAATCCCCTCTAGCTGTCCTGGTGATATTGCCTTGGTTCCATGTGCAATTGTTCATCCTAGATATTCAACATGAGGTTGGCAGTACTGGAGGTTTGTTTTTGAGACCTTGTGCCCCCCTTCTGCTAATCGTTTTAGCACTTTCATGGAATCAGCGTGACACTGTTCCCTGGTAGGGGCACAGATCAATAAGTCATCTATGTATTGAATCAATGTCCCGTCAAGTACCAAATTCTCCAAATCTGCCCTTAATGCTTCATTAAATATGTGGGGCGAGTACTTAAATCCCTGGGGCATCCGGGTATTTGTGTATTGTTTTTAATCTTTGTAGGTAAATGCAAACAGGTGTCTGCATTCCTCTGCCAGGGGCACATTAAAAAACACTCCACATATATCCATCACCGTAAAGTACTTGGCTTCTGGGGGAACATTGGTCAACAACATGTGAGGGTTTGGAACATCATCAAGCCAGTCCTGCACTATATCATTTACTGCCCTTAAATCATGAACTAACCTCAATTTCTTCCCATCTGCTTTCAGAACTGGTAGCAGAGGTGTGTTGCAACAACTTTGTGTTTCTATCAACACTCCTGCTCTAATTAGTCCCTCAATTGTCATGCTAATTCCTTCTTCTCCCTCAGGTTTCATATGGTACTGGGCCTTCAAAGGGGGCTTGGCGCCTGGTTTCACCTTAATGCATATGGGACTTGCTGATTTCACCAGTCCAACATCCGTATACTTCGTTTTCCTCCATTTCTTGTCTCAGCTGTCTGGTTCTATTGCTTCTCCTAACTGTAACTGCTGTTTGGCTGTAACTTCTACCTCCCTTGGATCCCAGTCATTATTGTGGTGGCCAGTATTTTAATAAAGGCCTTGTCTGTGGAGTGATAGATCAACAGGTTATCTGTTTTATTCCAATGACTTGTTTTTGCCTGTTTCATCATGGGGCCCAAATCTCTTGCTTTTGACTCCTTATTTACCAGTAAGGTAATATGTGGGGCGGCACAAGAGACATTGTACCATCTTTCCACAAAGTCTGTTCTGTCCCTGTCCATCACTTCCATTGCAGCTCCCTGTTTTCCTGTAATTATATACTGGGACATTATTGGTACTGATTTCCTGTTTGCATTCATCATCAGAAGGTGATCACGATAGGGGTCATACATTGTACAGTGGTTTTTCTCAGCTTCAGGTATCTGCATAGGTTCTTGATCAGCTTGTGTAGTTAACACTGGACACTGACCCTCCCCTGTAGGATTCTCTGGGCACCCCTAGTAATCCTGATTGGGTCCCGCCCAGGGGTTCACAGGACCCTGCAGTTGACTCTGATTTGATTGCAAGCCACTTGTTACCAGCCATTTTGGTTCCTGCTTCCATGTTGTTGCCATGGATTTAGTGGGGCAGTTTCATCTAGTATGTCCTGGTTGTTGGCATCCCCAACAAATCCCTTGCGGGTTTTGATTTCTTCTTTTCTGATTATTTTGAGGCCTTTGTTGTTTATTGCCATTACTCAACTGCCGGGGTTGCTGTGCATACACATTTACTACTGATGGTGTGGGTTGCACTTGGTACTGCCGCACAGGAGGCGGTTGTGACCCTCCGGAGGAGACTACAGCCACCGTCCCTACTTCTGGCACAGGTGTTGTCACTGGAGCCTGGACTTTCTTTTTTCCTTTGTTGGTCAGTTCCTCCAGCTGTAGCTGGGTTCGTTTTCTCTGAATGTCCCTTCCCTGTTCTGTAATCCTTTGTTCATATCTTCTGTATTTCTCCACTGCATGGATCACGTGGTCACAGAATTCTTTGTGTGACTGAGGTCAGTCCCACCACGTCCTCCAGCCTGTTCCTTACTGGCTGGGACATGGCCTCTATCACTGAGTTCCGGAACAGGGTTGTCATCAGTGGGTTCCCTTCCGGGTCTTGTTCTGTTTCCAGTCGCCAGCGCTTCAGCTGCCCATGTAGGTAAGTGGCTGGATTCTCTGTGTCTCCCAGCGTTTCTCCATTCAAGGACTTAGGGTCAATTCTCGCGGGCTTTTGGAGTATGTGCCATCGTTACAGAAACGAAGTGAGTCGGCCTGTACTATTGCGAAGATGGCCCTTTTCAATACAAGATCTATTGGTAATAAAACATTTTTAATTAATGATCTTATCTCTTCACGAGATTTTGACTTTTTATTTATGACTGAAACTTGGCTGAGTGATGGTAACCGGGACTCCCTCGCAGAAGCATCACCTAGAGACTATAATTCCCTGAACTCTCCAAGGACTGGGGGGCGGGGCGGGGGGATTGCGACAATTTTTAAGAATTGTTTTAAATGCAGGCTGTTGACAGTGGATAAGTTTGTTAGCTTTGAGGTGCAAGTTTTTAAAGTGGACTTGATTGTGCCAGTTATGTGTGCATTAATATACAGAGCTCCTAATTATAACAAGGACTTGATTGGGGAATTCTCTGAGTTTGTATCTTCTATGATTACTCGTTGTGACAGCCTTGTTATATTAGGTGATTTTAATATTCATATTTGCTGCCCTGAGAAGCCCTTGGTACAAGATTTTTTGTTACTGTTGGATTCTTTCAACCTGACCCAGTCTGTCGATGGTGCTACGCATAAGCAGGGGCATACTCTTGATTTGGTTTTGTCCTGGGGTATACCGGTGGGTGAGCTGACTATTGAGAACATGGGGCTCTCAGATCATTTTGTTATTATGTTTAATGTCACATTTGCTGGACTCCCTTTGGGTTCCATGCCAGTTGGCCGTCGAGCGCGGGCTATAACCCTCCCGTTGTCCTGGTATTCTGTGCACACGCCGTGGCCTCCGGGTCGAAGTGTCCCGCTAGTCTGGCTCTGGCTGTGGCTGTCAGCGTACACGCCGTGGCCTCCGGGTCGAAGTGTCCCGCTATTCTGGCTCTGGCTGTGGCTGTCAGCGTACACGCCGTGGCCTCCGGGTCGAAGTGTCCCGCTAGTCTGGCTCTGGCTGTGGCTGTCAGCGTACACGCCGTGGCCTCCGGGTCGAAGTGTCCCGCTAGTCTGGCTCTGGCTGTGGCTGTCAGCGTACACGCCGTGGCCTCTGGGTCGAAGTGTCCCGCTATTCTGGCTCTGGCTGTGGCTGTCAGCGTACACGCCGTGGCCTCCGGGTCGAAGTGTCCCGCTATTCTGGCTCTGGCTGTGGCTGTCAGCGTACACGCCGTGGCCTCCGGGTCGAAGTGTCCCGCTCTGACTAAAGGCCGAATTGGAACAGGAGGGACAGTAGGCGTGTGAACAGCCTTTGCAGATGTATATGTTACACCTGGAGCACATAGTGTGTGTTTTACAGTCCTTCTTCGTCGGGCAGACCTGACACCTCTTCCTCTTACTTGCTTGCAGATGAGCGGTGGCTGTGGATGGGGCTGCTGCTGGGGCGGCTGCTGCTGCTGCTGCGCGGGCGGACGGCTCCTGAGGGGGTGGACGAAGTGACGTGCTTTGTTGAAGGGCTTTGACGAGTGCCGCGGAGGCTTCGGTGCGAGGGAGTCGGGCCCTTCTTTGGATGAAGGGAGTGATGAGCGCCTTCCCCAGCTGCTCGAGGAACACCCTCCTCTTGTTGCGCTTACCGGGCATCCAAGTGGGGTTGATCTCTCTCCATATGACAAAGGCGTTGTAGGAGGAAACGTCGAGGATGTTGTGGAAGACGACCAGGGGCCATCGGGCGGTCATCCTCCTGCAGCTGTAGGTTCCAATGACCTTATCTAGGTTGTCGACCCCTCCTTTGTTGCTGTTGTAGTCTAGGATGATGGCGGGCTTCTTGTCGTGGCGCCGGCTAACGTGAGCCCGGGCGGCGTGCAGAGTGCTGAGGAGTAACACGTTCTTGTTCTTCTTTGGGACGTACGACACTAGAGCTGTGGTGGGCGTGAAGGTGAACTTGGAGGAGAAGAGGCTCCTCTTCTCACTGTCCTTGGAGGCGACGAGCAGCGCGGGCGGTAGCTCGGGCTTGTTCTTTCTGACGGTGCCGACCAGGGTGACGTCCCTCCTCAGCAGGAGCTGGCGTGCGAGTTCGTAGGAGGTGAAGAAATTGTCGCAGGTGACGGTGTGCCCCAGCCGAGTCCCTGCGTCAAATCGAGCACGACTCGCATCCCCTGGTTCTTCTCGGGGCCTCCGGCGGCGGCGGCGGGCTTGCCGGTGTAGACTTGCATCTTCCAGGCGTAGCTGGATTTGGAGTCGCAGGCCACCCAGGACTTGATGCCGTATTTGGCCGGCTTGCTGGGAATGTACTGACGGAAAGGACAGCGCCCTCTGAAGGGGACCAGTTGCTCGTCCACCGTCACGTCGGGCCCGGGGTTGTAGAGGAGCGGCAGCCGCTCGACCCACTTGTCCCAGACCTCTCTGACGGCGGCCAGTTTGTCCGAGGCTCGCCTGGCGGGCCTGGTCCGCCGGTCGTCGAATCGAAGGTGTCTCAAGTAAGCGTGAAAGACTTTGAGCGGCATGGTAGCGCGGAAAATGGTCCTCCCGCTCTCGGCGTCCCACAGAGAAGCGGCGGCCTCGCCTCGGGACCTGTACACTCCGGCTAGGATGAGCAGCCCTATGTAGGCGCGCAGGTCGGTGGCGTCCATCCCCTTCCAGCAGCCGCCGCCGCCGCCGTCGCCGTCGCCGCCGCCGTCTCCGTATTTTCGAAAGCCCTCCAGATTGGTCATGTCTAGGATGATGTCTTCTATCTCGGGTGTGACAAACAGGCGGAACGTCGAGAGGATGTCGCTGGCCTGGCCAAGGGCGTGCTCCGTAGGCCCCGGCCTCATCTGCGGCGGCGGCCTATTATATTGTGAAGCCCCGCCGCCCCGATTGCCGTCGTAGTCGTCGTCGTAGTCGTCGTCGTCGTCGCCGCAGCAGGGCACCGAGGACCATTCGATTTGGCCGTTTCTCGACACGAAAGTCTCTCTTTCCACTCGAGGGATGTCATGTTGTTGTTGTTGTTGTTGTTGTTGGTGTTGTCGTCGGCGGCGGCGGAGGCTGCGGTCTCCTCGCTCTGCTTCTGCTTCTTCGTCTCGCTCTGCTTCTGCTTCTGCTTCTTCGTCTCGCTCTGCTTCTGCTTCTGCTTCTTCGTCTCGCTCTGCTTCTGCTTCTTCGTCTCGCTCTGCTTCTGCTTCTGCTTCTTCGTCTCGCTCTGCTTCTGCTTCTTCGTCTCGTTCTTCTAAGGCTCCTCGTTCTCCTTCTTCTAACCCTTCGGCAGTGTCGTCGTCGTCGTCGTCGTCTGCCGGGTTGTATTCCTCACAATCTTCTTCTTCTGACGCCTCCTCAGCTTCCTCCTCTTCGCAGTCAAACTCTTCTTGGGAAAATATCTGTTCTATGACCTGTTTGGCGGTGAAACTACGACGAGGAACACTCATGGCTTAGTAGGCACCTAACCTAGGCTTGGGGAGCCCCCCTCCAAAGACCTCTCACCACGTCGGGACGTGTCTCGATGTTGCGGTGTCCTGCCGCCGCCGCCTCAGGCCTCTGCGGCTGCTGCTGTTGCTGCAATATTTTATTAGTAGTATCTTGTTGTTTCCCTGCCTGCCTGCCCTGGGTCGTTTTGACCCTGACCTGGGCCGTTCTGACCCTCCTCAGAGGACAGGGGCCCCCGGCTGGGTTGGCCGCCACCACTCTCTCTAGCTAGCTAACACATTGCCTGCCTGCCTGCCCTGGGTCGTTTTGAACCTGACCTGGGTCGTTCTGACCCTCCTCAGAGGACAGGGGCCCCGGCTGGGTTGGCCGCCACCACTCTCTCTAGCTAGCTAACACATTGCCTGCCTGCCTGCCCTGGGTCGGTTTGACCCTGACCTGGGTCCTTTTGACCCTCAGAGGACAGGGCCCGGGCTGGGTTGGCAGCTCCACAACCCGCACCACCACCACCACCACCACCACAGCCGGGTTATGCTTGACTAAAGGGATACGGGGGTGGTGCCCAGTGTTCACAGTCAAAGTAAAAATTAAAGAAAAGAAAGATAATAATACTATTATATAAAAAATACACTGCAGACTCCCTAGACTGGACCTGTGTATATCTAGCACACAATAATACAACAACACCAACAACATGTATTCTCTGTCTAACGTCCTTCAGCAGCAGCAGCAGCAGCAGCAGCAGCAGCAGCAGCAGCAGCGGCAGCAGCAGCGGCTGCTAGAGAGGCGAAAGAGGCAGTGCCCCAGGGAACAGAGTAGTCGGCAGCTCGATCCGCTGCTTGTCAAGTGCCTCAGGGTCATGGGAATGTCCCAGTGTGCCGGCTTCTTTGTTGACGAACCCCAGCAGATGAGCTTCACCCGTTTCATCCGCATGCCTTTGGACAGGTACGAGGCCCTAGGGGATGTCTTTGTCGGGCGGTACGCACAACTGCTCGACAGGATCGAGGCTCTGTGTGCCAGCGCCTTCTCCATGCTCCTCCTCGATGATGGTGATGGTGATGACGATGACTTCAAGCCACCTGCCACGCCGGGCGCCTCAGACATCGATGAGTCTGAGCGAAATAGTCTTTCCCTGCTGCTGCTGAGGCCCAAACGTTCAACGCGTGTGCCTGGCAATGACGGCGACGACGACGACGACGCAGAGTCCTTTGTTGGTGTTGTCGACGATGAGGAGCCTCCCGTGCCTCGCAGTACCAATGCTGCTGCTGCTGCTGCTGCTGCTGCTGCTGTTGCTGCTGCTGTTGCTGCTGTTGCTCCTCTACCACTACGACGACGCGCAGCAGCAGCAGGCAACTCGGACACCAACAACAAATCCCCCTTGATACTACCGCGCAGAGACTTTGTCAATCCTCTACTACGACGACGACGACGACGCGCAGCAGCAGGCAACTCTGACAGGAACAACAACAACAACAACAAATCCCCTTTGATACCGTGCAGAGACTTGGTCAATGTGTCTTTGGACGAGAACGGTCAGCTGCTAGACGTCTGCCACCACCGGGTTGGCGAGTGCTCCCTGTTCTCTTGGGGGCCTGAGGAGGAGGAGGAGGAGAAGAAGAAGAAGAAGAAGAAAAAGGACCACCGCCACCACCACCACGACGACGACGACGACGACGACGACGACAGCCCGTACCTTATCAAGGATACTCAGCAGCAGATGTAGCGTTTCCTATCCTCCCTCTACACTACTGGCTTCAGCGTCAAACAACACAGACGACACACTTGTCTTTCTAGGTGTCCTTCATTCGGTGACAATTACCACCCAGCCGCCGCGCCGCCCATGGCCTAGTAGGAAGATGGGCATCGTGATGGGGGGGTGGGGGGGACCCGGCTCCGCAAACCCATGGACATTGTGTCTACTTTCAACTACACCTATGTTGTTTTCAGCCAACTCTGTCGCATTTATTTCACACCATGTACCTTGTTCTACAATAAAGAAATAAAGAAAAGTCGAGTGGTTCTCTCTCTCTCTCTCTCTCTCTCTCTCTCTCTCTCTCTCTCTACACCCAGAGTTTCTCTTTGGTTTTACCTTTTTATAACAACAACAACCTTACACGTTCGCTTTTGACACTTACTTTATTATTTGCCATACATACATACATACATACATACATACATACATACATACATACATACATACATACATACATGTAAGACAACAAGCCTACTAAACGGCTCCAGTGACTACCACTCTCTCTAACAAGTTAGCAGCCATGTGTGTTAGCCCAGGGTTGACACTCTAACATGGCAGGGTCATCCTGACCCAGACAGGGCAACGGGAGGGTTAAATGCTGCTTCTGCTTCTAAGTTTTCTGACCAGTACAATGCCCTTATGCCAGTTATTGAGAATAATCCATCTTTTCGGGGTTTAGAGGAGCTGGTATCTGATTTCAATATGGGCTGCAATCATATTTTGGATTGTATTGCCCCCTGGAAACAGGTAAAATCAAAAACTGTATCTCAGCCATGGCTCAATGATGACAGTCGGCTGCTTAGACAAAAATGGAGGCAGGCAGAGAGGAAATGGAAGAAGGACAGACTTCAGGTCTCATATGAGATACTCAGAGAGTGTATGGTGTCTTACCAACAGTTTGTCAAAGCGGCGAAGGTGCAGCATTTCTCCCATTTAATCTCTAAGAATCAGCACAGTCCTAAAATATTATTTAGTGTAATTAATACAGTTTTAAATCCTGCATGCCCTATTGTCTTCGATAATTCAGAGAGAGCTTGTGAATCTTTTTTGCAGTTTTTTATGGATAAAATCTCCGCTATTAGAGCCAGCATCTCTAGTTCTGTCCGCGTTCTAAGCCATATTCAATCTCCTCCTGATTCTTTTACCTCTGGCCAGTTAAGTACATTTGAGCCGGTAACTACTTCGGACCTGTTAGAAATTGCCCAACATCTCAAGCTAGCTTATTGCTCTCTTGATATCATCCCGCCCCGCTTGCTAATTCAGGTTTGGGATGCGGTGGGTCCTACTATATCATCTGTAGTGAATCAGAGTCTTATAGAGGGGCTTGTGCCATCATATTTTAAGCACGCTCTTGTGCAGCCTCTTTTAAAAAAAACGAGTTTAGACCCGTCGGTGTTAAACAATTATAGACCTATCTCTAAGGTGCCTTTTTTAGCTAAAATGCTGGAGAAGGTAGTTCTTAATCAACTGTCAACTTTTTAAAATAAAAACAATATTTTTGATACATTCCAGTCGGGTTTTAGGCCTCAGCATAGTACAGAAACTGCCCTTCTCAAGGTGACCAACGACTTGCTTTTGTCGGTAGATTCTGGGAACTGTGCTGCCTTAGTGATGCTGGATCTGAGTGCCGCATTCGATACAGTGGATCATGGGATTCTCATTGAGCGTCTGAGTCTTTGGGTGGGCATTGGGGGGATTGCATTAGGGTGGTTTTCATCGTATTTACAGGGGAGAACCTTTGCGGTGGAAATAGGGAGCTCTATTTCCTCCGCTCGTTCCATCGTCTCTGGGGTCCCTCTGGGTTCGTGTCTTGGCCCTGTCTTGTTTTCCTTATATATGCTCCCTCTGGGATTAATCTGTCAAAAGCATGGTGTGGCATACCATTGTTATGCAGATGACACCCAGTTGTATCTTCCTTTGAAATTGAATGACATCTCAAAATGGTCAGCATCAAGTTTCCTTCAGCTGAACGAATCCAAATTCGAAGTGGTGATTTTTGGCCCACCAAAGCTAGCAAAACAGATTGCACTTGACTTGGGCCCTTTGGCCTCTAATGTTAATACTCAGGTGAGGAACCTTGGTGTGATTTTTGACTCCGAACTAAAATTCGATAAACAAGTAAATGCTGTGGTTAAGGGCAGCTTTTTTCAATTGAGGGGCATTGTCAAATTGAAAGGCTTCCTGTCTTTCAAAGACATGGAAACTGTGATCCATGCATTTATTTCATCCAGATTGGATTATTGTAATTCTCTTTATTTGGGGTTGTCTAAGAAGTTGCTTTCACGGCTGCAACTGGTCCAGAATGCTACGGCCAGACTGTTGACTGGTACCAGGAAATGTTCCAGTATCTCTCCGGTGCTGGCTTCTTTGCACTGGCTTCCTGTGGAGTATAGGGTGCATTTCAAGGTCCTCTTGATGGTTTTTAAAGGTTTACATGGGCTTGCCCCTGTATATATCTCTAGTTTGTTACAGCATCATGTTGCTGCTAGACCACTAAGATCATCTCAAAGCTTCATTTTAAATGTTCCAAAATCACGGTTAATAACCAAGGGAGATCGTGCCTTTGCGGTAGCAGCACCACGTCTTTGGAATAGTCTCCCATTACACATTAAATCCTGTGATTCCGTCGAGTGTTTTAAATCTAGGCTGAAGACCCACCTCTTCTCCGCTGCTTTTAACTGTTCTTAGCTACATGTGGTGTTTTGTTTTGTTTTATGGTGTATTTGTCTATATGTTTTGTACAGTTGGGTCTGTAAAGCACTTTGGTCAACTCGTGTTGTTTTTAAATGTGCTTTAGAAATAAAAAATGATTGATTGATTGATTGGATTCTCTGTGTCTCCCAGCGTTTCTCCATTCAAGGACTTAGGGTCAATTCTCGCGGGGTACTCCGCTCTTGGTGCCCGCCAGAATCCAGAACGGTATGTATTAAAGTTCACTCCATCCCTCATTGAATCCCTTGTTGATTCTGTCAGGTCGCTGGCACACAGTATATCCTCCATTTTGGCCTTTCCCACCAACCTCTCCAGCAGTGCCTTCAGATCCCCCACAGCCAGGAGTTTCCCCATCGTTTCTTCCTCAAAGTTTCTTATCCATTTTCCTGCTCCATCATGTATGTCTGGTAGGCAGGCAATCAGTCCCTCCAGGTCCTGTGATCCCCATGGGATATAGTACCCTTGTGTTCCTTTTCTCAAAATTGGACACTAACGTATCTGTCTGGTTCTTTTAGTCCCTTTCTATCTCGTAGCCTCTCTTCTCCCCGGGACCATCCTCTTGATTCAGGTTCCCGTTCCCTGGGGGTACTTTGGCTAGGCCCTTCTTCCCGTCTTAAGTTGTCGTCCAGATTTGTTTTCCATCCTCCTATTTCATTCTCTATTTGTATACTAACTTCATCAACGGTTCCCTTAGGGAGGGCCTCTCTTCAGCATCTTTCCCCTGTATTTCCAGGACCTCCCTTAACCCTTCATAATAGTCAAGTTTTCCTAGGTTTTTTATACTTCTTTGGGAGGATACACATGGGGATCTCCCCATCTTCCTCCAGTTCTACTTCTCCTTTTATTTTCACCATCCCTTCGGCTTTGTCATTGTCCTTATTTAGCATTTCTCTAGCTTTCCATATGTTTTTTAGCAACCCTTCTCCTTCCATCTGAAACATTTTCAACACTTCCTTCTCTTTTTCTTGTTTCTTTTCTTCTTCTTTCTTTATCGCTTGCTTTATGTTTTTTTATTACTGTTCCCATTTCCTCACACACTGAGACATCAAACGTTCCTTCTTCTGGCCATTTGGTGCCCATTTTCTTGGTGAAGTGTACCTATGATAAAAAATTACAGACCTCTACATGCTTTGTAAGTAGGAAAACCTGCAAAATCGGCAGTGTATCAAATACTTGTTCTCCCCACTGTAGGTGTTCCTTTTGTCCAGGTTGGAAAGGGCAGTGTTGAGTGCAATAGAGATTGCATCATCTGTGGATCTGTTGGGGCGGTGTGCAAATTGAAGTGGATCTAGGGTTTCTGGGATAATGGTGTTGATGTGAGCCATGACCAGCCTTTTAAAGCACTTCATGGCTACAGGTTGGTAGTCATTTAGGCAGGTTACCTTAGTGTTCTTGGGCACAGGGACTATGGTGGTCTGCTTGAAACATGTTGGTATTACAGACTCAGTCAGGGACCGGTTGAAAATGTCAGTGAAGACACTTGCTCGGAGTACACATCCTGGTAATCCGTCTGGCCCTGCGGCCTTGTGGATGTTGACTTGTGTTGTAGAGAATCTTACCTCTTTCTCTTAAAAATAAAGCACTTTCAAAGTTTGGAAAAGTAACATAGACTTTTATTACACAAGCAACAAAAGCCGAGGAGCCTCCGGAGACTTCTGATCTTCCCAGACTCCTTTGCGCTTCTTATACTCATTTGTGGTTACATAGCATGCATAGCCCCTCCCTCACGGGTAGGCTGATTAATACCTCTAACAGTCTTCCACTATAATTTCCAAACCTTTCAACTCTGGTTCGTCTACCTCCTCTTCCTGTCAGCAATTAAACCTTCAAAATGTAAAACACTCTCCCCATGGCAATAAAACTTCAAGATACGAAACTGTGAAACCATAGTGGCGACCCCTTAGTAATGGTAATGGTGCAAAGATAAACACATTCACCCATGAAGGCAACCAGACACACAGTCATAAATCTTAACATACATGGACCCAAATTCTTAGTGCCTGTTACAACCGGGTCAACCACAGCACAATACAGACACTGTTCTATTCAACTATTCTAGTCCTTATATTATAGCTAATGTGTATCTAGGTATACCCCATAAAACCATATTTTATTTTACTAGGCAAGTCAGTTAAGAACAAATTCTTATTTTCAATGACGGCCTAGGGACAGTGGGTTAACTGCCTTGTTCAGGGGCAGAACGACAGATTTGTACCTTGTCAGCTCGGGGATTCGATCCAGCAACCTTTCGGTTACGGGCCGAACACTCTAACCACTGGGCTACCTGCCGGGCCCATATGATCATCTTCTCTTGGGCTCCCCTGACTGCTCTAACTATTGGGCTTCACTTACTGCTCTAACTATTGGGCTTTACTGGCTGCTCTATCTCCATCCTGTTGCTATCCTATAGTTTACTGAGTAACCTATTGTGGTTTCTAACATTCCAATTCTGTTCTTTGAGTCATAGTCCTAAAAAATATTAAAATATTCAACACTTTTTAAAGGTCTTACTCAAATCGGCTACGGAGAGCAGGATCACACAGTCGTCCGGAACAGCTGATGCTCTCAAGCATGTTTCAGTGTTACTTGCCTCGAAGCGAGCATAGAAGTGATTCAGCTCATCTGGCAGGCACCATCTAGCAATCCAACGGACTAATCTGGGTTTGGCGGATGCCAGGAGAACGCTACCTGCCCCGATGCATAGTGCCAACTGTAGAGTTTGGTGAAAGAGGAATAATGGTCTTGGGCTGTTTTTCATGGTTCGGGCTAGGCCCATTAGTTCCAGTGAAGGGAAATTGTTACAGCATACGATGACAGTATAGACGATTCTGTGGCATAGTATAGAATACAGTATATACATATGAGATGGGTTATGCAAGACATGTAAACACAAAGTGACTAAGATACCGTAGAATAGTATAGATTGCAGTTTATACACATCAGTAATGCAAGATGTGGAAACATTATTAAAGTTAAATAAAATAAATAAAATATTAAAGTGGCTAGTGTCCAGTGATTTCCAATCTATGTCTATAGACAGCAGCCACTGATGTGCTAGTGATGGCTGTTTAACAGTCAGTGGTGTAGTATAGAATACAGTATATACATTTGAGATGGGTGATGCGATATGTAAACACCATTAAAGTGACCAAGATACCGTAGAATAGTATCGAGTGCAGTTTATACATATGAGATGAGTAATGCAAGATACGGAAAAATGATTAAAGTGGCTAGTGTTCCATTCATTAAAGTGACCAGTGATTTCTAATCTATGTCTATAGGCAGCAGCCCTTAATGTGCTGGAGATGTTTAACAGTCAGTGGCGTAGTATAGAATACCATACAGTATATATATATATGAGATGGGTGATGCAATATGTAAAAACAATAAAGTGGCTAAGATACCGTAGAATAGTGTAGTGTGCAGTTTATGCATATGAGATGAGTAATGCAAGATACGCAAACATTATTAAAGTGGCTAGTGTTCCATTCCTTAAAGTGGCCAGTAATTTCTAATCTATGTCTATAGGCAGCCACCTCTGATGTGCTAGTGGTGGCTGTTTAGCAGTCTGATGGCCTTTAAATAGAAGCTGTTTTTGGAATCAGTTCAACTGCTCTGGGGAGAGCAAACAAAGGATCTGCTCCAGGGAAGTTGTAATTCTGGTCGTAATGCTGGTATTTCAGGTGAGTTACCGCCGCTCTAATATCCAAAAGTTCTTCCCGGCTGTATGTAATGATACAAAACAATTTCTGAGCTAATAATAACGTAAAAAATAGTACATAAACAAACAAAATACTACAGAGTTTCCTAAGAGCTAGTCGTGGTGCTGCCATCTTTTCGGTGCTCGAACCATGAGAGAGAGAGAGTTTAAAGAACCTTTATTGGGTCTGGGAATCCACAACACAATAAACACTCAAACAACAAAGCAGATCTCATTGGCATCTGGATCAACCAAAATTACCACTTCTACTGTAGCCTTGCCAGGGGTGTCCAGCTAACCAAGGGAGTAAGGATTTCATGGTTTTATTTTGTCATCAGGGCTTCAAGATCTGCCAACTGCCCTGCCAGACACACCTTCTGTACAGGATCATTGGGAAGCTGTTCTTTATCCACCAGGTAGCGAAAACCTCCTGGGGCCTCAGCACAAACGCTTCTTCACACTCAACTGATCTAACCCCACCGTCTTCTGTAACACCATAGCTGACCTCACAAACCAATCAATAAATCAATCAATCAATAAAAAAATCTGCAAATTTGACAGATTTCCCAAAAGTCCGATCCAGGAACCCATTTACCTCCTCTAGGTTGTAAATTGAGTCGTCGCCTGCTGCTATCATATTAACAGAGATATCCATATCCTTCTCCTGATCTTCCTCAACTGATGCCACAGACCCCTGACTCCCCTCTGTCACATCCCTCTCAACACTCCCCAATTGCACCCCATCACTTGTACCGGGCATCTCCTCCACTACCTGGGAGACTAGCCCCACCTGAACCCCCTCCGGTACCCCATTACTCATAGTGGACATCTCCTCCACTACCTGGGAGACTAGCCCCACCTGAACCCCCTCTTGTACCCCATTACTGGTAGTGGACATCTCCTCACCAGTCTGGGGAAGTGGCTCCCCAGATCCGTCCTTACTTCCTACAACAATATTTTCCTGCTGCACATCAGACGCTATGTTCCCCTCTGGTACAAGCTACAACTCAGTACCCTCAACACGGACAACTTGTTCCTCAGCAACAGGTGCTTGTGGCTGCTCTACCACTGTCGGCCCACCTCTCCCTACATCAGTGGGCATAGGCGTTACAAGGACCACCTGCACCCTCCTTCCACCTTCTCCATTTTCGGGCATGCATGTCGCTTATGACCAACATCCCACACTCAAAATACCATTGACTACCAGTACTAGCATAAGCCATATACTATAGTCTGTTGTCATGAACGATAACTCCAAAGTCTGCTCCGGTGAGTCCAAAAACATGAACACCTGTCGCCGAAACGACATAACCTGTTTCAGAGCTGGGTGTTTGCAACCCAACGGGACAATATTAATTGAACTTGCAAACTTCCCAAACCACAATAACTCATGCTCCAATATCTCATTGGTGTAAGGGCCGATGATCCCCGATTGGGGATCATCAACCTCCCCTACCTGAAGTGAGGACTGGGTTGTGGCTCATCCGCACCCCCTGGTGGGAGTCAGCGGCTTCGCCACAACCCAGTCCTCACTTCAGGTAGGGGAGATTGATGATCCCCAATCGGAGACAGCTGTCTAGTGTTGTCTCTGATTGGGCAGAGTATTTAGCCATCCTCCACATCCACCTGTGGGTGGATCATTGTTCGTTTGTGTTTGTCTGCACTGCCAGCAGTCCACAAAGTAAGTCACTGTGTTTTGTTTAGTTTTGTGTTTTGTTTCTCAGTCATCTCTGTTTGTTTATTTAATGCTTCGTGAGTCCAACTCATTAAATAAAAGAGGAATGACACTCCATCAGCGCTCCGTGTATCGTCCCATTACTCCACATTGTGACAATTGGGAATAAATGGCGGTACATTCGAAATCATTACCCTTGTTGATTGACAAAAAAGCAGCATAACTTGAATAAACCTTTAATTAGTATGCCTCGTTCAACCATACAATCAACAAGACACTCTTCATTAAGAAGAACCACCACCGCTTTATCCATCCATGACGCATAAGCAACATTTTCATAGCCTACCTTGTCTCCTTCAGTAACACACCTGAAGCAGGCGTCCCCATGTGGGTTGCCATCCCCACCAAAGCCAGGGCAATTCCAACAAGAAATACAATATCCCTAATTCTAATACAAAAAAAAATGTATAACCTTAATCATGCCTATAAAAAGGAAAACCACCAAGAAAAGGTAACAAGAAAGAAAACACAGGAGATCTCCAGACAACACTCGCACTCGCTCATACAACTCCAAGCATGCAGAGAGAGAGAGAGATTTGAGTTTTAAATAACCTTTTTTGGGTCTGGGAACCCACAACCCAATAAACACTCAAACAAACAAAACCATGGTTACACAATCAATTAAAAACAACACCAAATCTTTCTTCACATTAACTCAACACAACAGCCTCTGAATACCCCATATACTCATAAACAGCCCAATGTAAGAACAGATGTGCCAGAGTTTCAGACTCAACACAGAATGGACACGCTTCCCCAACAGTAGGATCCAGGTGTATCAGATGCTATGGCTCTATGTATTATCCTCCATTGGAGGTCAGCTGTCCTCGTTTCAATAGGCAGTTTGTATAAGGACCGCCAACAGCCTTTTGGGGAGGCATCTGGACCAAACACACCCGCCCACCTCGTCGATTTTACCCCTTCCAGGGAAGAAGCTCGGGACACTTTTACACAGATTTTGTACATGGCCTTCTTTCCCATCGCCTTGAACTCCCCAGCTCCGGGGTATCGAAGGAAAGCAGCATCCCCACGTCCTCCTATAATAACAATAATCCAGACCATCCGTCCACCGATCAGAATTGGAAGTGTCAGTCACATACTACCGATGAAGTACTGGCAAGGAATCGCAAACCTCAGCTACGACCTTCCTGAGTAGGCGAGATGATCGGATCCCCACTCTTTCTCCCAGCTCCTCCAACGATCTGCTCTTGCTTCGCATCAGATGACCCAGCTTGGTACACGCCACACCTATCAGGCATGAACGTAGGCTGGCTGAACCCATAGCACGGGACTGGATGGCAGTGTTATAAAAAAGAGGTGCAAGGCTGGCAGGTACAAGGCTGCAGCTTTAATCCAATGTCGTCCAGACCAGAAGAAACTGACAAGGATCCTCTGAAGCTCTTGTATCAGATCCCCGATGGCTGTAAAATCATTAGTCTGTGCCACAGGGTAGAGGCGGCTAGGTTATTGGCTACCAGCACCCTTCCCCTATAAGACAGCTGGGGTAGCACCAATTTCCACCTGGACAATCTGGCACACACCTTCTCTACTACACCCTCCCAGTTCTTTTTTTGAAAGACATCGGAGCCTAGTAAACCCCCCAAAGTCTTCATCCCATCTCTGCCCCACTTAATCCTCATACACCTTTAAAGCATTTGAGAGAACCTTAACATCCTCACCTCTGTAATAAAAACGGTCACGTCATCTGCGTACGCATGGTGCTATCGATGGTGCTATCGTGGGACCCTTCATAATCCCTGGCACAGAGAAACCAGTAAACCTCGCTCTTAAAAAACAAAGCATTGGTGCAATTGCCAGACAATGTATCTGTCCTGAAATTGGGCATCGCTGCCTGATGCCCTTTTGGGATGGGGCAGCTCAAACCACCCCCCCCACCTTCACCATACATGAGGCCCCAGCATACAGTAAACTCATCCAAGACAAAAAAAATATCCCCAAACCCAAAGGCTTTCATTGTTTTGAACAGGTACTGGTGGTCCACACAGTCAAAAGCCTCCTGATCCAAAGAAAGCAAACCCACATGCACATCAGACAATTTAGAAATGTCTAAAACATCTCTTATTAGAAACAAGTTACCAACAATAGAACGGTCAGGTATACAGTAAGACTGGTCCTTGTGGACCAACAGACCCACATATTTTTTCAACCAGTTTGAGAGACACTTACTGTAGATATAATTTTATATTTTGCACACAACAATGCAACAGGTCGGCAATTTTTTAAAGAGCAACAATGGCAACAATGAAAGCACAGCATTGAACCCTCATGAAAAGATTCACACACCACTTCATAAAAATAAAAAATAAAAATCCCCCCCCAATAGTGCTTATAGAATTCAGATGGTAGAGTAGAAATCTACAGCAACTTAACATTAAAATATCAATAAGTTGATGACCTTCGTGGACAGGACAAGTGAATATCAACAGTCACAATATGGTGATCCGAAAAACCCACAGGAGTAATGTCACACCTTACAACCGTACTACAGTAGTGCTCAGATACATACAACCTGTCTAACCTTGCTGCACTGACACAACCTTCATTAACTTTTATCCATGTGTACTGCCTAACATTTGCATTTCTTACTCTCTACACATCAGAAAGCTCAAACTCAGTTAATAGACCAGACAGACAAGTAGCTGACCACAGGTGAGGTTCTTCAGCAGTGGGGTCAACAGTAAAATCCACTGTACAGTTCCAGTCCCCCCATAAAACCATACACCCCTCTTGGTCACGCTGTCTTAAGGTTTCCTTTATTTGATCAAATACAGCAATACAGCATGCAGAGAGAGAAACAGACAGAGAGACAAATAGACAGATTGAGAAAAACAGACAGAGAGAGAGACGGAGACGGAGAGAAAGTGAAATAGACAGAGCAAGGGAGAAACAGACAGAGAGACAGAGATAAAGAGAAAGAGAGAAACAGATAGGCATGTTAAGTAGTTTCAACTCTGGATGGACAAAGGAATTTTTTAATTTTAGCCCAGTGTGGCCTATAGATAGGTACTTTATTTATCCCCGAGGGGAAATTTCTTTGTCAAGCCTCTACGAAAAAACACAGGGCAGGTGCAAAATACCAGAACGAAAATACACGAAAGACAAATACACGATACATGATACAAAGAGCGGCAGTATGAAAAAGTATAAAAAAACAAGAAGTCTGGAGTGCAAAAAAGCTATAAAAAGACATTGCATAGTATGGGTGGTTGGCTGAATATGTACACTATACATTGGTGGATGGTGCATGGTTAACTATACTATACAGGTTGATGGCAGAGAAATACTTAAATAGCTAAAAGTGTGTATGATATAAGTGAGGGTAATAATAGTTTACTTAATATACAGACTATGAACAGGTAAGTTAATATTTGCATGGTTAAATTAACTGTACAGGTAAATGACAGGAAGAGATACTTAAATAGCTAAATGTGTGTATGATATAATTTAGCGTAATAATAGTAATTCCCTTAAAATACAGTCCTTAGTGCGCAGGGTTTAATTACAGATACCTGCACGTCTTGCAAATTCGATATACTAAAAGCAATGAAAAAAGATGCAACTGACAGGATACTAATATGCATTCCTGAGTGAATGACTACGTAAGTTAAGTCCAATAATTACTTACAATATTGCATGTGATATGAATTAACAACTGTACATGAATATGTATATACAGACCTGAATGAATAAATAAATCCTGAGTGAATGAGTGATTACAGACCAGAGTTACTCACGGATGGATGCATAATTGTTAAACTAGGTCCTAACACCCCAACAGTTCCAGGTCTATGTTGACGACGGAACGGCATTAAATAGTCCGGTGAGGCATTAAATAGTCTAACAGCCACCGGCAGGAAGGACCTCCTGTAGCGCTCTCTGGCACACCGTGGTGGGATCAGTCTGTGTCTGAAGGTGCCCCTCTGCATCATAACCATGGTGTGCAGAGGGTGGGTGACGTTGTCCATTATGGCCAGCAGTTTGGCCAGGATCCGTCTCTCCGCCACCTCCTCTAGAGTGTTAAGGCTAATCCCCAGAACAGAGCTAGCCTTCCTGATCATCTTATTTACCCGAGAGCATCACCGGCTTTGATGTTTGCTCCCCAGCACACCACTGCAAAAAAGATAGCACTGGCCACCACAGACTGGTAGAAGGTATGCAGTAGTTTACTGCACACGTTGAAGGACCTGAGCCTCCTCAGAAAGTAGAGTCGGCTCTGGCCCTTTTTGTACAGGGCCCCGGTGTTACCAGCCCATTCCAGCCTGTTGTCCATATGGACTCCCAGGAACTTGTATGACCCAACCATTTCCACATCCATCCCCTGTATAGGGACTGCAGTCAGTTGTGCCTTGGTTCTCCTGAAGTCCACCACCATCTCCTTTGTTTTGCTGATGTTGAGCTGAAGGTGGTTCTGCTCACACCACAACAAAAAGTCACTGATTGTGCTCCTGTACTCCTCC